>CM065429.1:41268571-41950000 GCA_033030585.1 Hippophae rhamnoides | reverse complement strand
GCCGTCCTGCCCGGCCATATGTCCTGTTTAGTCAGTTGCATATCGGTAAGCATGATTGTAGCAATACAAATAGGCGCGGTAGACGAAGGAGCTGTTTTCAACAAATCAATATTATGGTGGGTGCCTGGCTGATGAAATACATCCTCAGAAAGCCCTTCGTGCGGTTAGTTCAAGGGCTTTGATAGGGAAATGCACGCACTTGTTGTCGTTTCAGATGCGATCAAAAAGCTTTTTTTCAAGCGTAGATACTACATATGAGGAAGATGCGAATAGAGATGCGGAAGTTCCTGTTGGAGTTGGAGGTGCAGGAGCAGTGAACATGACTCTTGCAGAAGGAAGAAATGCGGTAAAGTCAATAAAGAGGAGTTCCAGGCGTAGGAGTTCATTCAACTAGAATAGGAGGAGCAGGTGCAAAAGTAGTAGCAGGAAAGGAGGATAGAATTAGTGCGCTACCTTCTCCCCAAGGCCTCCTCGGTCTTCTTGGACTTGGTTTATGTCTGATTCCACCCGAACTGCTAATGTAGGGTTTTTGGGGGTAATGGCACCGGCACACTTTTCGTCTAAATAAGTTCTCTTTCGTCTTCCGAGAGTTCTGACCTGCAAAGTGAGCTCCGAAAACTGGCAACCTATGACCGCTTCAAATTAGGCACAGTAGCTGATAGAGTAGAAGGTGAGATTCTATATTCTATAGCCTATGCGCCTGCTTCTGATGAGATAGAAGTAGGATCCCGGTGCGTCTTCCTTCGGTCGGCCTGTCATCGAAGGATGTTAGCAAAATCAGAAGAACTAGAGGCTCGAAGGCTCGGGTTGGTCAAGCGAACTGATTCATTTCATTCTTCGCCTAGTCTTAGCACCCGCACAGTAGAGGGGAAGAAGCATTCCCTTTCCGACAAAACTAAGCTGGGTAAAGGCAATAGGAGGAGTGAACCCGACCACTTCACGCTGAGGTTCATAAAGGTAAATCCGGCCTCCTTGATCCTCGCCCCAAAGCCAACGCATGAGTTTGGTGCTCTCCATTAACCGCTCAAATCTTGTGCTCAATGAGGTCCCGGTACCTTCTTCTTGGAGCTAGGCTAAAACTCGTCCACATCTCCTGTCCGAACGATCATCTCCCGTCGTCCTTCCGGCTTGCTATCTCTTTATATCTCGAATCCCTCGTGATGGTAGGACTCTCTCTTCGCCTTGGCTGCTGATTAAATTGAAGACATCCTTTTAGAGGCTTAATAAAAAACGTTACTTTCATTTTACTCTAGGTGGTCTTTTACTGGTGCTCTGCCTGAAAATACGAGAATTTCGTTTTTGAGACCAGTGCGATAAATGGGCTTTTGAGACTCCGTTTTGTTAACAACAGGTACTGTTTCTGCCTTCACGGGTAAGGATCGTCTGTGCTATGAGAAACTCATAGCCTCGATAGTGATCTAAGGCAAGTAGAAATCCCTCTTACTCAATAGTGGCTAAGGCAAGAAAGTATGATCAATGATCTTCTGCTAATGCTAGCGTCTTTTTCATCTCTAATCTCATCTATGCTTCAGGAAAAAGTTTCACCTACCCGCTAATAATTAATATAATAATAAAGGGCTGGCTGCTCTCCTTAATTTCACAAAGAATTGAGTGTGCTCCTTGCCCTTAGTGAAGCGAGTGGCTTCTGCTCCCCAATTTAGCATTTGTGAGCGGCTTTCGCTTCTCTTCTTTGAAATCTAGATCTTCTCTTTCTGTGTCTATCAATCTTCCTGCCCCAAGCCCCTGTTGTCTCTAGCGCTTGATTGTTTGATAGAGACCGACCCGCTTTCATAAGCACTTGTTGGCAAGTTCGGAAGAAGGCTTTGAGGGGCTCGATGTGGCTCCGGTTCGCCTCTCGCTTAAAATCTCTTCCGCACTAACAGGCTTACGTAAAGTAAATAAAATTTGAGTGACTACATGCGAAAGTTTTTGCTTCTTCCTTTCCTTCTGCTGGCAATCTCCTTTTTTCCTGTAGTTCAGGATTCCCTCTCTATGCCCATATCTATTTAGTCAAAAGGCTAGTTCAATCGCTCTGAGGAAGTACAATGACTTTTTTCAGTCTCTCAAATAGGGCGATATCCGGCCTTCTGTTTATGGTAAGCGGTCTGCCCTTCCCCTTACTAGATCAAATAGGGAAATTGGAATAGTACAGGAAAGGAAAGACAACTATTGAGTATGCCCCTAATAGAGTAAGTAGGGAATGAACCATTCGGAAAGAAGTACAGCTAATAGTACGCAGGAGCAAGACGGTATGCAATCAATTAATGGAAAGAATACAGGAGGTAAACAATTCCTCTATCTGTCCGTTGCTTCTTCATTCCTGGCTGGCAAGCTCAGTTCTGTTCTAATCACTTCGATTCCCGTACACGCCTTCAAATAGATATATTCCCTTTCTTAATATGGATAGTACTTCTGTAAGCGAATCCCTTCTTTTTTTGCTTCTTAAGCCAATAAGTCCTGTGCCTGGTAGGTGCAATCAGTCTGTCCCTTACCTGTCCATTCAAGCCTTTCAATATCTCGTCTGGCCCTGTCTTCTGTCGTACTCTCCTCTATCGAGAATTGGTCTCTCGCAACTGTCCTGTGGAAAACGGATGCCGCTCTTCTGGTAGCCGTTGTTTGCTTCATCGGTTTCAGTATCCTTTGCTTGGTTAATTTATTCCCGCTTTACTGACCTTGATTACTTGACTAACTAATAAGGCTAGCAATCGCTCGTTTTTCTTATTAGCACGATAGGTGGGTAATCCCTTCTGTTATGAGTGAATCTCGTAGGCTTTTTTATTCTCTTTCGTAGGCCTATTTTCTGTAAGCGGAAGTCCTGTTAAAGCGCTCCTCTGGTGGAGGTACTACTACCAGTCAAAACTCTCGCTAATAAGGCGTAAGAAGGCTTTCCGGCCTTTTAGAGATAGGAAAGCGATTCCCTTACAGTGCTTTCTAGTAAACTCTTCTCTGAAATTGACTTTTCCTTCTCTTTTGTCAAGCAAGGAATAATCAGCCTGAGGGAAGTATTCGTTAAGCAAATCCGTAAGCAAATAGGGAAAGCAGTTAAATAGGGGCATAACGGGAATAGAAGCAGTCAATCGGTAGAAGGTCTCGTAAGAGGTCTTCCCGGTCGAGATGTCTGAGGGAAACTGTATCGGTATCAACAACTGTCGCAACGGTCCTGTAACTGTGGAAAAGGGTCCTGTGTTTCAATCACTTGAATCGGTTTATTAGTTATTATAGAGGATTCTAACTGTAGCAAACGTTCGGCGGGTAGGTGGGTGCAAAAGAAAGATAAGCTTGAGATGCTACAATAGCTTCAGCCTGATCGATCCGCCTTTAGTATTGGTAAGTTCCCTTGTGAGTCTCTATCGCTATAAGGCCATTTCTTTTTATTTAGTGAAAAGTCAACTTCAAAATAGCTTCTAAGGGAAGCCCTTGCTTTTTCCCGTTTAGGAGAGTCGCTTTCCCCCTTTCCCTCTATCTAGTACTTGCTATTCCTTTCCTCTAATTCAATATCCCCCTTTCCCTCTATCTAGTACTTGCTCGGGACTCGCCTGCGCGGAGTAAATAGGAGCCTCGCTTTGGAGTGGAGAATTCCTTGAGAATGAGAAATAGCGCTCATCCGTAGCTTGGTTCCTGACTTGAGGAGTGAAAGGCTGGCAGTAGTATACATACATAGGGCTATGCCCCTCGGTAAGCATTCCTTTAGCAAGTAATCCCTTGCTTGTTCTTGTGCTTCCGTTCAATATCTCCCCTCTCCATTCTTTGAGTTCGCATTAACATTTCCCATTACTCTGTCTTGTAGGGCTCGTAGGGCATTTCTATGTAGCAAGAAGCTCTGTTCAATCGGAACTGAAGCAAGAATAACTCTCGAAAATAGCGCCTTTCTTTTAGGCATAGAAGTCAAACTGGAATGAGACCTTCCGGGTTAAGCGATTGAAGTATTGAAGTCTCTTTCTTTTATGTATTGAAGTATTAGTTACTTCCCTATATCCTGTAGTAGCACTCTATTCTACTAGTACTGATGAGTCAAAAACTCGCTTCAAGCTCAGTTAGTCAAGGAATCCGGAGATAGGTTCACCTGTTAGAAGTTTCGATCTATGGGCTTTCTTTATTTAGTAACGAGCTTTGTTAAAGAGATTAGAGAGGGGCTGACGAAAGAGAAAAGGTTTTCTTTTCAAGCTATGGAGTGAATTCTGAATTCAAGAGGAAAGGATTAGTTGTTTACTTTTATAGAAGCTAAGGCAAGAAGTCAATCGCTTTCAGTATCTCTTGCTTCTTTGGTTAGTTCAGTACGAGGCGCAAACTGGCACAGGCAATATATATAATAAGAAATAGGCGATTAAAGTAAGAAAGTCAAGCTTTTGCCAGAGGATGAGTCTTTCAAGTATCGGTAGCATTCCCTTTATCAAAGTCTAGTACGCTAGGGACTCTCTTCAAGTGGAGTAAACAAAACGGGAGGCAAAATGAGTTGAGTCTAGCATTCCTGTGCAATTCCCTTCAAAACTCTCTATTTCCGGCCCTTGCCATTAGTTAGCTCGCACTTCCCTTGCTTGCCCTTTGAGTTTTTCAGAGTCAAGGTGCGCTTCCCTTCCAGTCGAATAGATTCTATTAAAGCAAAGCCAAGAGGCGATAGTGGCATCGGTCTTCTCGTTCCATGAGGAAAAGGTCCGGAATGGCCTATTTTCATGTCTAAATCGGGAGTTTACGGGCTCTCTAGGGTCTCATCTATAGGTTCACTAAAAAGACTCAAAAGGGCTTTCTTTGAATACAAATATGCAATCTTCCTTTAACCTGTCTATTAAAGCCTTGAATGAGTCTGAGATCTATTGGTAATTGATATTTAAGAAGAAGCCCCGTTAAAGCTGTCGAATAGGCGGTCCCCTGCCTCTCGTTTATTGGGAATTTTTCTTTAGTAAACGATCGAATAGGAGCAATTAGGCCTTCAGCTCGCTATGCTCAATCTCTATGTGCGACATCTGTATTAATAGAAAATTCTTTTCCGTGTTAGCTCTTATCGAATCGATCTGTATCGCTTTAATAAAACTCTATCTGTCCGTTGCTCAGCCCACGAATAGCGTTTCCGCTCCCTTCTTAATTTAATGAACTCGATTTGCTGCTCTTGTTAGCAACTCTTCGGTCATATGTTAAACTTTCCGCCTTTCCGCTTCTGCAATCGGGAATAGGTCTGAGGTCAACTGTACAATAATCGGTTTAAACTGCTTGGTCAACGCTCATCCCTTGTTTAACGAATCGCTTTTTTAAAAAGTATCTTTCTCCTCTGCCCGTGAATCCCTTCTCTTTCTTTTCATTCCAGTAAAGAGTCTTATGCGGTCTGGTCTGTCCATTAGTTCTTCTCTATTGCTTCTTTGATTTAGTAGAAAGCCCGGAAAAAACCATCTCATAGGTCGTCCTCAGTACGAGAGGTCAATGAAAATGCGAATATAGGCCTTATTTCAGCGGATCTGTGCAAATAATCGATTCTAGTAAGGGTTTTATAAGATTATAAAGGTCTGTTGATGATCATCGGTCCTTATTTGAATTTCATAGTTCGATTCCCGGCCCCCGGTCATCTTTCTTCTAGCTTTTAGTTCTGTCTGGCGATTCCTTTAAATAAATATGTCGTATTGGAAAAGGAGACCAGAGAATCCCAGGATGTTTTCAAATGCAATGGGCGATCGAAATTACTTAAAGGCTAATAAAGATGCTAATTGGTATCCTGGAAGCCATTGATAGGAGATGGAAGTAAGCTTAGTTGCCTACTTTACATGGAATACCACATCCGCATCGCATATAGAAAGCCACTAATTCATACATCTTGATCTAAGGCACCCTATCTTAGAAGTTGTTGAGCGTCAAGGTAAACAATCTCAAAACCTTTTACAAATAGATAGGAGGGACTAATCATTAGTGATTGCACACATCCTTTGGGCATAGCCGAAGTCAATCATAGAATATAACAAAGGCATAGAGAAAGGGATCCCTCCGGAGCGCATAAGACCGTTTGCTAATATTTCCTATCCCTCTACACCTCTTATGACCTGACTCAGACGGATCAGATTGGGAATCCAATTCAACGATCCTTGGCGCCCTTGTTTGTTCCATCTCCCGTTACTTCGGCGGTGACTAGCTTTTTAGCAACTGAATGTAACTCCATAGAACTTCCTATAGTCTGGAACGAAGTCTCAACGGTTTCCTTCATAGCCAATAAGAAAGAATCTTGAAGTCCAGCTACTTTTTCAGTAAACATGCCCCAATAAAGAGTGCATCCTTTACATAGACCAAGGTACATGTTCCTCGATGCTTAGGGAATCCTTCTTTTGCTATTCGTAGACCGGTAGCCCTGCCTCTTTCGAAGAGGGTCTTGGTGTCAGCCTTCACTCTTATCGCGACCCCGCTGCTTATTGGATTTTGAATTGGGTTGTATGGCCTTCCAGAGCATGGGACAAGAATGAATCCCCTCCTTTTGCCGGTGTTCGATATTGAGACCGTCAGACAGACTATCAATCCTTCTAGTCACGAAGTAATAACTAGCGGTGTTGGTGAGAATCTTGTCGAAGCGGCTGAGGGAGCGACGCGACGAGCGAGTTATCTAGACCACCCGAGGTGACAGAAAGGGAGGTCCAATCAAGCCAATCAACTAGGGCCGCTAAGAAGGCCATCACAGTCCTGGCTGGAGGATTCGCCCTGAGCATTGTCGTGACTCTTAATGCGCTTGCGCTGAAAATGTTTTCAGCTGGCTAAAAAGGTGTCTTCTTTGAACGAGAAAGGTGGGTTTCTCCTGGATTCTTTTGTTGTAGTGAATGAATGTCGTAAGGTTTTAAAAGTATATCGGGAACTTAGGAAAAACCTAAGTTCGAAGTCATCTTTGGTCTTTTCGAAAAGATGAGGGCTCCTTTCGCATTTTTCGGAAGTTTACCTGCCAGGCGAGGATAAAGGAAAGGGCTAGGTAGGTCTATTTTCTAGCTCGATTCTATTGGTTGGCATTGTCCGAGGAGTGAATACTTTCATTTCCGCGAGTCCCCTTCAAGCCAGTTTTCAAGCGGGATAGTCAATATAAAAATATCAGACTGTAAAGAGCCAGAGAAAGATTTCTTATTTAAAATAAGTAGTCTTTCTTACCTCTCTTAAGTGCCATTGTAGGACCTATTTTCTAGTTCCATTCCAGTTGTAAGTCTTTCGATGGCAAGCCAGTCGTAATTCTTTGACATCTGCAGGCTACTTTCTTTCCCCCCGTCCTTGCGGCAAAAGTGCCTTGCTATTACCCTTCCTAACTAAGGCCTTCCTTTCTATATGCCAGTCCTAGTCTCCTACTAAGTCAAGCCAGTATCCTACACTCTTAGGAAAGCGATAGCTTGAGCTCGACCAAAAGGAAGAGGAAATAAGGCAAGCACGCAAGGAAAGCCACAAGCCGGCATTAAAAGTAGAAGCAAGCGACGGGCAAGCTAGCAAGACAGTGAGAAAGGCCAGTTTAAGTAGGCAAGGGAAAGCAAGTCAGCTTCCTGTGAGCAAGCTCTACCAACAAGCCTGTGAGCACGAGAGTGAAGCAAGGGCGGGAAGGGGGCGCATACGTACCTTAATTGGGATGTCAGATGCTTTTATATGTTTGCTATGCTTTCTTAAGCACTAAAAATAGAATAAGAGAAGAAAGATCGTAGCGAATTGAAGGATTATAGCTATGAGTTAGTCTATGATCTACTTGCTGCTATTATTATTCATCGGGGGGAAAGCGTCAAGCCTGAGAGCTAGTATCAAGCAAAGAAGGGCAAGCCATCCATTGTTCGTTTCCTCTCGCTTTGCTCGAGTGAACTGTCGTTTTCTTGCAGCCAATCCAGTGATCAAGCCTGTATCAATCAGTACTTCTTTCTTAGGGGGCAATCTTTTACATCCAGTTCCAGTGGGCCCCTCTCTGATAAGGAAACGAAATAATATCAATCACTAATGCCTAACAAAATTAGCGTTTATGGAAATCCAACGCCCAGTGATTTACAGTTTCTACGTGATAACACGTTTTCCTTCCCTTCCACAAGTACCTCTTCAACTCTTTCTTCAACTAGGTCGGACGCGGAAAGCGCTCCACCTGAGTTAGACCGATTATTTGATCAAATTTGCGAAAAATACGCAGAGTTGGCTCAACTGTCAAATATCCAATTACCGCAGGAGTGGACCATACCGGATCTTATTCGCGCTGTAATGGGAAACGAAGCTTTTCAAATCCCAGGGTATCTCCAAGATCACTATTATGATCTTATTTTACGGGGATCCACTAGTTGGTTATTCGAGGATCTTAGTCACTTTATCGATTTAATAAACTATGCCCCCTAGTATGAAGTGGCTGAGATGGGTGGAAGGATATAATATAGTATTCACCGCACCGCTTTCTTTCCTTACTTAACTATCATAACGGAGGGCCCACGTTAAACAGATTGGGCTCACAGAAGACTTCAGGGCTGGAGTGAAGAGCCACAAAAGCACCTGTCAGGAACTGTATAAAAAGGACCGAGAACTACATACGGTCTGAGACTCACTTCCTTGAAAAGAGGGAGACGAGTTATGTAGGCTGCGGCCGTTCAAGAAATGTAGCGGTTGCTCGACCAAAGCCGGGGTCAAAGAATCGATTATATGCCTGGCCAGAAGACCGATGAGACTTACCAGAAGTGAAGTACAGAAGAGCAGGTGCATATTTTGAATAAAAAACTTAAGATGTTCATCTCCAAGCCTAGCCTACTCTACATTATCATATGGTTTCGCGGGCACGTCCAACCGTACCTTGCCACTTGCCAGTTCAAAGTCTAAAAGCCGGTCAATAAGACAGATCCGGATCCTAGTGCTTTCGAGATGGTTCGATCGCTAACAAAGACAAGCATGGGAAACAGCAGACTCCCAACAAGCAAACAAGCAACTCCAAGAGCTCAAGCCTAAAGCCTTAGTAACGCGCATCCTCATTGCTCGCGTAAAGCAAGCGTAGGCTCGAAGGCCGAAGCGCGCTAGTGCTCGTTGCATTTCCGGGTAAAGTATTCCGCTCGTTTGCTGTCAGGAATTCAGTAGAGTGGCCGGTCGTTGAAAGAAGCAAGCCTATAGCCGCCTTAGAAGGTGCGAAGGAAATCCCAGAAAAGTCTCAATGCTATCTACAGGCCAAGGGGAAAGAAACATGCGCCATTCTTAGTTAGGGAGAGGGTATGTTCACATTGAGTATCCTCGTATGCTCAGTCGAGTGACAAACGTACCTATCCCCGACGTGGGTAACGCATCTACAAAACCATGGCCTTATCCTAAATCCCATTTTTGATTTACTTAAAATAACCGCTTGATACTTGTTCACTGGAATTTCTTCCAAGAAAGTTTGGATCCCTCCGCTCCTCTCATCGAGAAAGCAATTACACATCCTGACTAAGGAGCACAGGCGTAGGAAGAGGCAAGCGTTCACACATCCGTCTCTATCATATGTGTTGGGTGAAGAGCTAAGACTATGCCTGGGTCGGGGTCAGGAAGACAGGCAGAAGGAGTAAGCAGCTTAAGCAAGAGACCTTATATAGTATAGGCTATTTCTCTTATCCAGTAAAGGAAGTAAGTTCGCTAGCTGTCCTAGGGGCAAAGAGTAGCATTCCGGTCTCTCTTGAAAGCAATCAAGCGTGAGAAGCAGGATCCGTCCACAGCTTTTGGCCCTTTCCCTTTAGGGAGTTTTTGAATGCGGAAGAAAAATTATTCAATATGCTGTTCTCTCCGGCTGTACCATTATCATGCACAGGACAAGCTGTAGTTTTTCTAGGAAGCTAAGGCTGACTAGCAAGTCAGCAAGACATAAAGATGATAGTTCCCTTCGAGATTGCTTTTCTTTGCCTGTCCCGATAACCGTATCGAAATCGAAGGAAGCCTTTTAAGATATGTATTTTTAGTGCTTCGCCCCTTAAGTGCTAACGCTGTAACGTTCGAACGATCTCCAGCCGGGACTGTGCTATTTGAAATATCTTATCTTTCTTTCAAAAAGTCTTTAGATATCCGGAGTAGCCGTAGAAGTCTTTTTCTCGATACCGGTCTCATAGGGATTGGGGTGAATGCTTAGCAATAATAACAGAAGGAAGAAAGGAAACGAAGTACGCTTTGGTGAGCGATAAGCAGCCAGGTATAGGAGAAGGGGCGGTTGGCTTAGTAAAGATAGTCGTAAACAAAGAAGCCCGACCCAGAGCATGTTATTGACTCAACCACAAATCTGTTGAATGAAGGTAGCTTGCTTACTCTCAGCCACTAGTTAGAAGGAAATCCCTTGACTTCGTTTATGCCCTTATGCAGTAAAGAAAGCAAGTGAGGCGGGCTAAGATTCCATTCGAAGTAACAGGATTCGATGTTGCACCATCTTCAACTCTTCTCTGGATCCGGAGTTTTTCGAGAAAAGGTCCCATCCTTCAATATCATGATTGGGTCGACCAGGCCAGATCATGAGTGAAATATCATGATCGGGTCGACCAGGCCAGATCATGAGTGAATAGAAAATCGAAAACGTACATAGCTGTTCCAGCTGAAATACTTGGAATAATTCTACCACTTCTACTAGGAGTAGCCTTTTTAGTGCTAGCTGAACGTAAAGTAATGGCTTTTGTGCAACGTCGAAAGGGTCCTGATGTAGTGGGATCATTCGGATTGTTACAACCTCTAGCAGATGGTTTGAAATTGATTCTAAAAGAACCTATTTCACCAAGTAGTGCTAATTTCTCCCTTTTTAGAATGGCTCCAGTGACTACATTTATGTTAAGTCTGGTTGCTTGGGCCGTTGTACCTTTTGATTATGGTATGGTATTGTCAGATTCGAACATAGGGCTACTTTATTTGTTTGCCATATCTTCGCTAGGTGTTTATGGAATTATTATAGCAGGTTGGTCTAGTAATTAGGGGGCGGCCGTTCGGTCGCCTATGATACTAGGACCAATAGGTCAAAAATGGGTTTGTGCCGCAGGTGTTGAACGATCTACTCTACACAGGTGTGGGCTTACAGGGCTAGGGCTCATAAACCCTTTCTTTCATTCATCAATAGGGCCCTGGTCGGTCACTTTTCCGGGCCGGGATCGAGAAGTGGAAGTCATAAAAAAGAGATGTTTCTCTTCGCACCTCAGATCAAGAGGAAGGGTAGCTTGTCAAGCTGGCCTATATATATATTTCTATTATTTAATAAATAAAAAGATTCGCTGTCTTTTAACCCTTTGTCAACGCCTACTAAGGACCTATAGGTTCGCCTACTTGACTTATGAAAGATAATGAGAATGGGTTATTCAAAAAGGAAAAGGCGCTACTTAGCCCTACATTAGTAGAAGTAAGCGGCTGAGTTAGCCCTACATTAGTAGGGCTAAGTAGGGTATAGTATAGTAGGCGAGCGAGTTAGCGAGGCTAATAGATAAGAGAGCGTCGGTGCGTAGCCTTCATTCTACTACGCTACGCAAAGGTTACGAAGTCACTTAGCTCGACGTTAGGAGAGTCAAGGGGGGAACGCCATACCTACATAGAAGAACCGCTGTTCGCTGACTTTCTAAGGTCTAACCTTTCGCTCCCCTACTGAAAAGGGGCAAAGCCGCTTCGCACCACTGATAGACTACTTAAGATTCAATTCAAAAGGCCCTACTTAGTTTCGCAAGCCTTTGTCATTGTCAGTCAACTAAGTAGGGCCTGAGGCCCCCTGCGAATCCGTAAATCTGAGGAGCATGCCGCAACAAAAGGATGGTCCCCTATGTATTTCATTCTTTCCGGAAGGGATAAAAAAAGAAGTACCCCCATCATGGTGAACCTCTCCTTGTGATCGGGATGAGGTAGATGCCTCCCAGCCGGGGGGGGGCGGATCGAATCGGAGTTTCCTTAGGTAGCCACCGACCAACAGTTATCCTTAAACTTCCGTGCTTGGTGGAGAAGAAGCGAACAAAGGTACGCTCGCTTGCTGTCTTGTTCTCTGCCGCGAACTGGGATCGCTCGCCAGCTAGGTCAGATTGGAGCAACCTTTTTTGAGAACATATTACCCATATTCGGGGACAAGGGGCGGAACGACCTCTCGATCTACTTACTGCAGCCCAGGAATAAAAACGTCGTCTAGGCGTTCCCTGTTGCTCCGATCTCCCCTACGCCTAGGACGTTGTCTGGGCCAAGAGTCATAGTTAGTTGCTGTTTCCATTTGGTTGTTTTTTTCTTGTTGTTGATACCGGCAAGACCCAGCCAGATGATGTCTGCTGGTTGGTAGTGAGAGGACTCTTAGTACCTGCATACCCAAAAGGGGGCGCTGATTAAAAAACAATCATTTTCTTTTTTTTCTTGCTCTCCCTTAGCAGCGGGAAAGGAGTCTATCTATCTGCCTAGCTTTGGTAGATTTCCTCCAACGCAATCCACAGAAATTCCACGAATCCCTTGGTGGATAAGTCCGACGACTCAGCAGCAGTGCGGAATTGAGTTTCTCGTCTGGTGGATCTGATCTATAGTTAGGGGGCAATACATACCAAAAGGTTCGAAGAAGGAAGGCGCATAAGAGTATATAACCAACCCACCCTTCTGTATAACCTATTCACATTAGTGAAGCGGCTGGATGCATAAGGGAAGTCAACCTACGAGCACGGAAGAGCGTAGTATTGCTGCCCCTCTCTAAGTAAAGGTAAAGTCTCTCCTTCAGCTAGAATGTAAGGAAATTGAAAGAAGCGCGGAAAAGGGTCAAACGCGGTTGCTAGCATCGAAGAGAGCCGTCATCGACGAGAAAGTGGGAGTTCGGACTTGGCGAACGAGCTTTGTGAGGAAGATCCCTCCCACTGGATCATCATGACCCCTACGTTCCGGCTTTTCCAAAGGCGGGAAGAAGAATTTCAAAAAAAAGGGCAAGAAGAACCTAGAGAGGAAGCTCCACCGAAAGAAGAAGAGGAAATGCCGCTCAAAGGAGAAATGCTGCCGGAAGAAGAGGAAATAAGACTCGAGTTTATGGAAATGTTTCAAGAGGGAGGGAAGAGGCAAATTCAGAAAAAGAGAGAAAAGAAGAATTCTTAATATAATGAATATAAATATATAAATGAGTTGAAAAGAAAGGAAAAGTGAATACCTTTTAAATAGGACCCGACCCATCCAATATGGATGTGGAATTCAATTCAATAGATTCCTACTTTAAGCATTGGATCCATCGTCTCAATTATCAATTAAGAGGAGTCATGGCGTTCAAAATCACGATCAATTCCTTTTTCAAATCCTGCGGCAGCTGCACGATCCCTTCCAATGTACCATAAATGGCCTACAAATAAGAACAATCCTAGAACAAAATGAGAGGTAGCTAACCATATTTTAGGAGAGACATAATTGACAATATTGATCACGGGTAGCTACACCACCCATGGAATTTAAAGAACCTAAAAGGCATAAGTCATATATTCCATAGAACACCGTTCTATAAAGGCTTTATGTCTTTTTAGCCTACTCAACTCTAAACCATTCAAACCCCTTAAAGGCTCTAACTAGGGAGTACGTAGATCCCAAAAATGCATAGTTTCTCCTCCAAAAAGAACTTCGCCAGTTGGGGAACGCATTAAATATTTACCTAAACCGGTAGGTCCTTGAGCGGATCCCACGTTAGCCCCAAGACGTTGATCTCTAACTAGAAAAGTCAATGCTTGAGCTTGAGAAGCTTCTGGTCCAGTGGGGCCGTAAAACTCACTAGGATAAGCGGTATTATTGAACCAGACAAAGCAACAAGCAATAAAGCCAAAAACAGAGAAAGCGGCTAAACTATAAGACAAGTAGGCCTCTCCGGACCATACAAGTGCACGGCGAGCCCACGCAAAGGGTTTGGTTAAGATATGCCAGATTCCACCAAGTATACAAATGGAACCTAACCATACATGCCCTCCAATTATATCTTCTAAATCGTCCACACTAACAATCCACCCTTCTTCTCCAAAGGGGGATTTTAGTAAATAACCAAATAGAATACTTGGGCTAAGGGTCAAGTTGGTAATTTTTCTTACATCTCCCCCTCCCGGAGCCCAGGTATCATATACACCCCCAAAATAAAGAGCCTTGAACACTAGAAGAAAAGCACCTATACCTAACAAGATTAAGTGAATACCCCAAATTGTAGTCATTTTATTTCTATCTTTCCATACATAACCGAAAAATGGAAAAGATTCTTCAAGAGTCTCAGGTCCTAGAAGTGCGTGATAAATACCACCAAAGCCAAATACTACAGAGGAAATTAAGTGAAGTACTCCAGACACAAAGTATGGAAAGGTGTCTAGAACTTCCCCCCCCGGGACCTACCCCCCAACCTAGAGTAGCTAGGTGGGGAAGTAAAATGAATCCTTGTTCATACATAGGCTTCTCAGGTACGAAATGAGCCACTTCAAATAGGTTCATTGCTCCGGCCCAGAATACGATTAATCCGGCATGGGCTACATGAGCCCCCGTAGTTTACGGATAAATTGATAAGTCGGGCATTCCCGGCCCACCAAGCGAAACCGGTGCTTTCTTGGTCATGACTAGCTAAAGCTAAATTTCCATTAAAAAGTGCTTCCACGTGGTAAAACCTCCTCAAGGAATATATGGTTTTCATGAAGCTAATCTTGAGCTGTCATCCAAGCATAAATACCTTCGTTAATAAAATATTTTTGGTGTAGAAAGTCTCAAATTTAGGATCTTTCACTCCATGGATTTCATAAGAAACAAAGTCATAGGTGTATATATTCATGGCTGGATCGACTACTCTAAGAGTTCTCATCCATAAACTGGCTATAGGTACAAATAACATAAAGAAATGTAACCAATTTTATTAAAAAAAGAAACCCCAAAGATTTGAGACTAAAAGTAATTAACAGTAACCATTGAATAAGTTTCTTTAGCTTGAGTTGGGTTAAAAAAATGGAATATGTTTGCACCATCACCACACTTAAATAAAGTCTTTTCTACAGTAGCATATTGACTAGTGCATAGAAATGTAGAACCCAATACCCTGATAACTGCCATCATATGACATGTGTTCAATGTCCAATTATGAAAGCCTTTGAAAAAGAGGATGAATTGAAATATAGTTGCTACACCAAAACTAGGCGCAAAGAACCAACCAGACTGACCTAGCGGGTAAATCAGGAATACAGAAACAAAAACAGCAATTGGGCCGGAGAATGCGATTGCATTATAAGGTCGCAATTGAATAAATCGAGCAAGTTCAAATTGATGTAACATGAAACCTATTAGTCCAAAAGCGCCGTGTAGAGCAACAAAAGTCCACAGGCCGCCTAATTGACACCAACGAGTAAAATCTCCTTGGGCTTCAGGACCCCATAGTAACAACAAAGAGTGTGCTAAACTATTAGCAGGAGTAGAAACTGTAGCGGTTAAGAAGTTGCATCCTTCCAAATAGGAACTTGCTAATCCATGGGTATACCATGAAGTTACAAAGGTTGTACCGGTGAACCAACCCCCTAAAGCGAAATAGGCACAAGGAAAGAGAAATAGAACGGACCAACCTACAAAAACGAAACGGTCCCTCCGTAACCAGTCATCCATAATATCAAAGAAATCATTTTCGTCTTTGGTAAATTTACCAAGGGCTATAGTCATAGTGATCCTCCTATTCAACTACTTCAACCATTTTCGAGCACCCCATAGCATTTTCAGAACATTCGAGGTCTCTATCATTTATGTATTGATTTATCCTACATACACTGGCCCTTCTTTCGAATGGGTTTCGAATAAAAAAATTTCTTTATTGATCTGTAACCTGACCTATTTAAATCCGTTAATTCCATTCGATTCTTTTTTTCTATTCTTAATAACCACCTGAACCATGAATTGTCTTATGACTCATCAATCAGATAGATGCATTTTTAAAAAGAAATGTTCAAGAAATAAGTGATCCCTTTTCTTTTCTCGCTAATGATAGACCCCAGACATATTCCTGCCGTTCCATCAACTAATTGTATTCTTATTCTCAAATCCTCTGGCCTAAAAAAATGAATTTCCTATTCTATTATTTAATAGTATATAGAATTTGAATATCAGAATAGTGGATACAGTTATGATTCAATGGGTTAGGTCCACTTACTTTTTATTTTGTTGATTTCTATTTGATTGGAATACTGTTTTGAATACTCGAAAATAGGAATTGTGAATATTGTGAGATTCAAGTAGACAATTTATCATTATTCATTTTAATGATATTCTTTATCTTTATAATAATAGAGAAATGTTCAACTTTATAAAGAATTTCACTGTAATTTGAATTCAAAAATGCAAATTCTCAAATTCTATTGAATTAGATGGTTTTTGACCTTTATTATTACAAATATCAGCAATATCTCTAGTCTTTCTTCAAATATGAATCCTACCGCTGTGGTTTTATGACAAAACCAAAGCCCCTTATCGGATTTGAACCGATGACTTACGCCTTACCATGGCGTTACTCTACCACTGAGTTAAAAGGGCTTGTTTGTTTCAATTTCCAAATGAATCACTATGTGTCTAAGATGTCTTTTTGACATAGATTCTATATATAGAATAATAGAATTCTAAGTATATACACTAAACTCATAGTCATTAGTGTCTTTATTAGGAACGAGAAATTTGATTTCTCGAGTGAATATATAGGAGGGTGGATTGTGGTGCTACCATTCCTTTAGGATACCTTTCGGCTTCAGTAAAAACTCTTCCCCCTTAGTTTTTGTTTTTTTAGGAGTGCGTCATATCCTTGATTGAGTTTTGGAAAATTTTGTTCCGATTATCATACCATTGTGTCTAGGTTGTAGTTTCTTTTAGGCTTCCATTCCCTACTTTATTTAAGAAAATAGAAAGGAAGAGTGCTAGAACTAATTCTTACCGCTAATAGGAAAATCCCGAACATCGTCTTCAATAGCTGCTGATTCGAGAAAAATAACCATGGCATTCGATGCAGCCTAGTCTTCCACCACCGTCTTTGTACTAACAGCTGAGCCAAGAGCAGCAGGGGATTCTCGGCATTTTGAACTATCCTGGCGAGATGCTTGACTAAGACTTATGAGTTGCCGAAGTCAATATTCTAGTGAAACCAAACCTTAACAACTAGCTTAGCTACCGGTTTCTCGCTTCGGGTATTATGCCCTCTGGGAATTTCCATCCGGGTATTGAGTTGCCATGTCTTCTCTTCCCCTACTTACTTATCCTTACCTTCGAAGTCGGCTATTTGTACCGTAAGATCCTCAGTATCGTACCCAAGTTCTTCCTAAACCCCAATTTATGTCCTAGTTTATGTTAGGCGATCGAGTCTCGTAACCCCATCTCCATATCTCTATCTGAACTTCTTTATTCGAGCCTTGTCTCAGCTTTCCCTTATCTATTTCAATGATTCTATTCTCCGAGCAAAGTGCATCTTAAAGCTAGCCATTTACCCAGCTCTTGATCTTAAACAAGCAATTCACAGACATCTAGGATTTCATTTTCGTTCTTTCCTTATCTAGGAGCACTGGTATCGATTCCCTCACGGGATGAACTAGTGGAGCACCAGACAGGAAGAATAGAAAGAGAGTTGTTTACCCACAAAGACAATAATTCTATCTTCTATCTAGATTCGATAGTGTCAATTCCTCACACCAAGTAAGCCAATAAAGTAATTCGTTTACCTTAATAGGAAAGCAACTACATCTTTTGTACTCAACGATAGCCTTCCCATTCATGAGCTTTAAGTGGACATCCCAGACTTCTAGTTCTTTTAGATCAGTACTTCTTTTTTCCTGGAAGTTGATCGCGTTCCATCTTATTTGTTTCATACAGAAATTGGTCTTGGAATAACCTTCCAAATTAGGGATTCACTTTAGGTCAACTATACTCTTAGTCCTATTCTGAATCATTTTATTCCCACCTTCCACCCAAATTCATTTGCATTTGTTTTCTCTCATCATCATTCCTTTATCCAAGCAAGCTTTACTATTCCTTTTCCACCTTTTATATTTGAGTTGTGGGTAACTAAGGCTCCACCCTTTTTTGACTTTCTCTTTGATTCAAAAAATCCATTTCTAGTTCCAATAAAGCAGATTTTTCTATCGCATGCAATCTGTGCTTTATAGTCTTTTTCCTTTGCTCATGACCAGGGAAGATTCTTGGTAAGCATTCCTTTTGCAAGCGCTAGGCCTTTCTTAAGGTACGAAGTGCAGAATCAACTAGTAGGGCTAACTAGAGATCTTTATTTTTTATTTCACATTGCAAAGACTATGAGTGGCAATGACTCCCAATCCCAATAGCAATAGCAATGGATTCTAGTTTCTTTCTATTTTTGAGGCATTATATAAGTATAAGCCAAGTTGTTCTCTTCTTAGTAGACTCTGAGACCCTTACCCTAGGCTTGACTCTTATTTGTTGATCTTCCTATGTTCAACCCCGAGGAAAAGAGTTTCACCCTAAGAGAAGGTTGTAGAAATGAAGGGAACTTAACCAAGGTGAACCTCAAGTCAAGGAAGGCCGGCGGCTGACCAATCGGGATACATCGATTATTCAACGGCAAGTTTGATCAAAGACTGCATAAAAGGAAGCTACATCAAGGATAACGTGAAAATCCTTAAACTTCAAAAAGGAAGAAAATAAAGCTTTTAAGCTAGGCACGAAAACCGGTGGCTCACTTTTTCTAAGTAATGTTGAAAGAAAGCCTTTTTCCAGCCGCCTAAGCACTTTTCATTTGGTGGGCTATAGCGATAATAGTTGCGGGGCAAATCCTTAGCAAAGGCTAAATTCTGAAGTCCCTCTCAAGAAGACCATTAGTTAGAGTACTTTCTTTGTATTTGAGGCATGTGAAGATCCAATCAACTTAGAAGGCTTTAGAGCACCAATAAGACTTTCCCATCTCACCATGTCATAAGCTTTCCGGATGTAAAGATTATTTGTGCATCTTGGCGGCCCTCTGTCTCATGAATAACCTTTTTTACATACAATAACCAATATTGATAGATAGAAGATTTTCAAAATCAGACTTCTCCAATAGAATAAACTTATGTAAGCTTCGTATTCTTATATAGAATGAACCTCTTTCAGTCTTTTATTCGCCAATAGAATTTAGACTTTAGACTTTCATCTGTAGTCCAGGAAGTCAGACATTTTTTAGTAGTACACCCATTCGTAAAGAAGACGGATAATACCTAGTGAGTTCTCATAAATTGCCGTTGGAAGCTACTTGTTGGCTTTTACCGAAGAAGACCTTTCTCTACTGAGTTGGGTAGTACCTATAACCGGAACTAGGTCTTAGAGTCTGATCATCAAACTTCTTTAGCTTAATAATCAAGTATCTGGTACAACCTCTTCCGCCGCGGAGTCAGAGTATGCCTCTCCTTTTGGACCGAGGGTGACTGGTACCATAGGAGACTAAAGATCTATTTATTAGAAAACCATACGAATCAGACCGAAATAGACTACATTAGATGGTAGAAAGTTCCAATGTTGCCTCGGACAAAAGGAAGTAGAAGCTCACGAGACAAAGTAGACGAAGAAGGGAACTAATCCGCTTAGCTTAAAGAAATCCCCGATTGGAAGGAATACGAACGATTGGACTCGACCTAGGGTAGGGAAACATGCAAAAACAAAGACCAAGCCCCGGATGCCCCTCTCCACGTGCGTGCAGAATTTCGGTTCCTTGATCTCAGGGTGGGACTTAACTAGGCCAGAGTACATTCCGAGTCCCTTCCGAGGCCGAAGGCAATCAATTCGGTGCTCTTTCGGTCTCGGTTTCGGTCGTCGTCGAAGCGGGAAGCGCATCTAGCGATTCCCAAGTAAGCTCTGTTTGGATAGTACATATAGGCGGAAGCGAGGGACGAAGGCAATCTTGAGTTTCGGCTCATTCAATCCGTTCCGCAAGAAAGGGAATTGATGGGGTAGATTAAGAAGATGCCTCGAAGCTTAACGAGGGTTCTGGTGATGCGAGTCTATAGGGAGTGACCGCCGCCTCTGTTAAAGAAGTTTCGTCAAAGGTCGCTCTGCCGAAAGTCAAGAGTCGAAGGCCTTTCCATATTAGGTTGCCCTTTGGAATCGACCTGTGGAACCATGCCAACAAGAAAGACGGCAAGGAGAAAAGCAAGACTCGAAGCGAAGACGGAAAGACGAAAGAAAGCACTATCGTAAAACCTTCTTTTCAAAGGCGGCTATTTACGCAAGTAAATAACGGCAGGGGAAGACGGGGATCGGGGTTCGGAAGCAAGAAAGCGTCTGCGCGGGGAGGGTAATAAGGGTAGTAGGTTCGCAGGGTAGTTAGTCACTCAAATAAGTTGGCGGGCGAGGCAATAACGCTTTGATTTCGAGTTGGGACCGACCTAGGCATTCGAGAAGAGAGGCGATTCCATTTACGGGACTATTTTCTTGTTTAATAAGAAAGATCGATTCGAAATCGGATTTCAATCTATCAAAGAAGAGCTCGGGAAATCGATTCACAACGTAGGATGTTTTTTGGGTTGCTAGGCATGAAAGAAGGAAATTCCCGCTCTTAAGGTCACGCCGATCAATCGAGTCGATCCTTACCCGCTTAGTACGCCGGCTCGGCCAACCGATAGGGCGTTAAGCGTTACATACTTGGAGCGGAATAAGAGAAGATCTCTTTTTCTTCTATTAAATCATTTGGCGGTTTCGCTTTCTATTCGATCCTGATTCGGGCTATCGAATCAGCACGGGCGTTAAGCGACTAGTCAATTCTACCCGATAAAGGACTTCTTCATTCTGCCTTTCAATTAGACTTTGGGATAAAAATGGGTCTTTGAGTCAAGTAAGCATAAAGAAACTTTTTTGCTCCTTTCGTTAACTCCTTATCGCTTCTTAACTGTATGAGTCTAAGCTCTTCTGTATGGGATATATGTTGTTTTACTCCTTGAATTAAGCATTCATTGTTTTATTCCTCGAATTAAGCTCCTTATTTTATTCCTTGAATTAAACTCCTTGTTTTATTCCTTGAATTAAACTTCTTGTTTTATTCCTTGAATTAAGCTCCTTATGTTTATTCCTTGAATTAAGGACTAATATCCAATACTCCCCCGGCTATTTTTTTAAAAGTATGATATGAGTTGCTCTGATGGTAGCCAAAAGATGTCATAGATTATGTGAATCTTCCAAACCATGCTCACAAAGATTGTTTAAGCTCATATAATGATTTCTTTAGTTTGCATACTTTTTGGCTGTATCCCCTTTGTATTATGTATCCTGAAGTGATATCCATATATATTTCTTCAGATAATTCACTATGTAGAAAAGCATTTTTCACATCAAATTGTTGTAGCCAATCCAAGTTAGCAGCTAAAGATAACATAAAACAAACTATGCTCATTTTGGCTATAGATCCAAATGTTTTTGTGTAGTTAATCTCATAGGTTTGAGTGTATCCATTTGGTACCAATCTTACCTTAAAAAATTTAATTGATTTATTAGCATTGTTCTTCATGGTAAAAATCCATTGACATCCAGTTCGTTTATTCCCTAGTAGAGGACAACTAGTTCCCATATTTCATCTTCTTGTTCATAGCTTCTTTCCACCTAGGATCATCTAAGGCTTCCTACATGCTATTAAGTATGGATACAATAGATAATTGATTGAAAAATGACTATTTTTTGACAAGCAATGTATAGACATATAATGGTTCATGAAATATTTTACTTTACTAGACAATTGAGGTTCATATGTAGGTTTTAGAATACCTTTGGTAAGATGTTGGGGTAATTTTCTCCTAGATGACTCAGGAATTGCATAAGGCATATCATTAGACCACGATTGGTTTGGTGTATCAATTGGGAGAGACATGGACACGATTTCAAAAGTTTCTTGACTTTTTGGGTAGGGACGAAAATTCATTCGAGCTAGGCCAGTTCGAGATGGCTTGAACTAACCTAGCCCAAATTGATCAAACTCTAGCTCAATTCAAATTTAATTTAAGCTAGAAAATATGAGCTTAATCTCAAACCAAATACAAACGAGCTAGCCTAAGTTACCCAAACTAGCACGAATTGTTAATATCATTTTTTTAGTTTATTGAACATTTTTTTATAAATCAAAAAATATATTTAATGGTTAAACCTTATTGGCTCAAACAGCATAACATGAAATACCAAAAATGAAAAAAATAATATTAAAACAACTAGTCTTTGGAAAAAATGATTAATTAACATTGCATAAATAGTTAATTACAAAATAAAAACACTAGTAAACATAAGCTAAAGAAAACTAATTCTTAAAGTAAGAAGTCTATTTTTAAATAAATTTCACAAATGCAAACACCATTAAACTCCTCTCATGTAAAAGTTAAAGACCATTGTGCCTTCATAGAAACTTATAATTTAAATAAAAGCTCCAAATCTCAATAGAATTTTCCTCGAATACTAAACAAAGAAATACATGAGTAAAATTAAACAAATAATTTCCTCCAAAATTAACCATATATATATATATATAAAGTTATTTTAGTGTATTCAAGTAGACCATACAAAGAAAAAAAATCATTTTTTAGGATGGCATAGAAAATACTTTAACATGCTTCAATGGACGTAGGGCTACTACTAAAGAAGAGTGAAATAGTGCTAGGTATAGGGTTACTTCTAAAGAAGTGGCTATTGCTGTTTTTAGAGAAGCATAGAGTTGAGAGAGTGAGACTGAGTTGGCTGAGAATTAAGAAGAAATATGTTTTTCCAATTTTAAGTTTATAGCTTGTTGTGTAAATTATAATGTATAAATGTTATATAATTTTTTTAAAATATTATTTGGGATAACAAGTTAGCTTGAACCCAGCCCAACCTAACTCGATCTTTTTTAGGTTATTTGAGATGACCCAAATTTAGCATAAATTTAATTCAATCATGTTCTATTTAGGTTCTTTGTTTTGGGTTCAATTTGGTTAATTGAGCTACAACACATATTACTACCATTATTTCTACTGAGTGTTTATTATTTGATTTCTTGATATACTTTAGCTATATTATCTTTTAGTTTGGCTTCAATAGTAGCCTCAATTTTTTAGTTGGACCTTGTAAATTCTACAAAATTTTGAATTAACAAGTAAATTAGATTAGTTCCACCACACAAAAGATAGCAATATGAGAATTTCTTTGACTCACTTTTCAAGTTTTCAATCTCAGTTATTTCTATTATTGATTTATGGAAACATATGTATAGGTTGTTCTAGTCTTGAAGAATTTGATTCTACAAATTTTATCCTGGTATGAACATGATTTAAATCAAAACATGAGTTTATTTTCTAAGTCATGCTTAATGTTTATTGGATCCACACAGAGAATTAGAAGGTTTTCTTTTAGCTACTTGTAATGATAGCTACCTACTTTTTACTTTTTACTTTTGTTTATGCTTTGAATGATATCTTCTTACTTACTACTTAGTTATATGTTCCATGAATTAATTGTGTTAGGTTTATCCCTGAACTTAAGAGAAACTTGATTTCACTAGGTAAATTAGATGTCACTGGATATTCAGTTAAGATTAGTGATGGTATTATGAAAGTTATGAGGGGATCATTAGTTGCATTTAGGGAAAATAGGGTTAATGGTTTATATTTGTTGCAAGGTTATACTTTAGACCTTAGTGGAAATGTTAGTGTAGCATAATCATTAGATAGTAAAAGGCATTGACATAAAAGATTTGGACATGTAGGTGAAAAGGGTTTAAGTGAATTGTCTGTACATGATGTGTTGGGTAGTGAACCTTTAGGACTCTTAATGTTTTGTGAAAATTTTGTCTTTGGTAAGCATACTAGGATTAAGTTCTCTAAAGGTCAGCATGTTATCGCATATGCACTTGATTATATTCACTTTGACTTATGAGGGCCTGCTTCTATCCAATTCTTAGGTGAAAATAGGTGATTTTTATTTGTAGTTGTTGACCACACTATGAGAGTTTGGAATTTCACCCTAAGAAAATAAGATGAGACTTTTGGAACCTTTAAATAGTGAAAATTTCTTGTAGAGAGCTAAAAGGTTAGTAAGGTCAAAGTATTTGAATTGATAATGGTATGACATTTCGTAATGAATATTTTGACAATTATTGTAAGGACAAAGGGATTGGAAGATATAATACAGTTGTAGGTACACCCTGACAAATGAACTAGTTGAGAGAATAAATAGGAAAATTTTAGAGAGAGGAAGGTGTTTGTTGTCCCTTTTTGGACTGCCTAAACTGTTTTGGGCAGAGGCTATTAGTATAGCCACTTATCTCATTAATAAATATCTTTTCATAACCTTAAAGATTAAGACACCTAGGGAATTTTGGTTATTAACCTATTAACTATAATTTTGGCCGGGTTGTAAATAATCATATAAATAAGGGTAAACCACTAGCTAGATCTTTGGAATGTGTTTTTATTAATTATCCCTTGGGTGTTAAAGGATTTATAATGCGGTGTCCATTTCTTAAGAAATGTATTTCAAGTAGGAATATAATGTTTAATGAATCTCAATTTTATTGTGACTTAAACTCTCATTCTTCCCATTTTAATCCCAAGGATGCCTTAATTGAGATAGAGGTAGGTGCCACACCATCTTATGATAACAATTCTAAGAATGAGCTGGAGGTACCAAAAACCCTCCATCCTTATGATATTGCAACTAATAGTTTTCTTGAGCTGACTGATTACCATCTAACCAGATATACATCCACAAGATCCATTGTTTCTCCAATGAGGTACTTTGATTCTAAACATGTATGTGATGATTTGATTACTTATGACTTATCTATTGTATCTAAATTAGATGATTATGAACCAAAAATCTTGTCGATGATACGATATCCTCTGATGCTTCTAAATGGTTGATTGCCATGAAAGAAAAATTTAATTCCTTAATTAAAAATAAAACTTGGGTTTTATTTGAAAGGCCTAAGAATGTAAAATTACTAGAGTCTAGATGGTTGTAGTGATGAAAATGTTAATGTTGTCGGCAACATTGTTGCAACAATGTCGTGTTATTACATATCGTGACATCAAAACGTGATGTCCATATATTTTGGCCAAATTGTTGCTAAAATATCATTTAAATGTCTTTTTTTCTTAAATGTCATAGATATTGTTGCTAAAATGTCGAATAAAATATCAATTATTGATTTATTTTTTCTTTGTTCTTCTTCTTTCTTAGTAATTATTTCAATTCAAATTTTTCTCATTTTTATAGTAGATAATATATTCTTTTTTTAGTTGTTTACTATATATATTTATAAGTACTTTTAAAAACAAATAATTAATGAAATTTATTTTCATACTATCAAGATTTATTTATTTACGGTAGTTGCAATTAGATAGTTTACTTCATTATTTCAAACCTTTAGCTATTTATTCTACAATATTTTGTAAAAATGGTATATAATTTCTTATATAATATTTTAATTAATTAACTCATTGATTAATATAAATATTTTTTGTATTTAAAAATACATATATTAAATAAAAAAATTGTTTTAAATATAAGTAATTGATTGTTTTGATGTTTTATAAAAAAAATTCATATTTTTTTATAGAGTTTCCATAGTGTTCATGATTTTTTTCCAAAGTTTCTGCTGACAACGGAAATATCTTCAATATTTTTGCAAAAATTATATATCGATATTTTCACCAACATCGATATTCCAAACCTTGAATGGTTTTTTAAAAGAAAAGAGGGTATTAAATGATTAGAACAAGCAAGGTTAGTTGCATAAGGTTTTTCACAAAAACAAGGCATTGATTTCAATGAGATTTTCTCTCCAATTATTCTTTCATGGTGATTTAGAATAGAAAATATACATGAAACAATCTGAAGATTTTACTAAAAATGAAAATGAAAATGTAGTTTTTTTTCTTAAAAAAATATTTGTATGGACTTAAACATGCCCTATAATAATGGTATATTAAATTTTTATAATTTTATGATCAAAACTAGCTTTGAAATATGTAAATATGATAACTATGTTTATTTTAAACTTAATAACGTTTCAAGTCCAATTTATCTTCCATTATATGTTGATGATATGCTTATTGCTTCTAAAATTGAAATTAAATCTTTGATATCTCATCTTTGAAATGAATTTGAAATAAAATATTTAGGTCAAGTTAAAGGAATCTTAGGTATGAATATTATTGGAACTAAATCTTGACTATTTTTGTCTCAACAATCCTATGTTCAAAAAGTTCTAAAAAGATTTTCAATGTATGATTCTAAGCATGTAAGTGTTCCTTTGGATGTTCATTTTAATCTATGTTTAAATGATTGCCCTAATGATGAAGAGGACAAGAATTATATAAAAAAAGCTCCGTATTCTAATGCAGTTGGCTCACTTATATAGGCTATGGTCTATACTAGAAGAGATATAGCCTATGTTGTGAGCATGGTTAGTAGGTATATGTCTAACCCTGGAAAAACTCACTAGATAGCTATTAAGTAGATCCTTAGATACTTAAAATGCATATTGAGTTGAATGTTTAAAAATAATTCTTAAGATATTTATGTTGTAAATGGATATGTTGACTCTGATTTTCTAGGTGACAAGGACAAGAAATGTCACTATCTGATTGCATCAACTGTTTTTAGAAATATAGTTTCTTGGAAAGCCAACTTATGATCTATAGTGGATCTGTCAACCATTGAGCCTGAATTCATTACCTACGTAGAGTCAGTGAATAAAGGGTTGTGGTTGAGAGGCTTTATAAGACAACTAGGTATTATAAACGGTGATGCTATTGATACTAGTTATTGTGATAGTCAATTTTCCAATCATTCATCAAAACATACTATGTTTCATTCTAAGTCAAAACATGTAAATGTAAAGTTGCATTTGATTAGGAGCATAGTTTCACACGCATTGACTAAACTTGACAAAGTCTCCATAGAGGAAAACCTCTTTGATATGCTCACTAAACCAATACAACAAATGAAGTTCAATCATTGCTTGAATTTGATTAAAGTTTCTCATTATTAGGGATTAGGATAAGATAGGGTAATAGTATTCATATCCATTGCATGCATAGTATCAAGGTGGAGATTGTTAATTTTATGATACTATGGTAAATGGGAGTATTAAGGAGAATTATTTATGATGTATGCTCATTTATATTCATTGTGTTTATGTGACATTAATACATTATTATTTTTTATTTAATTTTGTATTGGAATCTAGGATTTTTTAGTGTATTTTAGGTTGTTGTTATAGATTGGATTTTTGTGGCCTATTTCTCATGTAGAATATGAAAAGACTCAGAGGAAGTTTAGTAATTTCAAAGCTTAGATATAAATACCCTTTTAGGGTTTTGAGATGCAGCTATTTGGTCTCTCGAGCACCAATTTTCTTCTTCTCCTAACTTATTCTAATCATCTCTGTGTATTCTAGTTTTGTTGCTTTTGTTAATGCTTAAGATTTTTTTACTTGAGGTTCCTTGAGGGTTTGTTCTATCTGATTTCATGTTAGATTTTTAGCCTCTATAACATTCTCTGGTTTTATCTCTATACAAACATTGTTTCATAGTAGATATAAGTATTATCCTTTCCAATAGATTAGGCAGTGTAGTTTAGCAACTGGACCACTTTATATCGTGTTCTTTTAGTTTCTTGAAATTGTTAATTCTTTATTATTTTTATATTTGATTCAATCATGCTCTAAATCCATGCAAAGAATCTTTTATAGGGAGTGATAAGAGCTAAATTATTGCATTTTTGTTATGATTTAAATGTTGATATTTGTGTGAAAATTGTGTTTATTTGATTATTTAATCCACAAATGTCATTTCACGGGTATTTCGTGTTTAAAGTGCAATTTCAAGTAAAATCATGATTTTGGAGAAGTTAGGGACAAAGTACAATGATCGGGATTGAATCAAAGAAAAAGAAAACAAAATTTCAAAATTTGGAATTTCGCCGCCGGCGAGAATATTCTCGCCGCCAGCGAAAACCTTACGGAGAAAATGTTGAAAATCTTCTCGAGAGCACGGATTTTGGCAAAGCAATCTCGCCGCCGGCCAAAGAAATCTCGCCGCTGGCCAAGTACATCTCGTCGCCGGCCAAATACATCTCGGCACCGGCCAAGTGCATCTCGCCGCCGGCCACAATAATCCCGCCGCCGGTGAGATTTAGCGGAACCGAAATCGTAAGTTTTCCAGAAATCTTGCCGCGGCGAGAATAACTTTGCCGCCAGCGAGTTTCGTTCGAAAACATTTTTTTATGATGTTTTGTTCCAAAATTGCCCTCCAAAACCCTAGACCTATATATACATTATGATGGAGAAGGAGGCCAAGGCAGAGAGAGCATAATTGAGTTATTTTTGCAGGAGAAAAGGAAATTTTGGAGAGAAAGGTTGGAGAAGCTTGAAGGATCATCACCATTGTTGCTACCAAGTCTTCCTCTTCAAGAGTTTTTTCATCTCTTCTCCTTAGCTTTTATTTTCTGCATTTTATTCAGATTGTTTGTTCATGGATTCAATTGAGAATATGTTTGTTCTTATTTCCGTTATAAACTAATTCGTTTTTGCTAAGGCTATGATGTAGTTAGATCAAGGAAATCTGATTTCTTTTGTTATGGTTTTATGAATTCAATGTTTTCAAGTCGAGTATTTATTTCCATGCTTAATGCTTTTAAATTTCTGATCAAGATTTAGATGATTCGTTGCATTATATTGAGACCGAGAGGATATGTGTAATGAATGCTTCTTGTGATAAATACCGTATGTTGAATGCGAGTTTGACACCTAATGCATGATGTATGTGGTTATTCCGGAAATTCCATAAATCGTAATGTGCTTATTTGTGATTAAATCTTCATAGAAATATAGTTGGTTTGCATAGATAAGTAATTCTAATATAACTTGAGAAAGAGTATTAGATAAGTTTAGGTTTTCAACCATCACTTTTAACTTTGATTCTCATATAACATAACTTGAAATCGAATTGAATTGATTTAGCGAAATCAAATGCCTTAGCGTTTTTAATCATTTGTGAACAACATTAAATTTTGTTATTTGCGTTTAGTTTTATGTTAATTTGCTTTTAAAACAATTTCAACAATTCGATTTTCAAATAAAATTAGGGTTAGTCAATTTCGGTACTTAGTAACGCCATTCCTTGTGGGTTCGATATCCGTACTTTTGTACACTTTATTACTTGAACGATTCGTACACTTGCGAAAATACGCATCAGGGAGATGTGAGTGTGAAATCATAACAAGATATCAACTATTTTGTTACTTCACATTTGATATTTCAAATTATTATTTTTTGATGTTTTTTAGTTTTGATATAAGAGAAAAAATTTAAGGAATAAGCAATAAAAGAGTACTACTAGTGAAATGGTAGCAATCAACCACAATAATAAAACATCAAGTTTCTCATGAAAACATTTCGGCTTAACAATACTTTTGATCCCTAATGCATTTCCAGACTCAAAATTTTTATTATGGTTTTCATA
This sequence comes from Hippophae rhamnoides, assembly GCA_033030585.1. Classification (NCBI taxonomy): domain Eukaryota; kingdom Viridiplantae; phylum Streptophyta; class Magnoliopsida; order Rosales; family Elaeagnaceae; genus Hippophae; species Hippophae rhamnoides. The sequence continues at coordinate 41,920,658 of CM065429.1, read as the reverse complement.
CACTATGTGACTATATAATGTGGTCTGGCATATTTGCTTTAGTCAAGGAACCTTTCAAAGCTCATATATTTCCAATTTGTGAATAATTAAGACTGCCTTGAGAATCAAATTTTATATTCATGAACACTTCTTACATGCCTTATATAAGTATTGTATGTGTGATCCATTAGTGTGATGGATAATGTATGATCACCACGCATGCTTGGCGCAAAGTCTTTATCACACTTATACTTGTGTTGTTGTATAAGTGAAATTTTTACAAATTATTTATATAAAGTGAAAGATATATAATTATGATTTATTTTCATTAGATAACAATTTCTCATAAAATTGTTGTCTATGACAAAATATCCATACATATTAGGAAAACATAATATTTTAGAAATAATAAATTTTCTCTAAGTAAACCAAATAGGTATCTTTTTAACTTTATATTGAATAATGGTTTCTTTTCCTTCTATTCCTTTAACTAGAATATGATTTTTCATAAGTATTTATTTTTCTAAAGGTATTGCATTAGGTCTACAAGAACATACTGTTGCTCTTGTATCGATTAAAATGAATAAGCTATATGGTTTATAGCCTGCAAATTAAAATAATCTAAAACATAATTATAACATTTTTTTAATCATAACTTGGTGAGAAGATTATCTATTCTTTACTTATTTGGATATAATAAATTTGTTCTTGAAAGATTTCTTCTTTTTGGTTAGTTCCGGGTAGTATTGGAACTTTAAAATTTTTAACAACAATAATTTTATCATGATTATCTTCAAATTTGGAAGATGATTAACTAATTCTTGCTTTTTGTTTAAAAATTTTCCAATCTTGTTCTCGGTATGTAGTTTGCCAATCTTTATTGAATGCATTTTTATTTTTAAAATATACTTGATTTCCTGATACCTGTTTTTCTATCGTTGAAGGATTTTTGTATCTGGGATTATTGATGAGATTTATAAATAACCATTATTTTGGTATTTCTAAATCTTTCCAATAAATTAGTCATGGTTGAATTTATGTTTCATAAGATCTTAGTTCAAATAATTCTACAAAGCTTTTATCAACTTCTTTGGTTGAAGTTTCAAAAAATTTGTTAATTCATGGATAGTTTTTCATTGAATAGCTAAACTTTGAGATTGATGATCCATACTTAAATTTTTAAGTTGAATCTTCATTTTTATCGAGTTATTTATGTTATGATCTATTATAGATATAAAAAAATTTGGTCTTATGTTAAACCAAACAATTCCATTAACCAAATTTGATTGGACATCATTTATTATTGATTATAATGGATCTTTTTTCCTTCCATCTAAAATTACTGAAAGTAAAGGATTGTTAATCCTTGTCTAATTAAGCGTGTAATTGAGATTTGTATTAGACCTATACGAACATATTTGATTTGTGGATATTTTTTCTTCCATATTTCTATTTTATTTTTATCAAAAAGATGTATTTCAATATTCCATCTTCTGTACATTTAGCATTAGAGTTTCCAACAAATTGTTCAAAAACTCTTGCTAAGAAAATTTTAAATTTAGACATTTTATAGATATCTTCTTTTTTAACTTTTTGTTTTATTCGTTCGATTTCTTCAAGTTATTCTTGTGTATAAGTTAGTTCTTCTCCCATTACATCTTTTAATTTTATTTTTTTATAGTTCTTTAATAGGAGCTTCATTTATTTTTATCGTACAACTTGATTGTTCTTTCATCATAAATATCATCTTTGTTTTCTTTTTTAGACAATTATACTTCCCTTTTTAACTTAATATATTATTTATTATATATCAAAAATTTCTTCTCTATATAGAATATTTCTAAGGTCTTGATCATCTTTTTTGCACTTTTTTTCTTTTTGGGACATTCTGGTGCATAATGACCTTCTTCATTACAAATATAACATTTGCATTTTCTTTTTAACTATGTTTTTTATTTAGGTTTTTGTTTTCTAATATTGTTTTTGAGAAAAGTTTGTTTTGTTCTTCCAAGGTATATAACATTTGCATTTTCTTTTTAACTATGTTTTTTATTTAGGTTTTTGTTTTCTAATATTTGTTTTTGAGAAAAGTTTGTTTTGTTCTTCCAAGGTTTTCATTTGAAATTTCTTTTCTTACAAGATTTCCTATGTCCTGATATAAGGTATCCTATCTTCCAATATTCTTTTAGGACTCTATCATAACATTGTTGTCCATATTTTGTATTACTAATTTGATTTTTAACTTGCTTTTTTCTTCAATTGATAAAAATTGTTCATGTATTAGTCTAAGGATATAATTAATCCTAAAACCTAAGCTATATGCTTTATTTAGCTTTTTTAGCCATTTTGGATATATTTTAATGGCTAGTTCATCCAAAGGTTTGGTAATTTATGAAAACATTGATCCAACCAATATATATCTTAAGGAGGTTCGACAAGAAAATAATATTTTTTAAATAATTTTACATAATCTTCAAATTGAAAAATATTACATAATTCTAATTTTGAGAGAGCATAATTAGCATCTTTTTGATTTTTTAGTTCTCCTGCGTCTCCTATCAAATTTTATTTTATTATTTTTGTAAATTCTCTTAATATATCATCATGTTTGAGAAAAGTTGAAAATAAGAACAATTTTCGTTCTCTACCTCTTGGGGGGTTTTCCCCATTTGTTTTAACCATTGCAGAGCATCACCTTGTAGGGTTCCTACAATATAATCTAAAACATTTTCTTTTGTCCAAATACTTCTATAGTTAAGTAAAATAAAGGACATAGATTGTGCCTATTCTTCTATAGTTTTTTCTTGATCTTTAAATGATACATTAATAAGATTTAAATAAGTACCATGTTGTGATATTGGTTGTTTACCTAAATCATCTCTCCTAGTATAAGATAAATTGGTTCATCTTTTGGTTTTGTTCCACTAGGTGAAGCTTCATTTACATCAATATAGTCTTCATCTTGAGTTCTTTTTAGATATTCTTCAAATTCTTCCTAGTTTAAGAATTCTTTTAATGGTTCTTCAAGTTTTCTCTTTTTATGAGTATCCGAATATTTTTCAGATTTAGTTTTTTTATCACTCTCCATGTTGGCTATGTATGGAGTATTAGCTTCTAACTCAGAATCAGATGTGGGTTCATCATCAAAGGATAATAAGTTGATTTGATAATCAAAGTGTGATAATAATGATTCATATTCAAGATAGGTTTCTTGAATTTGTTTTAGTAATCGTTGTCTCTCTTCTATTCCTAGTGTTAGATCTTTATACAGATGTCTCTAATAATAAAAAAGTTTGACAACGTTATTATATTATATTTTATTATATTTATGAGTTTGAAAAGTTCTAAGTTTTTCAATTACATAAAATAATCTTGGAGGTGTATTACTTCTAAGACTATTTATACTAGGTTGATAATATATGTTTTCATATTTTTTCTAGTAAATATTCAATCTTATTTTTAGTCTCTAACCTAAGGTCAATATTTTCAATTTGTTGTATATAGGTTAGTTGGCTTTTAATCTTTTCCATGTTAAGTTCTAAAGCATCGAATTTATTTTCTAAGTGATTTTTATTAATCACTTGATATTTTTCTAGTTTTTTAACCAATTGTTTAACATGTCTAATATAAAATTTATACCACCACTAATAATACTCAAATTGTTTTTTGATTTTTTTTATCTATATGGAATATATGTCTAAATTCATATAAGTCTTTTTGTATCTAAGAACTAATACAATCTATATTAGATTGATGTTCATTACCCATAAAGTTTTTGATGATACCTAAAACCTCCTATTACTATAATGTTTTTGGTGCCTAAAATAAAAAGTATTCCCTTACAAAAATCTTAGCAAGGTTTAAAAATGGGAAATTATGGGCTTTGAAACAGTAATAGGTATATGGATTTTTCAAAAACCTATAAACAAGAACAATAATATAATATAGTTTGTAGGTTCAATTATAATGCAACCAACTAATCTTTGGCTCTCATACTAGTACATGATTACCTAATATAATGTTAATTGTAACTTTTAATAAGGGGTGAGAACAATAAAAATATATATATCTACTGTAATTCTATTAGAATTATGAGATATTACTGATGAGCAGAATCGGGATCGCCAAAAACTTTGATGCCATCCCCGCAACGGAGTCATCCCCGGCAACGGCGCCAAAAACTTGATGAACGAAAACCGGCATCGCCGATTTTGCCAATACTTTGGTTTTATATTTATAAAACTCTCGCAAGTGCACGAATCATTTCGTAAAAAATGATAAGTATACTCCCAAGGTCGATCTAAGGAAGGAATGTATGTGGTTTTTAATTTATTATTCAAACTTTTAAAAACGAAATTAAATCCTAAACATCCTGTCACGATATTTTGGGTTTTGTGTTTTTAATCTACTTACATAAAATTAAACATAGATTCAATAAACATTCATGAATATTTTATCTTTTATAAATAGTGGAGTATTTATGGATATAATAACTAAGTTAATTATGCTTGCTCGTATTATTTAGGTTATTAAAGATATGAATTGATATTTATTGATTCTCCCTTTTTTGTATGAATACCACCTTTGGTGGGGTTAGATATTCTTTGTTAACTAAAAAAATCAATTAACACCTATGGGTGGGGTTGATAACTAATTTGGTTAATTAAATTAATTCTTTTTTCTAAGAGATTGAAAATGAACCATTTAAATGCCACCTTTGGTGGGGTTAGACAATTTAAACTTTATTCAAGGTGTCCAAATTAAACCTAAGAATTTAGTTATCCGAGTACTAACTTTCAAGTTTTAAAACCACTACTGAAAACATGTTGTCAATAAATTTTCAGATAATAATTCTTATAAAAACTTTTGAAATAGAGCTTCACTCTAACTACCGGGCGATTGTACCAATAAATAAAAGAGCACTACTCTAAATCGATCGATAACTAAACCTTAAAATCTAATTTTCAGATTTAAGTTTGTAATGAAAAATAATATATTTCTCTCTAACATTCTTAATATAAAATCTTGAATAAAAATAAAATCAATTCATTTTAGAGATTTTTACCTATTTAATATTTTGCAAGCATAACAACGTTATTATTATATCATGTTTACAAACAGTCAACAAAGTTAAATTTAATCACAAACAAATTAAATATAACATGTAAGAATAAAGCATAAAAAATAACTGCAAAGAAAATAAAATCCTTATAGTACTTCGATGCTATTCCCGTAGCTGGAAAACCTCCAAGCGGAATTTGCACTCCCATTTATTGAATCAAAAAGCTAATAAATTACAAAAACATAACTAGTTCTTCCCAAAAAGGGAAGAACTCTAAAACTAAGCAAAACTAACTAAAACATAAGAAAAACTAAAAAAAAACTAAAAACTAAGAAATGGAGAGAAAGAAAGAGGAGAGAAGTGTGTTTTTAGGTGTGTATGAAGTGAAGAGAAGGGGGTATTTATAGATGAGAATGGAGAGAAAAAGTGGGTGAAAAAATGTTAAAAAATGGTGAAAACGCGTAGTGCAAATGGTGAGGTCATTGATGACTTCAGAATGACGTCATGGGGGCGGCTGCACGTGAAAAATGGGGCGAAAAGGCGTTGGGCGCGCGGAGGGGGGCTTCTGGGCACTATGTGCGCACGCGGGGGGCTGTCTGCGCGCGCATCTCGTAGCAAGATGAAACGGTCACTGGTCATTGTGCGATGGGCGCGATTTCCGTCTTTTTGACATTTTTGACCCATTTTGTCCAATTTTTCCATGTTTGTTGACCTTTTCCCACTTATTTATTAATATATTTGTGATGTATTGCTTCAAGTATTCCTCTTTGAGTCTTTAAATTGCATTTTTAAGCCAAAATACCTGAAAAGCAATAAAAATACCCGTGATTCCGAAAAAGACAATTTATATAAATATATGATAAAACATATAAATATATATATTTTTAATCAATTAATGTATATAAAATCATGGTTATTTTAGTGCTTTTTGAGCACTTATCAATTACTCTAATATCGTAAGAATAATGAACTTGTATAGAAGTATAGTTACTAACTTTTTATTGATAGGTAAACTAAGCTGATATTACAATAGAGCTATATTACAGAGAGCTTTTTTTTTATAGAAAGTTAGTACAACAGATGTTCTATATTTTCTTATGGTTCTAAAGAGCTACTGAAGGTTTCTATTTATAGTGTAAGATTTTCAGATTTCAGAAGGCTTCAAATCCATCCAAATTCTCTAACTTGATGATGATTGCATCCTTATCTTTGCCACATTCCTCTATTATTGAAAGTTATTTGGTTCGTATCTTGCCATATTTTCGTGAATTCTACCACATTTTGTACTCTTTTTTATATAGTATTGGAACCACTATGCATCAATAGTATTTATTCTATTATGAAACTTTTCGTAGGCAATACTTAGTGAATTTTCAATATCTTGACTAATAGATTCTATGTCTTCAGCATAGAGTGATAACTCATATGACACATCTAAATTATTTTTTATTGCAAGATTTTCCAAAATCCTCTCACCCTATTTTGTATGTTCTTCAAACTTATCATAATTGATGGTAAGTTTTATACCAAAAACTCTTCTATGATCTGTAACCATGAATGGCCTTTTATCCTCTGGTATGGATAAGATATTTTTAATCATTTGAGATGTATGGATGAAGTTTTGCATTTAATACTCTTCTATACTCATGGTTTGAATTAATGTTTTTAGAGTCATTAAGGGGTTCTAGTTCAAATTCCTTTTCTTTAGTTGTTGTTAAATGATGAGCAGAACCGGCATCATCAATCCTGCCAATACTTTGGTTTTATATTTATAAAACTCTCGCAAGTGAACGAATTATTTCGTAGAAAATGATAAGTATACTCCCAAGGTCGATCTAAGGAAGGAATATATGTGGTTTTTAATTTATTATTCAAACTTTTAAAAACAAAATTAAATCCTAAATATCCTATCACAATATTTTGGGTTTTGTGTTTTTAATCTACTGACATAAAACTAAACATAGATACAGATAAACATTTATGCAAATTTTATCATTTATAATAGTGGAGTATTTATGTATATAATAATTAAGTTAATTATGCTTGCTCATATTATTTAGGTTATTAAAGATATGAATTGATATTTATTGATTCTCCCTTTTTTGTATGAATACTACCTTTGGTAAGGTTAGATATTCTTTATTAACTAAACAAATCAATTAACACCTATGGGTGGGGTTGATAACTAATTTAGTTAATTAAATTAATTCTTTTTTCTAAGAGATTGAAAATGAACCATTTAAATGCTACCTTTGGTGGGGTTAGATAGTTTAAACTTTATTCAAGGTGTTCAAATTAAACCTAAGAATTTAATTATCCGAGTACTAACTTTCAAGTTTTAAAACCACTACTGAAAACATGTTGTCAATACATTTTTAGATAATAATTCTTATAAAACTTTTGAAATAGAGCTTCACTCTAACTATCGGGCGATTGTACCAACAAATAAAAGAGCACTACTCTAAATCAGACCGGATAACTAAACCTTAAAATCCAATTTTCATATTTAAGTTTGTAATGAAAAATAATATATTTCTCTCTAACATTCTTAATATAAAATCTTGAATAAAAATAAAATCAATTCATTTTAGAGATTTTTACCTATTTAATATTTCTCAAGCATAACAACGTTATTATTATATCATGTTTACAAACAACCAGCAAAGTTAAATTTAATCACAGACAAATTAAATATAACATGTAAGAATAAAGCATAAAAAATAACTATAAAGAAAATAAAATCCTTACAGTACTTCGTTGCTATTCCCGTTGCTGGAAAACCTCCAAGCGGAATTTGCACTCCCATTTATTGAATCAAAAAGCAAATAAATTACAAAAACATAACTAGTTCTTCTCAAAAAGAGAAGAACTATAAATCTAAGAGAAACTAACTAAGAAAAGCTAAAAACTAAGAAAAACTAAAAGAACTAAGAAAAACTAAAAAACTAAGAAAAGAGAGAAAGAAAGAGAGAAGAAAATGTATCTTGAGGTGCGTTTATTTATGAAGAGAATGTGGGTATTTATAGGTGAGGATGGGTAGAAAAAGTGGGTGAAAAAATGGTGGGGACGCGGAGTAGTGATTGATGACGTCAGCATGACGTGGGGGCGGCTACGCGTGGAAAAAAACAGGGGTGCGCGCAGACTGGGTGCTGTTGGACGCTTGCGCGCACGTTGCTCGGCACGGTTGGGCGGCAAGATTTCCTCATTTTTGACCTTTTTGACCCATTTTGTCCAAATTTTTCATATTTGTTGACTTTTCCTCATTTATTTATGAATATATTTGTGATGTATTGCCTCCAGTATTCCTTTTTGAGTCTTTAAGTTACGTTTTTAAGCAAAAATACCTGAAAAACAATAAAAATACCTGTGATTCCAAAAAGACAAATATATATAAATATATATATTTTTAATCAATTAATGTGGCTAAAATCATGGTAATTTTAGTGCTTTTTGAGCACTAATCATTAAGCACCATATTTTATAAGATGAAAGAATTTTTCTCTTTCCTTCCGTCCAATTGTGCCTGCAATCTAGAATGTCAAATAACTGGACCATTTATAATTTTTTGCATAATGATAGATCATAGATTTGATCATTATTGGAAATTGTATTAATCCCAAACATGTTAAGACTTTCAAAAATTACTTTATTAGTAATTTCCCGATCAATATCTTCAATATGCCATAATCATGATTAATAAGTAGTGTTAATTTAGGAAATCCATCAATTAGGTTAATTGATGATTTGTTTCTTTGAAGCATTTCTTTTTATTTTATTTTTATGATCTTCAATTCTATTTTTGATACTCCGGTATATTTCTTTATATACAGATCCTAATATTGCTTTAACTTTTTCAAATAGACAGATCGTTTTGATTTTTTCAAAAATTGGATTAGAAAATTCATCACTTTTAATTATATATGATAATTGAAGAAAAAATGTTATTTTCTCAAAATCAATATCATCATCCCAATTTATCTTTTTAATGATTTGGACACAGAATTTTTTGAGATTAGATATTGTAGTTATTTCTTTAGCTATTTTTTCTGCTAATTGAGTCATATGTTGTCTTACTAGAATTTGAGTTTTTCATACTCTATTAAGTTCCTTATAGATGTTATTTGGAACACTAGGATTATAAAAATTTTTGATGTCTTGTTTAGACAAAAGATGAGCAAGATTAAATTCTACTTGATATGCTTCAAAAGCTTGTTTAGCTTTTCCAAACGAGTTGTATACTCGATAACAAACATATTTTTTATTTATTTATTTGGTAATGGAAATCATTCCAAGAAGTATATATCCTAAGGTCTAAATACAACATAATATTTTCTTTTTTTAAACATTTTTTGTTCCACCATTTTTTCCTTTTTAGCAATGGTAATCCAATCTCCGGGAGGTTTTTCCATTAGCAAAACTAAATTTCCATATGATTAATGGTCTTCATAAACATTTCTACTAAGATAATAAGCAATAAAATTGTTAATTCCTTTTAAATGTTCTACTTCAAAACTATATATGGAAATTTGATTGTATCATTTTAATCTTCTTCCTTAAATATTATTTCTTTTACTACAAAGAAAATCTTTAATTGCTTGATTATAAGTTCTAACAATAAAAAAATTTGGAGCTAAATAAATATGAAATCGTTTAATAGGAAGTTTTATTACTAATAATATTTTTCTCAAATATAATGTAATTTATTTCATTTGGTTTAAACTTTCCAGAATTATATCTACAAACTAATTCTTTTTTTTGAAGTTTTTTAGGTATAAGATCTTTTCTAGCTCTAATACCATTTATATAACCTTGCGATTCTTTTTCCTCCCACTTTTTTGATGGTATAGCTTTTAACACACATCCTCAAAAAAAATTTGAAGCTTCTATTTCTATGATTAATTTGTCACCTAATTTAGGAAAATAAATTTCTAGAAGATGTTGTATTTCTTCTTTTATTTTTTTTAAGATTTGTTTATCTTCTTCGTTCCAAGAGAATTTGACATCTTTCTTTAATTTATTGATAAAAGAAATCTCTTTTTGAGATAGATTTTTTATTAAAATTCCATCCATATTTAAGGATTTTGTAATAATCATTGCAATTGTTATTTATCACTAATTTCTTCTGGGAATTCTCGTAATTTTGATATAATATATTCTTAAAGTTTTATTCCTGAATGATTTAAAATTATCCCTGAAAATTCAATATATGTTTTTTATATTTTATTTTCTTTGAAGATAGAATTATTCCATATTTTTGGAACTTTTTACATAATAATTTTAAATATTTTTTTGTGTTATTCTACTGTTTTAAAGAAAACAAGAATATCATCCATATATACCACACACATTTTCTTAAAGTGTTTAAAGATGTTATCCATCCATCTTTGGTAGACTTGTAGGGTTATATTTAATCCAAAAGACATTGCGTTCCATTAATAATGTTCTCTTGGTATGCTAAAGACGGTTAATGATTTTGACACTTTTGTTAATTTTTTTTTATTAAAATCTAAATTTAGGATCAAACTTAATAATTTTTTTTGGCTCCTTTAATTGATTAACTAACGTATCTTTTTTAAGAATAAAATAACCAACAAACTCTAAATGTTTATTTAAACTTTTATAATTAATAACCATTCATGTTTTTTTCTTTTTATATTACTATGATTTTTTACCATGAAAGTTGGACTGGAATATAAACTTTTTATTTATTCGTTTAATTTTTTATTTAATAATTCATTGATTTAAATATCACATTTATTTATATAATGTTCCTTATAAATCATTAATTTAACTTGAATAATTACATTAAAATAACTTAATTTTAAAATATAATATCTTAGACTACTTGATAAAAGTTTTAGTAGATGTTAATTAAAATTTTCTTTTTAAATATAATTTAGTAATTTAAATATCATGTAAATGCGTGTGTTCCAGTAGTTATGCCGTTTACTTTCATCCCGTAGGGAGCCGGTCCGAATTCTGATGGCTATTAGTTTAAATGGGTTGTTTTTTTAAAAATATATCGATTAATAAATTATTATATTAACAGGAGTGTGGACACCCTAGTTACTAGACTGTCAGAGGTGGTTAATGGCTGTTTTTTTCTTTTTATAATTAGAATTTTGATCTTACTTAACGCTGTTTAGGATTTTGTTATTGCAGATTTTTGTTTGAATTGGAGTGATTGTTATAATTATCAATCCCTCCTGCGGATACCACGATAAGCATATTATTAATGTATATATATTTTTAATTATTTGGTACGAATAGGTTTTTGAAAAATAAAAATCAAACATAACCAATTTTAGATGTAAAATCAATTCAAACCAAAAACAAAAGAACAAAAAAAAATTGAATTAATTTGGATTGGATGATCTGATTTTCAACTTTTCATTTTTCTTAGATTGTGATGTGATACATAAATTTTAATCCCACTTGTTACCGAGTTTAGAGTCCAAAGAACTCCTATAATTTTTGTTCATTACAGTTATGCATCTGGCAAATTTAGTCAAATATCTATTACATATAAAACATAGTACCATAGAAGACAAATGAGCCCAATACATAGAATGAATAAGTTTGATTTGTAATTAAGATGATATGGGTTTTTTCATCACCATGATAAATCTAAATCCGAATCTCATTCATATAATGTTTCATTTACTTAATAAAAAAATGAAATTTATTTTCATTAGAAAAAACAAGGGAGGGAAATAAATGAAAACAGAGAAAATATCAAAGAGGTCAATGTGGCTATTTAGTTTATGGTAATATCAATGATCACCATTGGGTTTGTGAGCCAAATCCTGCCCAATTGGCTTCGCTACCAACACGTGGCATACTGGGAACTGATGATTGTACATCAACCTTAAAGTTGGCCCCACACATCATTCCCTCACTATCAATTCTAGGCATTGCCTTCATCTTCCTTGATGGTTGCTCAAAACTCATCAGCCCTCTTTCACTATGAAACATGCACCCTGCATTTCCAAACCATCACACAAGATTATCAGTATTATTATACTTAACAAATATATCATAATCTAAACAAGGTGTCTGGTTTTGATCGGATATAATTTTATAAATCAATTTGTACATACTAATAATGTTGTGTCATGTAGATCTCAAATATAACATTTTACTTTTATACATAATACCCGCAGAGTAATTCTTAGCATTTCTTATATTTCATAACATCCCTTGTAAAATAATTCTTCTATTATTTCAAACTTGCATCACTTATTTTTGGCTAGAAATTATCTTTTTCACAAATAAATTTGATATCTTCTATCTGATAATGAATCATGATTTAAAAAAAAATTAAAAAATTAAAAAACCTCAATGTAACATACCAGTTGGAAATGGAGCAAATGATTTAGCACAGCTTGATTTAATGATGTTCAAATCATCTGAGATCACAACAGAACCATCTTGTGAAATTCCCCAATATAGAACCTTTCCTTCGTTAGCATCCTACGACACCCAAAAACCCAGAAATTCTTTATGCATATCCATCTTTAATAAATTAAAAACAGCTAAAGTAATTTTTTTTATTTTTTATTTTGAAAACCAATTAAATAACTGAGAGATTTAAGTTAAAAAATAATCACCTGTGCTACAAATACAGTTCCAGCGTTGCTATCAAAAACAACAAAGGCGAAGCAGCCATCAAGATCCTTAAGAACTTGGTCAGCTGGATATGGGCCTCGGTCTCTAAGGGTCCTATAGGCATGGATTATAAACATTGCCTCATCGGTGTTCTTTGTTAGGCCGTAGCTTTTGATGAGACTGCAAAGGTTGTTTAAGCTCCCTAAGAAAATGCAATATATATCATTCAGTCCACAGAAAACCCTGTATTCAATTCATAATGAAAAGTTATACAATCAGATTCAATCTATAAATCGGAGCTGGGATTCACATAAAAGATGTTTCTTTTAACTAAATAACGTAAAATTGACAATTGGGTCGGATCAATTTAACACAAGCAACGTCATTAACAACTTCCTCTTTGAAAATTAAAGATAAAAATGAAAACTTTATAATGGGTTTTAGTTTAAAAACAGTTAAGAATGAATATCTGAGAGATCTGGAGATCCCACCAAAGAATGAAAGAGAGTAATCAGAGAGATGAAAAATATACCTGTGTGTATGACTCATGGAATGAGGCTTCAATGGAGGAGCATAAGCGAGAGACGCTTTGTCTCTAAAGCTGATAGAGAAAGCATTGGTTGGTTGAGAAGATACAAAGTCATTGAGAATATCTCGAGAAAGCTTAGGTGTGTTTTGAAAATCCAAAACAGGGCTTTTCAGCTCCTTAGGTGGCTGAACCAATTCGCTGTTGAATATTGCTAACATTTTTTCTTGAAGTAACTTCAGATTAGTTCTCAGACAACTAAGATAATAATGTAAAGATATGAATTAATGAGTACAGAGAGAAACAGAGAGATTGATATCAGAGATTGCTGGTAATGCTTAGGAAGAAGAAGAAGAAGAATATGAGTTATGTATGAATGGTTCTTGGGTAGGTATGTATTTATACATTTTTAGTATGAATTATCAAAGTAAACGTGGCAACATTATCCGAAACAATTAGCTGATTTAACGCATGAATCGAAATGCACGGAAGTATAGATAGTGAGTCGCCAACTATTTTTCTCTTTTAAATTTTATATAGTAACATCTTCAATATTTATAATAATAAAAATAATTTTTTTCCATTTTTTTTAATTTTATTATTTATAATAATAAAAATAATATCCAAAAATATTAAATAATTTTCAATTAAATTTATTTTAATATTAAATAAAATAAAATAATCATAATATGATATTTAATATAAAACATTTATATTATCTTCAGAAGATATAATAACTCTACAAAATTGTTTTTTACTATTTCAGTATTATAAATTTTAAAACCTTTATAACTTAACTTGAATGGGACTAAAAGACATCTAATGTTTCTATTATCTTTCTTTTAATAAACTCTTATATCTTTCTTTTTTATAAATGAAATGGGATCTAAAAAAGGGGACAAAAGAATCAGAATCTCTGCTTCGTTTTTGGTTACTTATGTTTATTTTTAAATTTTAAATGTTTACATTTATCTCAATTTAGGTTATTAATATAAATTGCTACTTGAAATAATTATTTTAGTATTTGTGTTATTTTACGTCTTATATTCATAGTTAGCAGTGCACACTTAAAATTCAAAATTTAGATCTCATAATTTGAGTTACATATGCTTTGGTACTAAAAAAAAATAATAAAAATATTATTTTTTAAAATCTGTAACAAAATAAATATGTCTAATTCTTACATTTTTTTATTATAAAAATTTTAATCCATTTGATTGTAGATTATTTGAATTTTGTTTAAGTTAAAAAAAATAACTATTTAAATCAATTTAATATTGATATTTTATTATAAATATTAAAGATATTATTTTATATAATTAAAAAATTATTAAAGAAATAACAAATACTAAAATTCAAAAAGGATGGTAGAGGTGTGTATTAAAGATATTATTTTATATAATTAACAAATCTGTTGGGAGAGGTGTGTTTGACAGTGATCCAAGTCAGCAGTAAAACACGTCCTTATCTCCTTCTGCCCACTTCAAACGTTTTATGTCGTGGGGGAAAATATGAGCAATATTTTAAGGATGGTATATTTTTCATAAAATATTTTAATATTTTCAAAGATTACTTTTAATTTTAATAAAAATTAAAGATAACCATTAATTAATAATTTTTTTATATTAATTTTAAATTTTAAATTTTAAATTTATTTATATTTAATTATTAAATAATTAAAAATAAAATAAATAAAAATAAAAATGTTATAATTTGTTTTATTATAATAATATAAAGCATACAAATTTAAAAAATAAATAAATACATGAATAATTTATTTTAATTTATCACAAATTGCAATTATTTTTATTTTTTTAATATCTATAAATAGTTAAATTTGATGGTATATATAATTATAAAAATGCCATAATATTTTTAGTTTCATATTTATACTAAAATTAATAATAAAATTAACATCAAATTTATAAAGTATAAATAATTGAGAATTGTTTTTAAAAAATTAACGGATTAATTAACTTTGATTAAATTATAATAAATTTATTTTAATAAATTATATAATTAACATGGTAAGTAATTTTATTAAAAAATATTTTTTTTAATTTTTAAATTGTCAAAAAAATTAAATTTTTTAGGAATCTAACTAATTAGTTAATTAATTTTTTAATTAATAAATATTAAAAAAATTGAAAAATATAAAAAAAAATATTTTTTAAAATATTAATGATGAGAGAGAGATGGATAGATATAAGTAAGAAAACAACCAATAACATTGGATTATTTTTTTAGACTTTGTTTTATTTAAATAAGTTTTTATATTTTTACTTATATATTTTAACTTGAAAAAATATAATAAATAAGTAAAAACTTTTTCACTTCATTATTATTAATTTAAAGGGTGTTTTAATATTTTATTGAAAAAATATACGAAAAATAATAGATGAAAAAGTTCACGATGTTATTAATAGTATTGTGAAAATACGTCTAACCTCATTGTTAATAGAGATATTTTTAAATATTAAAAATATTTGAGAAGAAAATATAAATATCACATGTATGAATGATATTTTCTCATTTTAGAGTGATAATATGGATATTATATTTATTTTAAAATAGTACTTAAAATTTTTCTTTATTTATTGCAATAATTTACTTTTATTATAATAAAAAGTTATTGCATAATAATAAATGATATTTTTATTTTATTTTATTATTTTTTTAATTTTTTAATTACATTATATTTAAATTAAAATAGTCTCTATTTAATGTAGTTAATTGTTTTTTATAAAAAATAGCTTTATTTTTATAATGTTAGTTTTTAATATCAATATAATAAATTTTTATAAAAAATATTTAAGCAGATTTAAATATCATTTTTACAATAAATAAATAAAAGTGATTTTATTTTTCTCTTTCCCAAATCTTTTTTTCTTTTATGACTAACTTTATGTTTAATTGTTTAAACTAAATTTTTTTTCTCTAAATTTATTACTATTTTCATATCACATTTTTTTCATTTAAATTCTTTAACAAATTGGCATTAAGGTGACATTTTAAGCCACCATTACTGATATAATAATTTAAAATAATCATCTCAACAGAATCTATAATTTAATTACCTAAGTTATATTAGGCTTAATTTATCTTATAACTCAATTTAGTTAATCTAAATTTAGGTGAACTAGTTTAACTAAGCTCACTTTTAAATAAATTAATTTGATCAGTTTATAAATTGAGTCGTTTGTATTTCTAAAAAATAAAATAAAAATAATATTTAAATTTTTTTAAAACAAAATAGTGATATAAATATTATCTTTTAATCATGTAATCGTAAAACAATAAAAAAATAAAAATTGTATCTTTTTATAATATTTTTTCTATAATGGTATTACACTAATTATCTTTTAACAAAGATATTTTTAAGATAAGATATTTTTAAGATAAGTTTGCAAATTGCTTATTAGCTAAGTTAGCTAGCTACTTATGTAGCATCATTATTATAACGTGTAAATTATGGTGCATCAGATATACCAATCTAACTTTATCTTTTCACCTTTTCAATAATTACACTATTCACGTGTCTATAATAGGGACTCAAAATACTTTCTATATATCTAAAAAAAACTACATGTTGTTAAGTATTTGGCATCTTTTAATTTTTGTTGATAAAATACTTCAACTAGTTTTTGGGTTAAATTAGACAATTTTTTTCCAACATAATATCTTGTGATACATTTTTCAAATTATTGAGGGACATTTTTCAAATATTTTTATTGATGTTAATTTTTATCAACATCATGTTAGACTGTTTTTTTTATTAATCTTCCAATGCTTAAGTCAGTAATGAGATTTCAGAAAACTAGAGGAGATCTATGCCTCGCTTTGTGCTGAAAAAAAAAGAAATAATATGTTTGACTTTGATTCTCTGTGATGAAGAGAAAAGATAATGTTTGATTATAAATCTCTGTAATTAGATTCAAGTTAAGTTTTATGTGAATGTTTCCATAAGTAAATATATATAGGGAGTAAAGTTAACCTCATATATATCCCTTACCTATGTAGATAGATTTGTTATAGCATCTTGGGTATCTTACCGTAGTTATCTCTTTAAGATAATTATGAGATAATTATTGATCATTTATTTCTTTATTGAGATTATCTTGTGGTCGTGCTTATTTGATGACTCAACACTTATTAGGCTTGGCTCATAAGGCTTTTTGGTGGCTAGGATCACTCTTTGTTCGTCACGTGGGATGTACTAAATTACACCAAATATCAATCCTCTAGACCTTCTTGACCTTGATCAAATGAATAAGAAGTTTTAATTCTTGTTCTTTTAGTATCTGTGTTATTGACCCTTCTAGTCACACAGGTAGCATTGGACCCACTTTCATGTGCTATTTTGTTTATCCAAGCGAGCAATTTTGTGTCGTGTTTGGACATTCAAAACATGCGCATTGACTTCCTATTGCTAATGGTGTGTTTGGATTTTCAATCGAACTTCCAATTAAGGAGTTATGGAAAAGCTAACATTGGAACTTGTGAAGTCAATTGTTCCCTCCTTTTTGGAGAAAAATTTAAAATTTAAAATCTTGGTTTAGAGCTCTTAGGCTTGTCCAAGCATTGCGATCCTTGGATGTGACTTTTAAGGAATAGATGGGATTGCTTTTCCATGTCTATATATACAAGCTCATCACATTCCTTCTTTCCACACTATTGTCTCTCATTCTTGGAAGCTCGCACTTTTGAGAGAAAAAATTGTAGAGATAAGAAGAAAGCATCTTTCAAGATATTTTCTTCCAACCTTTTTATTTTATTTATTTTTTTCTTCTACCATCCAAACATTTTACACCCCATATATTCATATCACACTTTCCCAGGTAGAAAGTGATGGGTACTAATTTACGGATATACAAGAAAGGATCTAACTACCATGGGTGTCTATTGAGATAGATATGGGTTGGAGTGGAGAGCATGAGTTAGTTGCTAAGTGGAGATTAGATTGAGGTGTGATTAGGAAAACCATGGCTAAAAAATTTATGGACGACGATGTCCTAGTTGGTCCATCCCTAGTCGATAGTGACCTAGATAACTATGGTTTGGTTGATGATTTATTGGCTAGTCATTCTCTAGTTGGTAGTTCTCTGGCTGACCATGGGCTACCAGCAGTGGTTTGGAGTAGGTCACACCATCTTGACATTATTGGTCCCCATTTCTATTTACTAGATCAATTGGGCATTCATTCAATGCAAGTTAGGTCTTCGAATGATTATGACTTAGGTGCCATTCTAGTTGGAATTCCCTGGTATTGGCAGGGTCCTAATTGAGAGGATGTTTCCTTATTTTCTATAAATTTTTGTAATTCTCAGATAATGGATCAGTAATTGGATAAGATGAAAGAGATTTTTCAGATCCTAGAGTTCATTACCTTGATACCCTAGGTTTCGTTCATTGTTTGAAGCAATTCTCTTCTTGACAGAATTACATTATATGTTGATCACTTTTTTGCCTATAGTATGAAAATTCTTGGTTGATGTTGGTGAGGTTTTAGGGAAATTTTTGCACAAATGTTACAAAATATAGCTAATTTGTTGGGTGCTTTGGAAGGAGCACGGTAGAGAGCTAACATTTGAAGAGTTCAAGTATTGCTACTACTTGTACTTGCAAGAAGGTAATAAGGGTCGGTTCCATTTTAAGCCATGTTCCAATGGGATTCGGATTGAAAAGTTACCATATACCAATAATGGAAGGATGTTCTTTTCACTATTGTGGGTGATTTTGATATTCCATCTCTAAACTATAAAGTTTACGAGTGTTGATGATATTTATGAACAAAACATTTAAATATAATTTAGTTTATAGGGACTTCCTTTAAGATCACTATTATAGTAGAAGAAATCAAATAAACACATCTCAAGTATACTTCAATTCTTATACACTTTAGATTTCATATTTGACACATATGAACATTTAGTTTATAGGCTACTCGATCGATCTGGTAATGTCTGGACCGATCAAGCATCGATCTACTATGATATAAGTCCTCTCAAAATAAATTTTAATATAGGATAGATTGATCAAAGTTTTAGGTTCGACCAATTGAGAATTGGATTGATTGAGGTACGATCGAATTCAATCTATATGGTCTATGGTTTTATTAACCATTTCTTGGATTGATCACCACACAAATTGTGTGTACAATAAATATGCAAGTATATATATCGAAATAAGTAATATAATGATAAGTAAAGATTGTTCCCACGAAGATTATTTTATTAGAAATTAATTTTTAATAATTAAAAATAATAAAATCAATTGTTTTTGGCTTTTTTATATTTTAAGGAAGCAAAATTAAAATAACTAAAAGTAAATAGAAATAATTAATTTAATCATATTTTGTGACTAAAAAGATATATGAGAAAATATCTAGGAATACTTAATCCCCCAATTTTCTAAACATACGAATCGTTAAAATCGCCCCCAATATAATTATCAATTAATTACATGATCAATTGAATCTAATATATCATATATTCCTTTCTCAAGTAAGCTACACACCATATAGTAATTAATATAATTACACTTTAATGCTAATTAAATTGCATATTACTCATTAAGTTCATCAATTATGGATCACATATATAATAATCATACATCTCTTCCTAGAAACTATGTATGTTATTTAATCAAGACAAACAATTAAATAATTCTCTCAATTCTATTTAATTGCCTTTATAGATAAATTGTTGGCCAAACAATTAATAGCATAAAAATAAGATAAATAATATAATAAAATTATAATTATAATTATGGTAAAATTTTATATCATCACATGGTAAAAATTAGGTTCATAAGATCCCTAGATTAATAAATTAATTACACATAATTGTGTTCATAAAGCTCATATTTTTCATAAAGAAAGACATAAAATTGATAAAGAAAAGAGTAGAAGAATAAAAACAATCAATCTCTTGAATTGTAGAATTAATCTCCTCTTGAATCTCCACCAAAATTGGGTCATCTCTTGAATTTTTGTATATTTCTCTCTCTTTTTAGCTCTAAAAACTGACCAAAATTATGCTAATTGAGGCTAATTAGGGTTTATGGAGTGATTAGGGGATTAAATAAAACTCAGGTGCAATCTGGACCATCTGATCAGCTTCAGATCAAGGGCTACGATCAAAATAAGCAAAGCTCACAGTTTCAGCCAATCACAGCACGACACATGGTATTAGAAATTCATTGGCGAATTAGGAAGTGACGCGTGGCAGGGGAGACTGGTCAGAGTCAACCCTCGCTGAGTTAGCAACACGTGACTTGACGTGATTCGTTGGATTGGATGGCGTGGTGCACATGTGGAACGCACGGAGCAATGACATGGTAACACGTGGCATGGCGCATGACCAATTTTCGAACTCAGATTGAATGTCGTGCTGACACGTGGTGCGTGTTTCATCCTTCTCACACGTAGTGCGACATGATTCACTCTCCATGCTTATGTGGAGTCCATATGGCTTACCCAGTTAGCTCCTCTGCTTGCGTGGCATGCCACGTGGCAGCTTTCGATTGTCCTGCGTTAAAAACTCATAAAAAATCTATAAAAATTCTTGAAAAATCCCAAAAAATTCCAAAAATTATATTTTCACCCCTTCTTACTAAAAATTTTATATTTTAATTTTTTGGCCATAAAAATACTATTTATTAAATACAACAAGTAAATATTAAGTAAAAAAATGCACTAATGATTATATTTGAATAGAGTTATCATGGATCGATCAAAAAAAATTTCGATCGATCAATCTTATTAGTTTGATTGATCGAGCTTGGTCTAGATCAATTGAGCTATAAGGGCTTCAATTTATAACCTAATTTTTTACTCGAGCCAAGCTTGTCAATTACAATATTGTCCTTTTTATTTACTACTCTATGAAATGTTAGATAGAGATATTTATACTTAGACCTTAACCTAGCATTGAAGCTTCAATATATACTATATAAAGCACCTAATGCCTCTTATTTGTTTTAACCACAATTGCATTAAATTTTGCAACTTAAGCTCTATCTCTAAATCTATTTTGTAAAATCATATACTGTTAGGCTTCTTTCTTTAGTTAATTTATCAAACATTTTGTGCTTATGTTTGATTGATTAAAAAGCTTACATTATATGTGGTCATATGTTTAATCATTAGGTCTAGGGTTTGCTAAAGATTTTGATTTAGCTGATATTTTTTTAAATCATCTAGCTAGAATTGTTCATTCTATAATCCACTCTAGGACATATCTTGTACTTGTGTTTTTGTTTTAAATTTTGAGGTGCTAGTTGAACGGGTTCAAAAACATATGTGACTCGAGTTTATCAAAATATTAGCCTAGATCTGAACACCTTTCATATAGAGACTGTGAAAGAAAACTGAGACGCGTAAGTAGGTTACTTGAGGGCATCATCTATAATGGTAGTTTGAGTCCTAACCTTGTAATCAAATATATTTTCATAGTGGATAGTTAGGTGGAATGATGGATCGGTATTAGGTCATTGTTGAAGTCTAGGTTTTTCTTACCTAAATATCATGTGTCAACTTCTTATTTATTTAGTCTTTATATTTATTACATTTCATGTCTAGCCACTTGTTATTTTTTAACTAGTCATAATTTAAAAATTACCAATTCATCCCTTCTAGTTTATTAGATCCATAACAAGGTCATAAGTAACACTAAGTATATCTAGTGAGTATAGGAACAAATGGATCACTGAAGATAAGACTGGTAGTAACTAGAATAAAAAAGGTATAAATGCTATCTTTAGTGTTGTGTCTACCAACAAATTTCATCGTATGTCTGATGCTAAAATTACCAAGCATGGTTGGGATACTTTAGTGGTTTCCCATGAGATCACCACTCAATTTAAAAGAATAAAACTTTGCATGCTAGATACTAGGTTTGAAAATCTTAAAATGGAAGAGTTTGGAACCTTTTTTGAATTTTATATTAAATTATGTGATATTACTAACTCATCTGCTAATCTTGGTGAGAAAAATTAGGGAATTCAGGTTGGTTTGAAAGGTTTTCTATTCTTTACCTGATCACTTTTATGAAAAGTTCACTTCTATTGATGAAAGTAAAGATGTGGACACTATCAAAATTGAGGAGCTAGTTGACTCCCTTCTTAATTTTGAGATGATCTTTCGAACTCCAACAATGAACAAATGTGTTGCTTTCAAAACCACCATGAATAAATATGGTGACAATGATGATGAAAAATTGGTACTCATAGCCAAAAGATTAAAGAAAATCTCCAACAAAAATAATCCTGGAAATAAAGGAAAATCAAGTGACGTAAAGGATTAGAATCTAAGATAACTCAAATTTGTGAGTTTTGAAGGTAAAAAATATGAACCTACTAAACCTCAATGTTTTGAATGTATGGGTTACAGTCATTTTGCAGCTAACTGTGCCAACAAGAAGAATAAAATTGTAAGGTCCTTCAATGCTACACTTACTAACTTTGAAGATGATATCGACAATCCAGTTGAATCAGAAAATAGTAATACCAACTTTTTGGCATTTAATGCAACAATTAGAGGATACTCTAGTAAGTTTGATATAAATTCAAATAATGACAAATGTGATTCTGAATTTCTACTGATTAAATTTAATATTAAATCCTTGATGAATTATTTATTGATTTAGTAGGATATAAGAAAGAAAAGGATAGGTTACTTATAAAAGAAACTAAATTAAATGAGAAACTAAAATCCTTTGAAAAAAATTCATCCATTCTAGAAAAAGAGAAACTTTAATAATCTAAACGTATTAATGAATTGAATTCAAGTCTTACAGGTCTCAAATAGGAAAATAATAATTTTTTGTAGGAACTTGAACAATCTAATAAAGTTGTGAAAAAGGTTGACCATAGAAGTTGAAAGGCTAAGCAGGGTTCTTGACTATGGAAAACCTTTTAGGAGCAAGATAGGGCTAAGCTATGTAGATGAGCACACTACATCATCTTCTTCAAAATAAACTAAATTTGAAAAACCCACAAACATGTCCTCCTTACATGCTGCACCTTTAGCATCAAGGACTACATTGGTAAGTGATGAGTGCTCAAAAAGCACTAAAATAACCATGATTTTATGCACATTAATTGATTAAAAATATATATATTTATATGTTTTATCATATATTTATATAAATTTGTCTTTTTCGGAATCACGGGTATTTTTATTGTTTTTCAGGTATTTTGGCTTAAAAACGCAATTTAAAGACTCAAAGAAGAATACTTGACAGCCTAGCGCTACCAACGTTTTCACCCCATTTTTCACGTCGTGAATGACGTCATGCCGACGTCATTGATGACCTCGATATTTCCATTACACGTTTTTAATTTTTTAATATTTTTTTAACATTTTTTTACTCATTTTTTCTCTCCATCCTCACCTATAAATACCCCCTTCCATTCACTTCAAAACACACCTCAAAACCACACTTCTCTCTTCTTTCTTTCTCTCATTTCTTAGTTTTTGAGTTTTTCTTAAGTTTCTTTCTTAGTTTCTAAGCTTTTCTTAGTTTTTCTCTTAGTTTTTAGTTCAATTCTCTTAGGTTTAGAGTTCTTCTCTTTTTGAGAGGAACTTGTAATGTTTTTGTAATAATTTAGATTTTTGATTCAATAAATGGAAGTGCAAATTCCGCTTGGAGGTTTTCTAGCAACGGGAATAGCGTCGAAGTTCTGTAAGGATTTTATTTTCTTTACAGTTATTTTTATGCTTTATTCTTACATGTTATATTTAATTTGTCTGTGATTAAATTTAACTGTGCTAGCTGTTTAAAATCATTACAAACTTAAATCTGAAAATTCGATTTTAAGGTTTAGTTATCCGGTCTAATTTAGAGTAGTGCTCTTTTATTTGTTGGTACAATCGCCCGGTAGTTAGAGTGAAACTCTATTTCAAAAGTTTTTATAAGAATTATTATGTGAAAATGTATTGACAACATGTTTTCAATAGTGGTTTTAAAACTTGAAAGTTAGTACTCGGATAACTAAATTCTTAGGTTTAATTTGGACACCTTGAATAAAGTTTAAACTGTCTAACCCCACCAAAGGTGGCATTTAAATGGTTCATTTTCAATCTCTTAGAAAAAAGAATTAATTTAATTAACCAAATTAGTTATCAACCCCACCCATAGGTGTTAATTGATTTGTTTAGTTAACAAAGAATATCTAACCCCACCAAAGGTGGTATTCATACAAAAAAGAGAGAATCAATAAAATATCAATTTATATCTTTAATAACCTAGATAGTATGAGCAAGCATAATTAATTTAGTTATTATATCCATAAATACTCCACTAATATAAATGATAAAATTTGCATGAATATTTATTGAATCTGTATTTATATTTATTTTTAGATAAATATTTATTGAATTTGTATCTATGTTTATTTTTACGTTTTTAGATTATATTTAATTAATCTGTATATATGTTTATTTTATGTTATTAGATTAGGAACACAAAAACCAAACTATCGTGACAGGATGTTTAGGATTTAATTTCGTTTTTAAAAGTTTGAATAATAAATTAAGAACCACATACATTCCTTCCTTAGATCGACCTTGGGAGTATACTTATCATTTTCTACGAAATGATTCGTGCACTTGCGAGAGTTTTATAAATATAAAACCAAAGTATATGCGAGAATCGGCGATGCCGGTTTTCGCTCATCAAGTTTTTGGCGCCGTTGTCGGGGAAGGAATAGCGTTTTTAATTTATTTATCAAAATTTTAAAAAAATATTGTTGTGTTGTAAATAATTGTGATTTTTTTTTAAAAAAATAATAAATAAATAAAATAAAAGAAAAAAAAAATTTAATCAAATTTCAAATTTCATAAGAAATAATAAAAAATAAATAAAATAAATAAATAAATAAAAAATGTAAAAAAAGTAAAAAAGAAAAAAAAAAACTAGAAAAAAATAATTATAGCATAAATAGTAAAATAATTTAGAAATTCGAAATTTGAAGTAAAAAGTTTTTACCGTTCATGAATAGTAAAAAAAATAATAATAATAATAAAAATAATAATAATAATAAAAAAAAATTAACAAAAATAAAAAAATTAAAAATAAAAAAAAAATAATAAAATAATTTAGAAACTTGAAATTTGAATAAAATTTTAATTTTTTTTTTACCGTTCGTAAAAAAAAATTAAAAAATTTAAGTTAATAAGAAATAAGATAGCGTGAATAGTAAAATAAAATTACCATTCGTAAAAAAAAAACTTTAATTTATATATAATTAACTAAAAGGCATGAAAAGTAAAAATATAAGAGAGTTCTGTCTAGGAGACTAGTTCTTGGAAGCCTTTGTGCCACTAGTCTTTCTTGGGAACGTTGTTCTGGCTAGGAGAATGGTTTTTAAGGAGCCATTGCACCACCATTCTTTCCTGGGAACACTCTTGGTTAATACTCATTATGTTATTTAAAAAAAAAATTAAAAAAAAAATTAAAAAAAAAAAATTTAACTAGTTTTGTCTATTGTTTTGTATTAAATGCCATGGAAATTTTCTCTAAATTTTTTATTTTTGTTGACAGGAGTTTTAAATTTACGTTTACAATAGTCTATGCGTGGTAGGAGATCCTTAGGAAATCCCCTTACACCATATGTAAATAATATTCATAAATTTAAACAAGTGTCAACAATATTTGGATTCTACCCATCAACCCGATTTTGAGCCAAACATAGAACCAAGTCTTAATCCTTTACTAGAACCAAAAGAAATGGAGGAAAACCAACATGTTAGGGAAACCACGATGAAGGAGTTTGCAAGGCAGGTGATTGGCACGGCAGCCGCTATCCAGGTTGGGTGAAATGCTCGGAATTATGACCTTAAAAATATTCATTTTTCTATGCTTCCTTCCTTTTATGGGCTACCTAATGAAGATTCTCTTTCCTTTATGAGAGATTTCTATGCTACGGTCCAAACATTCCCCTCGGTATTCTAAACGAGGATCAACTTAGAATGAGATGTTTTCCTACACCTTAAAGGATAAGGCCAAAGCTTGGTTGATGTCACTTCCCAGGGTTCTGCGATGACATGGGGTAACATTTACAATAAATTCATGGGAAAATTCTATTCCCGTCAAAAAACATCGAGTTGAGAGGAAAGATTGCTACTTTCTCTCGGATGGAAGGAGAACCATTCCATGAAGCTTGGGATAGGTTCAAAATGTTTCTCACTCAATGTCCCCATCATAGCTTTCCCTGCGGTTGCGGAACCAATTCTTTTACGATGGACTTACACAACAATGTCGGTTCATTGTCGACAACGCTTGCGGGAGGAGCAATAGGAGAAAAGACTACCTCGAGAAACGTATAACCTCTTTGAGATGTTGGGTGCTAATTCCCACCGAGAAAAGCTCCCAGAGTGAGAAAAGGCGGGTGTTCGTGAAATCGACTACGGTAATGAAGTTCAACAACAACTTGTTCAACCGACTAAGCAAGTTTCCGCTTCTCGCTACACAAACCAACACCAATAATGAACAATATGGTTTGTACGACAACATGGGACATGGTGCTTTGTCCATATCAAGGAGATACAACTGGACCTGAACAGGTTAATGTGTTGGGAGCATATCAACAGAGACCAAGGTTTGATCCCAATTCAAATACCTATAATCCTGGGTGGAGAAGTCATCCAAATTTCTCTTGGAGGCAAAACAACCATCCTTTAACTCAAAGCTCAAACCAGGCAGGCCAGCAATTCCACCCACCTATTCCAAGAAGCATTCCCAATAAACCAACCCTGGAGGACAACTTGAATTCTTTTATTCAAGTTTGTAGGGATAATCAATCTAAAACCAATCAACGGTTGGACTCTGTGGAAGCTTCTATCAAAAAGGTGGAAGTTCAAGTTGAATAGTTAGTTGAACATTTGCAAAAAGGCAAAGACTAATTTGAAACTTAAATGAATTCAATGAAGAGGAGACATTGAGTTTTTCATTCTGCAATCTCCAAGCAACATCTTACTAGAAGACGATAAATTTTAGTCCTACATGGGAGGTCACCCATTATTGTATTTTCCTTTGTTTTAGTTTGCGTGTAATAAAAAAAAATTCAAATGAAATAAATTCGTTTGTTTCAAAAATTATGTCCCTTCGTTTAAATTAAAAAAAAATAAAAAAAAATAATCATTTAGGTTCCTTGCACCTTTTTTTAGAGATATCTACTATTGTTTTTAAGAGCAAAATGTTGATTCACAATAGGAGGAGGATCATTTTCAACTACAAACAACCATGGGAGATGCTGAAGATAGGCAGAAAAAGATGAAAGACTATACAATGCCAATCATTGGCAATGTAACTTCCGGCATCCAATTACAAGAGGCTGCAAGGAATTATGAATTGAAAAAGATTCATTATTCTTTGTTGCCTTCCTTTTACGGTATCCCTAATGAAGACCCTTTGCATTTCATTCGAGAATTCTATGCTATTGTCCAAACCTTTCCACTACATGCAATTAATGAAGATCAACTTAGGATGAGGTGTTTTCCTTACACTCTCAAAGATAAAGCTTGGTCATGGTTCATTACTCTACAGTCGAGGTTCTCTTAAAACTTGGGAGGCGATCTATGAAATTTTTATGGGTAGGTTCTATTCCCATCAAAAGATCATTGATCTAAGAACAAAGATAGCAACATTTTCTCAAATGAATGAAGAGCCCTTTCATGAAGCTTGGGAACGATTCAAACTCATTTTCATTCGATGTCAAAATCATAGCTTTCCATTACAGACTACAAAACCAATTCTTTTACGATGGATTGACACTTCTAGTCAATACATGGTTGATAATCTTCTTTGGAGGTCTTTGTAGGAGAAAAGACCGCAGAGGAAACCTATAATCTCTATGAGCTATTGGGTTCTAATTCCCAACAAAGAGGTGGTAGAAGGAAAGCAAAGGTCAATGAAGTCGGCTTTGATAATGAGATAACCTTGCAACTTCTTGAATTGACTAAACAAGTGAAATTCCCTCACGTCACACCAAATTTCAAATCAAGAGGTATGCGAAGTGTGTTGTTCAATTTGGCATGGTACTCATAATTGTTCAAATACTTGTGATTCTAGTGTCGATGCCATAGAGGAAGTCCAATCTTTTCAAAAGTATCATCCAAACACCTATAATCACCCAACCTACTGACCACCCTTACCTACCAAGCCAATATTTTAAATCAACGTTAGAAGATAGCTTGAATGCTTTTATTCAAGTTAGTCGTGACAACCAATTGATGACTAATCAAAGGTTGAACACCATGGAGGCTTCGGTTAAAAGAATTGAATCTAAAGTTGGGCAATGGCCGAACAAATGCAAAAGAAAGAACCAGGAAAGTTGCCCGGTCAACGAGAACAAGCAAAAGATGTTAGAACCCTTCGAAGTGGTAAGGTAGTCAATACCGGTTTACGAAATCTCTAACAAACTACCTTATAGTTCATGTAACAAAGAAGGCGATATTCTAATCTCGCAAAAGGAGAAACAAGTGTTAAACTTAACAAGCCTTACGAAAAACTCATTGGGGTCATCGACACTCCCAAAATTCAAAAGACAACAGAACCATACCGGATGCAAGTACCTTTTCCCCAGGTTGAAAGAATCCATACAAGATAAGCAATTCAATGATCTTTTTAATATGCTCTCTAAAGTAAACATCAATTTACCATTATTAGAAGTGATCATGAATGTGCCCTCATATGCCAAGTTTTTCAAAGAGTTGAACACTAACAAAAGAAAGTATGAATGAATGAGCAGTAGTAGTATCGAAATTTCTAGCATTGTACTTGACAAACTACCACTAAGTTGAAAGACCCTGGAAGTTTTATTATAAACATAACTATGGGGGATAGGAAGGTTGCTAAAGCAATGCTTGATTTAGGTGCTAGTATAAATTTGATGCCCTACTCTATATTCTTACTGACTCAATCTAGGGGATTTAAAACCCACAACTATGTCCCCGCAACTTGCGGATAGATCTCTTAAATATCCGGAGGGAATAGTTGAGGATGTTTTGCAATTAGACAAACTGATAATACCTGTTGACTTTGTGGTTCTGGATATGCAAGAAAATCCGGCATTGGATAGAGAGCATACAATATTGCTTGGTAGACCATTTATGGCAACTACTAAAACTATTATTGATGTCCAAGATGGAAATTTGACAATGACAGTCTTAGGAGGGCATGTTCATTTCAAAGTTTGTGATTCTTCACCTTTCCCTTCTATTTCTTCCTTCGATGAAATATTTGAAGTTGATCCTTTGGATAATCTTGTCCAAAACACCTTTTTCCAAACCAGAATAGAAGACAAGCTTGAAACCGTTCTTACACTTGAAAAGGTTGAAGAAGATTTAGATGAAGAAATTAAGGGGTACCTTGAACAACTAGACAATAATGAAGTGATGACAAAATCTAGTACACTTTTAAATCTACCCAGTCCTTCATCTGTTAAAGAGGCCAATCCAGGTGAGCTTGAACTCAAAGACTTACACGAGCACTTAAAATATTTGTTTTTGGGAAAAGGATAAACATTTTCAGTGATAATTTCTTCAACCTTGACCAAACCACAAGAAAAAGAACTCATCAAAGTGCTTAAACAGTTTAAGAAATCTATAGGTTGGAGTATAGGGGATATAAGAGGCATTAGTCCAACAATGTGTATGCACAAGATCAACTTGGGGGATGGTGCTAAACACATGCGAGAGGTCCAAAGAAGACTAAACCCAAACATGCAAGAGGTAGTTAAAAAGGAAATCCTTAAATTATTAGAAGAAGGGATTATCTATCCTATTGCGGATAGTAAGTGGGTTAGTCCAGTGCATGTGGTACCAAAGAAATCTGGGATAACAGTTGTTAAAAATGATAAAAGTGAATTAGTGCCCACTAGAATAATCATTGGATGGAGAATGTGTATAGATTTTAGGAAACTAAATTTATATACGAAAAAGGATCACTTTCCTCTTCCATTCATTGATCAAATGTTGGAAAGATTAGCTGGGCACAAATTTTACTGTTTTTTGGATGGACTGTCTGGATATTATCAAGTACCCATAGCACCAGAAGATCAGGAAAAGACCACATTTACATGTCCTTTTGGGACATTTTCTTTTCGCAGAATGCCATTTGGGTTATGCAATGCCCCTGCCACTTTCCAGAGATGCATGATATCTATTTTCTTGGACATGGTGGAGAAATTCATTGAAATTTTCATGGACGATTTCTCTGTCTTTGGGAACTCATTTGATGATTGCTTACATAAATTGACTTTGGTTTTAGAAAGATGCATTGAATGTAATCTAACCCTTAGTTGGGAGAAAAGTCATTTTATGGTTCAACAAGGGATAGTTTTAGGACATATAATTTCAAACAAGGGTATTGAAGTTGATAAGGCAAAAGTTGAATTGATATCCAAACTACCTCCCCCTACATCTGTGAAGGGGATAAGAAGCTTCTTGGGACATGCAGGATTTTACAGACGATTTATTAAAGATTTCTCTAAAATAAGTCGTCCCTTATGTAACTTGCTATCCAAAGATGTTGATTTTGACTTCAACAATGACTGCCTTATTTCCTTTAATACCTTGAAAGAGAAACTAACATCTACCCCTGTTATAATGGCACCAAACTGGTCTTTACCTTTTGAAATAATGTGTGACGCTTCTGATTATGCAATAGGAGCAGTCCTGGGACAAAGAGTGGATAAGCGTTTACATGTCATCTACTATGCTATCAAAACACTCAATGATGCCCAAATGAATTACACCACCACTGAAAAGGAATTCTTGGCTATAGTATTCTCTTTAGACAAATTTCGGTCTTATTTAGTAGGATCTAAAGTGATTGTGCATTCTGATCATGCTGCTTTAAAATACCTATTAAGTAAACCAAATGCCAATCCAAGATTAATCAGGTGGGTCTTACTCTTACAAGAATTTGACCTAGAAATCAAGGATAAGAAAGGCAGTGAAAACTTAGTAGCTGACCATTTGTCTAGGTTGATTTCTGACTTCAATTCTCTTAAAGATGAGAGTAATGACGATATAGTTGAAACCTTTCACGATGAGCAGTTATTTTTCATAGGTCAGAACCCGTGGTATCTTGATATTGTAAACTATCTTGCCCTTTGGTGTTTTGCGACCTAACACTTCATATTAGGACAAGAAAAGGTTTTTAAAACTATTAAGGACTATTTCAGGGATGACCCTTATTTATACAAGATTGGTCAAGATCAAGTCATCAGGAGATGTGTACGGAAGAAGAACATAAGAGCATTCGACTTTTTGTCATGAACTTCATTGTGGGGTCATTTTGGAGGTGAAAAGACAACCGTAAGATATTACAGTCTGGATTCTTTTGGCCCACTCTTTTTAAAGATGCTCATATGTTTTGTGCACAATGTGATAGATGTCAAAGAACAGGAAACATAAGCAAAAGAGATGAAATGCCTTTGACATCTAATTTAGTTGTTGAACTCTTTGATGTATGGGGGATTGACTTCATGGGTCCTTTTCCCCCATCTAATGGTTTTCAATACATTTTGGTTGCTGTGGATTATGTGTCCAAGTGGGTAGAAGCTATCCCCACCAAAACCAATGATGCTAATGTTGTTGTGAAATTCTTGAAAGATTTCATATTCAGTAGGTTCGGAACGCCTAGAGCTATAATAAGTGATGGAGGTAGCCATTTTTGTAACAAACTCTTTGATGGAGTACTAAACAAGTACAACATCACACATAAAGTAGCTACTCCATATCATCCTCAAACTTTCGGTTTAGTGGAAGTGAGTAATAGGCAAATTAAGGGAATCGGAACGCACTGTGCGTCCTTCAAGGAAGGATTGGGCATTTAAGCTAAATGATGCCTTATGGGCATACCGCACCGCTTACAAAACACCTATTGGGATGAGCCCTTACCGGTTAATCTTTGGGAAAGCGTGCCACCTTCCAGTTGAACTTGAACACAAGGCTTACTGGGCAATTAAAGAGTTAAACATGGATTTAGATAAAGCGGTGAAAACGATTACTCGACTTCGTGAGTTGGAAGAAATTAGGAATGAAGCCTATGAGAATGCCAAATTATACAAGGAGCGTACTAAGCGCTATCATGACAAGAGGCTAGTTCCTAAGACTCTTCACCCTAGAATGAAAGTTCTTTTATTTAACTCTCATTTGAGATTGTTTCCAGGAAAGCTGAGATCAAGATGGGATGGACCATTCAAAATAGTTCAAGTATTTGAACATGGAGTAGTGGAACTATTGGACTCCAAGACACAAAAAACGTTCAAAGTCAATGGCCATCGTGTCAAGCCTTATTTAGAAGAACCAAACAACATTGCTGAAATGGATTGCATTTGGCTGAGTAACCCTTAGCACCAAAAAGATACGTCTTTCTAAGACGTTAAACTAAGCGCTGGATGGGAGGCAACCCATCATTTAAAAAAAAAACAAAACAAAACAAAAAATTTTGTTTGTTATTTGTTTACTTAATTTTATTGTTTATTTCATTTTAATTACATGTGAATAATTTTTAAATTGTTAAAACTAAAAATATTTGTTGAGATGTTAGAAGTTCACAGCGATCTGTCTGTATACACTTTAATGATGAATATGATGGATGCACCTGCATTTTCCATTACTACTTGCACATTCTCAGGAAATAGGTAATCTTTCTTCTCTTCTCTCTTTATCTTTAATTTACAGTTGTTACATTGAGGACAATGTAAGTTCTAGGTTGGGGGTGGTGAAAAGTTACCATACTTAATTAAAAAAAAAACTTTTCTCACAAAAATTTATCATT
Source organism: Hippophae rhamnoides (assembly GCA_033030585.1). NCBI lineage: Eukaryota > Viridiplantae > Streptophyta > Magnoliopsida > Rosales > Elaeagnaceae > Hippophae > Hippophae rhamnoides. The sequence goes on along the minus strand of CM065429.1, from coordinate 41,887,690 downwards.
TCTTTAAATCAAATTTAAGTAAATAGTTAAGTCTTTTTCACTGTTAGATTAATTTTTGAAAACATATCATGAAATATTTTGTAATTAGTTTTTGATAATTAGTTAGTTTATGTCATAACTAGTATTTCTTGATAAGATGTAGAAATTATATTAAACCCAAAATCGGTGTTTATGAATTTTTTTTAGTGGAGACTACCTTTGTGAGATATAATTTGAGCCTAATTTTCTTTATTCAAGAGTGAAATATATATATTTTTTCTACTCCAAACACATTTCTTATTTCTTCAAATTTTTAGATGATCTCTATAGGTATTAGCATTGAATGTATGAATTTTTTCTCATCTTAATAGAGTATCATATATTTTTTATTATTATTTTTGCTTAGATTAAATGATTTGAGTAGAAATTGATAGTATATGCTTATATCTCGTTCATGCATGACTGCTACACAAAAAAAAAGAGACATATATGGGGTTACCTAAACCAATATCAAACAGAAAAGCCACAAAATTAACCACTCACCAAAATCCAAAAAAAAAAAATGTACAATCTGTACATGGGTTGACTCTCTAAAATACATATATTGAGAAATATCTTCAGAAAAAAATAGAGAGATAAAGAATATATAGTATAATCTACATACTATAACCCACATTGCCTACAAAGTTGTGAGTAAAGGCTAATTACAAAAGAAGGATATAGGAAATAATTCCCTAAAAAAGTCATTGCACTCTCTTCATTTGTAAAAGGCATATATCTTGAAATTCTTTCTTAATGAGTTTGATTTATGCATGAAAATAATTTTTATATATGATATCTTTATAATTTATACATTTGATTCCTTTCATGAGATCAATGTTAAAATAACACTTTGAGCCTTTATTCTTTATACATATGCGAACATATTAGTTCATTTCTATACATCAACTCTTTCGCATATAAATTAGTATGAGTGTTTGAACCCATAGGATTCAGTGTTTTGAGAGTATTGACTTGTGAGGAATAGAGTCAAAGCGAATTCTGATTCATGACACTGAAATTGGGTGAAATTAAATTGATACATTTTTGATATGAAATATGAAAATGATTTTCGACTAATTATTATAATAAATCATGATTGTTTAAAGAGATTAAAATAACTTATGCTTGATATTTTAATTATGATCTTAAAGGAGATTAAATAGTATGAGACATTTTTGTGAGATGTTAATTTGTGATTTTGTTGTAAATTTAATTTTTAAGTTGTTTGTTTTTATTGTTTCTTTTGTTTTTACATTTAGTTCAATGTTTGTGGGTATCATTACTGAAAACCCTCACGAGACTCAAACTCGTCCACTAGGGCAACCTAAGGGTTTAAAGGCTTGTTGCATAGGCTAAATGCAACCGTGTCAATCCACGGAAGTGAATTAGGATAGTTTAATTTTTAGTTTTTATCGCTTCTCTTGCTAAGGAACTAGCAAAGGCTGGATTGAGGTTGTGATGAGTGCTCAAAAGCACTAAAATTACCATGATTTTATGCTCATTAATTGATTAAAAATATATATATTTATATGTTTTATCATATATTTATATAAATTTGTCTTTTCGGAATCACGGGTATTTTTATTGTTTTTCAGGTATTTTGGCTTAAAAACGCAATTTAAAGACTCAAAGAAGAATACTTGAAGCAATACATCACAAATATATTAATAAATAAGTGGGAAAAGGTCAACAAACATGGAAAAATTGGACAAAATGGGTCGAAAAGGTCAAAAATGTCAAAGACGGAAAAACGCGCGCCCAGCGCCCGGCCCGGCGCCGGCCGTCTGTAGCGCGCCAGCGCCCGTGCTGCTACGCGCGCGCGCCGTTGACACTCCCATCCGCGCAGCTGCTGTTCACGCGCGCAGAAGCGCGATGACAACCCGGCCGCGCCAACGCGTTTTTACCCCATTTTTCACGTGCAGCAGCCCCTGTGACGTCATGCTGACATCATTGATGACCTCAACATTTCCATTACACATTTTTTAATTTTTTAATATTTTTTTAATATTGTTTTACTCATTTTTTCTCTCCATCCTCACCTATAAATACCCCCCTTCCATTCACTTCAAATCACACCTCAAAACCACACTTCTCTCTTCTTTCTTTCTCTCATTTCTTAGTTTTTGAGTTTTTCTTAAGTTTCTTTCTTAGTTTCTAAGCTTTTCTTAGTTTTTCTCTTAGTTTTTAGTTCAATTCTCTTAGGTTTAGAGTTCTTCTCTTTTTGAGAGGAACTTGTAATGCTTTTGTAATAATTTAGATTTTTGATTCAATAAATGGAAGTGCAAATTCCGCTTGGAGGTTTTCTAGCAACGGGAATAGCGTCAAAGTTTTGTAAGGATTTTATTTTCTTTACAGTTATTTTTATGCTTTATTCTTACATGTTATATTTAATTTGTCTGTGATTAAATTTAACTGTGCTAGCTGTTTATAATCATGATATAATAATAACGTTGTTATGCTTGCGAAATATTAAATAGGTGAAAATTTCTAAAATGAATTGATTTTATTTTTATTCAAGATTTTATATTAAGGATGTTAGAGAGAAATATATTATTTTTCATTACAAACTTAAATTTGAAAATTAGATTTTAAGGTTTAGTTATCCGGTCTAATTTAGAGTAGTGCTCTTTTATTTGTTGGTGCAATCGCCCGGTAGTTAGAGTGAAACTCTATTTCAAAAGTTTTTATAAGAATTATTATGTGAAAATGTATTGACAACATGTTTTCAATAGTGGTTTTAAAACTTGAAAGTTAGTACTCGGATAACTAAATTCTTAGGTTTAATTTGGACACCTTGAATAAAGTTTAAACTGTCTAACCCCACCAAAGGTGGCATTTAAATGGTTCATTTTCAATCTCTTAGAAAAAGGAATTAATTTAATTAACCAAATTAGTTATCAACCCCACCCATAGGTGTTAATTGATTTGTTTAGTTAACAAAGAATATCTAACCCCACCAAAGGTGGTATTCATACAAAAAAGAGAGAATCAAAAAAATATCAATTTATATCTTTAATAACCTAGATAGTATGAGCAAGCATAATTAATTTAGTTATTATATCCATAAATACTCCACTAATATAAGTGATAAAATTTGCATGAATATTTATTGAATCTGTATTTATATTTATTTTTAGATAAATATTTATTGAATTTGTATCTATGTTTATTTTTACGTTTTTAGATTATATTTAATTAATCTGTGTATATGTTTATTTTATGTTATTAGATTAGGAACACAAAAACCAAACTATCGTGACAGGATGTTTAGGATTTAATTTCGTTTTTTAAAAGTTTGAATAATAAATTAAGAACCACATACATTTCTTCCTTAGATCGACCTTGGGAGTATACTTATCATTTTCTACGAAATGATTCGTGCACTTGCGAGAGTTTTATAAATATAAAACCAAATTATTTGCGAGAATCGGCGATGCTGGTTTTCGCTCATCAGTAAGGTCTTCTGAGCCTACTACTAATATTACTTATTATACACAAAGAATAGTTACACTTGTGATTGAAAAACTTGTTAAGTATGTGCATTTTATCATAATTGTGGTAAGAAATGTTATATCAAGCCCAATTGTAGATTCCTTGTGATATCTCCTCATTTTAACAATTCTTTTCATGCTTAAAATTCTAGAATTAATTATCAGTATTCATACATGCATGCTGCATCTTCACAAATGATAAACAAGAAAAATAAAGTCAATTTTAAGGATATAGTAAAAACAACTAAGTCAATTGTGTCCATTCCCAAATATATTAAGAAATGAAAATTTAAGAAAATTTAGATTAGGAAATATGTTTGTTTTGGTCAATTGACTGTCTTTCTTACTCACCTAGATACTTTTATTTGATGCTTAATTAATCCTATGTGAGCATATTAGTTTGATTATTTTGATTGTTTACTTCTTAATTTTAGTTTAGTTGTTTGTTTCTTAATTTTATTGTTCATTTAAATTCGTTATTTAAAAAAATTTAAAACGATTATAAAGGAAGTCGAATTATTCTAACATTGAAATAAACTTTGAATACTATTTTGGTTCACAAAAATGTCTTTTTTATAACTTGATTTATTTTTATTATGTAAATGAGTATCTTGATTTGTGTACTACATTTTTCCTTACATCTAGAGATCAATGTTAACAAAAATTCACTCACACACTCATTGGATGCATATGTATGTCATAATTGAAGTTTATGATTGATTATGTGAGATTTTAGAGCTTGAGATAATCTTGATTGATAAATTGTGTTTGAGATATATCTTTCACTTTATAAAATGCTACTATACAGAGATACATAGTTTTGAGAGGGCTACCTAACATGATGTGTGAAGCTACCGTAGTGACCGGAGAGGGATACCTCACAACTAGTGTGAAAGTCATCATATTAGGTTTGTAGCTCGCACATTTTTTCTAAAAAAATTAAAGAAAATAAAAAAAATACAAAAGTAATTGAATGTGCAAGAAGAATGAGCCATAAATGGCTATACAAAAATAAAAAATAGCCAATCCTTCACGTAAAAAGTTATAATAAATAAGGAGAGGGAATATAAAAGAAAAAGTTAATTAAGTTCTCTCTTATTAAGTAAAATTTTATTGTGTGAAAGTAAGGATTCGACCATAATTTTTCATGATAGGTGATACTCTTTTCTTTGAATCCTTATTGATTGGTGATACTCTTTTCTTTGAATCCTTATTGATTGATCATAAATGAATAAATTAACATATTATTATAGTTTAAACTTGTATCATATTTGAGCAATTATTAATATGTCACCATATGTGTTCAAGAATGTATGTATATTTTATCATAATACTTATGCATACAATGAATGATTCATTTATGATCGAGAATGATTTTTCTTCCAAAATTGATTAATTTGAGTGATGTTCATATTTGAATAAACATAGTATCTTTATCTAAACAAATTATATATAAAAATATAAAAATAATTTTTTTATTTTGTTTCCTAATATTTCTTGTTTTATTTGATTATTTTTGGTAAGTAATTTTATAGTTATAGGACTTAGGGGAAGTAAATGCATTTATAGATACTTTGAATGTTAATCGATCTACAATAAACTAGATAAATCAAATTTTGAATGTCTTTTCTTGCCCCCTTCTTAGATTTTCTCAAAATTTCACCAAAACTCCTAATTTTTGATCATATTTTACTTAGAATTAATTACTATTTACTTTCTAAAGATAAATCTTTGCAAAAAAAAAAAACCCCCCACATTTGTGCATAAATCAAAACCACCCATCTCCTTCGTTTTCCCTCATTTTCTATCAAACCGAACACTAGGATTTGGCTTAAAATTGTCATAAATCCCATTCCTTTACTCCAACAATAGTTCATTGACTTTCAATCTTCAATTTGTTTGAGAAATTTCAATAATTTTTTGTGTTTTCAATTCATAGAGGCGTTTTGATCTTTTCGAATTTGTACTCGATATTTTCAAATGGTTGCTCAATGATGAGAACTCCCTTAAGGTGCACCTGCTCAATTTCTTCTCAAAGGTGGGACAAAGATTCTCAAACTATTTATCAAACAACTACCTCTAAATGAATAATTTTACTTAAGCATCATATTACTTGGATTGAATTCCATGATAAAGGAATTACACGAGCCAATAGCACTCTAGGTATGCTATCCTTACTTACACCTTAAAAATTATGTTATCCATCCTTGGTTCATGAATTCTATGCTATTATTTATCCAAAAATACATCACCCGGGGCCAATGAGTAATAGGGTATTTGATGAGCAGAATCGGGATTGCCAAACACTTTGATGCCATCCCCGACAACGGCGCCAAAAACTTGATGAGTAGAATCGGGATTGCCAAAAACTTTGATACCATCCCCGGCAACGGCGCCAAAAAACTTGATGAGCGAAAACCGACATCGTCGATTCTTGCCAATACTTTGGTTTTATATTTATAAAACTCTCGCAAGTGCATGAATCATTTTGTAGAAAATGATAAGTATACTCCCAAGGTCGATCTAAGGAAGGAATGTATGTGGTTTTTAATTTATTATTCAAATTTTAATCTACTAACATAAAAATAAACATAGATTCAATAAATATTCATGCAAATTTTATCACTTATATTAGTGGAGTATTTATGGATATAATAACTAAATTAATTATGCTTGCTCATACTATCTAGGTTATTAAAGATATAAATTGATATTTTATTGATTCTCTCTTTTTTGTATGAATACCACCTTTGGTGGGGTTAGATATTCTTTGTTAACTAAACAAATCAATTAACACCTATGGGTGGGGTTGATAACTAATTTGGTTAATTAAATTAATTCCTTTTTCTAAGAGATTGAAAATGAACCATTTAAATGCCACCTTTGGTGGGGTTAGACAGTTTAAACTTTATTCAAGGTGTCCAAATTAAACCTAAGAATTTAGTTATCCGAGTACTAACTTTCAAGTTTTAAAACCACTATTGAAAACATGTTGTCAATACATTTTCACATAATAATTCTTATAAAAACTTTTGAAATAGAGTTTCACTCTAACTACCGGGCGATTGCACCAACAAATAAAAGAGCACTACTCTAAATTAGACCGGATAACTAAACCTTAAAATCTAATTTTCAGATTTAAGTTTGTAATGAAAAATAATATATTTCTCTCTAACATCCTTAATATAAAATCTTGAATAAAAATAAAATCAATTCATTTTAGAGATTTTCACCTATTTAATATTTCGCAAGCATAACAACGTTATTATTATATCATGTTTACAAACAGCCAGCAAAGTTAAATTTAATCACAGACAAATTAAATATAACATGTAAGAATAAAGCATAAAAAATAACTGTAAGAAAATAAAATCCTTACAGAACTTCGATGCTATTCCCGTTGCTAGAAAACCTCCAAGCGGAATTTGCACTCCCATTTATTGAATCAAAAGCAAATAAATTAGAAAAACATAACTAGTTCTTCCCAAAAAGGGAAGATCTCTAAAACTAAGAGAAATTAACTAAAAACTAAGAAAAACTAAAAACTAAGAAATGGAGAGAAAGAAAGAAGAGAGAAGTGTGTTTTTTAGGTGTGGTATGAAGTGAAGAGAAGGGGGGTATTTATAGGTGAGGATGGGGAGAAAAAGTGAGTGAAAAAATGTTAAAAAATTGTGAAAACGCGGAGTGCAATTGCTGAGGTCATTGATGACGTCATGGGGGCAGTTGCGCGTGAAATTGAGGCCAAATAGCAGTGGCCGGCGAAGAGCGATTGGGGAGCGCCTGCGCGAGGCGATAACGATGTGGCGTGCATGGATCTAGAGCAAAGCGTCTGTTGATCTGCGCGGACATAGAACTGCGCGCTGGCCGCGCGACTTCAGTCTTGGGCGGCGCGGTGCGCAATTTTCTCCTTTTTGACCCATTTTGTCCAATGTTTCCATATTTTTTGACCTTTCCCCATTTATTTATTAATATATTTGTGATGTATTGCTTCCAGTATTCCTCTTTGAGTCTTTAAGTTACATTTTTAAGCGAAAATACCTAAAAAAATAATAAAAATACCCGTGATTCTGAAAAAGACAAATTTATACAAATATATGATAAAATCATATATATATATATATATATATATTTAATCAATTAATGTGCATAAAATCATGGTAATTTTAGTGTTTTTTGAGCACTCATCAGTATTCATTCAAAACGAAACTTTGACATCTCGACCCAAAGAGTCAACACTTTTCTATCAATAACAAACATCAGGGATGGCAATTTTCACTTGGAATGGTATAGCATTTCAAGTGAATATTTTTTAATTGAACTAAAAGGTTCACCCAATTCCGACTTCTACTCCAAACAACTGTATATATTTGGTGAATTTACTTATCTTAATCAAGTTTTGAATAAGAGGATATGTGCTAATCTATTGTCTTCCAAGCACTCTTTTGATATTGAAAAAAGAATTTCCTTCAATGTAGGAATAGTTATTGAAGATGAAATTATGAACCACTCTCAGATTATAAACCAGGGAATATGACATCATTATGTTTTCCTTATTATCCAATTGATTCTTGTTGTGAGTGTGCCAACCACAAAGGATTATGAATCCATTTGTTGTATGGTTGACATTAGGAAGTTAACCATTTCAATATCCTTTTCCCAGACCTCAAAGAGATAGAGATTTGTAGATATAAGTACCAGTAGTGGAGCCGCTATTGATATTAAAGCCAGTGGAAAAATAGCTAATGAAATTTTTAGAGATTATGAAATGGAAAAATTTTATAAACCTTCTCGTTAAGACTTATTTGAGAACGAAATTCTAACAATAATATTAGCACTATCAATTCAAATGGAAGGCCTCCAACAAAAATTGACTACCATGGATGAACAACAAGAGGCTATGTATTCCATGATCAAAGATCATTTTATTTTTATATTTTATATACTTTGCATTGATCTTATGCATTTGATTTTTCTTGTTTTGATATGGAGTCGCTATTGATATTAAAATCAGTGGCAGAGCAACTGATGACATTTTTAGAGATGATGAAATGGAAAACATACCTACTTCTGAACCTTCTCATTAAGACTTATTTGTGGATGAAATGTGATAACTGTATTTTATACAATTATTTTCACCAATTTTAGTAATGATAATTTCTATGTTCATTTAATATTTATTAATTTTTGTTAAATAAATTAATATTTTCCTTTTATGTGCTAAAAATACATTTTTAATAAAATTAAATAATTTGTATCAAAAATGTACTTAATTTCATATTTTTTTGTCCACAAATATAATTTCAAATAGTATAATTCTTAATTACAATTTATAAATATTGAAAATATAATTTAAATTAAATTTGGGCTTAATTATAATTATTAAAAGTTTAAAAATTTAATTTAAAATTAGTAAAGGGCTAAACTGTAATTTAAGAAAGTTTAAAATGTAATTTGAAATATATTTGTGGGTGAAAATATAATTAATAAAAGTTTAGTTTTCGCGCAGGAGAGAAGAAGGCCACGCACAATATTACACTCGCCAAACGTGGACCGTCCGATCAAAGATTCAACGGCTCAGATTCGCAGGTGCTCATCAAGCCCGACCAAGGAGAGTGGGTGCAGAGACAACTTCTTCGCACGGCTCGGCGTGCCAGTGGGTCCCACGTGTCGCGCAGGCCGGCGTCAGAGTGGGCCCCACATGTCGGCTGCGCAGATTCCCCCGAGGCGATCGCTGACCGTTGGATCAGATCAACGGTCCAGATTGAAGCGCGTCCATCCAAGCTGTCGCGCACCGAGCCGCTCGTGTAAAAAATCCTGTGTGACGCGGTCCATCCAAGCGGCGTGCACCCTCACTCTTCAAACGGAAAATGGCCAGCCACGTGTCTCATAAATATTCCAGCGAATAACATGGTGACACGTGGCATGCATTTGGTGAAATAAAAACGCAGAATCAGTGCCCCCTTCCAGCCGTTACCCATTTCGGAATCCGGAGAAATCGCCTGCGACGCGTTCTTCATGCGCCCGGCTTACCGTCCAATGAAAAGCTGCCACGTGTCCCACGAATTGTGTCCGCGAATTAGAATGCGACACGTGGCATGCGAAAAAAAAAATTCAAAAAAATTTGCAGAGTGTGTTTGTTACGCGTGCTAGCCCATATCATCTTGTCCCCCACTGATGATATAAAGAAAATAATAAATAAATAAATAAAAGATAAAAATAAAATAAAAATAAAATAAAATAAAATAAAAGTGATATATGTTTGGGGGATACGCATTCAGCGGGGAATTTATTTTTTTTTTCTTTTTTTTCTCTTAGTTCAGTTTCCGTTTTCCAGCAGAGTGTTTTTCTTTCTTCTTTTTCTCTCAATATTTTGGGAGAAAACTTGTAATTCTTGCAAGTTTTTCTTCATTGTAACATTTTAATTTTTCTGTTTTTCTTGTTTGCGTGTTACACAAACACGCAGAGTATTGATTTAACATTTTATGTTGTATTTTCTTAGGGAAATTACAGAGAAAGAAGACAACAAAGAAGAAGAAATGAAATTTATTTTTCATTGAGGAATCGTGAAAGAGTTTTTTTTTCTTATCTATTTTCTTTTAATTTTCTTTCTCTGCAATGTTTTATTTTTGTTGTGTTGTAATTTTAAATTCTGCTATGAACTAATACATTTGTTCTAGGATTGCAGTGTAGCGTAAATTATGAAATGTAAATTAAATATTTTTGAATGATTTATGGGACTGTTTTAAGTTGTTTATTTTATCTGTGTTTAATGCTTTTAATTATCGGAAGATTAATTAACTGATATGTGACACTTAAATAAACTTGAAAAAGGCATTTTTGTTTAATGAAATAACGTATATACATAAGAGATAGAAATATACTTTTATTGTATGTGTAACTGTTAGAGAACTCAGAACTTAATAAATCTGGTTGAATTTAATTCGCATAGGAATATAGTGAATCATTTTAACTAGATGTTTCTGTATGGAGCTCGGAAGAGATATATGGATAGATTAGGAGTTCTTGGTTAACAACTTAAAACACGATAACATAAATCAAGATAAAATATAATGATTCAAGTGGATTAATTTGGTGAAACTACAATCCTAGAATTTTCTTGCAATCTGTTATAAAATTTAGTTGGTAAATCTGCATCAAATTATCGACTGTTTGGATAAAATTAGGTTGAAATAATTTTAATAATTAACGAATACTAGTAACAAATCTCTGTGGGAACGATATTTTACTTATCATATTATTACTTGTGACTGTGTATACTTGCACGAGTTCGTGTGTTGAAAAACACGCAACAAGTTTTTGGCGCCGTTGCCGGGGATTTGTTTTACTATTTTCATTGTTGATATTAATACCAATCAATCTGATTTTAATTCAAAAAAAAATAATAATATTATTTGTTTAATTGCTTACTGTTACTTTCTTGGATTTGTGTGTTTATTTATGTTTTAAATTTAATTTATATATTGTATTAGATTTAATTTTGGATAGAGTGGGACTTTGTATGCGACGCATTAGAAATCTTGACTTAGTTCCCTTAGATCTAGAAATTCATAGAACTATTTTGAACTTAAAGAAAAATAATAAACAAGAAACCTTCGAACAGCTAGCTATGGATAATGAAATTCCAGAAGTTGAAGAACCAAGATCCTTAAGAGATTATGCAGTGCCCATGGTTGGTGGAATCCATTCAAGCATTAGAAGACCATTAATTCAAGCCAATAATTTTGAAATTAAGCCTGCAATCATTCATATGATTCAAACATCGGTACAATTTGGTGGTTTACCCCACGATGATCCAAACTCCCATATATCAAATTTCCTAGAGATTTGTGATACCTTTAGGCATAATGGAGTCATTGATGATGCTATTCGGTTGAGACTTTTTCCTTTCTCACTGAGGGATAAGGCAAAGAGTTGGTTGAATTCATTGCCATGTGGTTCTATCATTACTTGGGAGGATCTGGCTCAAACATTTTTAGCCAAATATTTTCCACCGGCAAAGACTGCACAGATGAGGAATGAAATCACCACTTTTATGCAGTTTGACTCAGAGTCATTATATGAAGCTTGGGAGAGGTACAAGGAGCTACTTAGAAGATGTCCGCACCATGGATTACCGAAGTGGCTTCAAGTTCAAACATTTTATAATAGTTTGATGGGTCAAACTAGAAATATGATTGATGCTGCAGCAGGTGGTGCTCTAATGGGGAAATCAATTGATGAAGCATACAACTTATTAGTGGAAATGGCTTCAAATAGTTATGAGTGTCCATCAGAGAGGATGGTGCCTAAGAAAGCAGCCGGAATTCATGAGATTGATGCTATGACTGCTTTAACTGCACAAGTGTCCGCTTTGGTGAAAAAGATGGATACTATGGGTGTCCATTCTATTTAGAGTCCTTTTGTTGCATGTGAAATTTGCAATGGTAATCATGCCAGTGAGAGATGTCCTCACAACTCTGAATCTGTCAATTTTGTTTCCAATTATAGTAGGAATCAAAACAATCCCTATTCCAACACATACAATCCAGGGTGGAAGAATCATCCTAATTTTTCTTGGAGTAATAACCAAGGCCAATCATCTTCTATGAAGCCCACTCACCCTCCAGGTTTTCATAACCAAGTCCCACAACAGGAGAGAAAGCCTTCATTGGAAGATATGTTTGCTCAATATATGGCTAAGAATGAGACTATTCTCCAGAATCAGGCAACATCTATTAGAAATCTAGAAGTTCAATTGGGGCAACTAGCTATTGCTGTCAACAATCGCCCTCAAGGATCTTTACCTAGTGATACTGAAATCAATCCAAAAAGGGAGGGAAAAGAGCATTGTAAGGTAGTGACATTGAGGAGTGGAAAAGAGTTAGAAGAAATACAAAAACCCATTTCTCCACCGACTCTTATTGTTGAGGGTGTTGACCTCGAAAAACAAGAAAAGGCTAATCATAGGGTTGAAGAGAATGAATCAACAGAAAATCCCATAATAAAACCAGTGTTAGATAATCTCAAGCCTTATAATCCACCAATTCCATTCCCTCAACGCTTCCATAAGCAAAAACTTGATAAACAGTTCTCCAAGTTTCTTGAAGTATTTAAAAAACTTCATATCAACATCCCTTTTGCTGATGCCTTGGAGCAAATGCCCAGTTATGTGAAATTTATGAAAGACATTTTGTCTAAGAAAAGAAGGTTAGGTGATTTTGAGACTGTTGCTCTCACAGAGGAGTGTAGTGCCATCCTTCAAAAGAAGCTACCACCTAAGCTTAAAGATCCGGGGAGTTTCACCATTCCCTGTACTATTGGTGAGAAATTTTTTGGTAGAGCTTTGTGCGATCTTGGTGCAAGCATTAATTTGATGCCACTTTCCATCTACCAAAGACTTGGATTAGGAGAGGCACAATCGACCACCGTTACTCTTCAACTCGCTGATAGGTATTTGAAACACCCCAGAGGCATTATAGAGGATGTGCTTGTCAAAGTAGACAAGTTTATCTTTCCTACAGATTTCATAATTCTCGACATGGAGGAAGATAAAGAGATTCCTATCATTCTAGGGAGACCATTTTTAGCAACTGGTAGGACTTTGATTGATGTTCAAAAAGGAGAGCTGACCATGAGAGTCCAAGACCAAGAGGTAACTTTCAACGTCTTTAAAGCTATGAAATTTCCAAGAGAATCTGACGATTGCCTTAGAGTTGACACGGTGAATGCGTTAGTTGAAAGCAATTTCAGGGAAAATTTGAGTACTGATGCTTTGGAACTTGCACTTGTGAATGACAATATTATTGATAACTTTGATTCTCTTGAATATCTCAAGTTATTTAAGGCATCTCCACAACTCTTTAGTCCTCAAACTGAAGAAGATGCATCACAAGTTGTAACACCGTCTAAGTTTACCTATGGGAAGCCATCTATGGAACAGAAACAATTACTAGAGCTTAAACCACTGCCTACCCATCTAAGGTATGCTTATTTGGGTGAAATGACTACAATGCCTGTGATTATTTCAGCATCTCTAGATGACGATCAAGAAAAGAAGCTATTGAGAGTGTTGAGAAATTACAAGCTAGCATTAGGATGGTCTATAGCTGACATTAAAGGAATTAGCCCTTCAATATGCATGCACAAGATCTTGTTTGAAGAAGATATCAAGCCTACTATTGAGCATCAACGTCGTTTGAATCCAATCATGAAGGAGGTAGTAAAAGAGGAAATCATTAAGTGGTTAGATGCAGGCATTATCTATCCTATTTCAGATAGTTCTTGGGTCAGCCCAATTCATTGTGTTCCAAAGAAAGGAGGAATTACGGTGGAGACTAATAGCAATAATGAGCTGATTCCCACAAGGAAAGTGACAGGATGGCGGGTATGCATGGACTATCGGAAGCTCAACAAGGCCACTCGAAAGGATCATTTTCCCCTTCCATTTATTGACCAAATGCTAGACAGATTGGCAGGACATTCTTTCTACTGTTTCTTGGATGGCTATTCTGGTTACAACCAAATTGCTATCGCGCCTGAAGATCAAGAGAAGACCACTTTCACCTGTCCATATGGAACTTTTGCTTTCCGAAGAATGCCTTTTGGATTATGTAATGCTCCAGCCACTTTTCAGAGGTGTATGATGGCTATCTTCTCAAGCATGGTGGAAGATTTTATTGAGATATTTATGGACGACTTCTCAGTTTTTGGGGATTCATTTGATATGTGCTTGCATAACCTTTCTTTGGTCCTACAAAAGTGCGAAGAAACAAACTTGGTTTTAAATTGGGAAAAAATGCCACTTCATGGTAGGAGAAGGTGTTGTCCTCGGCCATCTAATTTCGTCTAAAGGAATTGAAGTGGATAGGGCAAAGATTGAAACCATTGAGAAACTACCGCCTCCAACATCGGTGAAAGCAATTAGAAGCTTTCTTGGGCATGCAGGATTCTATAGGCATTTCATAAAAGATTTTTCCAAGATATCAAAGCCTCTGTGTAATCTTTTGGAAAAAGATACAAAATTCACATTTGACGAAAAGTGTTTTGAAGCTTTCCGGGTTTTGAAAGAAAAGTTGATCACGGCTCCCATCATTGTTGCACCAGATTGGAATCTACCTTTTGAGCTTATGTGTGATGCCAGTGATTTTGCAGTAGGAGCTGTTTTAGGACAACGGAAAAAGAGAGTTTTTCATGCCATATACTATGCCAGCAAAACTTTGACCGAAGCTCAAATGAATTATGCTACCACTGAAAAAGAATTACTTGCTGTTGTATATGCTTTTGAAAAGTTTCGTTCCTACCTAATCGGAACTAAAGTGACAGTTTATACTGATCATTCTGCTATAAAATATCTGATGGCTAAAAAAGATGCAAAACCAAGATTGATTAGATGGATCCTCCTACTTCAAGAATTTGATTTGGAGATCAAGGATAAGAAAGGAACAGAAAATCAAGTGGCCGATCATCTATCGAGATTGGAAAATAATGATGGAGCCGTGGACAAGACTATCATTGGTGAAACTTTCCCTGATGAGCAATTGTTTTCCTTTGATCATAGAAGTGTGCCATGGTACGCAGACTATGTTAATTACATCGTAAGCAATGTGCTCCCACTTGAAATATCTTTCCAACAGAAGAAAAAATTCTTACATGATGTTAAGTAATATTTATGGGATGAACCTTACTTGTTTAAGCATTGTGCAGATCAAATTATCAGAAGGTGTGTCCCAAAGGAAGAAATTGAAAATATACTTAAACATTGTCATTCTTCAGCCTATGGGGGCCATTTTGGAAAAGAAAGAACTGCGGCTAAGGTTCTTCAATCTGGTTTTTATTGGTCAAATTTGTTTAAAGATGCACATTTCTTTGTTTCACACTGTGACAGGTGCCAAAGAGTTGGTAACATTTCTAAGAAACACGAGATGCCTTTAAACAACATTCTTGAGGTAGAAATATTTGATGTTTGGGGAATTGATTTCATGGGGCCTTTTATCTCGTCCTACAACAACCTCTACATTCTGGTGGCTGTGGATTATGTTTCTAAGTGGGTAGAAGCAATTCCCTTGCCTACCAATGATTCCAAAGTGGTATTGAATTTTCTAAAGAAAAACATTTTCACTCGATTTGGCACCCCAAGGGCAATCATCAGTGATGGGGGAACTCATTTTTGCAACAAATCTTTTGAAACCCTCCTTACCAAATACGGTGTCACTCATAAGATCACAACTGCTTATCATCCTCAAACTAGTGGACAAGTTGAGATATCCAACAGAGAAGTGAAGAGAATTTTGGAGAAGACGGTAAATCCTTCAAGGAAGGATTGGTCTAAGAGATTGGATGATTCACTCTGGGCATACCGAACAACATACAAGACACCCATTGGGATGTCCCCATATCGGTTGGTTTTTGGGAAAGCTTGTCATCTCCCAGTGGAATTGGAGCACCATGCGTATTGGGCTATCAAGACTTTGAATTTTGAGTTAGGCGCTGCTGGCGAAAAACGTCTCCTACAAATCAATGAGATGGATGAGATTCGTTTACACGCATATGAAAATGCTGAGATTTATAAGGAAAAGACGAAGAGGTGGCATGACAACAAAATCTTGCATCGACACTTCGAACCAGGACAGAAAGTATTGCTCTTCAATTCTCGTTTGAAGTTCTTCGCAGGAAAATTGAAATCTAAGTGGTCAGGGCCTTTCATTATTACCAAAGTACACCCATATGGGGCTGTTGAGATTAAAGGTGAAGAATCACAAAATGCTTTCCAAGTGAACGGGCAAAGACTCAAACACTATTTAGGGGGTGACATTGATCGTCAAAAGTCCACCATTTTCTTATGTGATCCAACCTAAAGCAAAGAGAAAGGCAGTCAAGCTGATGACTCTAAATAAAGCGCTTCTTGGGAGGCAACCCATGTGTTTTATTTTTATTTATTTAATTTTGTTTTAGAACATGTATTAGTTGCATAACTCTTCATTTTGTTATTTTGTTTTGATAGGTGCAATCGGAGGAGGTAAAACGATTTTTTTTTATTTCAATCTCACAAGTCAACTCGCCATTCAGGGAAGTTCTTTTAACACATCTCCTTTGTTCTTTAATTTTCACACATTTGGGACAATGTGCATATTAAGTTTGGGGGTGGTAGATATTTTGAACTTAATTGAAATATTTTTGAAAAAAAAAATAAAAAAATATAAAAAATTGTTGTTTTGGTTTCTTTGGTTAATTGAAGATATTCTGCTATGAATAGTGATTTACTTTTATTTCTTTGATTTAAATGATGCATAATTCTTTGAAAAATTTGAATATTGTGTAAAGCGATGAATAATTTTTACGTATGTTTCATTTTCACAAGAATTAATATTCATGAGCACTAGTCTTGATTTTTGAATTGCTATGCTAATTTAGAGAATTTTTATGTGAGTATTGAATTCGATTTATATTTGTGGCGCCACAGTTCTTAGAATTTGTTTGATTTTCTCTCGAGGCGAAATTATAGATAACATTTAACTAAGAAAATGATTTAGGCCATCTTTGGATCGTTTGAGCCTTCCTATCTACCTTTTCATGCATTATCCATAGTATATCCCTTTTGAGCTTAAAAGTTTATATATATATATATTTCTCATTTCAAAAGCCTATCCAAAAAGTATATATATATGTGTGTAGATATACCTATTGTTTTTATTCCACTAACATGTTACAATTGTTAGTAAATGTTTAAGGATATATCGAAAAAAAAGGGTTGCTAAAAAAAAAAAGCAAGAAAAAAAAAGATTCTAAAAAAAAAAGAAAGAAAAGAAATCAGAAAAGAAAAAAAAAGAATGGTGCATGTGATGATAAATCCCAAATCAGGTTGTAATTATTGCGATGATAGAATTATCTTTTTCAATCCTGAAATGTTATGCTCGGGAAAAGTTTTAAGCTTAATATTATACTTCATTTCTACCTTTACCTAAGCCATACATTACAAGCTTAATAAAGTCCTATTGATTTGGTGTTTTGTGTTTGTCTACATTAGTGTAGAGAGAAATGAAAAATAGATTATGAGATTTGTGATTTCATGATAATTTGTTTGATTTTATATTTTTATAAACTGATCCGGATTGTATGTGATGAAATTTGAAAAGACTTCACACACACACTTAAAAGTTCATTGTAAAAAGGTTATATACTTTTAAATTGATTTTGATGCTTAGATAAAATTCTTTTATTTCTTTGAGTTATGTTATATGGAATGTTTAAAAAGAAATATTTTGAAAACCACTATTTTAAATGCAGATATCTTTGTTTTATTTCTTCCTTTTGCTCGAGGACTAGCAAAAACTTAAGTTTGGGGGTGTTGATAACTGTATTTTATACAGTTATTTTCACCAATTTTAGTAATGATAATTGCTATGTTCATTTAATATTTATTAATTTTTGTTAAATAAATTAATATTTTCCTTTTATGTGCTAAAAATACATTTTTAATAAAATTAAATAATTTGTATCGAAAATGTACTTAATTTCATTTTTTTTGTCCACAAATATAATTTCAAATAGTATAATTCTTAATTACAATTTATAAATATTGAAAATATAATTTAAATTAAATTTGGGCTTAATTATAATTATTAAAAGTTTAAAAATTTAATTTAAAATTAGTAAAGGGCTAAACTGTAATTTAAGAAAGTTTAAAATGTAATTTGAAATATATTTGTGGGTGAAAATATAATTAATAAAAGTTTAGTTTTCGCGCAGGAGAGAAGAAGGCCACGCGCAATATTACACTCGCCAAACGTGGACCGTCCGATCAAAGATTCAACGGCTCAGATTCGCGCGTGCTCATCAAGCCCGACCAAGGAGAGTGGGTGCAGAGACAACTTCTTCGCGCGGCTCGGTGTGCCAGTGGGTCCCACGTGTCACGCAGGCCGGCGTCAAAGTGGGCCCCATATGTCGGCTGCGCAGATTCCCCCGAGGCGATCGCTGACCGTTGGATCAGATCAACGGTCCAGATTGAAGCGCGTCCATCCAAGCTGTCGCGCACCGAGCCGCTCGTGTAAAAAATCCTGTGTGACGCGGTCCATCCAAGCGGCGTGCACCCTCACTCTTCAAACGGAAAATGGCCAGCCACGTGTCTCATAAATATTCCAGCGAATAACATGGTGACACGTGGCATGCATTTGGTGAAATAAAAACGCAGAATCAGCGCCCCCTTCCAGCCGTTACCCATTTCGAAATCCGGAGAAATCGCCTGCGACGCGTTCTTCATGCGCCCGGCTTACCGTCCAATGAAAAGCTGCCACGTGTCCCACGAATTGTGTCCGCGAATCAGAACGCGACACGTGGCATGCGGAAAAAGAAAAAAAATTCAAAAAAATTTGCAGAGTGTGTTTGTTACGCGTGCTAGCCCATATCATCTTGTCCCCCACTGATGATATAAAAAAAATAATAAATAAATAAAAAAAAGATAAAAATAAAATAAAATAAAAAAAAAGTGATATATGTTTGGCGGATACGCATTCAGCGGGGAATTAATTTTTTTTTTTCTTTTTTTTCTCTTAGTTCAGTTTCCGTTTTCCAGCAGAGTGTCTTTCTATCTTCTTTTTCTCTCAATATTTTGGGAGAAAACTTGTAATTCTTGCAAGTTTTTCTTCATTGTAACATTTTAATTTTTCTGTTTTTCTTGTTTGCGTGTTACACAAACACGCAGAGTATTGATTTAACATTTTATGTTGTATTTTCTTAGGGAAATTACAGAGAAAGAAGACAACAAAGAAGAAGAAATGAAATTTATTTTTCATTGAGGAATCGTGAAAGAGTTTTTTTTCTTATCTATTTTCTTTTAATTTTCTTTCTCTGCAATGTTTTATTTTTGTTCTGTTGTAATTTTAAATTCTGCTATGAACTAATACATTTGTTCTAGGATTGCAGTGTAGCGTAAATTATAAAATGTAAATTAAATATTTTTGAATGATTTATGGGACTGTTTTAAGTTGTTTATTTTATCTGTGTTTAATGCTTTTAATTATCGGAAGATTAATTAACTGATATGTGACACTTAAATAAACTTGAAAAAGGCATTTTTGTGTGCTGCTCGTGATGAAATAACGTATATACATAAGAGATAGAAATATACTTTTATTGTATGTGTAACTGTTAAGAGAACTCAGAACTTAATAAATCTGGTTGAATTTAATTCGCATAGGAATATATTGAATCATTTTAACTAGATGTTTCTGTATGGAGCTCGGAAGAGATATATGGATAGATTAGGAGTTCTTGGTTAACAACTTAAAACACGATAACATAAATCAAGATAAAATATAATGATTCAAGTGGATTAATTTGGTGAAACTGCAATCCTAGAATTTTCTTGCAATCTGTTATAAAATTTAGTTGGTAAATCTGCATCAAATTATCGACTGTTTGGATAAAATTAGGTTGAAATAATTTTAATAATTAACGAATACTAGTAACAAATCTCTGTGGGAACGATATTTTACTTATCATATTATTACTTGTGACCGTGTATACTTGCACGAGTTCGTGTGTTGAAAAACACGCAACAAAATGCTAACAAGGCACTATCAATTCAAATAGAATGTCTCTAATGAAAATTGACTACCATGGATGAACGACAAGAGGTTATATATTCCATGATCAAAGATTTTCACTTTCAGTACAGATTTTAACCTATAGGACAATGATCATTTTATTTTTATATTTTATTTACTTTGTATTGTTTCTTTGGTTGATGGAAATCATTTTGTTCTTATGCATTTTATTTTTCTTGTTTTGAAGTGTAATAGAATTCTATTTGCTTATATACTTTGATTTCATCATTCAATACATTGTGTGTTTGCTTAACCTATTTGCCTTTACTTGTTCATTGTGTTACATATTCGTATGATAAAATGAAGAAGAAAATTATTAAGTATTAATTTAAAATATATAAAGCAAGAGTTATTAATTGAATTTTTTTGGGAGAGTTTAAGTTAAAGGGACAACACATTGAGTGTTCAAGTTTATTCATATAAGGGAGTAATCATCAAAAAATTATTTATTATTACTCACCTTTTATGTTTGTTTCTTCATTTTTATATTATTATATATGTTAAACTAATAAATGATGAGTCTTTTGAGACAAGTTGTGTGCCTATTTGTGTTATCTTTTATCAGTATACATGTGTTAAGATTCAAACAAAGATGGTTTCACTAGATAATAAGATAGTTCCACTATGTAAAATGTAATTTTTCCATGAATATGATGTAGTGAGAGAGAGGCTCTATCACACGAATACGCCAAAGAGGGAGATTGTAAGGTTTATGAGTACTAACGATATTCATGAACAAAACATTTAAATGTAATTTACTTTCTAGACATGTCTTTCAAGATCAGTATTTAATTTGAAGAAACTACCGAGCATCAAATGGATCATTATTCAAGTTGAAGAAACTACAGAGCATCCAATGAATATATCTCATGTATACTTCTGTTCTTATGCATTTTAGATTTCATAATAGACATGTAGGAACATTTAGTAAATAGGTTACTCGATCAATCGAGTAATGGTTGGATCAATCGAGTATCGATCTATTACGATATAAGTTCTCTCAAAATTAATTTAAATAAGGGATAGATCGATCAAAGTTTTGGGTTCGATCAATAGAGGTACAATCAAATTGATCTAATTGATCTTAGATTTTATTAATTGTTGCTTAGATAAACCGAAAAGGGTTTCGATCAATTAACCTTATTAGCTCAATCGATCGACGAGGAATTCAACTTATAACATAATTATTTACTTGAGCCAAACTTGACAATTGCAATATTGACCTTGTTGTTTATTGCTCTATGAGCTTTTAAATAGACAGATTTATACATAGACCTTAACCTAGTATTAAAGCTTCAATATCTACCATTTAAAGAACCTAATGCCTTTTATTTCCTTTAATCACAATTGCATTAACTTTTTCAACTTAAGCTATATCTCTAAATCTCTTTTGTAAAATTATATTACGTTAGGCTTCTTTTTTTAGTTAATCTATCAAACACTTTGTGGTTATGTTTGATTGATTAATGAGCCTTATTTATGATAATGTGCTTAATCATTTGGTCTAGGTTTTGATAGTGATTTTGATTTAACTAATATTTTATTAAATCATCTAGCTAGGGTTGTTCACCGATTAATCCACTCTAAGACACACCATACACTTGCATTTTTGTGCTAACGTTTTAGATGCTAGCTGAACAGGCTCGATAATTCATGTGACTCAAGTTTATTAGAATCTTGGTCTGTATCTGAACACATTGCTTGTGGAGACTATGAAAGAAAATGGAGGCTTGTAGGTAGGTTACTTAGGGGCATAATTTTTTATGAGTAGTTTGAGTCATAGCCATGTAATTGAACATATTTTCATAGTAGATAATTGGGTGATATAGTAAACTAGTGGTTTTTCTCTTAGATCATTATTGTGGCTAATGTTGTTTTCTCCTAAAATATCGTACGTTAACTTCTTATTTATTTTTTCTTTATATTTATTGCACACAATTGCATGTCTAGCTGCTTGTGATTTTTTTAATTAGTCATAATATAAAAATTACCTATTCACCCTTTCACCTCTTCTAGTTAATTAGATTTGTAACTTTAAACTTTCATAGAAATTCCTCCTATACTTACTCAATTCTTGAGAAATGGTGAGGTGTTCAAGACTTAGTATTTTTGTTTTATGTTTTAATTTGTCCTAACTTGTTTCTCTTGGTTTGTATAACGTTAGGCATGAGGCGACATCTCACTAATGTAGGTGGATTTCATTGATTCCCTTTATGTCTCCCTATTTAGGGATACCACATCAAAAGACTCATTCTTCATGAGCGAGTTATTTATTGGATCTTGAACCTAACAATAGCTAGTTTAGAGAGTGACAACCTATATACTTGGATAGTAAGTGCTTTTTGTACTACATTATTGTTATATTGTATGTTCTGGGTAAGTGAGTCACAACACTAAATTTTTATTTCTTGCAAGAATGACTTCCAAACATCTTTATAAGAGGAATAGTATGGTGACAATGGCCATTCATAAAGAATCTAGTCTAGAGAAGGCTCTTGTATAGACTAGGGCATCCTCGGAGGAAAAGACCCTATCATACTGGGGTGACATTCCACTTGAGCTAGTGGTGGATGAGATAGGTCTAAAGCCTATCAACCTAGAAGAGGTAGATGTGAGTCCACTTGGACCTTTTACCGACCTGAATGTTCGACTCTACTAGGCTCAAGAATAAGGATATTTATATTCTAGTGAGCAAGGCTTGATAATTTGTTGATGACTTAAACTTGGCCATTATAGCACATGTCAATTTGGAGAGGCACTAACAACTACTAAGGAGGTACTCCGTGTAACAGTCAGTATTATGGTGGCTTTTGAAGCTATCTTTCGTGAGTTAGAGATGTAGTTAAATGAGTATAAGGAGGTGATTAGTCGCAAGACTAGCATTACAAATACCGATCTTGCGACCAATCTTGCGAAATACGTTGTGGTTTTATTATTTGTAAAACTCTTGTAAGTACTTGAATCATTTCATAGAAAATGATAAGTATACTCCCAAAGTCGATCTAAGAATGGAATATATGTGGTTTTTAATTTATTATTCAAAATCTTAAAAATGAAATTAAATACTAAACATCTTATGACGATATTTTGGTTTGTTTGGTTCATAATCTAATAATATAAACATAAACGTAGATATATATTCAATAAACAATAATGCAAATTTTATCATTCATAACAGTGGAGTATTTAAGGATATAATAATTAAGTTAATTATGTTTGCTCATATAATTTAGGTTATTAAATATATAAATTGATATTTGTTGATTTTCTCTTTTTGGTATGAAAGTGGCCTTAGGCGGAGCCCAAATTATTTTGTTTAATATTAACTAACTAATATCCTTAGGTAGGGCCTATTAATTAATTAAATATTAAATTTCAGCTTTATTTCTAAGAAAATAGAAAACCATCTAATCATAACTTTAGGTGGAGTCAAATAATTAGACTTTATTCAAGGTATCCACATTAAACCTAAGAATTTAATTATCCAATTACTAACTTTTAACTTTTAAAATCATTACTAAAAATATGTCGTCAATACATTTTCGAATAATAATTCTTATAAAAAACTTTTGAAATAGAGTTTTACTCTAACTACCGGCCGATTGTACCAACAAATAAAAGAGCACTACTCTAAATCATTTCAGATTTAAGTTTGTAATGAAAAATAATGTATTTCTCTTTAACATTTTTAATATAAAATCTTGAATAAAAACAAAATTAATTTAATTTTATGGAAATGTTTTACCTATATAATATTTGACAAGCATAACAAATTATAATTATATTATATTTACAAATAATAAGCCATGTTAAATTTAATCAGAGACAGATTAAATATAATATATAAAAATAAAACATAAAAAGATAACTATAAAGAATTTATTAAAATAATTCCTTAAAAGAATCCTTGCAACAGTTTGATGCTAATTTTGTTGTTCAAAAACATCCAAACGGATTTGCATATCTACTTATTGAATAAAAAAATTAAAAATTTATAAATATATAGCTAGTTTCTTTCAAAAATAGAAGAACTTAAAAACTAAAGACTACAAAAATGAAAAAAAAATTGAGAGAGAAAGTGCTCAGAAAATTGTGTGTTTTGGAATAGGAGAGGAGGATCCTTTTATAGGTGAAGAAAAGGCAAAAAAATGGGGGGGGGGGGGATATTTCAAAATTTGAATTTGGATGCGTTTGGACAGGTTGGCATGTATATGAGTCATGAAAATCTCTGTAGACGAGCAATTGGCATACTCAGGACACGGCAAGCAGTGTGTTGGCTGATGAGCAAAATCGGCATCGCCGATCCTACCAATATTTTGGTTTTATATTTATAAAAATCTCGCAAGTGCACGAATCATTTCGTAGAAAATGATAAGTATACTCCCAAGGTCGATCTAAGGAAGGAATATATGTGATTTTTAATTTATTATTCAAACTTTTAAAAACGAAATTAAATCCTAAACATCTTATCACGATATTTTGGGTTTTGTGTTTCTAATCTAATAACATAAAAGTAAACATAGATACAGATTCAATAAATATTAATGCAAATTTTATCATTTATAATATTGTAGTATTTGTGGATATAATAACTAAGTAATTACGCTTGCTCGTATTATTTAGGTTATTAAAGATATAAATTGATATCTATTAATTCTCTCTTTTTTACATGAATAACACCTTTGGTGGTGTTAGATATTCTTTGTTAACTAAACAAATCAATTAACACCTATATGTGGGGTTGATAACTAATTTGCTTAATTAAATTAATTCCTTTTTCTAAGAGATTGAAAATGAACCATTTAAATGCCACCTTTGGTGGGGTTAGATAGTTTAAAATTTATTCAAGGTGTCCAAATTAAACCTAAGAATTTAATTATCCGAGTACTAACTTTCAAGTTTTAAAACTACTACTGAAAACATGTTGTCAATACATTTTCATATAATAATTCTTATAATTTTTTTTTGAAATATAGCTTCACTCTAACTACTGGGCGATTGTACCAACAAGTAAAAAAGCACTACTCTAAATCAGACCAGATAACTAAACCTTAAAATCTAATTTTCAGATTTAAGTTTGTAATGAAAAATAATATATTTCTCTCTAACATTCTTAATATAAAATCTTAAATAAAAACAAAATCAATTCATTTTAAAGATTTTTGCCTATTTAATATTTCGCAAGCATAACAACGTTATTATTATATCATGTTTACAAATAGCCAGCAATGTTAAATTTAATCATATATAAATTAAATATAACATATAAGAATAAAACATAAAAAATAACCGTAAAGAAAATAAAATCCTTACAGTACTTTGATGCTAACTCTGTTGCTAGAAAACCTCTAAACGGAATTTGCACTTCCATTTATTGAATAAAAAAGAAAATAAATTACAAAAACATAATTAGTTCTTCTCAAAAAGAGAATAACTCTAAAACTAAGAAAAACTAATTAAGAAAAGCTAAAAACTAAGAAATGGAGAGAAAGAAAGAGAAGAGAAGATGTGTTTTTAGGTGTAAAGAGAATGGGGAGTGGGTATTTATAGGTGAGGAGAGGAAAAAAAAAAGTGGGTGGAAAAATGATTAAAAATGGAGAAAACACGGAGTAGTGAATGATGACGTCATATTGCTGATGTCATGGTAGGTGGGGCGCGGTGGCACGCCCGGATTGGAGCAGATGGGCGATGCGGCGCGCACAGAATGGGCGATGCGTGCACGTTGCTTGGCACGTCTGGGTGTGCTACCCGCGATGTTTGGCGCTGCGCGCATTGTCCGACGCGGTTGGACGGCTGCGTGCGCAATTTCACCCTTTTTGACATTTTTGACCCTTTTGATCCCTTTTATCCAATTTTTCCATATTTGTTGACTTTTCCTCATTTATTGTATGAATATATTTATGATGTATTGCCCCTAGTATTTCTCATTTAAGTCTTTAAGTTACTTTTTGTAAGCGAAAAATATCTAAAAAACAATAAAAATACACATGATTCCGAAAAGATAGATTTATATAAATATATGATAAAATTATATAAATATATATTTTTAATCAATTAACGTGCATAAAATCATGGTAATTTTAGTGCCTTTTGAGCACTCATCACAACCCCCAACTAGCTTCTTGCTAGTTCCTTAGCAAGAGATGCGATAAAAAATGAAAATTAAACTATCCTAAATCCTTTCCGTGGATTGACACGGTTGCATTTATCCTATACAACAAGCCTTTAAACCCCTAAGTTGCCCTAGTGGACGAGTTTGAGTCTCGTGAGGGTTTTCAGTAATGATACCCACAAACATTGAACTAAATGTAAAAATTAAAAATAACTAAAATTACAAAAACAATCAAAAATTTACTTTTAAGAATAAAATAAAAGAAAAAACATGAAACATAACACAAAAATGTCTCATACTTTTTAATCTCCTTTAAGTTCTAATTAAAATCTAAAGCATAAGTTATTTCAATTTTCGTAAACAATCATGATTTATTATAATAATTTAGTCGAAAATCATTTTCATATTTCATATGAAAAATGTATCAATTTAATTTCACCCAATTTGAGTGTTTGGAATCCAAATTCGCTTCGAATCTAATCCTCACTAGTCAACACTCTCAAAACATTGAATCCTATGGGTTCAAACACTCATACTAATTTATATGCGAAAGAGTTGATGTATAGAAATAAATTAATATGTTCGCATATGTATAAAGAATAAAGGCTCAAACTGTTATTTTGACGTTGATCTCATGAAAGGAATCGAATGTATAAATTATAAAGATATCATATATAAAATTTATTTTCATGCATAAATCAAATTCATTTAGAAAAAATTTCAAGATATATGCCTTTTACAAATGAAGAAAATGCAATAACTTTTTTGGGAATTACTTCCTATATCTTTCTTTTGTAATTAGCCTTTATTCACAACTATGTCGATTATACTATATATTATTTATCTCTCTATTTTTTTCCTGAAGATATTTTTCAATATATATATTTTTTAGAGATTCAACTCATGTCCAGATTGTATATTTTTTAAGATTTTGGTGAGTGGTTAATTTTGTGGCTTTTCTATTTGATTTTGGTTTAGGTCACCTCATATATGTCTTTTTTTTTTGTAACAGTCATGCACGAATGAGCATATACTACAAATTTCTACTTAAATCATTTAATCTAAGCAAAAATAATAATAAAAATATATGACACTCTATTAAGATGAGAAAAAAATTCATATATTCATTGCTAATACCTATAGAGATCATATAAGAATTTAAAGAAATAAGAAATGTGTTTGGAGTAGAAAAAATATATATTTCACTCTGAATATAGAAAATTAGGCTCAAATTATATCTAACAAAGGTAGTCTCCACTAAAACAATTCATAAACACCGATTTTTGGTTTAATATAATTTCCACATCTTATCAAGAAATACTAGTTATGATAAAACCTAACTAATTATAAAATATTTCATGATATGTTTTCAAAAATTAATCTAATAGTACAAAAGACTTAACTATTTACTTAAATTTGATTTAAAGAAATGATAAACTTTTGTAAGAATTTTTTTTAAATTCCAAAAATTACTAAATCACACAAAGAAAATAAAACCAAACACAATAAAAATGAAAATGTGAACATAAAAAAGAAAAAATATTATTTTTATTTTTATATTTTTTAAATTGTTAAATCTTTTTTTTTTAAATTAAGCATGATAACTGTTCACCACCCCAACCTAGAACTTACATTGTCCTCAATGCAACAACTGTAAATTAAAGATAAAGAGAAAAGAGAAGAAATATGACCTATTTCCTGAGAATGTTGCAAGTAGTGCTATAGAAATGCAGGTGCA
This sequence comes from Hippophae rhamnoides, assembly GCA_033030585.1. Taxonomy (NCBI): domain Eukaryota; kingdom Viridiplantae; phylum Streptophyta; class Magnoliopsida; order Rosales; family Elaeagnaceae; genus Hippophae; species Hippophae rhamnoides. The sequence goes on along the minus strand of CM065429.1, from coordinate 41,859,727 downwards.
TCTATCATGTTCATTAAAGTGCACACAAATAAATTGTTGTGAACTTTTAACATCTCAACAAATATTTTTAGTTTTAACAATTTAAAAATTATTCACATGTAATTAAACTAAAATAAACAATAAAAATTAAATAAATAAAATTACATAAAATGATTAGTTGCCTCCCATCCAGCGCTTAGTTTAAAATCTTAGCAAGACGTAACTTGGGGATTTCATTTTAAGTAAACTCAATGACCCCACATCATTGAGTATATCAAACCTATAGGTAAGACAATGTTGTCTACCTAACTTTTTCAGTCATGCCCTATGGTTTTCAATTTTTTATGTACTTAAAACTAGGGGCATACTTGTAATTAAAACTTTAAAATTTTGGAGATAGTTTCAGAATTTTTTTTTTATTTTTTTAAGTACAATATCTAAGTTAAAATAACATAATCAGTATTAACCAAGAGTGCTCCCAAGAAAGAATGGTGGTACAAAGGCTCCTTAAAAACCATTATCCTAGTTAGAATAATGTTCCCAAGAAAGACTAGTGGCACAAAGGCTTCCAACAACTAGTCTCCTAGACATAACTCTCTTAGATATTTACTTTTCATGCTATTAAAATTAAGTTAATTAATTTAAGTTAAGTAAAAATTTAAGTTAATTAAGTTAATAAAAATGTAAGTTATTTAAGTTAATGAAAATATAAGTTAATTAAGTTAGTAACTTAAGTTAATAAAAACCTAAGTTAATTAACTTAAACGAAAATTTAGTAAAAACCTAATTAATTAACTTAAACGAAAATTAAGATAAAAAAATAGTTAAAGGAAAAAATTTAAATTAAAAATTAAGCCAAAAATAAAATAAAAAATTGAAAAAGGTAAAGAAAAAAATTTTAAAAAAAATAAAAAGGAAAAATATTAAATTAAAAATACAAACAAAAAAATTGAAAAAGGTAAAAGAAAAAAAATAAATAAAAAATGAAAATAAAGTTTTTGATATTTTTGAAAATAAATAATTAAATAAAATAAATTTTTTATTTAAAATTTCAAAATTATTTTACTATTTCAGATTTAAGTTTGTAATGAAAAATAATATATTTCTCTCTAACATTCTTAATATAAAATCTTGAATAAAAACAAAATCAATTCATTTTAGAGATTTTTACCTATTTAATATTTCGCAAGCATAACAATGTTATTATTATATCGTGTTTACAAACTGCCCGCAAAGTTAAATTTAATCACAGACAAATTAAATATAACATGTAAGAATAAAGCATAAAAAATAACTGTAGAGGAAATAAAATCTTTATAATACTTTGATATTATTCTTGTTGTTGAAAAACCTCCAAACGAAATTTGCACTTTCATTTATTGAATCAAAAAGCGAATAAATTACAAAAACATAATTAGTTCTTCTCAAAAAGAGAATAACTCTAAAACTAAGAAAAACTAACTAAGAAAAGCTAAAAACTAAAAAATGGAGAGAAAGAAAGAGAAGAGAAGATGTGTTTTTAGGTGTGAAGAGAATGAGAGTATTTATAGGTGAAGAGATGAAAAAAAGTGGATGGAAAAATGATTAAAAATGGAAAAAACGCAGAGTATTAAATGATGATGCCATACTGTTGACGTCATGGTAGGTGGGGTGCGGCGGCGCCCGCGGATTGGGGCAGATGGGTGCAGCAGCGTGCGCAAACTAGGAATTGTGCGGGCGATCCCTGTAGCTGGATGCGTGACTTCAGCATGGTCTGGGCGATGCGTGTGCGTTGCTCAGTGCGGTGGGGCGTGCTATGCACGCTGTTTGGCGCTGCGCACATTGTTCGACGCAGTTGGGCGGCTACTTGCACAATTTCACCCTTTTTGACATTTTTGACCCTTTTGATCTATTTTATCCAATTTTTCCCTATTTGTTGACTTTTCCTCATTTATTTTATGAATTTATTTGTGATGTATTGCCTCTAGTATTTTTCTTTTGAGTCTTTAGTTACTTTTTGTAAGTGAAAATACCTGAAAAATAATAAAAATACTTGTGATTCCGAAAAGATAGATTTATATAAATATATGATAAAATCATATATATATATATATATTTAATCAATTAACGTGCATAAAATCATGGTAATTTTAGTGCTTTTTGAGCACTCATCACTGGCGCATGCGCGGTGTGTGCCGGGTGTGTGTCAGGCGTGTGTTGACTACAGGCGCTGGTTAGGCATGTGCCGACCACGTGTGAGTGTGTGGTGGGCATGTATTGGCATATGCTGGGTGTATGCACCCGATGATGCGAGCAAGACTTAGTGCGGATGGATTGCTGCGTGTGGGACTCTGTGTGAATAGGATGCTACGCGTGGGACTCGACGTGGATGGGTTGTTGCGCACGAGATTTCAACCATTTTGACCCATTTTGTCCAATTGGTTTTTCCATCCTTTTGACTTTTTCTCATTTTTTTCTCAATATATTTGTGTTGTATTGCCTCCAATATTTTTCTTTTTGTCTTTAAGTTATTTTTGAACAAAAATACCTAAAAAACAATAAAATTACCCGTTATTTGGAAAAGAAAAATTTATATGAAAATATGAAAAAATCATATAAATATAAATCTATTTAATCAATTAAAGTACATTAAATCATGGTAATTTTAGTTCTTTTTAAGCACTCATCAGGAGGCAACTATTGTAACTAATATGATACATACCAAGGTATTGGTTGTTTAGGAGACAATCGAGATAAAGGTTAGTCGATAAGAGGCTATCTTAAAGAAAGATTATGCCACTTGCATGCATGAGAAGTATCAAGCTGACGAGCTATTTAAGAGCTTGCACTTAGCATAGGAGCAAGAACAAACATTTACTACTAAGGTAGGGACAACTAAGGTCTAAGTTATTGTTGATTATCGTGACTCTACTAAACATGTCAAGGTAGTTTGGATGCATGGACTTACCACCTCTAGATCATCATGAAGTAGTTCAGATGAGACTACCCAATGATTTTTCTTTCTGGTGTCTATCTTTCGTGCTTCTCGATATGATATGGTTACCTTAGACTAAGAGGATGACAGTTCTAGCTAGTATGGCTATGAGGATTTTGAGGAGATTTAAGATGATGGTGCAATAGGTGGTGGTGCAGCTTAGGAGTAGGAATGGTCACAAGGATAAGCAGGGATAGTTATGGTAATAATCATTACCCCTTGCCCAATTTTGGGTACATTAGGGTAATAACAGTCGATTATGAATGCCTAGCAACTTCACCATGATTTGACCATGCTTCTTATTTTTAATATTTATTTAAAAATATATTTAGTTATAAATTTTACTCTACTACATTATTTAAAATATTATTTTTACCTATTTAACATATGTTTCTTACTAAAACAAAAAATTATAAAAGTAAGAATAAATAAAGTTCAATCTAATTATTCTAAGTATTTTGTATTTTATTATTAAAAGTATATTCTTATATGTAATTATATGTATATAAAAAATGATATTAGTATGTGTTTGATTTAGGTTAACTGCAATTTTGATATTATAATAACTATCAACGCTTCACACCTTATCGGTGATGGTTATTTTAAAAAAATTGTTAAATTTTTGCACATAATCACAATTTTAGTTTTCCATAGCTAAAATGTCCATCCCTACTTAGGAGTCCGTGAGGTACAGATACAATTCTATTAACTTTACTTTTCACTATTTTAGCTTAGTTTAAACATGATGTATCTTTCCCACCAAAGTATATGTACTTGATGGGCTTACTTTTATTATGGACATTCTAGACATATATACATATATAGTTTTGACCCTGACTTATGTACACCTTTACTTTTATCGCTTTTTTCACTTTTTTTTACTTCTAATCTTATTTCTAAACCTTATTATGGTCTCATCTATTTGTGAAATAGCAAACCTTTTCAGAGTCTATTCCATGTTACAGACTATAGTCTATTGAGTTGATGAACCAAAATGATAGGATGTACTAGTAGAGAATGGAATGTGGGTTGAAAGCCTAAGGTGAGATGGACTTACGCAGCAATGCTAGTTCATTGTCAACAATGCTGTTGGAGGAACTATGAGAGAGAAGATAGCTTCAGTGACGTACAACCTCTTTGAGATATTAGGTGTGAATTCAAATAGAAAAGCTCATGGGTGAGAAGAGCTAGAGTTCATGAAATTGATTTTAGTAATGAAGTTCAATAACAACTTGTTCAATTGACCAAGCAAGTTTCTCTTCTCCCTACGTAAACCAACACCAACAACGAACATTGTGGTTTGTATAGCGACATAGGACATGGTACTGAAGCCTGTCCATAACAAAGAGAAAAACCAGCTGGACCTGAATAGGTTAATGTTTTAGGAGCGTATCAACAAAGACAAAGATTCAACCCTAATTCAAATACCTACAATCTTGGGTGGAGAAATCATCCCAACTTCCCCTAAAGGCAAAACAACCCTCATTTCACCCAAATCTCAAATCAGCCAGTCCAGCAATTTCACGAGCCCATTCCAAGAAGTCTTCCTAATAAGCCAACACTGGAGGATAACTTGAATTCTTTTATTCAAGTCTGTAGAGATAACCATTACTCTAAAACCAATCAATGGTTGGACTCTATAGAAGGTTCTATTAAAAAGGTGGAAGTCCAAGTGGAACATCTTACTAGAAGACGATAAATTCAATAAGGAGGAGACATTGAGTTTTTCATTTTGAAATCTCCAAGCAACGTCTTACTAGAAGACGATAAATTTTAGTGCAAAGTGGGAAGTCACCCATTATTATATTTTCATTTTTTTAGTTTGTTTTGTTTTTGTTTTTATTTAAGAAAGTGTGTAATAAAATTCAAATGAAATAATAGAAATTCATTTGTTTCAAAAATTGTGTCAATTCGTTAAATTTAGCATTACAAAAAAAACTTAATTTATTAACTTTGATTTTCACTCAAAAAAAATTAGGTTCCTTGCATCTTTCGTCTTCTTTAAGCCTATACATTTTGTTAGTGAAAAATCTTTCTTAGAGTGTTCTACTATTTTTCAATTTAGGAGATAGAAGTTGATACGTAAGAGGAGGAGGATCATTTTCAGCTACAAGTAGCCATGGGAGATGCTAGAGATAGACAAAAAATGATAAAGGACTATGTAACTTTTGGCATACAATTGCAAGAGGCTACAAGGAATTATGAGTTGAAATAGATTCATTATTATTTGTTGCCTTCTTTTTATAGTATCCCCAATGAAGACCCTTTCCATTTCATTGGAGAATTCTATGCTATTGTCCAAACCTTTCTACTATAAAGAATTGATGAAGACCAGCTTTGGATGAGGTGTTTTCCTTACACCCTCAAGGATAAATCTTGTTCATGGTTCATTACTCTACAGTCGAGTTCTCTAACAACTTGGGAGGCAGTCTATGAAAAGTTTATGACTAGGTTCTATTCCCATCAAAAGACTGATGATCTAAGGATGAATATAGAAATGTTTTCTCAAATGGATGAAATGCCCTTTCATGAAGCTTAGGAAAGATTCAAACTCCTTTTCATTCAATGTCCTCATCATAGCTTTTCATTACAACTACAAAACCAATTCTTCTATGATTAATTCACATTGTATAATTAATACATGGTTGATAATACTGCTGAAGGATCTGTGGGAGAAAATGCCATATAGGAAACCAATAGTCTCTATAAGTTGTTGGGTTCTAATTCCCAATAAATAAGTACTAGAAGAAGGAGAAAAGGAGTCAAAGAAGTTGGCTACGATAATGAAATGACCTTGCAACTTGCTGAATTGACTAAGCAAATGCAACTTCTCACTACCCACCAAATGCCAAATCAAGAGGTGTGTGAAGTGTGTTTTTCAATTGGGCATGATGCTCATAATTGTTCATATACTTGTGATTCTAGTGTGGATTCCATGGAGGAAGTCAATTCCTTTAAAAGGTATCATCTAAACACCAATAATCACCCTAACCATTATTGGACACCAAAAAATTATGAAGCTTACACCCAATTTCAAACACTAAGGCCAAATAAAAACCACCATTTCCTACTAAATCAATATTTTAATCCAACCATAGAGGATAGCTTGAATTATTTTATTTAAGTTAGTCATGACAACCAATTGATGAATAATCAAAGGTTGAGCACCATGGAGGCTTCCATTAAAAGGATTGAAACTAAAGTTGGGCAACTAGCTGAACAAATGCAAAGGTAAGAACCAAGAAAGTTTCCCAGTAAACCTAAACAAGTGAAGGATGTAAGAACCCTTCGAAGTAATAAGGTATTTAATACGAGTTTACCTAAAATCTCTAAAGATCTACCTTGTAGTCCACGTAACAAAGAAGGTGAAATTCTAGTCTCGCAAAAAGGAGAGAAGTGTTAAACTTGACAAACCTTCGAAAAAACTCATATGGAAGTTATATGACATCCCTAAAATTCAAAAGACAATAGAACCACACTAGTTATAAGTACCTTTTCCACATCGGCTGAAAGAATCCAAACAAGATAAGAAATTCTATGATCTTTTTAATATGCTTTCTAAAGTAAATGTCAATTTACCATTATTATAAGTGATCATGAATATGCCCTCATATGCTAAGTTTTTCAAAGAGTTGAACACTAAGAAAAAGAGGTATCATAAATATCTAGTGTTGTACTTCAACACTAACTAACCCTAAGTTAAAAGACCTTGGAAGTTTTGTCATAAAGTAATGCTTGATTTAGGTGCTAGTATAAACTTGATGCCTTACTCTATATTCTTACAGCTCAATTTAGGAGATTTAAAACCCTCAATATGTCCCTTTAACTTGTAGATAAATCTCTTAAGTATCTAAAGGGAATAGTTGAGGATGTGCTGTTACATGTAGACAAACTAATCATACATGTTGACTTTGTGGTTCTGGATATGTAAGAAAATCCATCCTTGGATAGAAAGCATACAATATTTCTTGGTAGACCATTTATGGTAACTACCAAGACTATTATTGATGTCCAAGATGGAAATTTTACAATGATAGTCTTAGAAGAAACTATTCATTTTAAAGTTTTTGATTATTCGCCTTTTTCTTCTATTTGTACCATCGATGAAATATTCGACATTGACCCTTTGGATAATCTTGTCCAAAGCACCTTTTCCTGAATCAAAATAGAAGACAAGCTTGAAATAGTTCTTACACTTGAAGAGGTTGAAGAAGATTTAGATGAGGAAACTAAGGGGTACCTTGAACAACTAGATAGTGATGAACTAATGACAAAATATAATACACTCTTAAATCTACCTAGTTCCCTATAAAAAGGCCAATCCACCTAAACTTGAACTCAAAGACTTACCTAAGCACTTAAAATACATGTTTCTTTGAGAAGGAGAAACTTATCCAACGATAATTTCTTCAACATTGATCAAAACCTAAGAAAAGGAACTTATAAAATTTCTTAAGAAGTTTAAGAAAGCCATAGGTTGAAGAATCGGGGATATAATAGGCATTAGTCCTACCATGTGTATACATAACATCAATTTGGAGGATGGTGCTAAACCCGTACTAGAGGCCCAAAGAAGACTAAACCCAAACATGTAAGAGGCACTTTAAGAAAGAAATTCTTAAATTGTTAGAAGAAGGAGTTATCTACCCTATTTCCGATAGTAAGTGGGTTAGTCCAGTGCATGTGGTACCAAAGAAATATGAAATAATAGTTGTTAAAAATGAAAAAAGTGAATTAGTGCCCACTAGAATAATCATTGGATGAAGGATGTGTATAGATTTTAAGAAACTGAATTTGTTTACTAAAAAGGATCACTTTCCTCTTCCATTCATTGATCAAATGTTAGAAAGATCAATTGGGCATGAATTTTACTATTTTGTAGATGGATTTTTTGGATATTATCAAGTACCCATAGCACCAGAAGATCTAGAAAATTCCACATTTACATGTCCTTTTGAGACATTTTATTTTTAAATAATTCCTTTTGGGTTAAACAATGCACGTGCCATGTTTCAGACATGTATGATGTTTATCTTCATGGATATGGTGGAAAATTTTGTTAAGGTTTTCATGCAAAATTTCTCTATCTTTGGAAACTCATTTGATGATTGCTTACATAAATTGACTTTGGTTTTACAAAGATGCATTGAATGCAATTTAACCTTTAGTTGGGAGAAAAATCATTTGATGGTTCAACAAGGGATAGTGTTAGGACATATCATTTTAAACAAAGGTATTGAGGTTGATAAGGAAAAATTTAAATCGATTTCCAAATTACCTCCCTCTACATTTGTTAAGGGCATAAGAAGCTTCTTAAGACATGCAAAATTTTACAGACGATTTATTAAAGATTTCTCTAAAATAAGTTGTCCCTATGTAACATGTTATCAAAAGATGTTTAATTTTATTTCAACTACTACTACCTTATTTCCTTTAATACCATGAAATAGAAACTAACATCTGCCCCTGTTATTATGGCACCAAACTAGTCTTTATCCTAGGAAATAATGTGTGATTTTTTCGATTATGCTATCAGAGTAGTCTTGGGATAGAGAGTGGATAAGCATTTACATGTTATCTACTATGCTAGAAAAATACTCAATGATGCCCAAATGAATTATACCACCATTGAAAAGGAATTCTTGGCTATAGTGTTTTCTTTATACAAACTCAAGTCTTATTTAGTAGGATCTAAAGTGATTATGCATTTAGATTATGCTGCTTTAAGATACCTATTAAGTAAACTGAATGCCAAGCCAAGATTAATCAGGTGATTCTTACTCTTAGAAGAATTTGATCTAGAAATCAAGGATAAGAAAGGTAGTGAAAACTTAGTAGCTGACCATTTATCTAGGTTGATTTCTGACTTCAATTCTCTTAAAATTGAGAGTAATGAAGATATAGTTGAAACATTTCCTGATGAATAATTATTTTCAATAAGTCCAAACCCATGGTATGCTGATATTGTAAACTATCTTGCCATTGGTGTTTTAAGACCTAAAATTCATATCAAGATAAGAAAAGGATCTTAAAAACTATCTAGGACTATTTCTGGGATGACCCTTATTTATACAAGATTGGTCAAGATCAAGTCATCTGAAGATGTATACCTAAAGAAGAACATAAGAGAATTTTGAATTTTTGTCACGAACTTCATTGTGAGGGCCATTTTGGTGGTGAAAAGACAGCCCATAAGGTATTATAGTCTAGATTCTTTTAGCCAACTCTTTTTAAAGATGCTCATATGTTCTGTGCAAAAAGTGATAGAATTCAAAGAACAAGAAACATAAGAAAAAGAGATGACATGCCTTTGACATCTAATTTAGTTGTTGAATGCTTCGAATGGTCTTCAATATATTTTGGTTTCTATGGATAATGTATCCAAGTGGGTGGAAGCTATCCCCACTAAAACTAGGTATGCTAATGTTGTTGTAAAATTCTTGAAGGATTCAATATATAGCAAGTTCAAAATGCCTAGGGCTATAATAAGTTATGGAAGTAGCCATTTTTGTAATAAAATCTTTGATGGAGTATTGAAAAAGTACAACATCATACATAGTGTAGCTACTCCATATCATCCTCAAACTTCTAGTTTAGTCGAGGTAAGTAATAGGAAAATCAAGGGAATCCTAGAACGCACTGTGAATCCTTCAAGGAAGGACCAGGCATTTAAGTTGAATGATTCCTTATGCTTATACTGCACAACTTACAAAACACCCATTGGGATGAGTCCTTACGAGTTAATCTTTGGAAAAACGTGCCACTTTCCCATTGAACTCAAACATAAGGCTTACTATACAATTAAAGAGTTATACATGGACTTAGATAAAGTAGGATAAAAATGGTTATTCCATCTTAATGAGTTGGAAGAAATTAGGAACAAAGCCTATGAGAATGCCAAATTGTACAAAGAGCGTACTAAGCGCTATCATGACTAGAGGCTAATTCTTAGGACTCTTCACCCTAGAATGAAGGTTCTTTTATTTAACTCTTGTATGAGATTGTTTCTAGGAAAAATGAGATCAAGATGGGATGAACCATTCAAAATAGTCCAAGTATTTGCTCATGAAGTAGTAGAACTATTGGATTCCAAGACACAAACAACATTCAAAGTCAATGGGAATCGTGTGAAGCCTTATTTCGAAGGGCCACACAACATTGCCAAAATTTATTGCATGTGGCTAAGTAATCCTTAACACCATAATGACGTGTCTTGCTAAGACGTTAAACTAAGCACTGGATGTGAGGCAACCCATCATTGAAAGGTTATTTTATTTTATTTTAAGCAATTTAGTTTTTTTATTAATTTTTTTTCTTTTATGAAAAGTCATTGCAATTTCTTCATTTGTAAAAGGCATATATCTTGAAATTATTTCTTAATGAGTTTGATTTATGCATGAAAATAATTTTTATATATGATATCTTTATAATTTATACATTCGATTCCTTTCATGAGATCAATATTAAAATAACACTTTAATCCTTTATTATTTATACATATGCGAACATATTAGTTCATTTCTATACATCAACTCTTTTGCATATAAATTAGTATGAGTGTTTGAACCCATAGGATTCAGTGTTTTGAGAGTATTGACTAGTGAAGAATAGAGTCGAAGCGAATTCAGATTCTAGACACTAAATTTGGGTGAAATTAAATAGATACATTTTTGATATGAAATATGAAAATGATTTTCGACTAATTATTATAATAAATCATGATTGTTTAAGAAGATTTAAATAACTTATGTTTGAGATTTTAATTATGATCTTAAAGGAGATTAAAAATTATGAGACATTTATGTGATATGTTGTTTTCTTTTTTTCTTAAAAGTTAATTTTTGATTTTGTTGTAATTTTAGTTTTTAAGTTGATTGTTTTTATTATTTCTTTTAATTTTTACATTTAGTTCAATGTTTGTGGGTATCATTACTGAAAACCCTCACGAGACTCAAACTCGTCCACTAGGGCAGCCTACGGGTTTAAAGGCTTGTTGCATATGTTAAATGCAACCGTGTCAATCAACAGAAGTGATTTAGGATAGTTTAATGTTAATTTTTATCGCTTCTCTTGCTAAGGGACTAGCAAGAAGCTGGTTGGGGTTTGTGATGAGTGCTTAAAAAGCACTAAAATTACCATGATTTTATGCTTATTAATTGATTAAAAATATATATTTATATGATTTTATCATATATTTATATAAATATATCTTTTCGGAATCATGGGTATTTTTATTATTTTTCGGGTATTTTTGCTTAAAAACGTAACTTAAAGACTCAAAGAGGAATACTGGAGGCAATACATCACAAATATATTCATAAATAAATGAGGAAAAGTCAACAAATATGGAAAAATTGGACAAAATGGGTCAAAAAGGAGGAAATCGCACTCGCAGCCACACCGGTCAACGCGCGCAGCAGACCCAGTCCACGTGGACCAGCTCTCCATTCTGCGCGTTGATGAGCAGAATCGGGATTGCCAAAAACTTTGATGAGCGAAAACTGGCATCGCTAATCCTGCCAATACTTTGGTTTTATATTTATAAAACTCTTGCAAGTGCACGAATCATTTCGTAGAAAATGATAAGTACACTCCCAAGGTCGATCTAAGGAAGGAATGTATGTGGTTTTTAATTTATTATTCAAACTTTTAAAAACGAAATTAAATCCTAAACATCCTGTCACGATATTTTGGGTTTTTTGTGTTTTAATCTACTTACATAAAAATAAACATAGATTCAATAAACATTTATGAAAATTTTATCTTTTATAAATAGTGGAGTATTTATGGATATAATAACTAAGTTAATTATGCTTGCTCATATTATTTAGGTTATTAAAGATATGAATTGATATTTATTGATTCTCCCTTTTTTGTATGAATACCACCTTTGGTGGGGTTAGATATTCTTTGTTAACTAAACAAATCAATTAACACCTATGGGTGGGGTTGATAACTAATTTGGTTAATTAAATTAATTCCCTTTTCTAAGAGATTGAAAATGAACCATTTAAATGCCACCTTTGGTAGGGTTGACAGTTTAAACTTTATTCAAGGTGTCCAAATTAAACCTAAGAATTTAATTATCCGAGTACTAACTTTTAAGTTTTAAAACCACTACTGAAAACATGTTGTCAATACATTTTCAGAAAATAATTCTTATAAAAACTTTTGAAATAGAGCTTCACTCTAACTACCGGGCGATTGTACCAACAAATAAAAGAGTACTACTCTAAATTAGACCGGATAACTAAACCTTAAAATCTAATTTTCAGATTTAAGTTTGTAATGAAAAATAATATATTTCTCTCTAACATTCTTAATATAAAATCTTGAATAAAAATAAAATCAATTCATTTTAGAGATTTTCACCTATTTAATATTTCGCAAGCATAACAACGTTATTATTATATCATGTTTACAAACAGCCAGCATAGTTAAATTTAATCACAGACAAATTAAATGTAACATGTAAGAATAAAGCATAAAAAATAACTACAAAGAAAATAAAATCCTTACAGTACTTCGATGCCATTCCCGTTGCTAGAAAACCTCCAAACGGAATTTGCACTCCCATTTATTGAATCAAAAAGTTAATAAATTACAAAAACATAACTAGTTCTTCCCAAAAAGGGAAGAACTCTAAAACTAAGAGAAACTAGCTAAAACATAAGAAAAACTAAAAAAAACTAAAAACTAAGAAATGGAGAGAAAGAAAGAAGAGAGAAGTGTGTTTTGAGGTGTTTATTAAAGTGAAGAGAAGGGGGGTATTTATAGGTGAGGATGGAGAGAAAAAGTGGGTGAAAAAATGTTAAAAAATGGTGAAAACGCGTAGTGCAAATGGTGAGGTCATTGATGACGTCAGCATGACGTCATGGGGGCGGCTGCACGTGAAAAATGGGGCGAAATGGCATCGGCGCGCGCGGAGGGCAGCTGGGGCGCGCACAGGCGCGCGCAGAAGGCAGCAGCAGCGCGCGCGCGCGCGTGAACAGTGACAGCGCGATGAGGCGTGCGCATCTGCGCACGGACGTGGACGATGCTACGCGTGCGGCTCGGCGCTGGCGCGCGCGGGGTGGGCTGCTCCGGGCGCGATTTTCTCCTTTTTGACATTTTTGACCTTTTCGACCCATTTTGTCCAATTTTTCCATATTTGTTGACCTTTCCCCATTTATTTATTAATATATTTGTGATGTATTGCTTCCAGTATTCCTTTTTGAGTCTTTAAGTGACGTTTTTAAGTGAAAATACCTGAAAAACAATAAAAATACCCGTGATTCCGAAAAAGACAAATTTATATAAATATATGATAAAACATATATATATATATTTTTAATTAATTAATGTGCATAAAATCATGGTAATTTTAGTGCTTTTTTAGCACCCATCACGCGTGCCCCTTCTCCATTCCGCACGCGCCCCTGCTCCCGTCTACGCACACCGTTGCCTATTTATGCCCAGTATGCGCGCGCCGCTACGCCCATCTGCCCCATCCGCGAGCGCCAACTCACCCCTCATCACCATGACGTCAACATGATGACATCATCATTCACCACTCCACGTTTTCTCCATTTTTTTATCATTTTTTCACCCACTTTTTCTTCCTCTCCTCACATATAAATACCTGTATTCTCTTCACTTCATACCACACCTAAAAACCCATCTTCTCTTCTCTTTCTTTCTTTCATTTCTTAGTTTTTCTTAATTTTTAGTATTTTCTTAGTTAGTTCTTCTTAGTTTTAGAGTTCTTCTCTTTTTGAGAAGAACTACTTATATTTTTGTAATTTATTTGCCTTTTGATTCAATAAATGGGAGTGCAAATTCCATTTGGAGGTTTTCCAACAACGGGAATATCATCGAAATACTATAAGGATTTTATTTTTTTACAATTATTTTTTATGCTTTATTCTTACATGTTATATTTAATTTATCTGTGATTAAGTTTAACTTTGATGGTTGTTTGTAAATATGATATAATAATAACGTTGTTATGCTTGCGAAATATTAAATAGGTAAAAATCTCTAAAATGAATTGATTTTATTTTTATTCAAGATTTTATATTAAGAATGTTAGAGAGAAATATATTATTTTTCATTACAAACTTAAATCTGAAAATTAGATTTTAAGGTTTAATTATCCGGTCTGATTTAAAGTAGTGCTATTTTATTTGTTTGTACAATCGCCCGGTAGTTAGAGTGAAGCTATATTTCAAAAGTTTTTATAAAAATTATTATCTGAAAATGTATTGACAACATATTTTCAATAGTGGTTTTAAAACTTGAAATTTAGTACTCGGATAATTAAATTCTTAGGTTTAATTTGGACACCTTGAATAAAATTTACACTGTCTAACCCCACCAAATGTGGCATTTAAATGATTCATCTTCAATATCTTAGAAAAAGGAATTAATTTAATTAACCAAATTAGTTATCAACCCCACCCATAGGTGTTAATTGATTTGTTTAGTTAACAAAGAATATCTAACCCCACCAAATGTGGTATTCATACAAAAAAGGGAGAATCAATAAATATCAATTTATATCTTTAATAACCTAAATAATATGAGCAAGCATAATTAACTTAGTTATTATATCCATAAATACTCCACTATTATAAATGATAAAATTTGCCTAAATGTTTATTGAATCTTTAACTATGTTTATTTTTATGTTATTAGATTAGGAACACAAAAACCCAAATATCGTGACAAGATGTTTAGGATTTAATTTTGTTTTTAAAAGTTTGAATAATAAATTAAAAACCACATATATTTCTTCCTTAGATCGACCTTGGGAGTATACTTATCATTTTCTACGAAATAATTCGTGCACTTGCGAGAGTTTTATAAATATAAAACCAAAGTATTGGTAGAATCGGCGATGCCGGTTTTGCTCATCATCTACTCTCTCTAAAAGAAATATGTTGAAAAAATATTTTTAAAAGAGAGAGAGAGAGATAGATAAAGAATATATAGTATAATCTACACACTACAACCTTTCTAGCCTTAAACAGTTGTGAGTGTTGGTTAGTACAAAAGAAATATAGGAAATAATTTCCCTAAAAGCCATTGCATTTATTTTTCCTACACTTCTAAAATACATATATCTTAAAATTCTTACTTAATAAGTTTGATTTATGCATGAAAATAATATTTATGATATCTTTATAATTTATATATTTGATTCCTTTCATGGAATCAAAGTTATGCACTATTTTGAGCCTTTCATTTTTTACAAGTATGTGGACTTATTATTTCATTTCTAAACATAAATTCTATTCACATATGCCTTAGTATGAGTGTTTGATCCCATATGATTCAGTAAATTGACAGTATTGATTTGTGAAAAGTAGAGTCGAAGCGAATTCAGATTCCTAACATTGAAATTGGGTGAAGTGAAAACAAAAAATTTTTGATTAAAATGTGAAAGTAATTTTCGACTAATTATTGTGGTAAATCATAAATGATTAAGAAATTAGAATAATCTATGCTTAAAGGTTTTAATTATAAAACTTAAATGAAATTTTAAGCATGAAATTTTTTGTGTTTTTATTTTACTTGTTCTATTGTTTTTATTTTTTTGTTTTATTTTAAAGATTGTTTTGTTTAGTTCAATGTTTGTGGGTATCATTACTAAAAACCCTCATGAGACTTAAAATCGTCTACTAAGGCAACCTAGGTGTTTAACATCTTGTTGCATATGCTAAATGCAATCATGTCAATCCATGGAAGTGATTTAGGATAGTTTAATTTTTAGTTTTTATTTTAGTTTTTACCACTTATCTTGCTAAGGGACTAACAAGAAGTTGATTGGGGGTTGTAAAAAGTGCTTAAAAAGCACTAAAATTACCATGATTTAATGAATTTTAATTGATTAAATAGATTTATATTTTTATGATTTTATCATATTTTTATATAATTGTTTTTAGAATCACGAGTATTTTTATTATTTTTTAGCTATTTTTGTTCAAATATAATTTAAAGACTCGAAGAAGAATACTGGAGACAATACATGACAAATCTGTTGAGAAAAAAAAATGATAAAAAGTAAAAAAAAAAATTGAAAAATTGGACAAAATGGGTAAAAACAATAAAACATGTCAAAAATGCCGAGTCCTATTCGTATTTCGCGCATAGTCACCACGTTCCATTTTGGGAAAACCTATAAACAAATTTGCATTTTAGTTTATTAAATAAAAAACTAGAAATCTATAAAACCATAACTAGTTCTTCTCAAAAAGCGAAAAACTTTAAAACTAAAAAAACTAAGAACTAGAGAGAGAAAGTTAAGAGAGAGAAGAAGGATTTTTAGGGATGACTTTTACAACGGGAAAGAGTGTCTTTTTATAAATAAGAAAAATGCCAAAAAAAAGTGGAAAAGTATCTCAAAAATTTCTTTTGAATGCGTTTGGACAGGCTGGCACGCACGTGGGTGGTGAGATTTACTATAGACGGGAGTTAACGTGCGCGGAACAGTGTACTGGTGTGCACCAGACTTGACACTCGTGTGTGCTAGGTGTGTGCGGGGGAGCATATAAGACTCGATATTTTTGACCATTTTGTCTAATTTTTCCGTTTTTTTTTACCTTTTTCATTTTTTTTCTCGACATATTTGTGATTTATTACCTCCACTATTTTTTTGAGTGTTTAAGTTATTTTTGAACGAAAAATACCTAAAAAGTAATAAAAATACCTCGTAATTCCAAAAATACAAATTTATATATTAAAATATGATAAAATCATACAAATATAAATCTATTTAATTAATTAAAGTATATTAAATCATGGTCATTTTAGTGCTTTTTAAGCACTCATTACAACCCCCAACTAGCTTTTTTCTAGTCTCTTAGCAAGAGAAGTTGTAAAAACTAAATATTAAACTATCCTAAATCACTTTCATAGATTGACACGGTTATATTTAGTATATACAATAAGCCGTTAAATCTCTAGGTTTTCCTAGTAGACGAGTTTAAGTCTCGTGAAGGTTTTCAGTTATAATACCCATAAACATTGATAAAAAATGAAAACAAAATAAATAAAATAAAATAAGAAGTTAACTAAAATTTAAAATAAAGTAAAAAGACTAAAATAAAGTAAAAAGACTAAAATAAAATACAAAAATATCTCATGCTAATGATCTCTTTTAAATTTCATAATTAAAATCTTAAGCATAAATTATTTCAACTTCCTAAACATTCATGATTTATGATAACAATTAGTTGAAAATAATTTTCATATTTCATATAAAAAATGTATCAATTTAATTTCACCAAACTTAATGTTAGGAATCTGAATTCGCTACAACTCTATTCCTCACAAGTCAATACTCTCAAAACACTAAATCCTATTGGTTCAAACACTAATATTAATTTATATGCGAAAAAATTGATGTATAGAAATGAACTAATATGTTCGCATATGTATAAAGAAGAAATGCTCAAAGTGTTATTTTAATATTGATCTCTGAAATGAATCAAATGTAAGAATTTATAAAATATTATACATTACTTTCATGCATCAATCAAATTCATCAAATAAAAATATCAAGTAATATGCCTTTTAGAAAATGTAGGTGTAAGGACTATGAGTGTTGGCTATTTTTGTGGGCAAAATATTTATTGTAAACTTGTTTTTAGGCCTGCTATCAAGTCTATCAAGAAAATTCGAACAAATACTCGAGTTCTAGATAGTCGTACTTCAAGTCTGTTATCAAGTCTATCAAGAAAAACTGAACAAATGCTCGAGTTTGGATAATTGTACTTCAAGTATATCCTTGATAACTACGACACATAGGATTGTATTCATGCATTTAATAATACATGTTCATAAATTTAAAATTATTATTGGTGTTAAAATATTTATTTAAACTTTAATCAATTTATGAAATTATCAATTAGTTATCTCTTCTAAATATTTTTAAGATGTGTTTTAAAAATAATTTTTTTATAATATTAAGTTTTTTAATGGTATTTAAGAATGAAGCCCAAAATATATTTAATACTAATACTACTATTAGGTCATTATTATTATTATATGGATACGTTAGGTTAAATTAAGTGGTCGCTGAATAGAAACAGCAAGCTTGTGGCCGAATAAAAAAATTACTATACTGTCGAGCTTCATCTACTAAAAATTGCTGCTGTCGAACTATTCCAATCTATCAAGCGGCTGAACAAGTCGAAATCATTGAAAAAGAAAAAAAAAAACAAAAGAATGAGTGGCCAAATGGAAAAGAAGATATACACATGCTGATCGACTAAGACTATTCATATAATTGATAAGTAATTAAGGAGCAATTGGTAAGTAATATATATATATATATATATATATATATATATATATATATAAGTAATCATCAAAGGAATTATATGGTAAGTAATATATATATATATATATATATATATATATTGATTCGTGAAGTTGGTATAGAACGTGACAGAGTTTAATAATTTAGTAATAATAATATTTTCTTAATCATTTAATCTTTATTAATTGAAACACAGGGATTAAATAAGTTAATAATATCAAATTGATATTATATAAGATATATTTATTAATAAATTTATTTGATATTTTTTATCTTTATATAGCTTCTTATTGAATAGATTTTTACATGTTTAAATTAAATAGTTTTATGTGTGATCATAATTATTTAATTTGATTATTAAATTTTAAAGAAGCCATTTTTATTGAATTTATGTTTAATCTTTTTACTCTAGAATTTAATAGTTGATTTGATTCAAGTGACATATGTTTTGAATCATCAAATTAGGATTATTTATTGTTAAATCCATCCTAGAACACACACGGACACTTGTGTTTTTGTGCTTACATTTTTGCAGTTGAATTGTGAATGATCTGATTTGCAGGGAGCTTATTGGAACGTTGGTCTGGAAACCGCTCACGCTAATATTAGAAACTATGAAAATAGAGTAGGGACTTGTAAGTAAAATACATTGGGACAGTATCCTAGGAAGGGTAGCATAAGACCAAGTTTGTACTTGAAATTTGATTTTTATAGTGGAAAATTAGATGGTCCAATGGACCCATGGTTTTCCTCTTAAGTCATGGTTGTGGTCTAGGTTGTTTCCGCCTAAAAATATCGTGTGTTATTCTTTTATTTTCGCACTTATTTTTACATATAATTGCATGCCTGACCGATTTGTTTAGGTTATCAAATTATAAATTGGTGAAAATTAAAAATAACTTATTCACCCCCTCTAGGTTAATCAGGTCCATATCTTATAAACTTTTAGTGGAAAAATGCAATGACTTCTTAAGGAATTACTTTCTATATTTTTTCTTTTGCATTAAAGAATTTCTCACAACTGTTTAGGCTTTTTGGATCATAGTATATAGATTATACTATTCATTTTTCTCTCTTTCTTTTTATTTTTTTTCTTTCTCTTATATTCTTTTTTATACAAGAGAATCCATTTTTTTAGAGAGTGACCATGTACAAATTATACATTTTTTTATATAGTAAGGTGAATTATTAATATTTAGCTTTTCTATTTGTATTTGTATAGGTAACTTTAGATATATCTCTTTTTTAATAGAAATCATGCATGAACGAAGATAGACATATACTATCAATTTCTACTTAAATCATTTAATTTAAGAAAATGAAAAATAAATATATAACTCTTTATTAAGATGTAAAAATCTATATAATCAATGCTAAGTCCTATAGAGATAATCTAATAATGTTGAAAATATAAGAAGTGTTTAAAGTAGAAAAAATAATATTTATCTCTCATAATAAAGGATAATGACTTTAAAATATTTCTCACGAGGGTAGTCTCCACTATTTTATTCCTAAACACCGATTTTGAGTTTAATATAATTTCCACATCTTATCAAGAAATACTAGTGTAAAACACTAGTATAAAACACCTATTCCACATTGAGAAAAACTAATTAATTACCATATACTTCCATATATGTTTTCAAAAATTAATATAACAGTGTAAAACACTTAACTATTTACTTAAATATTTTTTAAAAAAATAATATATTTTTTTTGAGAAACTTTTTAAAACTAATCCTAAAATTCTAAAAATTACTAAACTTCATAAATAAAATAAAAAACAATAAAAATGAAATTGTGAACATAAAAATTTTAAAATTATTTTGAAATTAAGCATAGTAACTTTTTACCACCCCTAACCTAGAACTTACATTATCCTCATTGTAAAAATTGTAAATTAAATATAAAGAGAAAAAAGAAGAAAAAGTTACCTATTTTTTTAGAATGTGCTAGTAGTGATGGAGAAATGTAAGTGCATCCATCATGTTCATCATTAAAGTTCACACAGATAGATCGTTGTGAACTTCTAATATCTCAACAAATAATTTTAGTTTTAACAATTCTAAAATTATTCACATGCAATTAAATTAAAATAAACAAAATAAATTAAATAAATAAAAGAAAATTACGTAAAATGATGGATTGTCTTCCATCCAATGCTTAGTTTAACGTCTTAGCAAGACGTAACTTGAGGGATTTCATTTTAAGTAAACTCAATGTCCCCACATTATTGAATCAATCAAACCTACAGGTAAGGCAAAGTTGTCTACTGATGAACGAAAACCGGCATCGCCGATTCTCGCAAATACTTTGGTTTTAATATTTGTAAAACTCTCGCAAGTGCACGAATCATTTCGTAGAAAATGATAAGTATACTCCCAAGGTCGATCTAAGGAAAGAATGTATGTGGTTTTTAATTTATTATTCAAACTTTTAAAAACGAAATTAAATCCTAAACATCCTGTCACGATATTTTGGGGTTTTGTGTTTTTAATCTAATAACAGAAAATTAAACATAGATTCAATAAACATTCATGCAAATTTTATCTTTTATAAATAGTGGAGTATTTATGGATATAATAACTAAGTTAATTATGCTTGCTCGTATTATCTAGGTTATTAAAGATATGAATTGATATTTATTGATTCTCCCTTTTTGTATGAATACCACCTTTGGTGGGGTTAGATATTCTTTGTTAACTAAACAAATCAATTAACACCTATGGGTGGGGTTGATAACTAATTTGGTTAATTAAATTAATTCCTTTTTCTAAGAGATTGAAAATGAACCATTTAAATACCACCTTTCTAGGGATTAGACATTTAAACTTTATTCAAGGTGTCCAAATTAAACCTAAGAATTTAGTTATCCGAGTACTAACTTTCAAGTTTTAAAATCACTACCGAAAACATGTCGTCAATACATTTTCAGATAATAATTCTTATAAAAACTTTTGAAATAGAGCTTCACTCTAACTAATGCGATTGTACCATCAAATAAAAGAGCACTACTCTAAATCTAATTTGATAACTAAACCTTAAAATCTAATTTTCAAATTTAAGTTTGTAATGAAAAATAATATATTTCTCTCTAACATTCTTAATATAAAATCTTGAATAAAAATAAAATCAATTCATTTTAGAGATTTTTACCTATTTAATATTTCGCAAGCATAACAACGTTATTATTATATCATGATTATAAATACTAGCAGCAGCTTAAATTTAATCACGCATAAATTAAATATAACATGTAAGAATAAAGCATAAAAATAACTCGTAAAGAAAATAAAATCCTTACGTAACTTCGACGCTATTCTGCTAAGTTAGAAAACCTCCAAGCGGAATTTGCACTTCCATTTATTGAATCAAAAATCTAAAATATTACAAAACATAACTAGTTCTTCCCAAAAAGGGAAGAACTCTAAATCTAAGAGAAACTAGCTAAAACATAAGAAAAACTAGCTAAAACATAAGAAAAACTAAGAAAAACTAAAAACTAAGAAACGAGAAAGAAAGAAGAGTAGGCGTGGTTTTTGAGGTGCTCAAGGCGTGCTTTGGAAGTGAATGGAAGAGGGGTATTTATAGGTGAGGATGGAGAGAAAAAATGAGTAAAAAAATGTTAAAAAATAAAAAACGTGTAGTGACATGCCGAGGTCATCAATGACGCCGCATGACGCCATAGTGGCCGCTGCAAGTGAAAAATGGGTCAAAAACGCCGCTGGGCCGGCAAGCGCTGGCTACAAGGCGCGCGTGAACAGAACCCGCGCGCGTTGTCGCTGCGCTGCATGAACAGACCTGTCCGCGGCTGCTGGCGCGCATGAACGCAAGAACCCGCGCTTAAAGGCCGTCGCGCGCAGAACGGCGAACCCGCGCGCAGTGTCGCGCGCATGAACAAGAGCACCGCGGCAGGCGTCGCGCATGCGATGAAAGACTTCCCCGCGCGCAGTGCGCGCGGCATGAACAGTACCCTCGCGTAGTTTTGGGCGGAGCCGGGTGCCGCGCGCGGCGGCCGGGCGAAGCGGCGCGTCTTGCCGCTTTTGACATTTTTGACCTTTTCGACCCATTTTGTCCAATTTTTCCATGTTTGTTGACCTTTTTCCACTTATTTATTAATTTATCTGCGCGCATGAACAGTACTCGCGCGTAGTTTTGGGCGGAGTCAGGCCGGGCGCTGCATTACCAAGGCGCTGGCGCGTTTTTCTCGCTTTGACATTTTCGACCTTTTCGACCCATTTTGTCAATTTTTCCATGTTTGTTGACCTTTTTCCACTTATTTATTAATTTATTTGTGATGTATTGTCTTCAAGTATTCTTCTTTCGAGTCTTTAAATTGCGTTTTTAAGCCAAAATAATTGAAAACAATAAAAATACCCGTGATTCAAAAAAGACAAATTTATATAAATATATGACAAAACATATAAATATATATATTTTTAATCAATTAATGGCATAAAATCATGGTTATTTTAGTGCTTTTTGAGCACTCATCACAACTCTCAATCCAAATTCTTGCTAGTCCCTTAGCAAGAGAAGCGATAAAAACTAAAAATTAAACTATCCTAAATCACTTCCGTGGATTGACACGGTTGCATTTAGCCTATGCAACAAGCCTTTTAAACCCCTAGGTTGCCCTAGTGGACGAGTTTGAGTCTCGTGAGGGTTTTCAGTAATGATACCCACAAACATTGTACTAAATGTAAAAACAAAAGAAACAATAAAAACAAACAACTTAAAAATTAAATTTACAACAAAATCACAAATTATCAACATCTCACAAAAATGTCTCATACTTTTTAATCTCCTTTAAGATCATAATTAAAATCTCAAGCATAAGTTATTTTAATCTCTTTAAACAATCATGATTTATTATAATAATTAGTCGAAAATCATTTTCATATTTCATATAAAAAATGTATCAATTTAATTTCACCCACTTTGTGTCATGAATCAATTCGTCGACTCTATTCCTCACAAGTCAATACTCTCAAAACACCTAATCCTATGTGATCAAACACTCATACTAATTTATATGCGAAAGAGTTGATGTATAGAAATGAACTAATATGTTCGCATATGTATAAAGAATAAAGGCTCAAAGTGTTATTTTAACATTGATCTCATGAAAGGAATCAAATGTATAAATTATAAAGATATCATATATAAAAATTATTTTCATGCATAAATCAAACTCATTAAGAAAGAATTTCAAGATATATGCCTTTACAAATGAAGAAATTGCAATGACTTTTGGGGAATTACTTCTTATATCTTTCTTTTGTAATTAGCCTTTACTCACAACTTTGTAGGCAATGCGGGTTATAGTATGTAGATGATACTATTTTTATCTCTCTTTTTCTCAGAGATATTTTTCAATATGTGTATTTCTTAGAGAGTCAACCCATGTACAGATTGTACATATTTTGGATTTTTGGTGAAAGTGGTTAATTTTGTGGCTTTTCTGCTTTGATCTTGGTTTAGGTAACCCCAGATATGTCTTTTGTTTTTGTAAGAGTCATGCATAAATGAGATATAAGCATATACTATCAACTTCTACTCAAATCATTTAATCTAAGCAAAAATAATAATCAAAAATATATGATACTCTATTAAAATGAGAAAAAAATTCATACATTCAATGCTAATACCTATAGAGATCATCTAAAAATTTGAAGAAATAAGAAATGTGTTTGGAGTAGAAAAAATATATATTTCACTCTGAATAAAGGAAATTAGGCTCAAATTATATCTCACAAATGTAGTCTCCACTAAAAAAAAAACTCATAAACACCGATTTTGGGTTTAATATAATTTCTACATCTTATCAAGAAATACTAATTATGACAAAAACTAACTAATTATCAAAAATAATTACAAAAAATTTCATGATATGTTTTCAAAAAATTAATCTAACAGTACAAAAGACTTAACTATTTACTTAAATTTGATTTAAAGAAAAGATAAATTTTTGTGAAATTTTTTTTTTTTCAAAAATTACTAAATCACACAAAATAGAAATAAAACCAAACACACAAAAAATGAAAAAGTATATTTTTTTTATTTTTAAATTTTTTTTTATTTTTAAATTGTTAAAACTTTTTTTTTTTAATTAAGCATGGTAACTTTTCACCACCCCCAACCTAGAACTTACATTGTCCTCAATGTAACAACTGTAAATTAAAGATAAAGAGAAAAGAGAAGAAAGATTACCTATTTCTTGAGAAAGTGCAAGTAGTAATGGAAAATGCAAAATTCCATCATATTCATCATTAAAGTGTATACAGTATTATCATGGAACTAAAATGATGGGTTGCCTCCCATCCCGCTTAGTTTAACGCCTTAGCAAGACATAACTTGGGATTGCATTTTAAGTAAACTCAATGTCCCTCATCATCAGTCAATCAAACCCCAGGTAAGACACAAGGCTTGTCTACCTATACTTTTTCACCATGCCCTTTTGATTTTCAGATTTCTTCCGTACTTAAAACTAGAGGCATATTTCGAAGTTTTAGATAACCCACATCTAGGTACAAATCAAATAATTAAGGCATAAAAACACAATTGTACCTAGATTAAACAAAGCAATTAAATTCCTTAGATTGTAATTAAACCTTTAAAATTTTGGAGATAGTTCAAAAAATTTTGTTTTTTTTTTTGTTTTTTTGTTTTTTTTAAATAACATAATCAAGATAACCAAGAGTGCTCCTGTGAAAGAAATGGTGGTGCAAAGGCTCCTTAAAAACCATCATCCTAGCATTTAACAACGCTCCTGTGAAAGACTAGTGGCATAAAGGCTTCCAAGAACTAGTCTCCTGTATTTAACTCCCTTAGATCTTTACTTTTCTACAAGTTATTAAGTTGCTAAATAAAACTTTAAGTTAATGAAAATCTAAGTTAATTAAGTTTAAAGAAAAGGTTAATTAAGTTAAGTGAATTAAAAAATCTAAGTTAATTAAGTTAAGTTAAAAAATCTAAGTTAATTAAGTTAAGTTAAAAATCTAAGTTAATTAAGTTAGTAAAATTAATTAAGTTAAGTGAAGTAAAAATCTAAGTTAATTAAGTTAAAAAATTAATTAAGTTAAGTCAAGTAAAAAATCTAAGTTAATTAAGTTAAGTGAAGTAAAAAAAAAAGTTAATTAAGTTAATGAAAATTTAAGTAAAAACCTAAGTTAATGTTAAAAAAAATCTTAAAAAAAAACTAAGTTAAGTAAGTTAAATAAAAATCAAGAAGAAAAAAAAAATATAGCTAAAGAAAGAAAATTAAAAAATAATAAAATAAAATAAAATTGCAAAAGGTAAAAGAAAATAAAATAATTTAAAAAAAAAATTAAAATTATGATAAAAAAAAATTAAACTTAAAAAATTAAAATTTTGGTTTTTCTTTATTTTTTTATTTTATTATTTTTTATTATTTTTTATTATTTTTTATTATTTTTTATTATTTTTTATTATTTTTTATTATTTTTTATTTATTTTATTTATTTTATTTATTTTATTTATTTTATTTATTTTTTTTATTTATTTTTTATTTTTTTATTTATTTTTATTTAAAATTTATTAAAAAAAATTTTTTTTTATTTTTTATTATTTCTTATGAAATTTAAAATTTGAAATTTGATTAAATTTTTTATTTTTTTTATTTTTTTACAAAAACAAAAAAAAAATCACAATTATTTACAGCACAAAAATATTTTTAAAATTTTGATAAATAAATTAAAAACGCTATTCCTTCCAAGAACTACTAAAATTTAACGAATCTAAAACCCAGATCGCCATTCTCGCAAATACTTTGGTTTTAATATTTGTAAAACTCTCAAGAAGTACGAATCATTTCGTAGAAAATGATAAGTATACCCCGGCGTCGATCTAAGAAGGAATGTAATGTGGTTTTTAATTTATTATTCAAACTTTTAAACTAATTAAATCCTAAACATCCTCGTCACTTATATTTTGGGGTTTTGTGTTTTTAATCTAATAACAGAAAATTAAACATAGATTCAATAAACATTCATGCAAATTTTATCTTTATAAATAAGTGGAGTATTTATGGATATAATAACTAAGTTAATTATGCCGTCAGATTATCAGGTTATTAAAGATATGAATTGATATTTATTGATTCTCCCTTTTTGTATTTAATACCACCTTTGGGCGTTAGATATTCTTTGTTAACTAAACAAATCAATTAACACCTAAAGCATTGATAACTAATTTGTTAATTAAATTAATTCCTTTTTCTAAGAGATTGAAAATGAACCATTTAAATGCCACCTTTAAGCGGGTTAGCGCTTTAAACTTTATTCAAGGTGTCCAAATTAAACCTAAGAATTTAGTTATCCGAGTACTAACTTTCAAGTTTTAAAATCACTACGAAAACATGTCGTCAATACATTTTCAGATAATAATTCTTATAAAAACTTTTGAAATAGTAGCTTCACTCTAACTACCTAAGGATCATTTGCATCAAATAAAAGAAAGCACTACTCTAAATCGACCTGGATAACTAAACCTTAAAAATCTAATTTTCAAATTTAAGTTTGTAATGAAAAATAATATATTTCTCTCTAACATTCTTAATATAAAATCTTGAATAAAAAATAAAATCAATTCATTTTAGAGATTTTTACCTATTTAATATTTCGTAAGCATAACAACGTTATTATTATATCATGATTATAAATACTTAGCACAGCTTAAATTTAATCACGCATAAATTAAATATAACATGTAAGAATAAAGTATAAAATAATCAGAAAGAAAAATAAAATCCTTACAGTAACTTCGACGCTATTCCCGTTGCTAGAAACCTCCAAGCGGAATTTTGCACTTCCATTTATTGAATCAAAAATCTAAAATATTACAAAAACATAACTAGTTCTTCCCAAAAAGGGGAAGAACTCTAAATCTAAGAGAAACTAGCTAAAAACATAAGAAAAACTAGCTAAAACATAAGAAAAACTAAGAAAAACTAAAAACTAAGAAATGCAGAGAAAGAAAGAAGAGAAGGTGGTTTTTGAGGTGTTCAAGGTGTGTTTAAAGTGAATGGAAGAGGGTATTTATAGGTGAGGATGGAGAGAAAAAATGAGTAAAAAATGTTAAAAAAAATATAAAAAATAAAAACGTGGTATGACATTGAAATATCAATGACGTCGCATGACGTCATGGGGTCTTCGCACGTGAAAATGGGTCAAAACGCGCCGGGCGCGCGCTGGCGGGCGGCCGCCGGCCGCGCGCGCGTGAACAGAACCCGCGCGTTGCTGCCGCATGAACAAAGAACCTCGCGCGTTGTCGCGCGCATGCATGAACAGTAACCCGCTAAAGGCCGCTGCATTTAACAGAACCCGCGCGAAAGGCCGCGCTACATTTAACGCATCAGCGCAGCTGCGCGCATGAACAGCAGCACTGCGTAGTTTTAAGCCGGGCTGCGCCGGCGGTCATGGGGCGGCCGCTTTTTCTCGCTTTTGACATTTTTGACCTTTTCGACCCATTTTATCCAATTTTTCCATGTTTGTTGACCTTTTTCCACTTATTTATTAATTTATTTGTGATGTATTGCTTCAAGTATTCTTCTTTGAGTCTTTAAATTGCGTTTTTAAGCCAAAATACCTGAAAAACAATAAAAATACCCGTGATTCCGAAAAAGACAAATTTATATAAATATATGACAAAACATATAAATATATATATTTTTAATCAATTAATGTGCATAAAATCATGGTTATTTTAGTGCTTTTTGAGCACTCATCATCTACCTACACTTTTCAAGTCATGCCCTATGAATTTTCAAAATTTTATTTACTTAAAACTAGGGTCATCATTGTAAGTTTTAGATAACCCACTACTAGGTGTAAGTCAAATAACTAATG
Organism: Hippophae rhamnoides; assembly: GCA_033030585.1. Taxonomy (NCBI): domain Eukaryota; kingdom Viridiplantae; phylum Streptophyta; class Magnoliopsida; order Rosales; family Elaeagnaceae; genus Hippophae; species Hippophae rhamnoides. Next base: position 41,831,601 of record CM065429.1, on the reverse strand, counting down.
CATCAAAACACATTTGTACCTAGATCTAACAAAGCAACTATCTCTTTTTATTACAGATAATGATTAAAAACTTTGAAATTTTGGAGATAACTTCATAAATCTGTTGTTTTTTTATTTTTATTTTAATATAATCTCTAAGTTAAATAACATAATTAGTATTAATTAAGAGTCCTCACAAGAAAGAATGGTGGGACAAAGCCTCTTTAAAAATCATCCTCTTAGAAAAAGTAACGTTCCCAAGAAATATTAGTCGTATAAAAACTTCCAAAAACTAGTCCCATGGACAAAACTCCCTTAGATTTTTACTTTTTATGCTATCAAAATCTAAGTTAATTAAGTAGATAAATTAAATTAAGTAAAAATGTAAGTTAATTAAGTTAAATGAAAATTTAATTTAATTAAGTTAATAAATTAATTTAAGTAAAAATCTAACTTAATTAAATTAATAAATTAAGTTAAGTGAAAATCTAATTTAATTAAGTTAATAAATTAAGTTTTTTTTACATTAAAATTAAAATTAAATTTTTTTTTCGTTTTTTTATTAAAAGTTAAAAAATTAAAAAATGTAATTTTTTATAATTAAGAAAAAAAATAAAAAGTAAATTTTATTTATTTATTTATATTTTTAATTAAAAAACAAAATTAATTTTTTTTCTTTTTTTTAACACAAAATAAATAAAAAATTATAATTATTTATAACATAAATTTTTATCAAAATTTTGATAAATAATTTAAAAATGTTAATCATTTCGCGACAACGGTGCCAAAAACTTGATGAGAGAAGACCGACATCGGGTTAACAATACCGATCTTGTAGATAATTTGATGTTATATTTGTAAAACTCTCGCAAATGTTTAAATTGTTTTAAAGAAAATAACAAGTCTACACCCAAGGTCGATCTAAGGAAAACATATATGTGGTTTTTAATATATTATTCAAACTTTAAAAACGAAATTAAATCCTAAATATCATGTCACCTTTTTTTTATTTTTGTTTCTTAATCTAATAACTAAAAAAATAAACATAGATATGATTCAATAAACAATTATGCAAAAAATACTCATTTAATAGTAGAGTATTTATGGATATAATAATTAAGTTAATTATGCTTGCTCATATTATTTAGGTTATTAAAGATATAAATTGATATTTATTGATAACTTTTTTTATATGAAAGCCACATTTGATGAGATTAGATATTCTTTGTTTATTAAACAAATCAATTAACACCTATAGATGGAGTCGATAATTAATTTGGTTAATTAAATTAATTCCTTTGTTAGATGCCCTAATTCCTAAAAATGAGAGAAGAAAAAAATTTAAAAAAAATCTAATAAAAAATATATAATTTCAATTTGATAGAATATAGAAAAGAATTAGAGGAACAATTCATAAACCCCGAAAATAGATATATAGAAAAATTAGTTAGTTTGTTAACACTAACTAATGAAGAAATAAAATAACATTATAATGAAAAACTTTGTATAAATAAGTAAGAAGATGATATGACAATAATCAACGAGATTGATTCTAAACCATAAAGCATGACCCCAAAAGGTCATATGAAACCAATTTCATTATCAATTCCTTACCATGAAGGAATATCTGACCCACATAGGAAAAAAATAGGTAAAGGTTAAGGGAGCCTAACACTACAAATAGAAGAAGAAAACCATCCAAAATGGAAGAAAGATTGCATTGGGGAACTAAAGTTAGTATCCTACTAGAATTCAAACTCCAAGATAATTATAAGTTTGATCTTTTAGATTTAGATTGTATAAGAGATAGGAAAAAAATCCTTAAACGAATTCGTTAGTGGTATGAGTATACTCATACAAACCTCTCAAACTACACAAACAAACCTTTCAATCTGTAGGGTATATTTAGTAGCTCATAAAATGACAGAAAATATTAAAGTTTTGTTTTCAAATTTAATAGACCGAAAACATTTATTAATGCAAGGGAACGCTCCCACAAGAAGAGAATATTTAGATATAGTAATAAATTAAATATAAAATAAATTTATTGAAGAAAATAAAGGAAGAACTATCTAAATCTAGTGAAAATGAAATCAATGAAGCCAAATGGCATCTAACAAATATGAAAATCTATAACATGTGTTACATAGATTTTTTCATTTGTAAATATGAAATATATTACCATAAATTACCACCCTCTATGCAAATAACTTATAAAGAAATATTTTTCCAAAAATTACCTTGAACATTACATAAGACCTTAACCAACAATTGGGAACAAAGAAATAGGGAAACTATACCATACATCCTAGAGGAAAAATAAATAGCCTTAAAAGGTGCATAATTATTAAATCCAAAGAAAGAAAGGAAATAAGTGGAAATAATAGAATATATGTTGTGATACAAGAGATTTAAAAATATATAAATTTAGAAAACAATATTTTCAAAAATATAAAAGAATATTTAATAGGAAAATATATTTTAAAAGAAAGAAGTATAAACCCCCTAAAAACATGAATTATTTCCCTTCAAGAAAGAAAAATGTAGATGTTGGATCTGTACTGAAAAATGACATTATGTCGATGAATACCCAAGCAGGCTTCAACATAAGAAACAATTTAAAAAGGAATTTCCACACCAGGTAAAAATCTTATAATAAGCTTTTTAAGATGGAATTAGAACCAATTGAGGAATTAGATATAAATGATACTTGCAGTATTTATCTATTAGAGGAAACTGAGGAGGAAATAACTGATTCATAATATGAATACTCTTCAACAAAATATAAATAATTTATATAGTATTACAAATCCAAATAGTACCTATATAAAGGTAGGACTAAAATTTAAAGGCTATGATAGCTATCATTTACATATATATATAGATACAGGAACTAGTATGTGTGTAGCAAGTAAACATGTGTTCCCAAAAGAATACTAGAAACAGGCACCAAAATATTTAATTGTAATAATTGCTAATAATACTACAATAAATCTTAATAAGGTTTTGAAAGATACATATATAATAGTAGGGGAAGAAAATTTTCAAATTCCTATCATATATCACGAGGAAACAAGAGTTCATTTATTAATAAGAAATAATTTTCTAAACTTATATAAACCTTTTACACAATATTTAAAAAAAAATAAGTCTAACAATATTAAATGGTGATACCATTTATGTAACAAAAATAAGAAAAGCTTTGACAGTATCAAACCCAACTTTTATGCAACAACATAAAAATAAAAAATATGGTGAGATAGAGCAATAAAAACCTTATCTAGAAAATATTTCATTAGAAATAGAAGAGAAACAAAACTATTTTATTAATGAAATTCATAAAGATAAAGCCCTAGAAAGTATCAAAAAACTATTAAAAATAGTACGCTCAGAAAATCCTTTAGATCCAAAAATTAATAAATCTAAAATAATTTCCAACATAAAATTAAGAGATCCTAACAAAGTTATTAGAGTAAAACTAATTATTTACACTCGAGAAGACAGAATTGAATTTGAAAAACAAATTCAATAACTTTTGAAACTAAAATTCATAATACCAAGTTACTCACCTCACTTAAGCCCATCAATTTTAGTCAAAAAAGAAGCTGAAAAAAGAGAAGGGAAAAAAGGTTAGTAATAAACTTCAAAACATTAAATAAAGAAACAATTGGTGATGGAAGAAGAATTATTATTAATAATAAAAGGAAAGAAATATTTCTCAAGTTTTGATTTCAAAACTAGATTTAGGAAAATAAGACTGGATGAAGAATCTCAACAATTAACGGTATTTAGTTTCCCCCAAGGACAATTCTAATGAACTGTTGTACCATTTGAATTAACAGTTCATTAGAATTAAAACAAGCTCCATGTATCTTTCAAAGATATATGGATAACATCTTCAAAATATTACAAAATATTTGTTGTGTCTATATAGATGATATTATGGTTTTTAGTAATGAATTTAATAAACACTATTTGAATATTATTAATATTCTACGAGAATGCAGGAAATAAGAAATTGTACTCTCTAAAAAGAATGCAGGAAAGAAGACATTGTACTCTCTAAAAAGAATGCAGTACTTTCTCAGCAAAAGATTAAGTATTTAGAATTGGAAATTGAATATGGAAAACATAATCTACAACCCTATATACTAAACAACATTCAATACTTTCCTAGTGAATTAAGAGACAAAAACCAATTACAAATATTTTTAGTATGTTTGACATATAAAGAAGCATATATCAAAAAAATAGTAGAAATGAGAAAACCTTTACAAGAAAAATTGAAAAAGATCATATCTAAAAATGGAAAGAACAAAATACTTTGTATATAGATAAAGTAAAAGCAAAGGTAAAAAATTTACCAACTTTATATCATCCAGAGCCAAATGATAAAATGATAATTGAAACAGATGTTTTACAAGAATATTGGGGAACAGTTACGAAAGCAAAAGTAGATGACAAAGATGAATATCTTTGTAGATATACATCATGATCTTTTCAAGGTCCAGAGTTAAATTATCACAGTAATGAAAAAATATCTAGCTGTTAAAAGGGTTATTAAGAAATTTACAATATATGTTATAAGTTCTAGATTCATTGTTTGAACAGATAACAAGAATTTTGGTTATTTCTTAAGAGCTAATATTACAGTTAATTATAAATAAGGAAGATTAGTCAAATGGAAACAATCATTAAACCACTACAATTTTGATGTCGACATCTCCCAAGAAATAAGAATAGCTTAGCATATGCTATTACTAGAGAATTATCACCTCTAACTATTTTCATGCTTTCAGGAATGAAACATCTTAATATCAAGATCAAGATAAAGGAAAAGGAGATAAAAATACTATAGGAACAACTCGAGCTAATATGCCACGATAAGTCTCTTATAGAGACAGGAAATAAACAAGAAGAACTTGATTGTTCAAAACAACTCTTAGATTCTAAAAACTCAATAGAGGAATCTTCATCAAGAATTCAATCTAAGGAAGATAAAACTTCTAAACAAAAAATTCAAAAATGAAAAGGAAAAACTCAACAATTCAAAAGAGAGTAACATCTCTGAAACAAGAAAGCTCAATTAGACTAATGAAGCAGAAAAAGAGGAACATAAAAAGACTTATGTGGTCTATAATGACCAAAAACCATGAATTTATAACAACTAGGCAAAATTTAGTAAATCTATTCTAAAGTATAGTGGAGTAACTCATATAGCCTTCACCAATATAATAGAAGCTGAAAGCAGTTATGTGTCTTTTCTTGAACTTTTGGATGTTCTTTCTATGATTTTTGATAATTTCATGTTTGCATGTCATATCAACCGCTTGTATTACATTCAGCTTTCATTGATAATGTTCATATTTATGCATATGCTTTTAATTTCTTGATAAACCATCTAGACTGTTTCATTTGTTTCACTTATGTTCATGTGATGCCACAATACCACCATTATTAAACTATAATACATATGTATTTATTGTTTCTTGTTATCACCGTCTCTTTAGAAATCAATCCATTGTTTTTTATTTGGTGAGCTTCTTATATTTGGCTAAAAATTATCATTCTTTGGAAAATCAGACTGTATATTGTTTTTGAGTCCAATGAAATTATATTTTGGGATGGCATCGCATATGGGAGGTTGTTTCATAAAATTTGTTCCATGTAACTTAATACACACCAAAAGTAGTTTTCTTTAAGCAAAAACCTGCCATTTGGTAAGAGCCAATTAATACATCTTGCTTTGGATCTTAAATCACTTATTAATAGATCACCTTTGGTTTTGACCTTTGTTCATAATTCATTATAAAGGTGGACCTGAATTTTGAACATGCACCAAAATAACTGATTAAGTATCCAACTTTTAGTCCATATCCTTGAATCTGTAATAATGAACTGTAGATTGGTGTGGCTGTTTCACTTCTGCTTTAGAATGATACAACCCTCCACAATATAGGATAGTTGAAGATGTTTATTGTCACGACCCTAGACTTCAACTAACAATCGTGCGGCACTTAGTACGGTTCGTTGCACTAAGTCTGCCTTCCTACTCGAACAAAACACTCCAAAGAGACTAGAAAGAGACTAAAAAGAGACTTAGAGATTTAGAGGATTCAAGAACAAAGCAAGAACACAAGAGAGTTTATGAAGAATGTTTTGTATTGCTCTAGAGAGGTTATCTTACAACTTCCCAAGGATCCCAAGGATTCCAAGGATGGGTATAAATGAAGACCAATAGGTCTATTTATAGTGTGGCACCAAGCTTAAGATTATGCCACAAATTTCTAGATTCTACCATGTCTAGAATGTGCAAGAGTATCTACATTGTTCTAGTTTTATCTATAACATGCCACAAGGTTTTAGGACCTTCTAGTCAAGTCTAGCTAACTTTAGAGTCTTCTATGATTGTCTAGTTCCTTTATGCAAGTTCTAGGACCTTCTAGTCAAGTCTAGCTAACTTTAGAGTCTTCTAGGATTGTCTAGTTCCTTCATGCAAGTTCTAGGATGTTCCGGAATCTTCTAGAGATTTCTACATCCTTCATGAACCATCCAGCATGTTCTAGAATGATACAATACATTTCAGCACCTTCTAGTACATGCTAGTGTACTCTAGAACATTCTAGAGTCTTCCAGGCTTGAGTTGAGTCCATCCAACTCTAACTCCGTCTAGACATCACTAGGCCACTCTAGAACTTTCCCATGTAGTAACTTGTAGAAAAATCTAGATCCTTTAACCAAGCACCATTTCTTTGGATTGTGAGGGACAATTTGAGCAGGACGTAACATTATGGTAGCCTACTTCTTTGGCTCATTTATCAACCATAATCTTTTCTTGGCCATCCATGAGCTTAGTCACAATCTTGCCTTCTCTACTCCAGTCTCCAACTGTTGGCTTGGTATTTTTGCTAACCTACCTATTGGAGTTCCCATGGCAGTCACCTTCCAAAAATATCACCTTGAACACCATTGGTAACAAGGAGTAGATGGAATTAACATGGATGTCCCAAGCCAAACTGAAGCCCATATAGTAACAAATGTTGTTACAAAATCCATATGGGTGATCCTCCAACTCTTCTTCTATGCTTTCCAGCCTCTTTTTCTCAAACTGAAACCTCCCGGTTACTGGGAATTGATAAACTTAACCATTCAATTAGCCCTTTACTTTGTCATGGTTTATTTTTGGGGATGGAGATCTTTTGCCTATCTTATTCTATACACATTTGTTGGGGGTGGAATGCATCCAATGGCTGGCCACTTCATCTCAGAGCATTATGTCTTCCATCCTGAGCAAGAAACATACTCTTACTTTGGCCCTTTGAATCTTCTAACATGGAGTGTAGGACACAACAATGAACACGATGATCTTCCCAGAATCGCTAGAAACAAGGTCCATATGGAAAAGAAGATTGCACCGGAGTGTTATGAGGGAATAGAATCCTATAAATCTTGAAACAAGCTCCATATGGTAAAGAAGATTGCTCCGGAGTGCTATGAGGGTATAGAATCCTATAAATCTTGGAGCGAGGTGTTGTACATGTACATTACAGACAGGACAGCTGGGCCTTTTAGCCGAATGAAGAGGAAGGTAAAGAAATCCGAGCAGTGGTTTTCTCTCTATATTGTTTCCTCTAATTTTGGCCCCTTTCTTTCTGGTTCTGTAATGGTTACAACTTGCTCCAAGCTTGCTTCTTCTTTTTTTCCTATTTAAAGTTTAATATTGGCTGTAACATTCTTGAAGAAATTAGTCTCATTTGTAGAATTGTTTTAGCAAAAAAAAGCTAGTTTTGTATTAATTTATTAACAATTCCCAAATGACTTTGACATGAGTTAATTGATGGGTTGGTTACTGCTGTGTTTAGTCAATGAGTTAAAAATCTCAATCTTGGACTATAAAAAACCTTCAAAATCATTGAACCTCCTAGCAGGGTCGTTTTGTAAATCAATCTTAAAAGATGAAAAAAGAAGTTGAATGTGAAAACAAGGAAGATGGAGATTATAAAAGTGTACATACTTTTAGAGGCAATCAGGCAATATATATCCCATTCATAACTTACGAGTAGAAATGGCTTCTTAGCATATCTTTGTTCCTTGAATGTGAAAACTAAGAAGGAAAAGCTTATGTTATCTTGTCAGCTCCATAGCTGTCCTATTAGCTGCAAGTTTTGTATATATACTTAAAATCATCATATGATTTTAAACGATCAGCAGGAAACAGAATTCAAATCACATTTGTGTCAAGACTTAAATATCCAAGTAAATAAATAACCATGGAGCAGTAGACTTAAAATCATATGATGATTTTAAACCATCAGCAGAAAACAGAAGTCAAATCACAGTTGTCTCAAGACTTAAATATCCAAGTAATACATTATAAAAAGCTTGATAGTATAAATTACAAAGATGGGATATATTATATTATATTTATTTGTACTGAGATAATTTTGAGTGCTTGATGATTACATAATTTAGAGTATCAAGAATATTTTCGGCTTTCCTTTTATGACATATAAAATATAATTAATTAACCATAATTAATAAGTTGCTGTGGTGTAGTGGTTATCACGTTAGTCTTACACACTAAAGGTCCCCAGTTCGATCCTGGGCAGTAACATGATATCATATTTTTATTATACTTTGGACGTGATTCAAATAACAGTCCCAAATGTGACACAAACTGTATTTCTCTTATTTTAGTTTAAATCTACCATCCTTGTGTTTTTTTGTTTTTGAAACGTGAATTTTGTGTTTTCTTATATGTCAAATTCTAACCTGAATTTGAATCAAACGAATTGTTAATTTAATGAGTTAATTGAATTATATATAATCACGTAATAATCAATAATACCACATTGTAAATTGAAAAGAAAATACTTTCAGTCTTTGATCATTTGTGAATATACCAGAAACAAATCAACAAAATCATTAAGTTACACTTGTCTGTTTGGTAAGTATATACTTTTTGGGCAAGTTTCAGGCCAGAAAACAAGACATTTGGAACAATTTTGCTAATATCAAATAAACTCAGCTTAATGTAAAACTCTTCACTTGTTCTGTTATTTCCCATCAGCTCTTCTAGTAGACATCCAGATTTCTTCAAAATTATATAAATATCTGGTCTACTGCTTTTGCTGACGAAGATAATCTCGCATTTGCATGTGAATTTCACCCTTGACCACCATGCGCATTTTTTTCGCATCCTCCCATAGCAATCCATTCCACTCTCGAGCAAAGTCGGAAGCACCCTCAAAGACTTCCTGCCAGATAAAAGGAGAGTATCTCACAAATGATCTTAAGAATCAAGAGACGAGGGAAATTCATATCTGCTAGTTGGATTCTCACTCTAGAAGGAAACTCGTCATAGTGATAAGCTGGAGTCATCTCCACCCTGTTTAGATCTGCCTCCCACAACCTAATCTGTTCTTATAAAGCACATTTCAATTATTATCAGATGCACAATTCAGCTAAAAAAAAGAAGAAAATAATAATAATAATAATAATAATAATAAAAGAAACCTAGTTAGGTAAAAGTTGATAATATACTGTTTTGTGGTCAGTTGAAAGTGTACGGCTACAAACATAAACCAAGATACAAACCAATATGCCTGACAGAAGTAGGTAATGAAAATAGAGAAAAATAACAACCTGATCGGTGACATTCTCAGGTATCGATGGTATTCTCTCTGCAACACGAGGATGTGCATTCTGCTGAAGAAAAGAAACTATCTGCAAAGTATAAGTTTAGAAGATCTATAAGCATATTAGCTTCCGCTTTAAAAGATAGTAAACACCAACCAAGTGTAGTTGCTCAAGGTGCATCCTCATACTCATTGCAGACACTTTTTTTTGGGCTAAGATTTTCAAAGACACCACATCAACCTTAAAGGAACAACTCTCCAACATTTTACAATTTTAAGCATTTCAATCAACCCTCCATGTGAAAATATAAGAAAACGTTGCAAGCAAAGAACAAAGCACTTGCTAACACCACAAATGATGAACAAAAGAGAGTGCGTGCCTGGTCTGCCGTAATTCCATTATCAAAAGCATTATACAAGCTTTCTTTTGTTATTGCTCCAACAATAAGATTTGGAAGCTGATATTCAATCCTGCAAAATACAAAAATAAGTCATCTTATCAAATAGGTGTGCAACTCCAACTGCCGAACAGATGAAAAGAGTAAGGGCAAAAAATGTGAAATTACAGAAAAAGTGGTGGATATGTTAAGATCAATTGTAGGTGTAAGTTGTTAATAGATAATAGAGTAATGGGTGAAGGACGTAAGGAATCATGGAGGTCACAAGTAGAGCACATAAGTCCACTAATATTTTAGTGGACCATATAGGTCATCTTTTATAAAATTAACATTAAAGTCTTATTTTGACCATTGGTTAAAAAATTGTGTCAAATTCTGTGTTGATCATGTGATCAAATTTGTAAAGTTGTGACCAAATTTATAAGGTTATTTCTAGTAATAATTTCATATAACTTGATATCAACCCTAATAACCTCAACAAAATTATTCTCTATAAATATTCTTACAAATTTCATCACATGATCAACAAATACAAAATCTAACTCAGTTTCTCAATCAACAATCAAAATAAAACTTTAATATTAATTTTATGAAAATCACAAGGCTTATATGATCCACTTAAAAGTTACGAACGAATGCGTTCTATTTGTGTAGGCAACAAGAACCTGGTGCCATTCACCCTAGTTTTCTTTAACAAGAAACATTATATTATAGGAAAAAGGTTTGTGAAGTCCCTTTGTTTAGGCCTTATAGGTTGCTTAATCTTTTTTGTTTAGAAAATATGTTGTCCTTTTACCAGATAAGAACAAAGTTAACTTTCTATCTAATTTTCCATTAAATATAATGGAATAACACATACGACATATGCATGTTTGTATTTAAAAAAATTACTCTAATTTTTTAACAAATCTTTCAATCAAACTTAAATTAAATTTTTATTATCTAATGTGTAACTTTAGATATTCAAAATGAAAATTTTGCTTAAGATTTATTGAAAATTTTGTTTAATTTTGAAAAAAACATTCTTAAAATATTTGTCATTTTTTGATTAAATATTAATTTTTAAATATATACGTGTTAAAAAATATAAATATACATGTAACACATGTATTATTTCGTTATATTTAACGAAAATTGAATGAAAAATTAACTTTGTTCTTGTTTGACACCTTTTTCACAAAGGGACTTAAATGACACATTTCTCACAAACAAATGAACTTAAAAACTTTTTCTAAACAAATAGACCAAAAGACATCTTCAGCCTAAACAAAGTGACCATTTGGGCACTTCACCCTATACAATATTAAAATATGAAATAAGTACAATACAAACGGATCAACAATTCACTTAAAAAGTGAGCATCAAACTATACTGAAAAATAGCTCAATGCCATAACACAAAAAACAGGCTATATACAAACTCCCTAATTAAAACTAATGAAAAACTGATAATAATATCTAAATTCCTTAGAAACCAAAGCCTACGAAGATGCCCCAAAAAAAAAATTCTCCCACAAAAAATTAAGATCATTCTCACTATCATCAAAGATTATCATATTTCTCTCAATCCACAAAACTCAAAGAATTGCTCCAACTCCGCATTTCCACAACACCCATGCTTTCAAAGCCACACTGCTATTCCAATATATGTAAAATGTCTCAAAAAAAAAAAGAATGGCATGAACTTAGGATAGCCTAAAGTATTCCCATATTTCTTTGCAACTTGGACTAAAGAAATTGTGCTATTGGACAATGTAGGAATAAATTATCTATATTTTCTAAGTTATTCTTACAAAATACACATCAATTAGGGGAAGACAAAAGTTGAAAAACTTTAATTGAACCCAATCTTTTATGTTCATTTTACCGAGAGTAATCAACCACTTTAAAAACTTAACTTCGCTTAGAGTTTGACCTATCCACACTAATGCAACATGATAACTTGTTCATAAGGATTATTTGTATTTCGTCCATATCCTTCTATTATTAGAATCTACACTTATCTCCATCCTTCTAACTCTAACAACGTGCTCGTGAAATCTTCAACTTCTCAATCATTCAAATTTCTTCTAAACCTAAAATTCCAACCTTATGATAAATGCAACCTATTAATACAAGTATTTTGCTCCAAACATAAACTACGTAACCTTGGACATCTTTTAAAAAAAATATGTATCATCTTCCATCCAAGGATTCTCCCAAAAACTAATTTTGCTACCATTTCCCACCTTATACCTCAAATTGAAAAAGAAAGAAACTGAGTCTTTCAACGAAGGAATACAACATCCTCGGTGAAGATCTCGATCCACACATCCCACTCATTCTGATTCAACTATCATATGCCAAATAGAGTTTTCCTCTAACTAGAACCTTTAAAGCCACTTCCCTAATAAGGCCTTATTTCTTTTGATAATATTACCGGTGCTTAGTCCTCCTTTTTTCTTCAATCGTTGAACAACCCAATTGACCAAATGATTGTTGCTCCCTTCATTAACTCCTTTCTACAAAAAAATCTCTCAGTATTTTGTTTGATCTTTTAGCCAATCCCACAGGTATTATGAAAATTAACAAATAATTAGGAAGACTTGATAATAGTGAATTTATCAAAGTTAACTGGTCCCCTTTGAGGAAAAAAAAACTCCCTTCCATCCTGCCAATCTCCTCTTAAATCTTTCAATAATTGATGACTAAAAAACTCTACTATCCTTGGATTGTCTCCTAGAGGTAAACCCAAATAATTCAAAGACTAATTCACAACTTCACAACCTATCAAGTCAATTAAAGCTATCACTTTATCTTCCACGCAATTAATACCTAAGAGGCAACTTTTAGACAAATTTATCTTCAAACCTGACACATTCTTCACCCTAGAGTGAATAATAGGTTTAAAACTAAACAATAGATTTAAAAATTGTTAGAGTATAAATGAATTGTTAGGCACACATCCCATAAGCTTGAGCTTTTGGGAGAATTAGTGCTTGACACTTCTACGTGATATCAAAGCAATAAAGTCCTAGGATCGAATCCCTATGACAACCTCTAAAATCAACTAAAGTTCTCAAGTTTGATGATACTTGAAAAAAGACGAGGAACCCCTCCTGAGAAAAGTTCAAGTGATAGGCCTTTACAAAGACAAAGTAACCCATACTTAAAGGGGAGTGTTAAAAAGTACAAATAAATTGTTAGGCCTACTTCCCATAAGTTTAAGCTTTTAGGAGAATTAGTGTTTGACACTTCTACAGAAACAAAACAACGCCATCTTTACCATCAAGAATCAGTAAAGTTTTCCAACCATCAATAATATTTCAAGTTGTCTCATTCAGAGTACACATTTAACCCCAACCTTACACCTGAAAGATTTTCCTTTGCGATATTAAAATATCAACATTACAGATAAGTTTTCATCCGCAGGAACTTCACTTTAACCCTTAAAAGTAACATAGCAAGGTTTTATAATAAAAACAGGCCAAAATAAAAATTAAAAAAAAGGTCATAGCTGCTTCTAATTAAAATCAAGCATTATGTACATGTAAATAGAGAAATAATTTATTCAGAGTTTACAAAATACTGACGCAAATACTAATAGGAGCGGATTAAAGTGAACTTTAATGAACAAAAACAGTCCAAACATTATTCTTAGTGTTTTTTGCTCCTTAATAGTATTTCCATACTGCTATTTCTTGAATGATCAAGTATTTTATCATATCATCTTCTCACATACTAGCTACGTAACCCGTATTAGAACAGGAACGATGTTCTTTTCAGTATGGTCCTATTTCTTGAAATACAACTGTCCACAGTGATCATCATAACAGGCCATATTTCATCCGCCTATCTAGTGCTGACACAAAAATAGAGAAATAGAGAAACCCAAGAAACAATATATTGAAATTATTTGACATACCTCGAGAAAAGACGTAAAATTTCAGAGTGTAATCTTGAAGTTGAATAAGCATAAGTCCGAAAATTTGTTTCCACAACAACAAAACCCTATAGGAAAAATTGAGTGAACAAAATTCATATAATGAAAACAGCTATGAATGTGTAATTTAACTTGAGAAAATTTCACTCAGGGTCCCTTAGTTATGTCAATTAAAGAAATTTAATCATTTTGTTATTTTTTGTTGCAGTTCAGTTCTTGTATTATGAAAAAGTGACAATACAATGACAAATTATCAAATTTTAATTTTTTTAATTTTTATTTTATTTTTTTCAATATTGTAGCCATTGTTGTCAATTATTAAACATATTCTATAGATGTGATACCTCAATAACAGTTAAGAAAATATGAAAAAAATAAAAAAAATGAAAAGATTAGTCATTTATTTTTTGTGCTGTTACTTTAAAAAAAAACTAAATTGTTACAAAAAGTAACAAAGAAACCAAACTACTCTTCTTGACATAACTAATTAACTCACTGACCTTTATATCCCTTAAGGGGAAATGAAGAAACAACAGTAGACATGGCAAAATATTTTTTTTTCTTATTGTAAAAGATAGAAGAATGGGATGTTCCTGATGTTCAAAGCTGAGTATTGTTAGAACTTCAACTTCAGGAGCTTAAGTTGCTAACATGCCATCTAAATGAAAAAAAAACATAAACAAAGACACCAACAATTTTTACTGAAGACAAAACCTAGACATTAAAAATTCAAATGTAAACAATATTATAGTGGTAGAATAAAAGCAGGCAAATATTATGATAAAGTTGGAATAAATTACACACCTCTTTCCTTGATGATGAGTCTGTTAGGCTCATAGAAAGATTTGTCGCTAATTTAGTAGGTATAAACCAACTTTCTTTCCTACCCTGTAAAGGTACCCAAAAAAATCCAAAACTTTGGTATCAAGAGAGAATGGCTAAACTAACATCTGAGTGAAAGAGATTAGGGCAAATAGAATAACCTGCTGGAGTTTGACTAGTCCCAATTCTCCAAGGTCTTTGATTGTATTCCTCTGAACCTCATTCAATGTATTTAAATTGTATGCCTAAAGAAGAAAATACAGAACAAAGTAAGATGCTATAAAAGATTTCCTAAAAAGACTAAAAAGACGAGAACTAGTTAGGAGCTAAATGGAAATAACAGATTAAAGTCATATGACAATGTTTTTTGCAAATGATATCTATATTTTTGGTAGGAAATGTAAAATTGGTTAAACAAGAATTAGACCAAGACACCACAGAGAGAATGTTTAAGTCCAAATAAGCATAGATTCATGGGAAGTAAAGAGGGGAAAGAACTATTCAACCCATACCTCACCCTTAACATGAAAACTAAGCTCTAAAAGGAATGAAATTATATCTGCAGGATCCAGACCTCTCTCCTGCACCAAAAGATTTGAATCTGACTAAGTATAGGAACTCAAGAGTATGATCTTCATAAAGATAAAACTTAAGCTGCAATATGAGAAAATTAAGTTCACATATAAAACTCGTAGAATTGTCTCATTCCAGTGGAAAGAACCATGTCCATACCTCAGAGTTAGAGATATATTCTCTAATGATATACCAAAGTTGTGCATTTATATCCATTAGCTGTGGTTTTCAAATATGAAGAATGATATCTAGTCAGTGGCATCATAAGCAAAATGAGCTCAAAAGACATGTGCATAATCGTACCAAAAACTGGAAACCACTTTCTGTTAGTCTAGGAGCTTCTTTGTCCCTACACAAACAACACATATAAAGTAAGACATTATACATGAAAGATCACTTTCAATAACCCTCTCCCCCACCCCAAAAACAAAAAAAAAACAAAAAGGTGCAAAAATAAGGCAAAGCTTATTAATTTCAAAACATAACGATACAATATTTTACGAAAGTAGCACACTCAAATATAACCTTTGAGTTAGAAGGCCTCGCTGGAAAACTTTCATCACAGAAGAGCTAATATTTGATGGTCTTTCAGCTTGAGATGAGTTAATAAGTTGCAACATAAAGCACTGGGTTAACATGACAGCAAGTCATCAGAAACAGTGACCTAAATCAAAAAACCAGACAACAGGTAGCTGTATAAAACTTTTACCATCATTGCATACTATTTACCATGATAAAAACCGGAACAAAACTCAAATGTGAAGAACAAATATAGATGCAACTCGTACCTCCCATTGTTGTAGGGCATAAGCATCGAGATCCTCAAAGCTTGGAAGTCGTCCTGTGATATTGGCAGACATTGGTTCTCTTGGCAAAATTTCACTGCATCACCTCAAAACCATTATCAATTCATAAAGATCCAGATTCCAGACTCCTCAATGTAAAACATCATTTTTTAGATCTTATAATCGACAAAATGCAGGCATCATTTACTGTAGAACAAGATCTCTGATTCTTTAGCCGAGTATAGAACAATAACTAAGTAAATAATTATTACATACATGCGAAACTACCATGCCCACAACCAATCAAATTCACAAATGAAACAGGTATTTGTTTAATCCAGCTGCAAATATTAAACAAATTGAAGGTACAGCACACATTTATATTGAACAATGTTGGACTTTTATGATCCAATCATGTTTAAGTGGGAGAAAATTGAAGAAAACGGGGGAGAGAGCTCAATATGTGTGTGTGCTTATTGCAATATATAAGGTATTGGGAAAAAAATCCAGATAAATTTAGAAAGGTTTCCTATTATGACAAATAAGCAGGTATGGAGATACATAATATATACCAAATTGTGTTGTCAAAACAACCAAACTCTAGAAATTTTATTTAGCACCAACTGGTAGGACAAACATGCACAGCATGACACATTTATATTTGCTGCCGTGATGCATATTTTTTTAAAAATGTACTGGTATAGATACCAGCAATGCAGCCATGTAGAGACAGTTGCTTTTGACATTTAGTTGGACTGACAAGGACGATGCGGACAAAAAGTGTTTTCCACGAAATAAACCCCAGAAGGAGAACGTGCAAATGAATTATCAACCTTATTCAAATATCAAATGGACTGAAACCAAAGCTTACCCACATAATAATAGCTTTTGCAGGTTACTTTGAAACACTGGATTTAGTCTATAAGTTGTTTCCCTTTTCCTGCCAGCAAGAATAAACTGCAGATGCTTAATACATCACAGCAATGAACTAAAACCACACTTAAAGGCCTCTAAATAGTGAAACTCTCAAAGATTACAATGTTAAGCATTTATACGTTGGCAAAATGTAGTTTTCACATAATACAAAGCAAAATAGCTGCCAGATAAAGAGAAGGGAAGCTATCTTTCAGATAAAGAGAAGGGAAGCTATCTTTCAGAAAAAAGAAAAACAGAGATAAATAAGTCCATTTACTAGAGGACTGACATTTTATGTAAATACTTCTTTGGCTATAGTCAATGCAGGACTGTATGAAAGAATAGGATGGGGGAATGTAAATTAGGTGAAAAGACGGTTATCTTTCATGTTCTGACGAAACAAAACCTTGCAAATCAGAGTGGCACAGAAATCCAATAAAATAAAAAGTCAAACTTTCACAACGTTATACCATTCCTTCCTGAACAAATTTTAAAGGAGCAATGATCCAAAACCTTTTTTTTTATAAGAATGATCCAAAACTTTACCATAATAAAAACTAAAAAAGAGTTAATAATTTAATATTGAAGAAGACAAAATAAATTAGATAATGCGTTCCTTTTCTTCCTTTTCAAAGGTCTCCATGCCTCCTTTCAAATGTTAAATAACATAAATCACTAAAAACACCAAAGTAGAGGCACAAAATCTTCATAAATAACAAGCATTACCTGTCAGTAGTTTCAGTGAATACTCTCAACTGAAGTAACCGATCAATGGCCACTTTATGCTTGGATGCCCCATCTGCAAGTACCCATTCCTTCATTGATTTAGCGTTAACCGGCTCCTCAATACATAACATTTGTAAAACATATTTCTTCGCCAGAGGTGGTAAAGATCTAAGTACCAAAATTTAAACAAAACAGAAAAGAAATAAATTCAATTTTACAGAAAATATCTTAAGAATGTTTATATATGTTGCAGGAATATAGTATAAAAGCAACCTATAATTCATTAGCAACAATTGAGAGAAAATAATTGAAAGTAAAATCTAAGCTTTTTATATTTCTTAGTACTAGCTTAAGATCATTAGCTCGTTCGCTAGAGAATAGAGAATACAGAAGAGCAGAAGAAATGAGGTGACCTAAGGATGGCCTCGCAGATGAATGCATTAGCGTATAGCCTATCGAGCTTCATGGCGGGCAAAGAGGCCACCATGTCCATAAAGTTCTTCGCTATGATCTTCACCTGAGGCATTCTGAGGAATTCACTGTCTCACCACTCTGAGTCTAGGGTTTCGCAGATATTCAACTCCAAACTTCGTATATTACTGGATTGCCTAATCGTATCGCTTGCGAATTTCGAATCGTTCCAGCAATACAACGTCGAAACCGAATTGTTCCGGTGGGAGGGTGTATATGAGGAATATGAGGACGCGTTTTATGGTTTTCGTCTATGGATCCCGGTGAGAATTTAAGCTAAATTAGGAAAAGAATAAAAATTAATGGCTTACAATATCTTCAAACATATTCATATATTTTACAAAAAAACAAAAAAAAAATTACAATACATTTTAAGTTTAAAGTATCTTAAAAAATATCCTTAATATATAACAAAAGTTAAAAAAATTGTAAAAAATCAATAACATTATTACATGATATCTATTCTACATTTGTCTATAATTTTTTGAATGTTATCGTTAGACCAATGGTAATATTATTTATAAATATTTATCAAAAATACTCTTATTGCAATAACCTACTAATTTATGTTCATCAAAAATATTTCTATTCAATAACATGCTATAAATGTTTATCAAAAATATTCTTGCCCAATAACCTATTCTAAATACTTATAAAAAATACATCTGTTCAATAATAAATTATAAATATTAATCAAAAATATCTCTGTTTTTAAATTCAAAGTACATTACTCAATACATATTACATATCTACAATCATGTACCATATTAACTTGCTCAATAACAATATACATTCACATTCCACGTTCACGTTCCATACTAACATGTTCAATAACAATTCACATCCACATTCATAGTTCATATTACTATATAAGTAGAAGGGACACTCTAAATGAGTTTAAATATACAAAAAGCTATAAAGTTTATAACATATCTCCCAAAACCTGTCGTATACATGGACTTATAGTGGATAGACCAAGATTTTCATTACCTTTTCATCTTATAATATTATTCATCAAATAGAAGCACACTTACTACAATATCATAAATAATACACTCAAAAAATCACAATTTGAGGTTAGATAATTATATACCTTTAAAGATTCTTTCTTAGATGATTTGGATTTGTTTTTATTTTTATTTTTCAAATGGCCCTTTGATGAGTGCTCAAAAATCATTAAAATTACCATGATTTTATTCACATTAATTGATTAAAAATATATCTATTTATATGATTTTATCATATATTTATATAAATTTGTCTTTTCCAGAATTACAGGTATTTTTATTATTTTTCAGGTATTTTCGCTTAAAAACGTAACTTAAAGACTCAAAAAGGAATACTAGAGGCAATACATCACAAATATATTAATAAATAAATGAAGAAAGGTCAACAAAATATGAAAGAATTGGACAAAATGGGTCAAAAAGGTCAAAAATGTCAAAAAAGAGGAAATCGCGCCGCCTACCGCTGAAAGAAGCCGCGGCCGCCTGACAATCCGTGCACGCCAGCGCCTAATCCCGTGCGCATCGCGCGTGCCCTTGTTCCATCCCGTGCACGCCAGCTCTTCCTTCCGCACGTGCCGCGCATGCCAATCTCTTTCCACGTGCGCCACTGGTGCCTTCTGCGTGCGCCGCTACCATCTCGCCCCATTTTCGCGCGCACCCGCCCCCCACGTCATGCTGACGTCATCAAATGATATCATCATCCACCACTCCACATTTCCACCATTTTTTATCATTTTTTCACCCATTTTTTCTTCACATCCTCACCTATAAATACCCTCATTCTCTTCACAACTAAACACACCTGAAAACACATTCTATTTTCTCTTTCTTTCTCTCTTTCTTTCTCTCATTTCTTAGTTTTTAAGCTTTTCTTAGTTTTTAGCTTTTCTTAGTTAGTTTTTCTTAGTTTTAGAGTTCTTCTCTTTTTGAGAAGAACTAGTTATGCTTTTGTAATTTATTTGTTTTTTGATTGAATAAATAGAAATGCAAATTCTGTTTGGAGGATTTCCAACAACGGGAATAGCATTGAAGTACTGTAAGGATTTTATTTTTTTTGCAGTTATTTTTTATGCTTTATTCTTACATGTTATATTTAATTTATCTGTGATTAAATTTAACTTTGCTGGCTGTTTGTAAACATGATATAATTATAACGTTGTTATGCTTGCGAAATATTAAATAGGTAAAAATCTCTAAAATGAATTGATTTTATTTTTATTCAAGATTTTATATTAAGAATGTTAGAGAGAAATATATTATTTTTCATTACAAACTTAAATCTGAAAATTACATTTTAAGGTTTAGTTATCCGGTTTGATTTAGAGTAGTACTCTTTTATTTGTCGGTACAATCGCCCGGTAGTTAGAGTGAAGCTGTATTTCAAAAGTTTTATAAGAGCATCAAGTTTTTGGCACCGATCTTGCCAATACTTTGGTTTTATATTTATAAAACTCTCGCAAGTGCACGAATCATTTCGTAGAAAATGATAAGTATACTTCCAAGGTTGATCTAAGGAAGGAATGTATGTGGTTTTTAATTTATTATTCAAACTTTTAAAAACGAAATTAAATCATAAAAATCCTGTCACGATATTTTGGGTTTTGTGTTTTTAATCTACTGACATAAAAATAAACATAGATTCAATAAACATTTATGCAAATTTTATCATTTATAATAGTGGAGTATTTATGGATATAATAACTAAGTTAATTATGCTTGCTCATATTATTTAGGTTATTAAAGATATGAATTGATATTTATTGATTCTCTCTTTCTTCTATGAATACCACATTTGGTGGGGTTAGATATTCTTTGTTAACTAAATAAATCAATTAACACCTATGGGTGGGGTTAATAACTAATTTGGTTAATTAAATTAATTCATTTTTGTAAAAGATTGAAAATGAACCATTTAAATGTGTCCAAATTAAACCTAAGAATTTAGTTATCCGAGTACTAACTTTCAAGTTTCAAAGCCACTACTGAAAACATGTTGCCAATACATTTTCACATAATAATTCTTATAAAAACTTTTGAAATAGAGCTTCACTCTAACTATAGGATAACTAAACCTTAAAATCTAATTTTTAGATTTAAGTTTGTAATGAAAAATAATATATTTCTCTCTAACATTCTTAATATAAAATCTTGAATAAAAATAAAATCAATTCATTTTAGAGATTTTTACCTATTTAATATTTTGTAAGCATAACTACGTTATTATTATATCATGTTTATAAACAGCTAGCAAAGTTAAAATTAAGCACAGACACATTAAATATAACATGTAAGAATAAAGCATAAAAAATAACTGCAAAGAAAATAAAATCCTTACAGTACTTCGATGCTATTCCCGCTGTTTGGAAACCTCCAAACGGAATTTGCACTCCCATTTATTGAATCAAAAAGAAAATAAATTACAAAAACATAACTAGTTCTTCTCAAAAAGGGAAGAACTCTAAAACTAAGAAAAACTAACTAAGAAAAGCTAAAAACTAAGAAAAGCTTAAAAACTAAGAAATGAGAGAAATAAAGAGAGAAGAGAATGTGTTTTTAGGTGTGTTTAGTTATGAAGAGAATGAGGGTATTTATAGGTGAGGATGGGAAGAAAAAGTGGGTAAAAAATGGTGGAAACGCGGAGTGGTGGATGATGATGTCATTTGATGATGTCCGCATGACGTGGGGCAGCTATGCGTGAAAATGGGGCGAGATGGTAGCGGCGCGCGCGGAAGGTACCAGTGGCGTGCACAGGCGCACGTAGAAAGAGGCTGGCACGTGCGGGACTGGGCGGCAGCTCGGTACGGCTCGGCGGCGCGATTTCCTCATTTTTGACCCATTTTGTCCAATTTTTTCATATTTGTTTCCTTATTTATTTATTAATATATTTGTGATGTATTGCCTCCAGTATTCCTCTTTGAGTCTTTAAGTTACGTTTTTAAGCAAAAATACCTGAAAAACAATAAAAATACCCATAATTCCGAAAAAAGGACAAATTTATATAAATATATGATAAAATCATATAAATAGATATATTTTTAATCAATTAATGTGCATAAAATCATGGTAATTTTAGTGTTTTTTGAGCACTCATCACAACCCCCAACCAGCTTCTTGCTAGTCCCTTAGCAAGAGAAGCGATAAAAACTAAAAATTAAACTATCCTAAATCACTTCCATGGATTGACACGGTTGCATTTAACCTATGCAACAAGCCTTTAAACCCATAGGTTGTCCTAGTGGACGAGTGATGAGTGCTCAAAAAGCACTAAAATAACCATGATTTTATGTACATTAATTGATTAAAAATATATATATTTATATGTTTTATCATATATTTATATAAATTTGTCTTTTTCGGAATCACGGGTATTTTTATTGTTTTTCAGGTATTTTGGCTTAAAAACGCAATTTAAAGACTCAAAGAGGAATACTTGAAGCAATACATCACAAATATATTAATAAATAAGTGGGAAAAGGTCAACAAATATGGAAAAATTGGACAAAATGGGTCAAAAAGGTAAAAAATATCAAAAAGGAGAAAATCGCGCCCGGAGTAGCCCATCCCGGCGCCCGCTCCAGTACAAGGCGGCTACTATTCATCCGCGCACAACTGCGCGTGCTCTTGTTCATCCGCGACAATCACGCGAATGGTCTTGTTCATCTGCAGCCAGCGCCAAGCGACCCGCCAGCGCCCAGCGTTTCACCCCATTTTCCACGTGCGGTAGCCACGTGACGTCATCTGATGTCATTGATGACCTCGACATTTCCATTACACTTTTTTCATTTTTTAACATTTTTTAACATTTGTTTACTCATTTTTTTCTCTCCATCCTCACCTATAAATACCTTCCCTTCACTTCAAAAACACACCTCAAAACACATATTCTCTTCTCTTTCTTTCTCTCATTTCTTAGTTTTTAGTTTTTCTTATGTTTTAGCTAGTTTTTCTTATGTTTTAGCTAGTTTCTCTTAGTTTTAGAGTTCTTCCCTTTTTGGGAAGAACTAGTTATGTTTTTGTAATTTATTAGCTTTTTGATTCAATAAATGGGAGTGCAAATTCCGCTTGGAGGGTTTCTAGCAAATGGAATAGCGTCGAAGTTGTAAGGATTTTATTTTCTTCTGATTATTTTTTATGCTTTATTCTTACATGTTATATTTAATTTGTCGTGATTAAATTTAAGCTGCTATTGTTGTAAACATGATATAATAATAACGTTGTTATGCTTGCGAAATATTAAATAGGTAAAAATCTCTAAAATGAATTGATTTTATTTTTATTCAAGATTTTATATTAAGAATGTTAGAGAGAAATATATTATTTTTCATTACAAACTTAAATCTGAAAATTAGATTTTAAGGTTTAGTTATCGATGCGATTTAGAGTAGTGCTCTTTTATTTGTTGGTACAATCGTCCGGTAGTTAGAGTAAAGCTCTATTTCAAAAGTTTTTATAAGAATTATTATCTGAAAATGTATTGACAACATGTTTTCAGTAGTGGTTTTAAAACTTGAAAGTTAGTACTCGGATAACTAAATTCTTAGGTTTAATTTGGACACCTTGAATAAAGTTTAAACTGTCTAACCCTACCAAAGGTGGCATTTAAATGGTTCATTTTCAATCTCTTAGAAAAAGGAATTAATTTAATTAACCAAATTAGTTATCAACCCCACCCATAGGTGTTAATTGATTTGTTTAGTTAACAAAGAATATCTAACTGTGGTATTCATACAAAAAAGGGAGAATCAATAAATATCAATTCATATCTTTAATAACCTAAATAATACGAGCAAGCATAATTAACTTAGTTATTATATCCATAAATACTCCACTATTTATAAAAGATAAAATTTGCACGAATGTTTATTAAATCTATGTTTATTTTTAGGTAAGTAGATTAAAAACACAAAACCCCAAAATATCGTGACAAGATGTTTAGGATTTAATTTCGTTTTAAAAATTTTGAATAATAAATTAAAAACCACATACATTCCTTCCTTAGATCGACCTTGGGAGTATACTTATCATTTTCTACGAAATGATTCGTGCACTTACGAGAGTTTTACAAATATTAAAACCAAAGTATTTGCGAGAATCGGCGATGCCGGTTTTCGTTCATCAACGAGTTTGAGTCTTGTGAGGGTTTTCAGTAATGATACCCACAAACATTGAACTAAATGTAAAAATAAAAACAATCAACTTAAAAACTAAAATTACAACAAAATCAAAAATTAACTTTTAAGAATAAAAGAAAACAACATATCACAAAAATGTCTCATACTTTTTAATCTCCTTTAAGATCATAATTAAAATCTCAAGCATAAGTTATTTTAATCTTTTTAAACAATCATGATTTATTATAATAATTAGTCAAAAATCATTTTCATATTTCATATAAAAAATGTATCAATTTAATTTCACCAAATTTCAGTGTCAGGAATCCAAATTCACTTCGACTTTATTCCTCACTTAGTCAATACTCTCAAAACACTGAATCCTATGGGTTCAAACACTCATACTAATTTATATGCGAAAGAGTTGATTTATAGAAATGAACTAATATGTTCGCATATGTATAAAAAATAAAGGCTCAAACTATTATTTTAACGTTGATCTCATGAAAGGAATCGCATGTATAAATTATAAAGATATCATATATAAAAATTATTTTCATGCATAAATCAAACTCATTAAGAAAGAATTTCAAAATATATACCTTTTACAAATGAAGAAAGTGCAATGACTTTTTATGGAATTACTTTCTATATCTTTCTTTTGTAATTAGCCTTTACTCACAACTTTGTAGGCAATGTGGGTCATAGTATGTAGATTATACTATATATTATTTATCTCTCTATTTTTTTCTAAAAATATTTCTCAATATATATATTTTAGAGAGTCAACCTATGTACAGATTGTACATTTTTTGGATTTTGGTGAGTGGTTAATTTTGTGGCTTTTCTGTTTGATCTTGGTGTAGGTAACTCCAGTTTTTTTAGTAGTCATGCATGAATGAGATATAAGCATATATTATCAATTTCTACTCAAATCATTTAATCTAAGCAAAAATAATAATAAAAAATATACGACACTCTATTTAAGTTGAGAAAAAATTCATACATTCAATGCTAATACCTATAGAGATTATCTAAAAATTTGAAGAAATAAGAAATGTGTTTGAAGTAGAAAAAAATATATTTCACTCTGAATAAAGGAAATTAGGCTCAAATTATATCTCACAAAGGTAGTCTCCACTAAAAAAAATTCATAAACACCGATTTTGGGTTTAATATAATTTCCACATCTTATCAAGAAATACTAGTTATGAAAAAAACTAACTAATTATCAAAAATAATTACAAAATATTTCATGATATGTTTTCAAAAATTAATCTAACAGTACAAAAGACTTAACTATTTACTTAAATTTGATTTAAAGAAATGATAAATTTTTGTGAGAATTTTTTTTTAAATTCCAAAAATTACTAAATCACACAAAACAAAAATAAAACCAAACATAAAAAATGAAAATGTGAACATAAATAAAAAAAATTATTTTTTATTTTTTTATTTTTAAATTGCTAAATTTGTTTTCACCACCACCAACCTAGAACTTACATTGTCCTCAATATAACAACTATAAATTAAAGATAAAGAGAAAAGAAAAGAAAAATTACCTATTTCCTAAGAATGTACAAGTAGTAATGGAGAAATGCAGGTGCATCCATCATATTTATCATTAAAGTGTATACAGACAGATTGCTGTGAACTTCTAACATCTCAACAAATATTTTTAGTTTTTACAATTTAAAAATTATTCACATGTAATTAAACTAAATAAATAATAAAATTAAGTAAATAAAACAAATAAAAGAAAATTACCTAAAATGATGGGTTGCTTCTTATCCAGCGCTTAGTTTGCTAAGACGTAACTTGGGGATTGCATTTTAAGTAAACTCAATGTCCCTACATCGTTGAGTCAATCAAACCTATAGGTAAGACATGGTTGTCTACCTATACTTTTTCAGTTATGCCCTATTGATTTTCAAATTTTTCTGTACTTAAAACTAGGGACATACTTTGAGGGTTTTAGATAACCCACATCTAGGTGCAAATCAAATAATTAAGGCATCAAAACACAATTGTACCTAGATCAAACAAAGCAACTAACTCCTTAGATTGTAATTAAAACTTTAAAATTTTGGAGATAGTTTTAGAATTTGTTTTTTGTTTTGTTTTGTTTTTTTAAGATAAAATAATATAATCAGTATTAACCAGTAGTGCTCGCAGAAAAGAATGGTGGTACAAATGCTCCTTAAAAACCATCATCTTAGACAAAACAACGTTCCCAAGAAAAACTAGTGGCATAAAGGCTTCCAAGAACTAGTCTTCTAGACAAAATTCCCTTAGATCTTTACTTTTCATGCTATTAAAATTAAGTTAATTACGTTAAGTTAAGTAAAAATTTAAGTTAATTAAGTTAATGAAAATCTAATTTAATTAAGTTAAGTGAATTAAAAATCTAAGTTAATTAAAAAGTTAAGTTAATTAAGTTAATTTAAGTAAAAATCTAAGTTAATTATGTTAATGAAAATCTAAGTTAATTAAGTTAAGTGAATTAAAAAATTTAAGTTAATTAAGTTAATTACAATTTGAGCTAATTAAAAAGTTAAGTCAATTAAGTTAGTAAAAAGCTAAGTAAATTAAGTTAAATGAAAATTAAACAAAAAAAATAATTTTTTTTTATTTTTTTTATAAAAAAAATTAAAAATAAGATTTTAAATAAATAAAATAAAAAAACTTAAAATTAAATAAAAATTAAAGAATTAAGTTTTTTCTTTATTTTTATAATTTTTTTATTTATTTTTATTTATTTATAATTTAATTTTTTAATTTTTATTTATTTATTTATTTATTTTTATTATTTCAAATTTCAAATTTCAAATTTAAAATTGCAAAATTATTTTACTATTAATGCTATAATTATTATTAATTTATTATGAAATTTGAATTTGAATTTTTTTTTAATTTGAAATTTGTTTTGTTTACTATTAAAAAACGATATCTTTATTTTACTATACACGCTATAATTTTTATTTATATATTTATTTTTAAGTTAAAATTTTTAAAATTAAATTTATTTTATGAACGGTAAGTTTTTTTTTATTTTTATTTTTTACTTCAAATTTCAAAATTATTTTACTATTCACACTATAATTTTTATTAATTTTTTTATTTCTTATGAAATTTTAAATTTGATTATTTTTATTATTATTTTTTTTTCACTCAAAATAAAAATAAAAATCATAATTATTTACAGCACAAAAAGTTTTTAAAATTTTGATAAATAATTTAAAAACGCTATTGCTTCCCGAGTAACTGCGCCAAAAACTTGATGAGCGAAAAATGGCATCGCCGATCCTGCAAATACTTTGGTTTTATATTTATAAAACTCTCGCAAGTGTACGAATCATTTCATAGAAAATGATAAGTATACTCCCAAGGTCGATCTAAGGAAGGAATGTATGTAGTTTTTAATTTATTATTCAAACTTTTTTAAAACGAAATTAAATCCTAAACATCCTGTCACGATATTTTTGGTTTTTTGTGTTTTAATCTACTTACAGAAAATTAAACATAGATTCAATAAACATTTATGCAAATTTTATCTTTTATAATGGTGGAGTATTTATGGATATAATAACTAAGTTAATTATGCTTGCTCATATTATCTAGGTTATTAAATATATGAATTGATATTTATTGATTCTCCCTTTTTTGTATGAATACCACATTTGGTGGGGTTAGATATTCTTTGTTAACTAAACAAATCAATTAACACCTATGGGTGGGGTTGATAACTAATTTGGTTAATTAAATTAATTCATTTTTCTAAGAGATTGAAAATGAACCATTTAAATGCCACCTTTGGTGGGATTAGACAGTTTAAACTTTATTCAAGGTGTCCAAATTAAACCTAAGCATTTAATTATCCGAGTACTAACTTTCAAGTTTTAAAACTACTTCTGAAAACATGTTGTCAATACATTTTCAGATAATAATTCTTATAAAAACTTTTGAAATAGAGCTTCACTCTAACTACCGGGTGATTATACCAACAAATAAAAGAGCACTACTCTAAATCAGACCGGATAACTAAACTTAAAATGTAATTTTCAGATTTAAGTTTGTAATGAAAAATAATATATTTCTCTCTATCATTCTTAATATAAAATCTTGAATAAAAATAAAATCAATTCATTTTAGAGATTTTTACCTATTTAATATTTCGCAAGCATAACAACGTTATTATTATATCATGTTTACAAACAGCCAGCAAAATTAAATTTAATCACAGACAAATTAAATATAACATGTAAGAATAAAGCATAAAAAATAACTACAACAAAAATAAAATCCTTACAGTACTTCGATGCTATTCCCGTTGCTGGAAAACCTCCAAATGGAATTTGCATTCCCATTTATTGAATCAAAAAGCAAATAAATTACAAAAGCATAACTAGTTCTTCTCAAAAAGAGAAGAACTCTAAAACTAAGAAAAACTAACTAAGAAAAGCTAAAAACTAAGAAAAGCTTAAAAACTAAGAAATGAGAGAAAGAAAGAGAGAAGAGAATGTGTTTTTAGGTGTGTTTAGTTGTGAAGAGAATGGGGGTATTTATAGGTGAGGATGGGAAGAAAAAGTGGGTGAAAAAATGATAAAAAATGGTGGAAATGTAGAGTGGTGGATGATGATGTCATTTGATGACGTCAACATGACCTGGGGGTGGTTGTGCGCGAAAATGGGGTGAGATGACAGCGGCACACGTGGAAGGCACCAGTGGCGTGCACGGGCGCGCACGGAAAGAGGCTGGCACGCGGGGGATTAGGTCTTTGGTGCTCGGGGCCCAGGTCATGCTGCGGCTGAGCAGTAGGGCTTCGATTTTCTCTTTTTTGACTTTTTTGACCCATTTTGTCCAATTTTTCCATATTTGTTGACCTTTCCTCATTTATTTATTAATATATTTTTGATGTATTGCCTCCAGTATTTCTCTTTGAGTCTTTAAGTTACGTTTTTAAGCGAAAATACCTTAAAAACAATAAAAATACCTGTGATTCTGAAAAAGGTAAATTTATATAAATATATGATAAAATCATATAAATAGATATATTTTTAATCAATTAATGTGCATAAAATCATGGTAATTTTAGTGCTTTTTGAGCACTCATCACCCTTTAAGTCCAAAAGACGAGAAACTTATAGTTGCTACCTTTGTAGCCAATGGATTAAATTGAGTTGGGGTTGGTTCAGGCTCAACATTCTCAGTAGGATCATATGATATTCCAGAAAGAAAAACTACACTATCGACCATGGAAAAGCCTAAATGCCATTTCAAAATTAGGATCATCTTCGAAAATTGGATCTTTAGCTCCCTTCATCTAAACACGAGATAAATATTAGTAACTTATTTGATTACAAAGTGGTCATATTTTGGCAGCACATAGTGCACCATAAAGCCAATTGTCAACCTTAGTGACAATATATATGTGATTTAAGTGAAAGATATTATAGCAGGTATCAATTAAATAATTTCAGGATTCATGACCTAAACAAGTGAATTTACACGTGATTTCACCATTGCGATCCAATATAGGGTGACATTACTCCTGGTAAAAATAAGAGATAGAAAATGCTAAATATATAAATAGATGAGATAGAAATATTATCGCAAATATCCCTTTCTTTTCTTCAAAATTATCTTTGACGTTTTATTATTATCAAAAATGCCCTCAAACGTTAGTAACATTATATCATCATTTAAGAGTAGGGGCAAAATGATAATCTCTCCTATACATATATCACTTTTATGTCTCTCTTCCTCGCTATACACGCAACCTTACTCTTTTTCTTCACGCAATCTCTCTTCCTCATCTCCTAGTCTCATTACCATTTTTCCAGTCACCCACTCCTTCACCGGACGACTCTTTCCAATCTTTCCTTACACCCACCCTTCGCTTACTCATCCCTTCTACTGAACTCCTCTCCTCTGCCTCCATCTTATCATCCCCCATCTCTCCCCTTTCCTCAGAACCTCTTTCGCCCATAAACACAGTAAGCACCATCTTATCAGTCCCACCTATAAGTAGTAAGCATCATCCACTGTCTCCCACTCTACCACCGCTGCAAGTTCGACATGGAAGGCATGAAATAGACATGATTACAATCAGCCTTTGAGGGATTACAATATCTTTTATGATATGTGTCTCCATTTATGGTCTTTTTTATTTTAGGTTTTTTTAATTTTTCTTTGTATCGTTTTTGGTGGCTTAAATAGTAGCAGGGGTATTTTTGATGAAGGTAAATTAAATATTGTAGCAGGGGTGTTTTTTATGAAGGTAAATTAATTATTATTGCAAAGATATTTTTGATAAAGATAAATTAATTACTATAGCATGTGTATTTTTGATAAATATTTGTACCGGTAACATTCAAAAAGCTATATAAGTAGGGGTAGAAAAGACTTTTTCTGATATTGTTACTGATTTTTCACGGTTTATTTAACTTTTGTTAAATAATAAGGATATTTTTGAAGATACCTTAAACTTTAAAGGTATTATAGCTATTTTGTAAACGTTAAGGGTATTTCTGAATATATTGAAAACCTTGAGGGTATTTTTGATTTTTTTCCGACAAGATGTAACAAGACAATTGAAAGAAAAATATGCAGCAAGATAGATTATAATACTCAAAAAGTAAAATGAAGAAAAATACAACTTACTATCATCAGAAAAGGTAAGAAGAAGGAAAATTGGTAGGTTCATTTATGTTTCTCAAAAATGGACATTGAAGTATGTCTAAGTGAGAAGGCATGTACTCTTGATTTGGGTCTTTGAGAAAGGAACCCATCTTTATGATCGAAGTTAACCTGCACAGGGTGGACAAAGAAAACAGTATATACAAAAATGTTTATGTATTGTTGTGAGTAAGAAAATGCAAGCTCATAAACGGTATATACAAAAATGAGTCAACTTAGACTTTTTTCTGGAACGATAGGTCACGTTAGGGATTTGGTGAAACATTGTATTATCGCATGAGGATGGGTTGTGTAAGGCATATGGTCAAATGATGGGTTCATGTGAGGCATGCGAGTGAGTGCTAGTGAGTATGGTTGGTAAGAGAAAGGTGTAAAGGTGAGGGAATTAATAACTGGAACAATGCATTCGGTGAGAAAGTGGGTGATTGGAACGATGCGTCTAGTGAGGGAGTGAGTGATAAGAACGATGTTGCTAGAAAGGCTGGGAGACGAGGTGATTGTAACGATTCTGATGAGGTTGGGAGACGTGAACGACGTGGTTGCGTAAGGAGAGGAAGTTGCGTGTGTGAGGTTCTGAGAAATGGATATCACACGAGAGTGATATACATTAGGGGGAGATTACCATTTTAGCCCTGGACTTAGACGATGATATAACGTTAATAACTTTGGAGGATAATTTTGATATTATTCAAACCCCAGGGATAATTTTGAAGATAAGTTAAACCTTAGGGTTATTTTTGATAGTATTATGTTAAACTAATTTTTTTCTTTAACCATCGCGTTTGTGCAAACATACTAGTGAGTCAGTTACCACTAACCATCGAATTTATTTTTACATTTCAAAATTACCATTTCAAATCTTATACATATTTTTTCTTAATTTTTTATTCTATTAATTAAATTGCACCACTTGTGCTTACTAGGTAGAAAAAATTAATCTCACAAATTTTCATTACTATTATATTTATTGGGAGAGGAACATTACAGTTAATAGTATAGTTTTTAGTCTCTTAATACTTGTATAATGATTTAGTAGTAAAATGTTCCATCATTTGCTATTTATTTATTCTAATCCTATCAACAAACTTAATTATAGATTCTATTGATACTTATTTTGAATATTTTTTTCTATATATTTAATAATATACATAATTGAAAGGCTAAATAAGAAAGATGTTAAGAAGGTACCAACCTAATTGAGACATCCCAATAAATTTATTGAGGTCTCTCAATTACAACCTTTCATTAAAAAACTAGTAGGACGGGGAGTAAAATAGAAAAATAAAACAAATGCTCTTCCAAGACTTCAACCATGTTTAAGTGTACAAAAATCACATTATTAAAAATAATATTTATTTGATAAAATGGTTAATGATATTTCTCAGATTAAGTTTTATTGTGTATTTAGTAAGTGTATTATAAAATTTGTTTTTTAGTATCTAATTTTTATAAAAGGGGATTAATTAAAGACAAAGGGAATTATTTCAATAATTTTGTATCAAAATAATATTAATATCGTCAATTAATTAAAATTTTATTCTTTAGATATGTATAGTGATAGTTAATATAAATTTCCCTAAAATATTTATTAATATTTATTATTTTAATATTTTATTAATTCTTTAGTTATTGATTTTCTAATGATTCTATGAATTGAAATGTGAAAAACTATGAAGAAAATAATTCCAATTTTTTGTTCACGTTCATTGGAATGTATTAATTGTTTTTATTTAAAATGATGTTTTTGATTCAAACTAAGACCATGAATCACTTATAAATTCAATTATGAGAATCTTGATAAAAAGAAAGATAGATTTCGTCGCCGAAATCGCAAGATATAGCCGAGGCTTCAATTGGGTCACAATCGGGTCGAGCTGACCTGACTAGAGGTTAAAGATGAAGTAAAAAAATCCATTGGCATGACTTGAATCCAGGTATCTTGGATGAGATCTAGGCGCCCTGGCCACAAGACTACAACGATGTTTATGTTATTTTATATACTAAAGGATTTTTATATATATTAAGAATTTTCTTTTTATTTATTTACTAAATTAAAAAATATAATTTTAATATGATTAATTTATTTAACGTAAGTTTGTCATGTGTAAAATATTTATTATACATGTGACAATTGTTTAAATAATTTTTAGCACATTAAAATTTATTTATGATTAAATACATTATGCTTAAATTATTTGTTTTGGTATTTGTATGTATAAATTATGCATATGAAATTTAGTTAAATAATTTATGCATAATGGAATTAATTTTTAATGGCTCTTCATGAATTTAATTTTTACTTATATTATTTATTTTTCTTGTATAATTTATTGTCATTTCTTTATACATGCAATCTTAAGATAAATAATATTTGTACATTTAAAATTAAATTAATATTACTTATGATTTTATGCAATAATTGAGCCAAAGGATTTAGTTAATATTTAAGTAATATTTAAGTAATTCATATAGTTTAATTAATTAGGGAGTAACCACAATATCTTTAATTAATTAAACTATAATAATGTTTATTTAGAATCACATTTAGAAAAATAAATATTAATTGTGATTAATCAAATGTGATATAATAAATCTTATCTCACAAGAATTTTTATTATATTTAGTGTGATTAATTAGGATAGAATATCAAATTATATTTTTTAATTTACCCACAGAGATTAGAAAAATGAACATAATTTGATAGTTTTATTGTAAAGTTAAGATGAATCTAATTGAATTAGAACATGAGCCCACAGGTAAGTTCTATGTCACTAGATTCATATTTTTTATGATTTACATTGGTAAAAAATGATTTTAATTTGGGTCTCAAAATTTTAATAAACATATAATCTTTAATCGTAGTTTCGTAGCCTATAAATTTCTCTTATATTCGTTGTGACATTCTTGAATTGAAAGGGAATAATTATAAAATATGGAAGGAAAGAATTCTCCTTCATATATGGTGGATGAATATTGACTATTCTACTAGGAAAAATGAACCACCTAAAATTACTGAAACCACATTCCAACAAATATTACACTTTATGAATAATGGGAACGATCTAATCGCCTTAGTGTGATATTCATTAAGATTTAGATCTCTACCGATATTCCTGGTTTTTTTTATCAGCATAACAATGTTTAGGACCTGCTAAAATCCATTGATGATCAATTTGTCACTTCAAATAAGGCTTTGACAAGCACCCTTATTATGAAGTTCTCTTCGTTAAGACTCATCAGTGTGAACGGTATGCGCGAGCACTGATGAGTACTCAAAAAGTACTAAAATTACCATGATTTTATGCAAGTTAATTGATTAAAAATATATATATTTATATGATTTTATCATATATTTATATAAATTTGTGTTTTCGGAATCACGGGCATTTTTATTGTTTTTTAGTTATTTTTGCTTAAAAAAGTAACTTAAAGACTCAAAGAAAAATATTGGAGGCAATATATCACAAATATATTCATAAAATAAATGAGAAAAAGTCAACAAATATGTAAATATTGGATAAAATGGATCAAAAGGGTCAAAAATGTCAAAAAGGGTAAAATTGCGCATGCAGCTACCCAACCGCATAGACCAACGCGCACGGGCGCCCCTGCTCCATTATGCAAATGAGGGACTTTATAGCTCAACTTAAGAATCTCGAGGTTGAGATGTTAGAACCTTTCTTGGTGCATAATATCATGAACATTCTTCCACAACAGTACGGGCCGTTCAGAATCTCTTACAACACATATTAGGATAAATGGTCAATTAATGAACTAATGATCATATGTGTTCAAGAGGAAAGGAAGCTTGTTATGGAGCTTGGTAAAAGTGCAATGTTGGTTACAACACGTGGGAAAGATAAATCTCAAAACAAATATAAAGGGAAAGGGATAATTCTACCTCAAGCTGATATTAAGAAAGAAACAGGTGTTTATTCTGTAAAAAGAAGGGACACATAAAGAAGGAATGTATCAAATTCTAGAAATAGCTTGAGAGTAAAGGTAATTCAACCTCGTTTGTTTGTTATGAATCTAATATGGTTAATGTTAATATTAACACCTGGTGGATTGATTTAGGATCAACAATCCATGTTGCAAACTCCTTATAGGATATGCAAAACCTAAAGAAACCAGTGAGAAGTGAGCAATACATCTTATCCGTAAACAAGATGGGCTCACAAGTGGAGGTTGTAGGAACATGCAGTTTAATTTTAAGTAGTAGCTTTGTTTTAGAATTAGAAAAGAACTTTTATGTTCCATGTTTCTCTAGAAACTTGATTTCAATTTCAAGACTTGTACCTTGTGGTTATTCCTTTCACTTTTTAGAAACATCTTTCAGTTTATTTAATAAATTTGATTGTGTTAGGAATGATATTGTCTTATGGTCTTTACTGCATTAATTTACAAAATAATGACACTCATAATGCTATGCATGTTCAAGCTGGCACTAAAAGGTGTACTATTGATGATGACTCTTCTACATTGTGGCATAGGAGATTAGGACATATCTCCATAGAAAGAATTAAAAGATTAGTGAATGATAGGGTACTTAGTACTCTTCTACACATGTGTGGACTGTATTAAGGAAAAGTAGACTAACAAGTCAAAGAAAGGTGCCAATAGGATTTTAGGCATATTAGAAATCACACATACTAATATATGTTGTCTAGACATAGACATGCATGGTTAGAAATATTATATCACTTTTATTGATGATTTTTCTCGATTTATGTATCTCTACATGCTTCATAATAAAAGCAAAGCATTAGATGCCTTTAAGATCTTTAAGGCTGAAGTAGAGAAGCAATGCGGAAAGCAAATAAAGCTCATGAGATCAAATAGAGGTGGTGAATATTATGGTAGATATACTGAGAATGTAAAAATAAAAAAAACAATAAAAACAATGAAATCAAAAACTAAAATTACAACAAAATCAAAAATTAATTTTTTTTTGAATAAGAGAAAACAACATATCACAAAAATGTCTCATACTTTTTAATCTCCTTTAAGATCATAATTAAAATCTCAAGCATAAGTTATTTTAATCTCTTCAAACAATCATGATTTATTATAATAATTAGTCGAAAATCATTTTCATATTTCATGTCAAAAATGTATCAATTTAATTTCACCCAATTTAGGTGTCATGAATCAATTGCCCGACTCTATTCCTCACGAAGTCAATACTCTCGAAACATCTTGAATCCTATGGGTTCAAACACTCATACTATTTTATATGCGAAAGAGTTGATGTATAGAAATGAACTAATATGTTCACATATGTATAAAGAATAAAGGCTGAAAGTGTTATTTTAACATTGATCTCATGAAAGGAATCAAATGTATAAATTATAAAGATATCATATATAAAATTTTTTTTCATGCATAAATCAAACTCATTAAGAAAGAATTTCAAGATATATGCTTTTTACAAATGAAGAAATTGCAATGACTTTTTAGGGAATTACTTCCTATATCTTTCTTTTGTAAATAGCATGTTCTCACAACTTTGTAGAGCAACGGTCATGGTAGTATATAGATGATACTATTTTTTATCTCTATTTTTTCGTAGATATTTTTCAATATGTGTATTTTTTAGAGAGTCAAGTATACTGATTGTACATTTTTTGGATTTTGGTGAGTGGTTAATTTTGTGGCTTTTCTGTTTGATCTTGGTTTAGGTAACCCCAGATATGTCTTTTTGTTTTTGTAGTAGTCATGCATAAATGAGATATAAGCATATACTATCAATTTCTACTCAAATCATTTAATCTAAGCAAAAATAATAATTAAAAATATATGATACTCTATTAAGATGAGAAAAAAATTTCATACATTCAATGCTAATACCTATAGAGATCATCTACAAATTTGAATAAATAAGAAATGTGTTTGGAGTAGAAAAAATATATATTTCACTCTGAATAAAAGAAATTAGGCTCAAATTATATCTCACAAAGGTAATCTCCACTAAAAAAATTCATAAACACCGATTTTGGGTTTAATATAATTTCCACATCTTATCAAGAAATACTAGTTATGACAAAAGCTAACTAATTATCAAAAATAATTACAAAATATTTCATGATATGTTTTCAAAAATTAATCTAACAGTACAAAAGACTTAACTATATACTTAAATTTGATTTAAAGAAAAGATAAATTTTTGTGAATTTTTTTTAATTCCAAAAATTACTAAATCACACAAAATAGAAATAAAACCAAACACACAAAAAAATGAAAAAGTATATTTTTTTATTTTTAATTTATTTTTTATTTTTACATTGTTAAAACTTTTTTTTTAATTAAGCATGGTAACTTTTCACCACCCCCAACCTAGAACTTACATTGTCCTCAATGTAACAACTGTAAATTAAAGATAAAGAGAAAAGAGAAGAAAGATTACCTATTTTCTTGAGAAAGTGCAAGTAGTAATGGAAAATGCAGGTGCATCCATCATATTCATCATTAAAGTGTATACAGACGGTCATTTGTGAACTTAACATCTCAACAAATATTTTTAGTTTTAACAATTTAAAAATTATTCACATGTAATTAAAATGAAATAATTAAGTAAATAAAAGAAATAAAAGAAAATTACCTAAAATGATGGGTTACTCCGTCCAATCGCTTAGTTTGCGTCTTAGCAAGACGTAACTTGGGATTGCATTTTAAGTAAACTCAATGTCCCCTCATCATTGAGTCAATCAAACCTTCCGGGTAAGACAAGGTTGTCTACCTATACTTTTTCGATCACTACGCCTACTATTGATTTTCAAATTTCTTTATGACTTGAAACTAGGAGCATACTTTGAGTTTTAGATAACCCACATCTAGGTACAAATCAAATAATTAAGGCATAAAAACACAATTGTACCTAGATTAAAACAAAGCAACTAACTCGCTTAGATTGTAATTAAAACTTTAAAATTTTGGAGATAGTTAGAAATTTTTGTTTTTAAGAAAAAAATAACATAATCGGTATTAACCAAGAGTGGGAAAGAATGGTGGTGCAAAGGCTCTTAAAAACCATCCTCCTAGATAGAACAACGTTCCCGGGGAAAGACTAGTGGCCTGAAAGGCTTCCGAAGAGCCAATCTCCCTCAGACGGAGAACTCCCTTAGATCTTTACTTTTCATGCTATTAAGTTAATTAAATTAAGTTAAGTAAAAATCTAAGTTAATGAAAATCTAAGTTTAAAAAAAAGGTTAATTAAGTTAAGTGAAGTAAAACAAATCTAAGTTAATTAAGTTAAGTTAAAAAAAATCTAAGTTAATTAAGTTAAGTTAAAAAAAAATCTAAGTTAATTAAGTTAAGTGAAGTAAAAAATCTAAGCTAATTAAGTTAAGTGAAGTAAAATAAAAAAAAACTAAGTTAATTAAGTTAATGAAAAATTAAGTAAAAATCTAAGTTCATGTTAAAAAAAAATCAAGAAGAAAAAAAATAGCTAAAGAAAGAAAAATAAAAAAAAATATAATAAAAAAAAATTGAAAAAGGTAAAAGAAAATAAAAAAATAAAATTATGATTTAAAATAAATAAAAAAATAGTAAAAATTAAACTCAAAAAATTAAAATTTTGGTTTATTTTTTATTTATTTTATTTATTTATTTTTTATTTATTTTTATTTATTTTTTATTTATTTTTATTTATTTTTATTTTTTATTTATTTATTTATTTATTTGTTTTATTTTTTAACTTAAAATTTTTGAAATGTTTTTTTTTTAATTTTTTTTACTATTCATGAACGGTAATTTTTTTTTATTCAAATTTTAAATTTCTAAATTATTTTATTATTCACGGTACAATTTTTATTTAAAAATTTTCTTCTTTTTTGTTAATTTTTTTTCTATTCATTAACGGTAAAAACTTTTTACTTCAAATTTCAAATTTCTAAATTATTTTACTATTTATGCTAAAATTAATTTTTTTTATTTTTTTTATTTTTTTTATTTTTTTTATTTTTTTTATTTTTTTTATTTTTTTTATTTTTTTTATTTTTTCTTATGAAATTTGAAATTTGATTAAATTTTTTTTATTTTTTTTTAAAAAAATCACAATTATTTACAACACAAAAATATTTTTAAAATTTTGATAAATAAATTAAAAACGCTATTAAAACGGACGTATGAAAAACTTGATGAAGCGGTAATCGTGATCGCTTGAAATACTTTGATGAGCAAAACGGCGTGTGATCCTCACAATACTTTGGTTTATACTTATAAAACTATCGCAGTCTCGAATCATTTCGTAGAGAATGATAAGTATACTCACAGTCGTCTAAGGAAGGAATGTATGTGGTTTTAATTTATTATTCAAACTTTTAAAGCGAAATTAAATCCAAAACATCCTGTCACGATAGTTTGGTTTTTGTGTTCCTAATCTAATAACATAAAATAAACATAGATTCAATATAACATTCATGCAAATTTTATCTTTTATAAATAGTGAGTATTTATGGATATAATAACTAAGTTAATTATCTTCTTAGTATTATTTAGGTTATTAAAGATATGAATTGATATTTATTGATTCTCCTTTTTGTATGAATCTACACCTTTGGTGGGTTAGATATTCTTTGTTAAGCTAAACAAAATCAATTAACACTTTATGGGTAGGGTTGATAATAATTTGGTTAATTAAATTAATTCCTTTTTTCTAAGAGATTGAAAATGAACAATTTAAATGCCACCTTTGAGTGGGTTAGGCAGTTTAAACTTTATTAGTGTCAAATTAAGCCTAAGAATTTAGTTATCAAGTCTTAGCTTTCGAGTTTTAAAACCACTCGAAAAACATGTTGTCAATACATTTTCATATAATAATTCTTATAAAAACTTTTGAAATAGAGCTTCACTCTAACTATCAGGATGTGCAATTTTCAACAAATAAAAAAGCACTTTACTTTAAATCGGAATCGGATAACTAAACCTTAAAATCTAATTTTGATTTAAGTTTGTAATGAAAAATAATATATTTCTACAACATTCTTAATATGAAATCTTTAATAAAAATAAAATCAATTCATTTTAGAGATTTTTACCTATTTAATATTTCGCAAGCATAACAACGTTATTATTATATCATGTTTATAAACAGCTAAATGGATTAAATTTAATCAATTAATTAAATATAATATGTAAGAATAAAGCATAAAAATAAGCGTAAAGAAAATAAAATCCTTACGAACTTACAGACGCTATTCCGTTGCTAGAAAAACTCAATGGAATTTACTACCATTTATTGAATCAAAAACCTAAAATATTACAAAAACATAACTAGTTCTTCCCAAAAAAGGGAAGAACTCTAAATCTAAGAGAAATTAACTAAGAAAAACTAAAAACTAAGAAAACATAAGAAAAACTAAGAAAAACTAAAGAATCCTAAAAATCTAAGAAAAGAGAGAAAAGAATGTATTTGGAGGTGTTGTTTTAGGTGTTT
Source organism: Hippophae rhamnoides (assembly GCA_033030585.1). Classification (NCBI taxonomy): domain Eukaryota; kingdom Viridiplantae; phylum Streptophyta; class Magnoliopsida; order Rosales; family Elaeagnaceae; genus Hippophae; species Hippophae rhamnoides. The sequence continues at coordinate 41,791,120 of CM065429.1, read as the reverse complement.
GAAGGTGTGTTTTGAAGTGAAGGGAAGGGGGGTATTTATAGGTGAGGATGGAGAGAAAAAATGAGTAAAAAAATGTTAAAATAAATATTAAAAAATTAAAAAACGTGTAATGGAAATCCTGAGGTCATCAATAGCGTCGGCATGACGTCCTGTTCTTTACACGTGAAAAATGGGTAAAACGCCTTGGAGAGCGCTGGCTGGGCGCTGCGTTAGGCCCCAGAGGCGGCTCGGCTAACGCGTGAGAACGATAACCAGCCAGCCGATCTTGCCACGCATGAAACGATAACTCCTTGTATGATCTGCCCAGGGATGATGCCGGAGGCTGGAGTCTTTGTGTGACGCGCGTTTTTCTTTTTTTCCATTTTTGACCTTTTTCACCAATTTTGCCCATTTTTTCCATTTTTGTCGACCTTTGCGCATTTATTTATTAATATATTTGTGATGTATTGCTTCCAGTATTCCTCTTTGAGTCTTTAAGTTGCATTTTTAAGCCAAAATACCTGAAAAACAATAAAAATACCCGTGATTCCGAAAAAGACAAATTTATATAAATATATGATAAAACATATATATATATATATATATATTTTTAATCAATTAATTTGCATAAAATCATGGTTATTTTAGTGCTTTTTGAGCACTCATCAGTATCAAATTCTAGAAATAGCTTGAGAGTAAAGGTAATTCAACCTCGTTTGTTTGTTATGAATCTAATATGGTTAATGTTAATATTAACACCTGGTGGATTGATTTAGGATCAACAATCCATGTTGAAAACTCCTTATAGGATATGCAAAACCTAAAGAAACCAGTGAGAAGTGAGCAATACATCTTATCCGTAAACAAGATGGGCTCACAAGTGGAGGTTGTAGGAACATGCAGTTTAATTTTAAGTAGTAGCTTTGTTTTAGAATTAGAAAAGAACTTTTATGTTCCATGTTTCTCTAGAAACTTGATTTCAATTTCAAGACTTGTACCTTGTGGTTATTCCTTTCACTTTTTAGAAACATCTTTCAGTTTATTTAATAAATTTGATTGTGTTAGGAATGATATTGTCTTATGGTCTTTACTGCATTAATTTACAAAATAATGACACTCATAATGCTATGCATGTTCAAGCTGGCACTAAAAGGTGTACTATTGATGATGACTCTTCTACATTGTGGCATAGGAGATTAGGACATATCTCCATAGAAATAATTAAAAGATTAGTGAATGATAGCGTACTTAGTACTCTTCTACACATGTGTGGACTGTATTAAGGAAAAGTAGACTAACAAGTCAAAGAAAGGTGCCAATAGGATTTTAGGCATATTAGAAATCACACATACTAATATATGTTGTCTAGACATAGACATGCATGGTTAGAAATATTATATCACTTTTATTGATGATTTTTCTCGATTTATGTATCTCTACATGCTTCATAATAAAAGCAAAGCATTAGATGCCTTCAAGATCTTTAAGGCTGAAGTAGAGAAGCAATGCGGAAAGCAAATAAAGCTCATGAGATCAAATATAGGTGGTGAATATTATGGTAGATATACTGAGAATGGACAAGCGCTAGGTCCATTTGCTAAGTTTCTTCGAGAGTATGGGATAGTTGCCTAATACATTATGCCAGGTTCACCAGACCAGAATGGTGTAGCAGAAAGGAGAAACTGAACATTATTGGACATGGTACGGAGCATACTTAGCTACTTCAATCTTCCTAAATACTTGTGGACTAAAGCTTCAAAGATGATTATGTATATATTAAACCGATTTCTAACCAAGGTTGTCTCAAATACGCCATTTGAATTATGGAAAGATTGGAAACTAAGTTTGTGACATATTCATATTTAGGATGCCCATCTGAAGTGAGGATTTGTAATCCATAAGAGAAGAAGCTAGATACAAGGACCATAAATGGGTATTTCGTTGGATATGACAAAAGGTTTAAGGGATATAGGTTTTATTGACCATCTCATAGCACTAAATTTGTGGAATTAAGAAATGAAAAATTTCTTGAGAATGACTTGATTAGTGGAAGCAATCCATCCAAGGGAATTGTTCATGAGAAACATCATTCAGATGCTCAGTGTGCCACTTCAAGTAATGGACTGATTATTGTTGTTAACAACGTGCCTCTGATGACTCTATAAAAGTAGAGTCATTAGCGCATTTTTTTACTTAATATAAACTTTTTAGTAAAAAGGGATGAAAATATAATTTTTGAAATTTTTTTAGATTTTTATAAATTTTTAACGCATGACCAATCAAGAGCTACCACGTGGCCTACCACATAAGCAGAGGAGCTGATTAGGAAAGCCACGCGAAAACCATGTAATTAGGGACAATGAATCACGTTATGTGACATATGAGGAGGATGAATTGCATGCCACGTGTCAATATGACATTCAATCCAAGTTCAAAGATCGATCAACTCGCACTGCCACGTGTCACCATGCGATTACTCCTTTCATCCCACACGTGCACTATGCCATTTATTCCTATGAACCACATTACACCGCATGGCACTGAGTCAGCAAGCATTGACTCTGTGATTGGCTCGCATTGTTAGTTTTGCTTGTTTTGATCGCAACCCTTGATCTAAAGTTGATCTGATGGTCCATATCACACCTGAGCTATATTTAAGTTCCCAATCACCCCATAACCCCCAAGGGGCCATCATTAGCATAATTTTGGTCAGTTTTTGGAGCTAAAAAGAGATAAAAAATACAGAAAAATTCAAGAGGGGACACAATTTTTGTGGAGATTCCATAGGAGATTAACACTACAATTCAAGAGATTGATTGTATTTCTTCTTTTACTCTTTTCTTTATCAATTTTAATGCCTTTTTATGAAAAATATGAGCTTTATGAACACAATTATGTGTAGTTAATTTATTAATCTAAGGATCTTATGAACCCAATTTTCACCATGTGATGATCTAATATTTTATCTCAATTATATTGTTAATTTAATTATATTATTTAATCTGATTTTTATGCTATTAATTATTTAGCCAATAATTTATCTATAGAGGCAATTAAATAGATTTGAGAGAATTATTTAATTGTTTGTCTTGACTAAATAACAATCATAGTTTCTTGGCAGAGATGTATGATTCTTATGTATGTGATCCGTAATTGATAAACTTAATGAGTAGTATCTAATTTAATTGGCATGGGAGTATTATTAAATTAATTATTATATAGTGTGTAGTTTATTTGAGAAAGGAATACATACTAGATATTTTCTCATACTAGATATTAGGGGATTAAGTATTACTAGATATTTTCTCATATATCTTACTTACAAAATTTTATTTAATTAATTATTACTATTTACTTTTAGTCATTTTAATTTTGCTTTCTTAAAATATAAAAATACAAAAAAATTGATATTTAGTTTTTTTAGTTTTAAAAATTAGTTTCTAATAAAATAATTTCGGTGGAAACAATATTTTCTTATCATTATATTACTTGTTACGATACGTATACTTGTGTATTCATTGCATACACAATTTGTGTATTCATTGCATACAAAATTTGTGTGTCGATCAACCTCAAGTACAAATGCGTGTTGAAGAACTAGTTCTGGAAGTACAAGTTATTGATCTTAATCCAATAGAATCTGAAATTCAACAGATGCTTGAAGCTATTGAACAACCAGTTGAAAAACATGATCCTACTCCTCAGGAGAATATTAATATGACATTAAGAAGATCTACTAGAACTAAAAGGTCAATAATTTCTAGTGATTATGTTGTATATCTATAAGAATATGATTGTAACATTGGAGTTGAGAATGATCCTGAATCCTTTTCACAAGCCGTGAGTTGCAAAGAATTTGAATTATGGTACAATGCTATAAAGGATGAGATGAATTCCATGAAAAGTAATGGAGTTTGGAATCTTGTTGAGTTTCCTAATGATGCAAAATCCGTTTTATGTAAATGGGTATTTAAGACAAAGAAATACTCATTAGGCAACATTGAAAGATTCACGGCTAGATTAGTTGCTAAGGGATTCACTTAGAAAGAAGGAATTGATTATACAGAGACTTTCTCTCATGTATCTAAGAAAGATTCCTTGCGCATTATATTGGCATTAATAGCCCATTTTGACCTTGAGATGCAACAAATGGATGTGAAAACAACTTTTCTCAATGAAGATCTAGAAGAAGAGGTTTATATGAAACAACTTGAAGGATTTCTTTCTAGTTATGGTGAGCATTTGGTTTGTAAGCTTAATAAATCCATATAAGAACTAAAACAAGCATCCCGCCAATGGTATTATAAATTCTATGGAGTAATTTCTTCATTCGGATTTGTTGAAAACCCCATGAATCAATGTATATACCAGAAGGTTAGTGGGAGTAAGATATGTTTTCTGATTTTATACGTTGATGGAATTTTGCTTTCAACCAATGATAAAAGTTTGCTACATGAGGTAAAACAATTCCTTTTTGAAAATTTTGATATGAAAAATATTGGCGAAACATATTATGTCATTGGAATTAATATTTATAGAGATAGACTTCGAAGCATCTTGGGTTTATCTCAAAAAACCATTATCAATAAAGTTTTAGAGAGATTTCGAGTGAAATATTGTTCACAAAATGTTGCTCCCATTGTGAAGGGCGATGAGTTCAATTTGGACCAATGCCCAAGAAATGATTTTGAAAGAGAACAAATGAAGAACATTCCATATGCTTCTACTATTGGAAGCTTGATGTATGCTCAGGCTTGCACAAGGCCTGACATTTCATTTGTTGTTGGAATATTGGGTCGATATCAAAGTAGTCTAGGTTTGGACCATTGGAGAGCTGCTAAGAAAGTGATGAGGTAACTTCAAGGAACCAAGGAATATATGCTAATGTATAGACGAATCGACTATTTGGAAGTAATTGGATATTGCGATGCGGAATTTGCTGGCTATATTGATTCACGCAAATCAACCTTTGGTTACATTTTCATGCTTGCCAATGGAGCTGTGTCTTGGAGGAGTGCAAAGCAGTCCTTGACTACTACTTTCATTATAGAGGTCGAGTTTGTGTCATATTTTGAGGCCACATCACATGGTGTATGGTTGAAGAGTTTCATTTATGGGCTTAGAGTAGTTGACTCTATTTCTAGGCCATTAAGATTATATTGTGACAACTCAATTGTTGTGTTTATGGCTAAGAATAATAAGAGTGGTAGTCGTATTAAGCATATTGACATTAAATGCTTGGTCATAATAGAACGTGTTAAGGAAAAGAAAATGATCATTGAGCACGTTAGTATTGAGTTGGTGATTGCTGATTCTTTGACTAAAGTGATCATGTAGAAAAAATGGAAATTGGTTCCATTTTGTAAAGTATATATACAATTTACTACTGAAACTCTTATATATTATGATATTTTCTCATATTCATGTATACCTTAAGTTATTTGAGAAAATATATTTTGTATAGGACCAATAATAAATATAGAATTTATTCATTAAGTTTTGTTACCACATAAATTTTAATACTTGAGAAACTAAATACATTGTAATATATAGAAGATAATACTCACTCTTTGAGGACGTATCACCATGATGTATGTTTTTATTTCTTAAGAAAGATAATTGATGGGATTAAGTTGAACGTTTGGACCAAGTAGGAGAATGTAACCAATCCATTCGTTCTCCATTTTTCTTTAACAGATCATTTGGTGGTCTAAACGTTTATGTCATTGAAAAGCTCGTTGGTTATGGCTAAAGTTGGTAACAGATGCTAATGCTTTGATGAAAATCACGGCTATAAAATGGGTGTTATGGTCACTAAGCTCAACACACAATTCTAGTGCAATACACCATCTATTTGAGTGCTATTAAGAGCTTAGAAGTTCATAACACAAAGAGCAAATCAGTTTTGATCAATTTAAAGTTTTAAGAACAATTTCAATTACCAGAGGTAAGATATTTGTTTTATTTATTTTCGATCCTTTTAGTTTGTTTATTTTGTATTTGAGTCGATTAATTTATGTTTACAAAATATTTATTTATAGATCAGAGAAACAAGTTATAAATCTACATTTACTTAAGTTTTTGAGTTTCTTAATTCTTGAAGACATTGTGGTGTTGCTTTCCATTTTCATTTTGTAATTTCTTCTCGAATGATAACTTCTCTGATCAATAATTATGATTTATCTTAAACACCTCAAAAAAATTCATTCTTAAAACTTGAGTATGGGTGTTGTTTTCACTATTATTTGATTCGTTCATTTGTTCGGTCAATATTGTCCTGTTTTTGCCTTTTGGTTTTGAATGAAATCCTTGGCTATTATGGAAGACTAGACTTGCGAGTATAATTTTTGTTACGTTTAGGAGTTCCTGTAATGAAGATGCGGCTCGATTTTAGGGTGCCAAACTGCAAGTATAGTAGTCCTAAACTCTGTTTGACATATTTTCAGCCATCATTCAATGCATGGGATTGTCGGTAAGTTAATATTTTTATTCTTTTTGATGTTGGTTATAAACAATCTTTGTATTAGTCTCAAACTCCTTGGCTCATAGGATTGCCTTTTATTTAAAAAGGATTTAACTTTGGTTTTGACATAATACAATTACTTTAAAGTAATAATAGATTTATAATATACTTTTAAATCATGCCTAAAATAATTTGGAATAAAATTGTTCTTATACTTTAAAGTAATGATATATATTATTTTTTATATTTGTTAAGAATTTTCTACAATAATGGATTTATAATTGAATCAAAACTTGGATTAATTTTTATTCTTTATTTATTTATTTATCATTTTATATATAATTTTAAATATGTTTTAGAATTTAAACAAATTAAAAAATAAAAAACAATTTAGGTGCAAAGGGATTTTTAACTAGTATGATAAAATATCGATGAAGATTAATTATATGATTTAAAATAAAAAAAATAAATAATAAAACTAATAGACAAAAAATAAAAAATTCTTGAAAAAAATATTATGTAAAATATTTCAATATTCCGTCAAATTTTAGTCAATGGTTATTATAGATTGCTATGATATATTGGCATTATTTTTTAATAATAAAAAGAAATCATTCATGGGTTTTTTTTAAAATCCATTTAATTTTTTTCCCTTTATACCTTTTTTTCTTTTCCGGTTCAATTTTAAAGTTAACTACATTATCTCCATTTTTTAAATCAATCATCTTTTTTTTTACTAATACAAATATATAGAAAGCTTATAAATATTTTGAACTAAGATAGAGTTGTGCACAACAATTAAGATTTGTGTTATTTGTTATGTATGCCTTCGTATTGACAATAAGATGCTCTTGAATTTATCTCTTAGAGAGTCTAATGAATGGATATCATATTGAAGTGATACGGTTTTGCCTGAGTTTGTGCACGAACATCCTTTGTATAACCGAATACCTATTGTCGTTTATTTTCCATTATGGTTTCAACAAAAACTCGTGTATCACCTTCCATATAAATAGCTTTATGTTTACTATTTAAAGTATGATCTAAAAATGCATTGACATTCCATACTTAAGTAACCTTTGCAGAAGTAATAGATGACATATGGTGTCATGTTTCAATAATGTAACCTATATGAGATGACCATGTTTCCAACTAGAATCAATGTTACATTTGACTAGTTATTTAGGTGAAGGTTTCCAAAAACCATAATATCTTCTTTCATAGACTTTATGGTGTGATCATCTTCCATTAATGCTTTCTTGAATTCATCAAATCTAGAGCTGATAGTATATAGATGAGAACAGTAATATAACATTCCATTATTAAAAACAATCTAGTTTGGGATGTACCAAATTTATTTGATTATGAGAATAGTCAAGAGTGTAGAGTATAAAGGAGGAAGATCTGTACGTAGAAGGGCATCAGGTAGGCTCAAAAGTAGATTAAGCTATATGAATATGTCTAGTATTATAGTAAATTTTTAGATGATATTCCATTTCCAATGAAACTACCAGGATTGTAAAATTTCACACCTAATGAATAAGTGATCCTTATAATGAGAGCACATTTAAATATTTTCCAGAGATATATTGTCTTTCTAAAAGTTTAGCTTTCCCTAATTTCTTTCAAAAACTTGCATGATCATAGTTACCCTTAAATTTGATGAACGTGACATATGCATCTTTGATAGAAACCACTTGACCTTTTGTACCAAACCATTTTAAATAGTCTTTTATCTAACCTTGGATAATGTAAGGCTTGAATGAAATTGCCCACAACATTTGGGAATATCAAGTTTATTTGGTTTGAATTCCATTAAATTTGAGGATTCTAGTGAAAGAGTTCATAAAGGTGGGTGAGTTAGATATTCTAAGGAGATTGATATGAAAGTGGTAGAGTTTGGTTAGTTAAACATAGAGTCCAAGGATCCTTCCAAATGTTTATGTTTATGTTCATATGAGAAGTTCCTTTGCCCATTAAAGGCCCTTCCAAATGTAAGAGTCTAAGGCTTTGGTTTGTACTTTGAAGAAATGTTGATCTTTTAAAAATTTGCTACTCAAAATTATGACCTAAATGTTTTTTTGGGGTTTACAATAAAATCTTAGGCTGCCTTGGCTAGCATAGCTTGATTGAAATCGTAAATTTTTCTAAATCCTAAACCACCAGCTACTTTTGGTTGACAAAAGTTGGACCATGCTATAATAGTGAAGAAATATGTATCATGAATATTGTTCTTCCACCAAAATCTTTATAATAATGTGTCATCTTCACATATGTTTGTTAGTAATTTAAAAGTACTGATGAAATAAATATGAATGTTTTATAGTATTGACTATATGAGAGTGGTTCTACTTGTCTATGAAAAAAGTTTTGATTTCTAACAATCCAATTTGGATTTCAATTTTTGGATGATAAATTGAAAATCTCATTTCTTACTTGTGATCAAAGATAAAAAGTTACCTAAATATTTGATTGGAGTTGAAGCTTTTTGAATCTGGAGGGTTGAGCGGATTTGAAAGCAAAGAGCACCATTTAAATTGCTTGAAATAAAAGCTATAGACTTATTAAAATTAACACGTTGCCTATACCAATTGCAGTATTTTCCAATAACATAATGAATATTTGTAGACTCTTTCACATTTTCTCTAGTGAAAATGACTAGATCTTCTGGATACATTAAATGAGAGATAATAGGAGAGTTTTTTCTGATTTTGATACCATGTAGCTTATTTATATCATCTGTTTTAGAAAATAATCTGGAAAAACATTCTAATACTAGTAAAAATAAATAAAGAGAGATGGGGGATCACCTTGCTTAAGATCTCATAGAAGTTTTATGAATCCAAAAATGGAACTATTCTGTAAGATTGAGTAAGTGATAGTAAATAAAAATTAATAGATCATTTCCCAAAACTTTGATGAAAAACCCAGATAGTGTATGATGTTGGGTGAAAAATTCCATTCGACTTTGTTATAGGCTTTTTGAAGATCCAATTTAATACATATTAAACGACCTTTGTATATTTTCTTTTTTGCAACAATGTGTGCAATTTTATGAGATTAAAGTATATTCTTAGCTATCCATCTACTAAGAAGAAAGGCTATTTGGAGAGGTGATATAATGTTTTGGAGGAGGGGTTGTAACCTTTTGAACAAAATTCTTGAGATAATTTTGTATACTATATTACAAAGACATATTGGTCTATAATCATTGCATGAATAAGGATTTGTGATTTTTAGAATGAGGGTGATGAAAGTATGGTTCCAACCTTCTTTTATAGTCTCTATAAGAAGGAAATGTTGAACTTTTTGAATAACCTGGCTGTCCACAGTGTGCCAACATTTTTCAAAGAAATAACTAGAAAACCATATGTTCTATAGCTTTAAGATCATGCATTTTATATAATGTTGCTTTGATTTCTAAAGTAGAAGAAATAATAGTAAGTGAGTCATTGTGTTCATGTGTAATGGTTAAGGGAAAGAGTTCCTTTAGTTCATCCTCAATGTTAGGGTTATCGATTGCAAAATTGAGATTGAAATTGTTTCTTCTACGAACAATAATTGAAGCAAGAAATAATTTCATGTTCTGATCACCATCTTTAATCTATAATTCCATTGATTTTTATTTAAGGATGGAATCCAACCTTTGAAGTTGTTCTTCTAGCAATTCACAAATGTTTTTCTCTTTTGCACTTTGATTTGGTGCATTGTTCTTGAAGGAAATCTAACTTATTTTTAAGTTTTTTAATTTTTTTTGGTACAAACTCGAATTGATTTTTATTTCAAGTGCTCAATTATTTGACTTAAATGCTTAGGGTGTGCATGAAAGATAGGTGATGTGCAACTGAGTTAGTGCAAATTGAATCGATCAAATGTTGGGAAGAGAAGTCCCAAAACCATACCCCAAAAAATGAAATGGCCTACATCCAAATTGTTCACTCTTACCATAAAAATTAAAAAGAATATGGTTGTGATTGATGAGTGCTCAAAAAGCACTAAAATTATCATGATTTTATGCACATTAATTGATTAAAAATATATATATTTATATGATTTTATCATATATTTATATAAATTTGTCTTTTCGGAATCACGGATATTCTTATTATTTATTAGGTATTTTTGCTTAAAAATGTAACTTAAAGACTCAAAAAGGAATACTGAAGGCAATACATCACAAATATATTCAAAAATAAATGAGGAAAACTCAACAAATATAGAAAAAATGGACAAAATGGGTCAAAAAGGAGGAAATCGTGCATGCAGCCACCCAGCCGCATCGAGCACCCGTTAACGCCTGGTCCGCACACGCTGCCGCTTCATTTGCATCCACTTCATACGCATCGCTGCGCCCATCTGCCCCAATCTCCGCACGCCGCTGCCCCCACGTCATGTTGACGTTATCAATCACTACTCCGCGTTTCCATCATTTTTTATCATTTTTTCACTCATTTTTTCTACCCATTCTCTTCATAACTAAACACACCTCAAAACACATCTTCTCTTCTCTTTCTTTCTCTCATTTCTTAGTTTTTATGTTTTTTCTTAGTTTTTAGCTTTTCTTAGTTAGTTTTTCTTAGTTTTAGAGTTCTTCTCTTTTTGAGAAGAACTAGTTATGTTTTTATAATTTATTTGTTTTTTGATTCAATAAATGGGAGTGCAAATTCTGTTTGGAGGTTTTCCAGCAACGGGAATAGCATCGAAGTACTGTAAGGATTTTATTTTTTTATAGTTATTTTTTATGCTTTATTCTTACATGTTATATTTAATTTGTCTGTGATTAAATTTAAATTTATTGACTCTTTGTAAACATGATATAATAATAACGTTGTTATGCTTGCGAAATATTAAATAGGTAAAAATTTCTAAAATGAATTGATTTTATTTTTATTCAAGATTTTATATTAAGAATGTTAGAGAGAAATATATTATTTTTCATTACAAACTTAAATCTGAAAATTAGATTTTAAGGTTTAGTTATCCGGTCTGATTTAGAGTAGTGCTATTTTATTTGTTGGTACAATCGTCCGGTAGTTAGAGTGAAGCTCTATTTCAAAAGTTTTTATAAGAATTATTATCTGAAAATGTATTGACAACATGTTTTCAGTAGTGGTTATAAAACTTGAGAAAGTTAGTACTCGGATAATTAAATTCTTAGGTTTAATTTGGACACCTTGAATAAATTTTAAACTATCTAACCCCACCAAAGGTGGCATTTAAATGGTTCATTTTCAATCTCTTAGAAAAAAGAATTAATTTAATTAACCAAATTAGTTATCAACCCCACCCATAGGTGTTAATTGATTTGTTTAGTTAACAAAGAATATCTAACCCCACTAAATGTGGTATTCATATAAAAAAGAGAGAATAAAAAAATATCAGTTTATATCTTTAATAACCTAGATAATATGAGCAAACATAATTAACTTAGTTATTATATCCATAAATACTCCATTATTATAAATGATAAAATTTGCATCAATGTTTATTGAATCTGTATCTATGTTTTTTTTATGTTCTTAGGTTAAAAACACAAAAACCCAAATATCGTGACAGGATGTTTAGGATTTAATTTTGTTTTTGAAGTTCGAATAATAAATTAAAAACCACATACATTCCTTCCTTAGATCGACCTTAGGAGTATACTTATCATTTTCTACGAAATGATTCGTGCACTTTCGAGAGTTTTATAAATATAAAACCAAAGTATTGGCAGGATCGGCGATACCGGTTTTGCTCATTAGTGATCCGAAGTGAAATTGGGAAGATTTAAAACCAAAGCTTTTGGAAATTGTTCAAGCTAGTTGGTGCTTGAAATGATTTTATCTAATATTTTGTAAATGCAATCTTCTTCTGAACATCTATCACACTATGTGAATTTTGTGCTTGTGGAAACAATATCAATGGCTCCTAAATCAGCCACGAGTTTAACGAATGAGGTTTGTAGTTATAAACTAAATTATATACCTCCCATTTTTTGAGAATCATGGATAATGTCATTTAAGCAACCCAATATACATGAAAGGCATAGCCAAGTTGGATATAAAAGAGGTGATTTCTTGCCAAATGTTGTGTTTAGCAAGTACATAACTACCTATTTTAACAATAAAGAAAGCTAAATAACTAGACCAAAACCAACAAAAGCAACCCTAATACCAATTGTTGGTATGATCAAGCTAATTTTAAACATTTGGAATAAAGATTGCAATTGTTACATAAGTACTACTTGTACCTTTGTTTCCTTTATCCAAACAATCTTTAGTTTATGTTTTCTAATAGAGTAGCATAATGCTTTCTTGGCTCAAGGTAGCATAAGACCTCAACCATTTTGACTTAGAATTTTCATGGCTGGTTTAGGGATAGGTTAAAGGCTGCCTCCTTTCCTAGTGAAGTTGTGGTATGAGTAACAATATCATTAAAATGAATGGTATGAGCTATACCAAGAATGTGAACTCTTTGTACGTCTTGTAGAACTTCTGTTGGTGTAGTGATAAGATCATTCAAACATATGATAGAATCAGAGTTAGGTTCTGATGCAGTAAGGAGCTCAATGTTTAATTTCTTTTTTGCACAAGGGGGGAGCAAATAGCCTTATGTTTTGAAGCCAATATAACTTTGTTGACAAAAGGAGCTTGTGGAATATTTTCAAGTTGAACTATGGGTAAACTTGGGTTGGAATGAGTGAGAGAACTATATGGGTTCATAACAAGAGTATATTGGGAAGTGTGTGTAGGTTATGGTGGCTTGTAGTTGAATTTGTGAAATGAAAAATAACATACACTATTTGGGAAGTGTAGTTAATAAAATGGAAGGGATTACAATTATAAGCAACTTTAGCAATGGAAGATCATGTTGGTAGTAAGTCAATGAGGCTTTTTGGTTGTATCAAAATTGATGGAAAGTCCTATGGCTTGTGCTACAATTTTCTATCTCAATATCTCATCAACTATAGCAAGGCTAACTTGACAGTACCACTCATCAAAGAATTTAGCAAAGTAAGCAATCTTAAGAACATGGTTCACTTGAAGTAGCTCTTGTACTTCTTGGTGGATTCTAGAAGCCTCGATTGAGAATTTCTCTTGTTATAGTAAATACTAAGAGAAATGGCTCTCTTGGTCTTCAACAAATTGTGTAAAATAGTGGGTAGATTTCTTCTTGGAAGGATCAGTATTCTTAGGACCATAAATATTAAGTAGCAAAGATCAATAGAGTTATGACTCTCTTTAGATGAGTTGAGCTAGAAATGATTTCTTTAGAGGAGGACATGAATTACGCATACCCAGCATATGTTGGCACATGCAGCCAAAACACGCACACAACCAACACATGCCCGACACACACCAAGCACATGTCTGACACACGCTGTGTTTATTTCTGTGCACGTGTGCCAACATACTCCTATGCCATTTTCCGCAAGTGCCCAACACCAATCTGTCAAAATATTTGTGCCCCATATGCGTACCAACCTGTCCAAAGGCATCCAAATTAAAATTTTGAAACATTTTCCCCCATTTTTTGGCCTTTTCCTCACCAATAAAAGGACCATATTCCCCATTGTAAAACACACAATTTTCTCAACTCTTTCTCTTTCTAGAAAGTTTTCTTTTTTTTAGGTTTAGTTTTAGAGTTCTTCTCTTATTGAGAAGAACTAACTATGTTTTTATAGATTTTTAGCTTTTGATTCAATAAGCGGAGATGCAAATCCGTTTAAAGATTTTCCAGCAATAGAATTAGTATCAAACTATTGTAAGGATTCTTTTAAGGTATAATTTTAATCATTTTTTTACAGTTATCTTTTTATGTTTTATTCTTATATATTATATGCAATTTGTCTATGATTAAATTTAACATGGCTAACTTTTGTAAATATGATATAATAATAACGTTTTTATGCTTGCGAAATATTAAATAGGTAAAACATCTCTATAAAATATATTGATTTTGTTTTTATTCAGGATTTTGTATTAAGGATGTTAAAGAGAAATATATTATTTTTCATTACAAACTTAAATCTAAAAATTAGATTTTATGGTTTAATTATTTGGTCTTATTTAAATTAGTGTTTTTTTATTTGTTGGTATAATCGCTCGGTAGTTAGAGAGAAACTCTATTTCAAAAGTTTTTATAAGAACTATTATTTGAAAATGTATTGAAAACATATTTTCAGTAATGGTTTTAAAACTTGAGGGTTAGTACTCGGATAATTAAATTCTTAGGTTTAATTTGTACACCTTGAATATAGTTTAAAATGTCTAATCCCATCAAATGTGGCATTTAAATGGTTCATTTTCAATTTCTTAGAAAAAAAAGAATTAATTTAATTAACCAAATTAATTATCGAACTCACCCATAGGTATTAATTGATTTGTTTAATTAACAAAAAATATCTAACCCCACATATAGGTATTAATTGATTTGTTTAATTGACAAAAAATATCTAACCCCACCAAAGGTGATATTTATATATAAAAAAAGAGAATCAATAAATATCAATTTATATATTTAATAACTTAAATAATATGAGAAAGCATAATTAACTTAATTATTATATCAATAAATACTCCACTATTATGAATAATAAAAATTTGTATTATTATTTATTGAATCATATTTTGTTTTTTTATGTCATTATATTAGGAAACAAACAAACCAAAATTATTGTAATAGGATTTTTATGATTTAATTTCATTTTTAAGATTTTGAATAATAAATTAAAAACCACGAATATTTCTTCCTTAGATCGATCTTGGAAGTATACTTATAATTTTCTATAAAATGATTCGTGCACTTGCGAGAGTTTTACAAAACATAAAACAAAACTATTCATAAGATCGGAATTGCATTTCTGCTCTTGTGTTCATCAAGATTTTGGTGTCATTCCTGGGGAAGGAATAACGTTTTTAAATTATTTATCAAAATTTTGAAAAAATTTTGTGCTGTAAATAATTGTGATTTTTTTTCCAAAAACAAAATTACAATTAAAAAAATAAAAAAGCTAATTAACTTAGATTTTAATAGCATAAAAAGTAATGATCTAAGGGAATTCTATCTAGGAGACTAGTTCTTGGAAGCCTTTGTGCCACTAATCTTTCCTGGAAACGTTGCTCTATTTAGGAGAATGGTTTTTAAGGAGCCTTTGTCCCATCATTTTGTCCTAAAAGCACTCTTGGTTAATACTGATTATATTATTTAACTTAGAGGTTAACTTAACTTGTTTATTTAGTATTTTTTTATTTTCTCTAAATTTTTGTATAATTATTTTATTATTCTTATCCTTTTGACACGTGTTTTAAATTTACGTTTTCACTAGTCTATGTATGGTATAAGATCCTTAGGAAACCCTCTTATACCATACATAGATAACATTCATAAATTTAAACAACTATCTACAAGGTTGGATTCTAACCATCAACCTATTTTTGAGCCAAACACAAAACCAAGCCTTAATCCTTTACCATAACTAATAAAAAATGGGAGAAAACCCACATGTTAGGGATACCACCATGAAGGAGTTTGCACGACTAGTAATTGGCATGGAAACTGCCTCTATCCAGCTATGTGAGGCTACTCAAAATTATGACTTGAAAAACATTCATTTTTCCATACTTCCTTCATTCTATGGGCTACCTAATGAAGATTCCCTTTCCTTTATTAGGGAATTCTATGCCATAGTCCAAACTTTCCCCTTGGTATTCTAAACGAGGATCAATTTAGAATAAGGTGTTTCCCTTACACCTTGAAGAAAAAGACCAAAGCTTGGTTGATGTCACTCCCTCTAGGTTCTTTGATGACCTCGGATGACATTTACAATAAATTAATGGGAAAATTCTATTCCTACCAAAAAACATCAGAGTTGAGAGCAAAGATTGCCACTTTATTATATATGGAAGGAGAATCATTCCATGAAACCTAGGATAGGTTCAAATAGTTCCTCACTCAATGCCCCTATCATAGTTTTCCCCTATGGTTACTGAACCATTTCTTTTATGATGGACTTACACAACAATGCCAATTTATTGTCGACAATGCTGCTAGAGGAGCCATTCGAGAGAAGACAGCCTCAGAGAAATACAACCTCTTTAAGATGTTGTATAAATTCCCAATAGAAAAGCTCACGAGTGAGAAGATCTAGAGTTTATGAAATTGATTCCAACAATAAAGTTCAAAAACAACTTGTTCAATTGAACAAGTAAGTTGTCTTTCCCATTACACAAATCAACACTAATAATGAACATTATGGTTTGTATAGAAACATTGGACATGGTACTAAAGCCTATCCATATCAAGGAGAAACACTAGTTGGACCTGAATAGGTTAATGTTTTGGGAGCGTATCAATAGAGACCAAGATTCGATCCCAATTCAAGTACCTATAATCTTGGGTGGGGGAATCATCCTAACTTCTTCTGGAGGCAAAACAACCCTCATTTTGCCCAAGGATCAAATCATCTAGGCCAGTAATTCCACCAGCCCATTCCAAGAAGCCTTCCTAGTAAACCAACCTTGGAGGAAAACTTTAATTCTTTTATTCAAGTCTGCAGAGATAACCAATATAAAACTAATGAACAATTTGGTTTTGTGGAAGCTTCTATCAAAAAAGTGGAAGTCCAAGAGGAATAGTTAGCTCAGCATTTGCAAAAACAAAGGAAATACTAACTAAATGATCAAAGTGGATCAAATAAATTCAATGAAAAGGAGACATTGAGTTTGTCATTCTGAAATCTTCAAGCAATGTCTTACTAGAAAATGATAAATTTTAGTCCTAAGTGGGAGGTCATCCATTATTGTATTTTTCTTTCTTCTAGTGTGTTTTGTTTTGTTTTTATTTTAAGAATGTGTGTAATAAAATTAAAATTAAATAAGAGAGATTCATTTATTTCAAAATTGTGTTCATTCTTAAAATTTTGCATTAAAAAAACTTAATTCATTAACTTAATTAACTTATATCTTCTCATAACTTAATTAACTTAGACTTTCAATTAAAATAAAAAATAAAAACAAATTTAAGTTTCTTGTGTCTTTCATCTTCTTTAAGCCTATACATTTTTTTAAGTGAGAAATTTTTCTTAGAGAAGTCTACTATTTTTCATTTTAGGAGCTAGATACGCAAAATGAGGAGGACCTATTTCAACTACATGCAGGAGATGGGCAGAAAATGATGAAGGACTATGCAACACCAATCATTAGAAATGCAACTTATGACATACAATTGCAAGAGGCTGCAAGGAACTATGAGTTGAAAAAGATTCATTATTTTTTGTTACCTTCCTTTTATGGTATCCCTAATGAAGACCCTTTGCATTTCATTAGAGAATTCTATGCTATTGTCCAAACCTTTCCACTGTAGAGAATTCATAAAGACCAGCTTAGGATGAGGTGTTTTCCTTACACCATCAAGGATAAAGCTTGGTCATGGTTCATTACTCTATAGTCGGGTTCTCTAACAACATGGGAGGAAATCTATGAAAAGTTTATAGAAAGGTTCTATTCCCATCAAAAGACTATTGATCTAAGGATGAAGATAGCACCGTTTTCTCACATGGATGAAGAGCCCTTTCATGAAGCTTAGGAAAGATTCAAACTCATTTTTCATTCAATTTCCTCATCATATATTTCCATTAAAGCTACATAACCAATTCTTTTATGATGGATTGACACTGTAGATTCAATACATGGTTGATAATGTTGTTGGAGAAGCTGTGGGAGAAAAGACTGTAGAGGAACCTATAGTCTCTATGAGCTATTGAGTTCTAATTCCCAATAAAGAAGTACTAGAAAAAGAAGAGTAAGAGTTAATGAAGTTGGCTCCAGTAATGAAATGACCTTGCAACTTGCTAAATTGACTAAGCAAGTGCAACTTCTCACTACCCACCAAATGTCAAATCAAGAGGTGTGTGAAGTATGTTTTTCAATTGGGCATAATGCTCGTAATTGTTCATATACTTGTGATTCTAGTGTGGATTCTATAGAAGAAGTCAATTACTTTCAAAGATATCATCCAAACACCAATAATCACCCTAACCATCATTGGAAACCAAACAATTACCAAGCCTACAACCAATTCCAAACACTAAGGCCATATAAAAACCACCATAATCCACCAAATTAATCTTTTAAGCCAACCTTAGAGGATAGCTTAAATACTTTTATTCAAGTTAGTAATGACAACCAACTGAGGAATAATCAAAGGTTGAGCACCATGGAGGCTTCGGTTAAAAGGATTGAAACTAAAGTTGGGTAGCTAGAAGAACAAATGCAAAGGAAAGAACCAGGAAAGTTGCCCAGTCAACCCGAATAAGTGAAGGATGTTAGAACCCTTTGAAGTGGTATTGTAGTTAATACTAGTTTACCTAAAATATCTAAAGATCTACCTTGTAAATTAGGTAACAAAGAAGGTGAAATTCTAGTCTTGCAAAATGGAGAGACGAGTGCTAAAATTGAAAAACCTTCAAAAAAACTCATTGAGGAGTCATCTGACATCCCAAAAATTCAAAAGTCAACATAACCACACCAGCTCCAACTACCTTTTCCATACCGGTTGAAAGAATCCAAACAAGCTAAGCAATTGTATGTTATTTTTAATATTCTTTCTAAAGTACATATCAATTTACCATTATTAGAAGTGATAATTAATATGCCCTCCTATGCTAAGTTTCTCAAAGAGTTGAACATTAAGAAAAGGGAGGTATGAACTTAATTAGCAAGTAGTAGTATCAGAAATTTCTAGTGCTATACTTCAGTACCACTTCCCACTATGTTGAAAGACCTTGTAAGTTTTATCATAAACATAACTATAGGGGATAGGAAGGTCACTAAAGAAATGCTTTATTTAGGTGCTAGTATAAAATTGATTCCCTACTCTATATTCTTATAGCTTGATTTAGGAGATTTAAAAGCCACAATTATATCCCTTCAACTTATAGATAGATCTCTTAAGTATCCAAAGGGAATAGTTGAGGATATGCTGGTACAAGTAGACAAACTGATAATACCTATTGACTTTGTGGTTCTTGATATGCAAGAAAATCTAGCCTTGGACAGAGAGCACATGATACTACTTGATAGACCATTTATGGAAACTACCAAGACTATTATTGATGTGCAAGATGGAAATTTGACAATGACAGTCTTAGGAGAGACTGTTCATTTTAAATTTTTTGATTCTTCACATTTTCCTTCTATTTCTTACATCTATGAAATATTCAATGTTGATCCTTTGGATAATCTTGTCCAAATCACCATTTATCGAACCAGAATAGAAGACAAGCTTGAAACTGTTCTTACACTTGAAGAGGTTAAAGAAGATTTAAATGAGGAAACCAAGGAGTACCTTGAACAATTAGATAATGATGAACTATTGAAAAAATCTAGTACACTCTTAAATCTACTCAGTTCCCCATCTAGTAAAGAGGCCAATCCACTTGAACTTGAACTCAAATACTTACCTAAGAACTTAAAATACGTGTTTCTGGGAGAAGGAGAAACTTATCTAGTGATAATTTCTGCCACATTGACCAAAACCCAAGAAAAGGAACTTATAAAAGTGCTTAAGAAGTTTAAGATAGACATAGGTTGGACTATCAGGGATATAAGAGGCATTAGTCTTACCATGTGTATGTATAAGATTAACTTGGAGAATGGTGCTAAACACATACGAGAGGCCTAAAGAAGACTAAACTCAAACATGTAAGAGGTAGTTAAGAAAAAAATTCTTAAATTGTTAGAAGAAGGAATTATCTACCCTATTGCCGATAGTAAGTAGGTTAGTCCAATGCATGTGGTACCTAAGAAATCTGGGATAACAGTTATTAAAAATGACAAAAGTGAATTAGTGCCCACTAGAATAATCACTAGATGGAGGATGTGTATAGATTTCAAGAAATTGAATTTATATACTAAAAAGGATCACTTTTATCTTCCATTCATTGATAAAATGTTGGAAAGATTAACTGGGCATGAATTTTACTATTTTCTAGATGGATTTTCCGAATATTATCAAGTACCCATAGCACCATAAGATCAAGAAAAAACCACATTTAAATGTCCTTTTGAGACATTTTCTTTTCAAAGAATGTCATTTGGGTTATGCAATGCCCTCGCCACATTCCAGAAACGTATGATGTCTATCTTCTCGGACATGGTGGAAAAATTCATTGAGGTTTTCATGGATGATTCCTCTATTTTTGGAAACTCATTTGATAATTGCTTACATAAATTGACTTTAGTTTTAGAAAGATGCATTGAATGCAATATAACTCTTAGTTGGGATCAAAGTCATTTTATGGTTCAACAAGGGACAACGTTAGGACATATCATTTCAAACAAAGGTATTGAAGTTGTCAAGACAAAAGTTGAACTAATTTCTAAATTACCTCCTCTACATCTTTTAAGGGGATAAGAAGCTTCTTAGGACATGTAGGATTTTACAGATGATTTATTGAAGATTTCTCTAAAATAAGTCGTCCCTTATGTAACCTGTTATTAAAATATGTTTATTTTGATTTCAACGATGATTGTCTTATTACCTTTAATACCTTGAAAGAGAAACTAACATCTGCCCCTATTATTATGGCACCAAACTGGTGTTTACCCTTTGAAATAATGTGTGATGCTTTCGATTATGCTATCGGAGTAGTCTTGGGATAGAGAGTGGATAAACATTTGCATGTCATTTACTATACTAGCAAAACACTTAATAAAGCCCAGATAAATTATACCACTACTGAAAAAGGAATTCTTAGCTATAGTGTTTCCCTTAGAAAAATTTAGGTCTTATTTAGTAAGATCTAAAGTGATTATGCATTCTGATCATGCTACGTTAAGATACCTATTAAGTGAACCAAATGCCAAGCTAAGATTAATCAGGTGGGTCTTACTCTTACAAGAATTTGACCTAGAAATCAAGGATAAGAAAGGCAATGAAAACTTAATAGCTGACCACTTATCTAGGTTGATTTTTGACTTCAATTCTCTTAAGGGTGAGAGTAATGAAGATATAGTTGAAACCTTTCCTGATGAATAGTTATTTGCAATAGGTCTAAACCCATGGTATACTAATATTGTAAACTATCTTGCCACTAGTATTTTGAGACCTAACACTTCATATCAGGACAAGAAAAGGTACTTAAAAACTATCAAGGACTATTTCTGGGATGACCCTTATTTATACAAGATTGGTCAAGATCAAGTCATCCAGAGATGTGTACCTAAAGAAGAACATAAGAGCATTCTCACTCTTTGTCATGAACTTCATTGTGGGGGCCATTATGGTGGCAAAAAGATAGCATGTAAGATATTACAATCTGGATTCTTTTGGCTCACTCTTTTTAAAGATGCTCATATATTTTGTGGACAATGTGATATATGTCAAAGAACAGGCAACATAAGCAAAAGAGATGGAATGCCTTTATCATCTAATTTAGTTGTTGAACTCTTTGATGTATGGGTGATTGACTTTATGGGTCCTTTTCCCCCATCCAATAGTTTTCAATATATTTTGGTTGCTGTGGATTATGTATCCAAGTAGGTAGAAGTTATCCCCACTAAAACCAATAATGCTAATGTTGTTGTAAAATTCTTGAAGGATTCAATATTTAGCAGGTTCGGAATGCCTAGAGCTATGATAAGTGATAGAGATAGCCATTTTTGTAATAAAATCTTTGATGGAGTACTGAAAAAGTATAACATCACACATAAAGTTGTTACTCCATATCATCCTCAAACTTCTAGTTTAGTTGAGGTAAGTAATAGGAAAATCAAGGGAATCCTAGAACGCACTGTGCATCCTTCAAGGAAGAACTAGGCATTTAAGTTGAATGAATCCTTATGCTCATACCACACAACTTACAAAACACCCATTGGGATAAGCCCTTACGATTTAATCTTTGAAAAAGCATGCCACCTTCCCATTGAACTCGAACATAAGGCTTATTGGAAAATTAAAGAGTTATACATAGACTTAGATAAAGTAGGAGAAAAAAGGTTACTCAATCTTAATGAATTGGAAGAAATTAGGAACAAAGCCTATGAGAATGCCAAATTGTACAAAGAGCGTACTAAGTGCTTGATGAGCAAAAACCAGCATCGCCGATTCTCGCAAATACTTTGGTTTTAATATTTGTAAAACTCTCGCAAGTGCACGAATCATTTCGTAGAAAATGATAAGTATACTCCCAAGGTCGATCTAAGGAAGGAATGTATGTGGTTTTTAATTTATTATTCAAACTTTGAAAAACGAAATTAAATCCTAAACATCCTGTCACGATATTTTGGGTTTTGTGTTTTTAATCTACTAACATAAAAATAAACATAGATTCAATAAATATTTATGCAAATTATATCATTTATAATAGTGGAGTATTTATGCATATAATAACTAAGTTAATTATGCTTGCTCATATTATTTAGGTTATTAAAGATATGAATTGATATTTATTGATTCTCCCTTTTTTGTATGAATACCACCTTTGGTGGGGTTAGATATTCTTTGTTAACTAAACAAATCAATTAACACCTATGGGTGGGGTTGATAATTAATTTGGTTAATTAAATTAATTCATTTTTCTAAGAGATTGAAAATGAACCATTTAAATGCCACCTTTGGTGGGGTTAGACAGTTTAAACTTTATTCAAGGTGTCCAAATTAAACCTAAGAATTTAGTTATCCGAGTACTAACTTTCAAGTTTTAAAACCACTACCGAAAACATGTCGTCAATACATTTCAGATAATAATTCTTATAAAAACTTTTGAAATAGAGCTTCACTCTAACTAATAGGCGATTGTACCATCAAATAAAGAAAGCACTACTCTAAATCGATAGGATAACTAAACCTTAAAATCTAATTTTCGGGTTTAAGTTTGTAATGAAAAATAATATATTTCTCTCAACATTCTTAATATAAAATCATGAATAAAAATAAAATCAATTCATTTTAGAGATTTTTACCTATTTAATATTTCGCAAGCATAACAACGTCATTATTACATCATGTTTACTAAACCAAAGACATGATTAAATTTAACCACAGACAAATTAAATATAACATGTAAGAATAAAGCATAAAAATAACTGTAAAGAAAATAAAATCCTTACAGAACTTCGACGCTATTCCCGTTGCTGGAAAAACTCCAAGCGGAATTTGCACTCTCATTTATTGAATCAAAAAGCTAAAATATTACAAAAACATAACTAGTTCTTCCCTAAAAAGGGAAGAACTCTAAAACTAAGAGAAACTAGCTAAAACATAAGAAAAACTAGCTAAAACATAAGAAAAACTAAAAAAAACTAAAAACTAAGAAATGGAGAGAAAGAAAGAAGAGAGAAGTGAGTTTTGAATGTGTGTTTTTAGGTGAAGGGAAGGGGGGTATTTATAGGTGAGGATGGAGAGAATAAATAGAGAAAAAAATGTTAAAAAAAATGTAAAAACGCGGATTAGTGATTGCTGACGTCATTGATGACGTCGGCGTAACGGCGGCTACAAGATCTGCATGGCTGCAGTCCGCGGATGAACGATGTCGCGGATGAACAGGTGTTGTGCGCAGGTATGCGCGCGATTTTCTCCTTCGACATTTTTGTCCTTTTGACCCATTTTGCCCAATTTTTCCTTATTTGTTGACCTTTCCCCATTTATTTATTAATATATTTGTGATGTATTGCTTCTAGTATTCCTCTTTTTTTAAGTTGCGTTTTTAAGCCAAAATACTTGAAAAACTATAAAAATACCCGTGATTAGAAAAGACAAATTTATATAAATATATGATAAAACATATAAATATATATATTTTTAATCAATTAATGTGCATAAAATCATGATAATTTTAGTGCTTTTTGAGCACTCATCAGTGCTATCATGACCAGAGGCTAATTCTTAAGACTCTTCACCCTAGAATGAAGGTTCTTTTATTTAACTCTCGTATGAGATTGTTCCCAGGAAAACTAAGGTCAACATGGGATGTACCATTCAAAATAATCCAAGTATTTGCTCATGGAGCAGTAGAACTATTGGATTACAAGACACAAACAACATTCAAAGTCAATGGGAATTGTGTGAAGCCTTATTTAGAAGGACCACACAACATTGCCGAAATTTATTGCATGTGGCTGGTTGATCCTTTGCACCACAATGATGTGTCTTGTTAAAACGTTAAACTAAGCGCTGGATGGGAGGCAATCCATCATTGAGAGGTAATTTTATTTTATTTAGTTTGTTTTATTTTATTTTATGAGAACTTTGTTTATTTTATTGCATAAAATAATTGCTTGTTAAGATGTGTTAGAGTACCTCTTTGTATGATTCAAATCTAATGTTGGATGCAACTAACATTTTCCATCAAAATCCTTAATATATAAAGAAATTTGGTAACCTTTCTATTTTCTCTTTTACTATTTGCATTTTTTTACATCGAGGATAATGTAGATTTTAGATTGGAGGTGATAGGATTTAAAAGTTACACAGTAGATAAAATTTAACTTTTTTATAAACAATGTGCCCTTATTTTTCTTATTTAGTTATGTATTTTCACATTAATTCTTTCTTTTAATTTATTTGTTTTTCTTTTATATATGTGTGTTATTTTCTTTATTTATGTGTTTAGGTAACTTAGAGTAGTGTTCAATTTTTTTATTTATTTATTATTATTATTTTCACAAAAATTGACCATGTTTTAGAATTAAATTTAAACAATGACTAAGTATTTTTTACACTATTAGATTAATTTTCAAAAACATATAATGAAATTATGTGATAATTAGTTATTTTTTATCATGACTAGTATTTCTTGATAAGGTGTGGAAATTATATTAAACCCAAAATTGGTGTTTAGGAATCAAATAGTGGAGACTAGGGGTGTCCATAAACTGGCCCGTACCGGACCAAACCGTAAAACCGGACCGATTTAATAAATATATTAAAATTTTCACATTATTTCTCATTAAAGGTGTCCAAAAACTAAACCAAACCGGAAACCGAACCAGACCGAACCAAACTAAACGGTTTTATAAATCAAACGGTCCGGTCCGGTTAAATTTTTTTCCCAAAACCGGACCGGTGGACACCCCTAGTGGAGACTACCCTTGTGAGAAATATTTTGAGCCCATTATCCTTTATTATGAGTGATAAATATTATTTTTTCTACTCTAAACACTCTTCTTATTTTTGTTAGCATTAATAGATGATCTCTATAGGACTTAGCATTGATTGTTTGGATTTTTACATCTTAATGAAGTGTTATATATTTATTTTTCATTTGCTAAGATTAAATTATTTAAGTAGAAATCGATAGTATATACCTTTCTCCATTCATATATGACTTCTATTAAAAAAAGTTATATCTAAGGTTACCTATACAAATATAAACAGAAAAGCCAAATATAAACCACTTACCCTTCCATATAAAGAATGTACAATCTGTACGTGAGTTCACTCTCTTAAAAAAATGGATTCTCTTATAAAAAAGTGAATGTAAGAAACAAATATAGAAAGAAAGAGAGGAAAATGAATAGTACAATATATATACTCTGACAAAAAAAGCCTAAACTGTTGTGAGAAATGGTTTAATGCAAAAGAAAATATAGGAAGTAATTCCCTAAGAAGTTATTCCATTTTCCTACATTTTATAAAAGGCATATTACTTGATATTTTTATTTGATTAATTTTTTTGGTGCATGAAAGTAATGTATAATATTTTATAAATCCTTACATTTGATTCCTTTCATGAAATAAACATTAAAATAACACTTTGAGCCTTTCTTCTTTATACATATGCAAACATATTAGTTCATTTTTATACACCAACTCGTTCACATATAAATTAGTATGAGTGTTTAAACTTATAGGATTCAATGTCTTTGAGAGTATTAACTTGTGAGGAATAAAGTCGAAGCGAATTAAAAATCCTTATATTAAGTTTGAGTGAAATTAAATTGATACATTTTTATGTGAAATATGAAAATGATTTTCAACTAATTATTTTAATCAATCATGAATGTTTAGGAAATTGAAATAATATATGCTTAAGATTTTAATTATGAAATTTAAAAGAGATAATAAGCAGGAGATATTTTTTGTATTTTATTTCTTTATTTTAGTTTAGTCTTTTTTACTTTATTTTAAATTTTAGTTAACTTATTATTTTATTTGTTTTATTTTGTTTTCATTTTTTGTTAATCTTTGTGGGTATCATTATTTAAAACCCTATAGGACTTAAACTCGTCCACTAGGGAAGCCTAAGGGTTCAAAGGCTTATTACATACACTAAATGTAACTGTGTCAATCTACAGAAGTGATTTAGGATAGTTTAATTTTTAGTTTTTATTTTAGTTTTTATCACTTCTCTTGTTAAAGAACTAGCAAGAAACTAGTTGGCTTGTGATGAGTGCTTAAAAAGAATTAAAGTTACCATGATTTAATGTACTTTAATTGATTAAATAGATTTATATTTGTATAATTTTAATATATTTTTAAATAAATTTATCTTTTTGAAATCATGGGTATTTTTATTGTTTTTTAAGTATTTTTGTTCAAAAATAACTTAAAGACATGAAGAAAAATACTAGAAGCAATACATCACAAATATATTGAGAAAATAAATGAAGAAAAGTTAAAAAGATGGAAAAATAATTAGACAAAATGGGTCAAAATGGTTAAAAATGTCAAAAAGGCCGAAATCCCGCATGCAATTGCCCATTTGCACTGAATCTCACACTTAGCATCCCATTTGCACCGAGTCCCGTGCGCACACCCAGTACATGCTGGCACATGCCCAACACATGCGCGCACGTAGCTGGCACACGTCTGACACACACTGCACTGATTTCTGAGCATGCCAAGACACACCCGCACTGTGTCGCGCAATGCCAGCACACTCCTGCCCCGTGCCCTATGCGTATCCAATGCCAGTCTACCAAATATTTTGCACCCTATATGCGTTCCAACCTATTCAAACGCGTACAAATTCAAATTTTGAAATATTTTTCCCCCCTTTTTTGGCCTTTTTCTCAGCTATAAAAGGACCCTATTCTCCCATTGTAAAACACAATTTTCTCAACTCTTTCTCTCTCTAGAAAGATTTTATTATTTTTTAGTTTTAGAGTTATTTTTATAGATTTTTAGTTTTGATTCAATAAGCGAATATGCAAATCCGTTTAAAGATTTTCTAGCAATAGAATTAGTATCAAACTATTGTAAGGATTCTTTTAAGGTATAATTTTAATCGATTTTTTACAGTTATCTTTTTATGTTTTATTCTTATATATTATATTTAATTTGTCTATGATTAAATTTAACATGGCTAACTTTTGTAAATATGATATAATAATAACGTTGTTATGCTTGCGAAATATTAAATAGGTAAAACATCTCTATAAAATAAATTGATTTTGTTTTTATTCAGGATTTTGTATTAAGGATGTTAGAGAGAAATATATTATTTTTCATTACAAACTTAAATCTGAAAATTAGATTTTATGGTTTAATTATCTGGTCTGATTTAAAGTAGTGCTTTTTTATTTGTTGGTATAATCGTCCGGTAGTTAGAGTGAAACTCTATTTCAAAAGTTTTTATAAGAACTATTATTTGAAAATATATTGACAACATATTTTCAATAATGGTTTTAAAACTTGAGGGTTAGTACTTGGATAATTAAATTCTTAGGTTTAATTTGGACACCTTGAATAAAGTTTAAAATATCTAACCCCACCGAAGGTGGCATTTTAAATGGTTCATTTTCAATCTCTTAAAGAAAAATAATTATTTTAATTAACCAAATTAATTATCGATCTCATCCATAGGTATTAATTGATTTCTTTAATTAACAAAGAATATCTAACCATACCTATAAGTATTAATTGATTTGTTTAATTGACAAGGAATATCTGACCCTACCAAAGGTTGTATTTATATATATTAAAAAAAAGAATAAATAAGTATCAATTTATATATTTAATAACCTAAATAATATGAGCAAACATAATTAACTTAATTATTATATTCTTAAATACTTCACTGTTATGAATGATAAAAAATTGCATTATTATTTATTAAATCGTATCTATGTTTTTTTTATGTTATTAGATTAGGAAACAAACAAACCAAAATATCATGACAGGATGTTTAGAATTTAATTTTATTTTTAAGATTTTGAATAATAAATTAAAACCACATATATTCCTTCCTTAGATCGACCTTGGGAGTATATTTATCATTTTCTATAAAATGAGTCGTGTACTTGCGAGAGTTTTACAAAATATAAAACAAAACTATTCGCAAGATCAGAATTACATTACTGCTCTTGTGTTCATCACTATGCCACCTTGGTAGTGAGAAGCCTTCAGTATCTTATCATGAATGTACCCTTGACATCGGTAGTAAATAAGAAACAACCTTACGAGTAGGCTTAAGCTACCTAGACTTAAAGAGTCCAGAGGTCTCACTCCATACAGATGAGTACTGTGCCTTAGGGTCTATACTGACAAAAGATCAATGGAAGTTTAACGTATTAAGTTACAACTAGGATGTAACTAATCATAGGTTTTGTATTCCAGGATAAAACTAACGCAAAGAAGCATCCCAACCTATGAATCCCACCTCAACATCTAGATTAGTACACGAAGAAACTAAGTGCAATAAAAGCCTCAATATCTAACTAGGGCTTACATTCCTACCAAGGCAATGAATAAGAGGTACCTCAACATGTGAGCTTTACGCTTTTAAGACCACCCCAAAAAATTATTTTTATAAGATTAATATGTTAGCCATATGGTCTAGGCCACATCTAACACCAATAATGGCCTATCGGGTTTCCTGTCACCCTAGAGTTAGCCATAGACTCAGAAAAAGAGCTATGGCTCACAAGCCATACCACTTCAAGTCTAGGAACTACATTCAAAAATTTTCACCATAATTAGGCCTACAAAGCTTTAATAATCGAGATGATAAGGCTTCAATAAAACAATAACTAAAAATTTACAAAAGTTGAGAACTATCTCATGCTTGGATTGCTTGAACATGTTCAAGTACTCCAAGTAGGGGGGGCTAATAGATCGAAGGGCTTAACTAAGCAACACTTAGATCAACAAGTCACCCCCAACTTGGAAAAATTTCAAATAAACATAACAAGACCCAAACAAAAAAAGTAACGCCATTGGTACAAATTAAACTTCACCTAAACTTTAAAGTCATTGCTCTTCCAATGAATCCAAATACATGGTAACTACCTTCTCACCAAATAAACTAAGACCAAGAGGTATGACTAGCCAAAAACATGACCAATGAACCCTCAATTAAGGGTGTGATCATCTACGAGTATGGTTTGCCATGATTGTAAACAGCTAGAAATGTGGTCGACTAGGGGTATGATTGGCTAGAAGTGTCACCACTAGCCAGAAAATGGGGGACCATGAGTGTGATCGATCAATTAAGATATGAAACAAAATTAGCTCCTTAGTGGCTCATTTTTGGTGGTCTTGCTCTAATAAAAAAATTAAACTTATTGAAAAAATTGGAAGGATTTAATGAAACCAAAAAAGAAAAGAGGATTGGGTTTTAAAGATTTGAGGCTCTTTAACATTTTGATGTTAGCCAAACAAGGATAGAGGATATTTTCACATCCCATGTCCTTATTGGCATAATGGTTGCGGCATAAATAACACTATAGGAACATTTCCTTTTTGGAGACAAAGGTGGGATATAATACCTCTTTGGTATGGAGGGGAATAGTTGAATCAAAGAAATTATTGCTTGATGGTCTTTATTGGGAGAAAATCTTATTATATGTCACATATTAATATCAATCATTAAATTTGCCTCCATTTCTAACACATTTAATAATTTCATACATATGAACAATTGTACAAAGATAAATGTTTTTTTACTCAAATAGGTAACAGGACCTAGATAAATGGTGAAAATGTCAACCTATGGAATCTTTTTGTAAGCTCTATATTAATTCGACCAAACCAACTTCACAAAAATGAATTAAGTAAATAACACACTAGAATTACAAGACAACATGCTCAATTTAACACACAACAAAAATAACCAACTGTAAGAAATAAAAAGTTACAATAAATACACTAGTGATGGTGTGCCGCACAGGCTCCTATTCAGGCTAATAGCATGCATAACAAGCCAACATCACACAACATGCGAAACAATTATACATACAAAAAAATTATAAATGATTTTCAATTACTTTAAGACCTCATATGTGGGAGTATATTTAGTAAATGATGATTATACTTTCATAGCATGCAATCATACATTGCATAACAAACCATAATAAAGAGTGACATCTAGTACATTACTAGGATAAGGAGATAATGATTTCTTATAGACTCATACCAAACTTTCAAGTAGATAAAATGCAGAAGGAATATAAATTAATCAAGAAGTAGGTAAATTAATTTGATACAACAAAAACAATACATAAAAAGCTATAGGTATGCTACAAGTAAATGAAAGAAAACATACAACTACAAAAAACAAATAAGCTTTCTAATTAAAGTATATATAGATCCAATATATTTGCACATACACGATAAAAACTCAGATTATATTGATACTATAATCTAATCATGTATAACAACAAATATAAAGACATAAACCCATATAGAATCCTTATCTATGTGGTAACATCATCAAGTTCTTTATAGCAACCACTTGGCAGCAAACAAATCCACTAAGCAATAAAACAATTACAACCCTGATAGAAATAAAACCATCATTGCCTCTATCAGTCGGGACTTCTATCCGAACTATCTATTGCTTCCTCACTTGATGCCTTCATAATGACCTTGTTTGACACACAAATTTTGCTTTCCTCCAAAGCCAGCAATACTTAATGTAGTGTGATCAGCTACCTTAGATCAATAATGTGAAGTGAATAATACACCCTACAACCACCATGGGAACCCCTTTCAACCATAAATCTCAAATTATCTATGTGGAATACGCAGTCAACCACCAACCATACACAACCAATGATTTGAGAACACTGATATGTAATTAATCCCAACTTACTCTCACAGTTCTTACATATGAAAAATTTGCACAAGGTAACTACCAATCGACACACGAGTTACAACTACACAGGCTTCTCATATAATAAAAAGTTGCATGAAGGCAACTATCAGTCGACACATGGCTCACACATAAAACCCACTTACAAACAACGGGGGTTCAATAAAAGGGTCCGATGAAGCCCTTGACTAAGACCTTGTCAAGGTGCCAAAAATCACATTTTTTATCCATAAATTATCAAGTAATTTTCATAAATACCCACATCTAAACCAAACCAAAAACACAAGTAACAACATCGGCTCGCTCGCACGCTCACTCAAAAAAAACCACAACACTCAATCTAGCATACACACTATGAAAACCAATCTCG
This sequence comes from Hippophae rhamnoides, assembly GCA_033030585.1. Classification (NCBI taxonomy): domain Eukaryota; kingdom Viridiplantae; phylum Streptophyta; class Magnoliopsida; order Rosales; family Elaeagnaceae; genus Hippophae; species Hippophae rhamnoides. The sequence continues at coordinate 41,759,290 of CM065429.1, read as the reverse complement.
TAGTGTGTGTAAACATACTCGTATACAAAGTATACCTAACTATATGCGTTTGTGCATTACTGATCATCAATAATCAACCTTGCACAGATGAGGATAGATATACTAAATAAAATAAATAGATTTCGTGTTTACCACACGAAAAACCAACACAAACCCAAAGGACTAAAGGACTTACAACCTTTTCCATTTTTATATAAATAAAAAGTGAAGATAACTCTATCTCACCACATGTCTGTGTCCTGTTGTATGCAAGATTATCTCTTGGGTAGTGTGCCTAGTCCAACAAATTATTGCTTACATCCATGGATCCCAAGCCCGGGATTGTTTAAGCTAATAACTCCTAAAATGACCTCAGCTACCCATGTCAAGGAGCTTGTCAATTAACTTGTGAATTGAGATGCTTTTAAGATAGAGCAATTATTTCTTCCTGATGATGCTCATGTTATTTATGCTATTCCATTAAATAGAGAACAAGTGGATGATCTTCCTTTTTGGCACTTCAGTAAAAATGGAAAGTATACAGTGAGTTTGGGCTGTAAGAGAGCCCTACTACTTGATGAAGAGGGCACATGGGGCAAAAGCCTAAACGGCCAATGTAGTTGACAACGGTTTGATTGAAAATTCTGGAAGTATATTTGGACTCTAAAAATGCCTAGTAAATTAAAATTTTACTTGGCTGTGTGCTCATGACATACTGGTTACTAATTGTAATCTTCAGAGGTGAGGAATGCAAATTAATTCTTTATGCATGTTATGTAAAAATAAGGTTGAGAGCCTAAAGCATCTTTTGATAGATTCTGAATTCTCAAAAGAGGCTTACTCACGTATGGTTTTGAATGATAATCTACTCACATCTAGTGTTTATTCAATGCAAGATTGGATGATACTTTTGTACCAGGCTTGGGAAGATAAGCTTGATCATGAAGATTTATGGAGAAAGCTTGTTGTCACTTGGTGGAGAACTTGGAACGCAAGAAATGAAAGAATTATTCAACAAATCTCTAGAACAGTAAAGGATGTTTTGCTTTTTATTGATTTACAAGTGAAGGAACTATGTTTTGTTTTGGCTATGAATTGAAGGAATTTGATAGTAATGTGTATTTGCTTATGCATGTTATGGATGCTTATATGTACTCTTATTTTGTTCGGTAAGACTTATGTTAGTAGTTTCAAGCTTTGTCTCTACTCTTTGCTATATCTCAAAGCTAAAACTTTTTATTCTTTATTTTATGGACAAAAGGCAGTAAAAGTTTGTTATTTTTAATAAAAATATACTTTAGTCCGTTAATTATTTGATGTGATAATATAAGGTTGTTATTTTTTTTTTTAAAATGATCACTAAGATTCATTTAGAAGGTTTATGTTAAATTTTTAAGAATAATTAGTATTTTTTAAAAAACTTTATTTTATTTTATTATTATTTTTAAATACTTGACAACTACATTATAACCAACGTTCTTAAAAGGAATAGTTTTAATGATATATTTTTAATATTTAGTTTTTTATATACTTATTATTTTAAACTATAAATTATTAATTTTGTTATTTTTAATAAAAGAAAATACAGTTTTTACATAATGTCAATTTTACTTTAAAAATTTTGTCTATATCTTTCAAATAGATTTTGGTAACCATTTCAAAAATAACAAACTAAAATGCTCTTTCATTAAAAGTAATGAAAAAATATCGAATGAAGTAGACATCATGATCTGAATAAGGTGATTTATTTAAATTTCAGATAAAGCGCGTTAATCCAGTTTTGTTATTTTCGAAGGTTAAAAAGTAACATATTGTCAATTTTTATCTATGCTTCCATAAATCTTAATCTTTTCATGATTATGTAGTCTAAACGATCCATGTGTAAGATATATGTGTCATTAATTGATTCTAACTTGCGAAGGCAGTAGTCACATTCCTATTGCCAATATTTCATTATTAGTAATTTTGCATTACGAATCTATTTCTTTATTGCCATATTAATACATTTTGGTTTTCATTTGAGTTGGCGCTAGAAGTTAACTGATATGCGGGAAGGGGAAGATGCAGGTTCAAGATTTATTGGATGACGCCAAAGTTTTTCTATCCGACCTCCACACTAGCTAAGATGAGTCAACGTAGTGCCGATTTAATTTGTCCACTGAAGCCAATGATATAGGATTGTACGACTACCTAAGCCAATGATATAGGATTGTACGACTACCTGCATACCCAAATGAGAGTACTCTTTAAGTCATTTTGTTTGTGTCATTTGGACACTTTATTCGCGTAATTTTTGCAAGAGACAAAATTTACTTAATTTTTAAAATTGAGACATTTTAGTCACTTAAATTTAAAGTTACGTGACTAAAATGTCTAAATTTTAAAAATCGAATGATTTATATATCCCTCACAAAACCTATATAACTAAAGTGTCCTAACGACACAATCAAACCAAAAAGAAAAAGCATTTAGCAGCTCTAATATGAAACATTAAAGATTAAGGTTTCCAACTTCCTTGGAATTCTTCATTCTTTTTTATTTTTCTGAAAAATACATACCAATAGATTATTATTTTTTTCATGAGCAAAACTTTCAAAAATGTCAATATAATTACTCTCTTCAACAACAATCAATTGGTCATCAATTGTAAGCTTCAGCCAAAAACAGGGGAAAACATGGTCTGAAGAATCAAGATCAGACTCCACTGAAGCAGGATTTAGGGAGAGAAGAAAATAAAATCCTGCAGTCTTATCTAGTAAATTGGTCGCAGATACATAGTCAATAAAATTTGAATCAGCACTTACTACGCAGAAGTGTCAGGCGTGCCTTCATCAATTGATTTGGATTCTCGACGGGGTGAAGCTGGCTTTGGAGCTGGGGGAGGCTTGGGCGGCCTGTTTGGTCGAACTTTATCAACTTTCTCTGACTCAACATCAAACTGCAGCATGCACCGTATAGGTCAGTAACCCAAAACAGAATGTGAAATCCATTCCATGGTGATTTCGATGTTACTACTTTCAATCATTTAAGCATGGATAATTCATAATAATAACACTAACACCTTTTATTTAATAACTTAAGACAATGTTAAATAGGATGAATGATATAACCAAACCTTGTAGCCACAGCCTGAAACACAAGCATGGAAACATTCCTGCACCATAAATAATTGATTAAATGAGACAGTGAATTCTTTTTTTTTTTGTGTCAGTTTAAAAAGAATTGAAAGATTATTTTCAATTTCTAATAAGTTTTAATTGATAAAGCTTGATTATTCTAGTTAGTTTTTAAAACTTTGTTTTGAATGGGGCTTACTGATATTATTTGGTATAATTTGGTGTTTCTTTTTATAAGTAGATTACTGATCCACATTGTGATTTTGTAATTACGCAATTATTACGTAGTTAATATAACATAGGGAAAGTAGTCATTCAGTTCCCCTTGTTTAGGCTATTGGTGGTGTTTAGTACCCATATGTACAAAAAGTGCTTTTAAGTCCCTGTTTGTGAAAAAGGAGTCAATGAAGGACAATTTGACTTTTTCCAAGAACATTTTAATATTAAAATTGTGGAAGGCATATCAATAAAATTATGAGATTAATTAAGAGTAAAAAAGACACAACAATAAAAATTATTCAATTTTGAAAAAAAAAATTACATCAAAAGATAACAAACTACCTCATCTTTTTGTGTCTCCCATTCAATTCCCAATCGAAAACCTAAAACCAAAAACACATCCTGAACTCTCGACATATGTTGATTCAATTAACAAAAAAGACTTCTTATGAAGATAAATATAAGTAGTCTCATTATCTTGTTTATAATTATTTCATCTATATTACTTATTATTGTTTCTAATAGTCTGATTTTTTTTATTCACTAGCTCTATAATTGAGCAGCCCAACCAATAAACAACATTGAAGATCTATTTTTGTGATTATATTATTAATTTGTTAGATTTTTAAATTTTAAACATTGCAATGAATTTTTTTAGTGAAAATATAGTTATGAATGTTATTAGTCCTAATTTTGTTGTTCTTAAATTTAAGCTATGCAAAGCATTTTGTAATTGTTTTTAAACAATAGCTCTAAATATTTACACAATTAAAATGCAATACAAGTTTTACGTATTTTGTTAATTAATATTATTACTAGTTTTGAATGTATGTATTATTGCTCGTATTGAATGTGATCAAACAATAAAATTAACTCAGATTTCTTTCATTAGTTTTAACATTTAGAGACAGAAGTCTAAAACCACCTTGGGAAAAAGAAAACCTATCCAGTATAATAGAATTGGTTGAAATGAAAAATTAGAAGGAATAAGAATAAAGTGATCTGGGATGGAAGAAATTTCTTTAAATGACTCATATACCCTTAAAATATTTTTTATTATATTTTATATAATAAAATATTGTATCATAAAGTTAAATTGTCCTTCAATTACCTTTTTTTTTATAAACAAATAAACTAAAAATCACTTTTGTAAACAAGGGTACAAAATGGGCACAATATCTAAACAAGGGAAATAGTTTGGTAATTCACCCTTAAAAAAAGAGCTCATTGAGTAATAACCAAACTTTTTTACTTATTATATCTATCCACTAAATCCAAGGATATAAACTCCGGATCTCAAAATTAAATTGTTCAACCAGATTTCTAATCCAACTTAGCCATTTACTTTACAGAGATGCTTCCTCAGCATTCTTGTTAGGGGCTAAAGTGCACTACATATATACAATTTTGTCATGCTTAAAATTTCATTCCAATAAAAATTAACATTGGTTTCCCCTAGTATATAGACCCTAATAGCTCATAAGCTGGATAGCATTTTAGATCCTTATCTTTTACGTTCAGTGGTAACATTTCAAATATTAATAAGCTGTATGCAAAATCAAATTAACAAACTTGTCTATTATAATAAACTTCTGCCAAAGACCACCATCCTTTCACTATGCAAACTTGTCTATTATACAAATTCCTCATAAAAAATAAAAAATAAAAACACAAAAGGGGAAGGAAAGAAAGAAAAAGAAAGGGGAGAAAAAACTCATTTGCCTCAAATAATTGTCTCTATGGACTGCTTTGTGAGAGAAGAGATTGAAATGATCTAGTTACCGGTACCAAAATATATGACATGTCATTCATGGGGTAGGTACCTTTGAGGTACTCATATTTTTTGTTTTGGTACCCTTATTCTCAACTAGTAACTTTGGAGTACCTATGTTACTAATAATCATTTTAGTCAATTTTTTCAATAAGAATAGTACCTCTGAAGTAATATAATTGATTGAGATTATTATTGAAATTGACTAAATTAGATAACAATACCTAAATAAAGGTACTCCAAACCAGTTGAAAATAAGGATAAAAAATTGTACTAAAACAAGAACATTGGTACTTTAAAGATACCAATTCCTTATTCGTGTTAAGCAGAATTGTCCATGGAAAACTTTTAAAACCTCTTATGGATAAGTATTGAAATAAGATAAATGAAATTAGAGAAAAAGAAAAAAGAAAATCAAGGTCTGTCCAAAACAGTAGGCTTGATGAGAAACCAAGCATCAGGAATGTTAAAAGATAAAGTAAAATACCTCTGAATAACTTTCTGATCCAGGTGAACGGTCAATGTAAGCACTCCATTGTTGGTCTTTTAGGACAGGGTCCTTGTAGCATATCTCCTCACACTCCTCTAAGCCTGAATGAATTAACCAATAGATAGTGAGTCTCTTCTCTGATGCAGTATTGCACATTCCTAGGACATGCAAAAATAAAGATTCAAAACCAAGATCCATTTCCTAATCAAGATCATAAAATCATTTGAGTAAAGGAACATATTTTTCCATCATTCTGAATATGCTTCATTATCTAGCCCACCATAACAATGAGTAAGCCTTGTTTCCTATTAAAACAAGTGGAACTGAACTCTGGCTATAGCAATAAAATAGTAGGATGAATTCATGTAGAGCCATATTTCCGGAAGATATTTTTATACGAGCTCTGCAATGAAGATATTTTAGCGTTTTGCTGAACAAATAATAAATCTCTAACCTATTTCATATTAAAACCAATAATTTTAGAATGAACAAAGTTGATAACAGCAAGAAATTGATACTTACACTCTTCCCAGGTCTCCCCATCTGAGTCGCACCCCTTTTTGCAAAAAACTCGCCCTATAAAGGAAGAAATTCCCTTAAGAATGATCCAAATTACAGTAGGAGTGAAAAACCTCATAAGCCATACCAGCATGAAGGGAGGAATACAGTGAACACTGCCTCAAAGCAACAAATACATAGCAAAGACAAATATATATATATATATATATATATATATATATATATATATATATATATATATATATATATATATATATATATATATATATATATATATATCAATTGGAGATCTAGAAGGTATAAATACAAAATAGTATGCACAAAATGAATAATCTAGCATGGTTGGATCATTTTAGATCTTTCATCATAAGATAATTATTCTTCAATATATTTACCACCATATGAACCTTTTTCATTTCCCAAACTAACTCAATCATGGTCCTCAAAACAATCCTTGTGTCAAACAAAAGCAAGAATTCAATCAGGATATGTTAACATTTCTATCATAATTGATAAATATAATTTTATACGTATATTTATACATCAACAACCACATATTTTCAATGAATTAATATTCCTTATGCATTTTATGTATTTAATTTGTGTTATGGAGGTATTTAGGGTCGAATCTAGCAAAAAGAGACAAAATAATATGTTAAAAGTAAAATTAAGGGACTCGATTGATCAAGTGCTCTCGAATGGAAATTTGGAACCAAGAGATGATAGGTAGATCGATCAAGCTTTACTCGAGTACTCTCGGGTTAGAAATCGATCGAGCATTCCAATCAATGTGCAAATTTAGTGATTTTTAGCACCAACTTCTAATCCTAACTATTACATCAATCATAATCTAATTCTAATCAAATCAAGTTCGAAAATATAATATAAAAAGATCCCAAGGACTTATTAAATACACACAATTGTTACAAAGAATAAAAGAGATTAAGAGCACACTAAGGAAAACTTTTAAAGGAAATTTAGGAGAAAGGATTAAAGATTATTTGGGTTTCATCATCTACAATTCCTAAGCTTTTTTTATTATTTCTTTTCTTCATAATTTTCATGATTATATTGTGAATTCATTTAGAATCTATGTCTAGTTAAACTTTTAATATGTTTGTGAGCAATTCCAACTTGGTTTGTTCAAATTAATGTCCTGAATAATTTTAATTTCATTTCTTGATTCTTGATGTGTTTAATTCTATATTTGAATGCTATGATTATAAATGTTATGAATTAGGTGTAACAACTACTTTGTTACATGAATATGTTTATATCTAGTCTAAGATGTTAATACGTCATCATTAATTTTCTTATTCAAAGGGGGTATCTTGTAGCTAGTGTCACAAGTATGAATAAATACCTACATTAAAGGTTAAATGATTGTTCTAATCTTACTTAATTTAATTATCATCTTTTTATATCTTAATGTAATGAATGAATTAAATCTAATAAGTTTACCTTTAGTTTTTTCCGGATTTAAGTTGGTTATAAAAGGACTTTTAATCAATTACACGGTAAGAAAAGATAAAAAGCTTTAAACATATATATATTTCTAAAACTAAAATTAAGAATTTAAAAATAATTTTAAATTATGAAAGTAATTTAAAACTCAATAAATTAATTTACATTCATAATATGTTTGATAAAATTGTAGGCTAGTGGTGATAACAGACTTATAATAACATCTCTTCCATAATCCTTTTGCAACTTATTTTATTATTTTATGTTATTTTCTTCAAAAACAACAAAAACCCTTTTTTTACTAATTTTAATTAACTTACTAACCATAAATTGTCACCGATCCTTGTGGATATGACAACCCTAATTCTTAAAATTACTTATCACTTGTACATTTTGTCACCGATCCTCGTGAATATGACAATCCTAGTTCTTAAAATTACTTATCACTTGTACATGATCACACATACTTGTGCGTTCTCAATCATGTTAATAATGTACTCATAAACACTTAGATAAATAATAATGACCTCTTATTAGGCAATCTTTTTGTCGGTTTCCCGATTTCACGATCATATTAAAGAAGTAAAGAACACATGAATCCAAGAACAACACAAAAATCATTTTAAGTATTAATTGAAAAAGGTTTCATATGTTTAAATTTAAATTCATCACCTAATATGACAAATCATTATTGTTAAATCCCACGTCGGTCAGGAGTTATAATCCTGGACAGTTTATAAGGCTATGCAACCCTTAACTCTGTAAAGTCTTATTGGGTTGAAAGCATAGGTTTTTAAATTGATATCAAAGCTCTCTTGACTTCTTCGCTTCTATCAACACCTAAGAGCCTGGTGGTGCGCTCAGAGCTTCACCCATCTAGTGCCGACTAGGACCACCAACCGATGCGGAGGGGCTGTTAAGTCTCACTTTGGTTAAGAGTTAAGATCTTGGGCAGTTTATAAGTCTATATAATCTTTAACTCTATAAGGTGTTTTTTTGTTGAGTTAAGCATAGTTTTCTAAGTATTATAATGATAATTGAAATTTTCCAGATTCACACCTACAAGAAAACGCCTATAGTTCAAGAGAACGTAAGCCATACCATACGGAAAATGCAGACTCCAATAACGCAATGACATTAGCAACAGAATAAGCAACAAAAACATTTACTGTAATAAGTAAATAATAGAAAAACGGAAAATAGAACCCCAGAATTTTGAATCTCGTATTTCAAGCAACATAAAAGAGAAATAAAAGAAATTTTCTGAAATTTAACGAACAAACATTATGAAATTAAAGATGAAATGGATGCAAAGAGTTGAGAAATTAACATGGAATTTGGGTAAGGGCTGCGTATTTCTGGGTGCATTGGCTATTACACGGAGGTGCCCATTGCTGGGGTATCATCCCGTATCTCTGTCTTTCACTTGTCTCAAATTCTCTCTCTCTCTCTCTCTCTCTCTCTCTCTCTCTATATATATATATATATATATATATCACTATCTCTCTTTGCTTCTCTCGCTACGAAAATAGAACACAGCTGGAACAAGATGAGAGTTGAGAGATAATGGTCCAAGGGTGTTTTGGTCATACGAAAGAGATAATGGTCCAAGGGTGTTTCGGTCATACGCAAATTTAACTCCGCCATTTTTGGCTGAGTACTTGGTTTAAGTTGGAAAATAAAAAATCATGGATGAATCATGACATTAGGTTTGTGCTCCCTCTTTTTTCCTAATGATGTGTCTTTGATAACATTAAATATTAGGGATGAGTGTGATATAGTTTTTTTACCTCATCTTACTTGAATATTTTAATATTTAAATTAAATCATATTTAATTTAATGATTAATTATATAATAATAATAATAAATTATATTATTTTTAATAATTTTTTATTAAAATATTATATATTTTTTATTAATCGATTAAAATATAAGTATAAAAGTAAAATTTAATATAAATGTTTAGGAAAAAAATTAACAATAATAAAATTAAAATTAAAATTATTTAAATATATATCATAAATTTTAATAAAAATAAAAAATAGTGATAATTAACTAATATTAAAAATGAATAATTTTTGAATTCTTTTCATATTAATTATGATATTAAGATATTGTTAAATATTTATTTTTTGATTGCGTTTTATAACTTGATAGAAAAATAATAATATTTTAATAAAAAATTATTAAAATAATATAATTTATTATTAATTAATAATTTTTACAAAGTTAATGAATTAAATGACATCATTTTAAATAAAAATTACTAAACGACGTAAATAATTTAATTTAAGAAATTTTTGTGATGTTTTTTTTATATTATTAAAAATTGTTTTAAAACAACAATAATTACCATTTTAAATTTACAGCATATCACGACCATTGTCTTTATTTAAATTAAATTTTAATTATTTAGATTATTAAATATTTGATATTATTAAAATATTATTTTTAATATTATAAATTATAAACTTATTTTTTTATATAATATTGTAAGATAGTTTTTGTTATAATTTTCATTGGTTGCTTATTTAACGTATATTTTAATTTTCCTACTAAATTATTGAAATACTTTCTAAAAAATAAGAACAAATTATTATCCCAATAAAAATTTAAGAATGTTTATTGTATTCTATATTTATTACATTTAGTGTCAATAAAATTGCCAATAATAAATTATATTTATGATATTAATAATTTAAGTTATGTTAATATAATTTTTAAAAAATAATTATAAAATAAAAATATATTTATTTATTTGTTGGTTATATTTTTATTAAAAATACAAATATCAACAAAGAGTGAACTCTTTTTCTTTTAATATCAAAAACCAAGAAAACAACTAAATTTGTACGATATATTTTGAGGTAACCTTATTGATAAAACAAATTAGATCTATTGTTGGTCACTAATAACAGGAGGTTGATAGATCAAGTGCATGTGGAATTTCCAATCCTTAAATCCCTTGTTTGAATAATGATATTAGCCAATAATATATTAATTGATATTTCCTGTATATATACATGTTTTTATTTTCTTAAAATTATGTATTTTAATTATTAAATATATTAATTTTATCTTTTTTTATTAAATATATTATTTTTATTGTTAGATGTAAATACTCATTGTATTAAATTTTTTATTCTTAAAAATTTAACTTTGATAATTCGATAGAAATTTTAAAAAAATGTAAGGAACAAATTGAGGGCATAAGCATGCTAGAAATATACAATTTTATACTCACTATTCTACCTTTTTTTAAATATATAAATAAAAAAATTCTTTAAGCAAACCAAAAGTATTACATCTAAAAAATTAAGAAAACAAATTGTTAGGGTTAATGGCTCAAAAATTAAAAAAAGGGAAAACTAAAGGTTAGAGAAATAGGATTTGAATAGGTAAAAAGACTATGGTTTTACATATTCATACGTTTTATGATGCAAAAAGTGTGATTAATATTAGATTAATGCTTCAAGTAAAGCCTAGATTAATATTGTGGTTGTTTGTATTAGGAAATTATCTATCTTTCTATTATATAAATAAGTGATATTGGGCGTTTTGATGATATAACAGCCGAGAAGGGATATTGGTTTATTCCTTTTTGCGTGTGTACGAGAGAATATGCAGCAAAAGTAAAGAACAATATGTGTACTTCTTTAGGTTGTTTTTTTTTCTCGTATGCGAGATTTTTTTTTTGATATAATAATGCTTTAAATTTAAATTCTATTTTAAAATTCTAATATTATTATTAGAATACATGATTTATTAGGCATTATGTTCAGACTCTTATATCAAAAAAGATATTAGTGAATTTATTTTTGATATTGGGTATGAATTAAGTTAATTTGTTCGATCCATATAAACTTTTTATATGCTTATATTTTTTTCTTTTGTTTTTCATGTTTACGCTATGATCAACAAGTGATATAAGAATTAATGGCTTGATAGATCCTGTTTTATAAGAGATATAACAACAAAAATATTTGAAACTCATAATAGCAATATAGCAATATTAAGAATATATGGGTACAAAAATGGCTTCTTAATGTGCATTTGAAGAAGCTATTATACACTTTGAAGATTGATGAAAGTGGTGATGTTAAAAGTCATATGAATAAATTCAAACCTATATGTTTTTGAATTATTACATGTTGTGTCAGGATACAAGATGATGATCATGTAATGATTTTGTTATTTTCACTACCTGATTCATATGATGTATTGGTGTCTTCGATGTTTAAGAAAGAAACTACATTGACAATGAATAAGTTAATAACAGTTCTCTTGAAAACTAGTAATAATAATTAATTGTCTAGTTTTGCATGTAAAGATTGTGTTAATATGGAGAGTGATTTAAGAGCAAACTCTAAGAGGACATATCTAAGTAGAGATGAAAATTGGTTCAAATTTTCTTCTAAGCAATGATATCGAGTGTTTTTATTGTTACAAAAATAGAACACATCAAAAGGTATTGTAAAGAAATATTGAATGTCATAAAAGACCTTAATGAGAAAAAAAGACAAAGTGTTAAAAAAGCAAGGGTTACTGGATATGATACCAAAAATAATATGATTTATGTAACAACTAGAGATGATTTTTGTGATGATTGGAATTTGGATTCTACTTAATTATTTCATGTCTGTAAATAATGAGTTGTTTGATAGATACAAATCTTGCTATGACATAGGTGATGTGATGCACGTATACAACTTAGAAAATAGTTTTATTTCGATAAGTAAATTGAATATTTTAGGTTATAATTTTTCTACAATGAATAAATTTACGAAGGTTAGTAAATGTTTATTGACTATTATAAAAGAGAAAAAAGTGAGATAATTTGTACAAATAGATCGGTGATCATGTTCGAGGTAGAATTATAACTATCATTAAGGATAAGGTAATGATTAATGTCAAATTGAACTTGAAATCTTGTATATAGAGATAATGCATCAAAATAAAAAAAACAATAAGTGTACTTTTTTGGTTTCTTTATTTTTGGTTTCGTATAAGTTAGATTTTTAAAAATAAAGAATTTAAGTTAAAATACTATTTTGAGATTTTAATATTATTTTTTGATATAGGATGTATTGGATATTAAGTTAAGATTGTTATTTCAAAAAATGATATTAATGAATTTGTTTTTGTTATTTTTTGATATTGAGTGTTCATTAATCTAATTTAACAAATCAATTAAATTTATTATGTATTATTGTTTTCTACTTATACTATGCCAAATAAAATTCAATAAACAAAACACCCAAATGTCATACACTAACAATAAGCAACAAACATCAGCCACCCTTTAGGAAGTTATTATAATCTAAATATTACAAAATATTACAAATTCCACAAAACTTTAAAGATCTCAAAATAAGAAATATAAAAAAATCCAAAGAATCTCAAATTACACATTTAGAATTTGAGGAACAAGAAAAAAACCTCATCGAAAATTACTTGATGGATGAACCAATCCAATTCTTCCTAAAAATTTATAGAGAAATAGCCTATAATAATGAAATGCCGAAAAAAATAAATTTCAATCAAGATTTAAATTGAACACTTACCCCACGTTTGGTTGGAGGGAATGGAATGGAATCAGAATTGATTCCTTCCATTTTGTGTGTTTGGTTGGACGGAATGGAGGGCGAAATGGAATCTGATTACTAAAAGAGAAGGAATCATAATTCCTTCTCCCACCTTTGGTAATCATTATTCCATTCCCATCTAAACATTTTTTCCAATTTTACCCTCACTTAAAATATAACCTTAAATTCAAATCCCAAATTCTCAAATCCAAAATTCCAAGACCCTAAACCCTAAAACCAAAATTTCAAAACCCTAAATCCAAACCCTAAACCTTAAAACATAAATCCCAAAACCCTAAACACATAAATCCCAAATCCCTAAACCCCAAATCCCTAAACCATAAACCCCAAATCCTAAATCCCTAAACCCTAAACCCTAAAACCCTAAACCTTAAAACATAAATCCCAAAACCCAAAACCCTAAAACATAAATCCCAAAACCCTAAACCCCAAATTCCAAATCCTAAAACCCTAAACCCCAAATCCCTAAACCCTAAATGTTAAACCCTAAAACCCTAAACCCCAAATCTCTAAATATCTAAACCCTAAACCCTAAACCTTAAAACATAAATCCCAAAACCCAAAACCCTAAAACATAAATCCCAAAACCCTAAACCCCAAATTCCAAATCCTAAAACCATAAACCCTAAACCTTAAACCTTAAAACCCTAAAACCCTAAATCCAAAATTCTAAAACCCTAAACTATTTTTAGAAAAATAATAATTTTAACCCTAAACCTTAACCTACAAATATAACCCCAAATCCTAAATCCCTAAACCCTAAATCACACATCCCAAACCTCAAAACCCTAAACCCTATTTAGAAAAATAATAATTTTAATAATATATTTCTTTTTAATTAATACTTATTTAGAAAAATAATGATTTCAATAATGTATTTTGTGTGACGAAAAAATAGTAATTAAATGACATTATTTGAACTTTACAGCATGTAAGGGTATTAAGGTCATTTACAACTTTTTTCATTCTATTCCAGTGGTAAACCAAACACTATAATCCTGATTCTAAGCTTGATTCCAATGGTCAAACCAAACAAAATTGTTTCCTTTCCATTCCATTCGATTCCGATTTCGATTCCGATTCCGATTCCGATTCCGATTCCATTTCACGAACCAAACGCCACCTTAACAGTTTAAATTATACAAATACCATACATCATAATCGTGGACAACAAACCTTACTAAGAATATATAACAAGGTTAGCAATAATGAAAAATAACGCGTTAGAAAAAATCAATATTTTAGTTTGTTGACATATTACTAACAATTTTCCAGTTTCTTTTTTATATGGTTAATATGTATTCTAATATTTACCATCAATTACAAAAACACCGTTATTTGTAAATATGATGACTACTTTATTAACTCTATACTCAAACCTAATTTTATGATTTGTTAGATAGTAAAATAAGACTATATCATATAAAAAAAATAATATAATTATATAAATTTTTTTGTTTCATCAGGGGAGGGATATAGGTATAAACATATTTTACATTTAATTTAATATATCTAAATTTTTAATTTTAAAATTATGTGTTTTGATTTTTTCTTTCATCTCAAAAAGAAAATATATATTTTTTTCATTTTAAAAGGTAAGAACTATTAAAATATACTATATATTAATTTAATAAAATTATTTTGATATGTAAAAAAATTACATAAATCAAATTTAATACTATTTTATATATAAATTATTTTATAAAAATATTTTAATTAATTTTATTTGATTATAGGTTATAACAAAACACTTTACAAATTAATTAATAGATGAAGGATCATCTAAGCTCATTATTTTTAAAGAACATGTATTTTAGATGTGTTTGAATTAGTTGGGATAGCACAAATCTACTAACTTTATACTAAAGGTAGCTAAATTTATTTTGTAGAAATAATAAACTAATGTTATCACATTTTTTGATAAAAATAATAGACTTTTGTTGTTTTTTTTAAGTAGTAAAATATATTTTTATTAAAGATAATAAAATTAGACTACCCTTTTATCTTTAATTATAATACAATTCATATATTTAATCCAATATATTTAATTTATCTAATATAATACATAAAATATGTTGTAAGTGAACAGGATTATCTTTAAGCCATGTTATATTCTATCCTTTAAATTTATAATATTTTTTCAAAATTTTATATTAAGTAAACTTATTTATTTATTTCTTATTTTTAAACCGTTTTCAATTTCTTATTTTCTTTACTCTTACTCAACTCTTTTGTAAAAATGTTTTGATAGAGCTAAAACTATAGGGAATAATGTATAGATTTTAATGTTTTACTATACACATTTATACATAATTATATTATTAAATATAGTCATTTAAATTAATTCGATCTATAAATTGAGAAATTAAAAAAAAATCAAATTATTTATAAAATGTTTTTATCTCTTATAGAGGTATATGTATATATAAAAAATTACATATATATGTTAATTTTATATAAAATACACATCATAGTGTATAAAATAAAAGTAAAAAAAATACATTTAAAATTTGACATTAACCACACCAGGATTCGATGCAAGGATATACCTTTCAACACCAAAAATTCTATATGTAAGCAAACTTATGTTATTGGTGTCATTGTAAGCGAGATGACTTGTCTGAAGTTTCAGATTGTTAATTGAATTAAACTCCAAGTGGATTCATTTATCTAAGTAATAATTATTCTATTTTCTAAGGAAGAAAAGCAATGCTAGGAGATATAGATAAAATTATAAAACTTAATTACTATAAGTAAAAAACCAAATCTCATTACTAATAGGAATAGTTGAATTTCATGCGATACGATTCCACAGTCCCGACTTCTATTATCTTAATTTTAAATTTTAAATCTCATTAGTATAATATTTTTTTATTTAATAAAATAATAAAAATTTAAATCATATTTTATATATAAAAAAAGAAAAAATATAACCACTTTATTGAATTGTACTATAATAAATTTTTGTATTCTATTAATGTCAAATTTTCGATCTTTATTAACCCGCTAATTTTTTAATTTGATTTTTTTTTCTTCATATTAATTAATTAGTACTAATGGGTTTTGAGGAGATATAGTTAGGGATAACATATATGACATGATACAATATAGATAAAGAAATTTAATTAAAATTCATCAATAATTGTTCATGTCCTCTTATTATTCTTAACTATTATAAGCAAACCAACACGGAAAAACATTAAGTAAAAAATTTCAGATATGACACGAACACGGTGCAAACACTGCCAAAATAATGTGATTGCCATCCCTAGTTGCAGATAAAAAATAGTAGACACAATATGTTATTCTTTTTATTCTCAATAACTTTATTAAAACTGAGAATGATAATTAGAACACAGCAGGGGAAAGCGATCAAACAGTAGTTGAATTTTTCTGCTAATACATTATGTTCCCTGCTCCGTCTAATTAGCCGAACATCGGGGGCATTGCCTCAACATTCTCCTCCTCCTTATTGATCTTATGCTCTTGAATCTCATAAATACCATAGATTTCTTCAACATTGCTATTCTCAGCTTCACTCCTTGGATTTGGCTCAGGGGCAATAGATATAGGCAACGGGTCCTGCTTTACCTTAGCATTTAGTGACAGCGTACTCTCAGCTTCACTCCTTGGGATTGGTTCAGAGGCAATCGATATGGGCAACAAGCCCTGTTTTTCCTTACCATTTAGTGGCAACAAGTCCTGGTTTTCCTTATTTCCAAGATCAAGATCGATTTTGCCACCTCTCCATGGCCATGTCCAAATGCCTTTAAATCCTCCACCGATGTTAGGAACTTGAGTGTCCTTACTGATGATGAGCCTGTGAGAGAAGCAAACTTCACAGCTGATTGCCCACAAGAAAGCAAGGTATGTCCATTTCATTAAAGCCATGATTAGGTACTTAATATTATTTTTTTCTGTTCTCTTGCTTAAATTTGCATATGCTTTAAGAAGTTTTTGTAGGCTTTATATAGTACAAAGGTGTGAATAGTTGCCTTTGTTTTAAGAATTGAAATTACTCAAAACCAGGAAAGCATGTTGACGAAAACTTAAAGCAAGAAAGTGATATCATGAATTCTGTTAGGGGAATAAGATGTCATGTTAGTTGTGTGATCAGAAAATGAACATTAGTCAATTTATTGGATTTACTTTATCTTTTTGGGAACTTGGTTGGTTCTACAGATTAATGAAAGTGAGTTCTATCATTATTACTAATCTCTTTTACCTCAGTCTCAATTTAAGAAATTTCATCAGAGTTTGAATATACTTGTCTCTTTAATGGTCTTGCGATGATGATTGATAACCTTGTTCAAAGCAAAGTCTATTTTATTTCAACTAGTTTTCAAATTATTTTATATTCCTCAACTTTAACTTTCCAATTGCATCTAACAAATATGGTTTAATTGCATGGTATAACTCTTGTTTATATATAAATTTTTATTTAACCTCTCTTAGTAAAAAAAAAACATATGTTCTTTCTTTTATAACGTAAATAAAAATATATTTTTAAACGTTATACGAATATTAATTTTTTTTAATTAAGTGAGTTAAAAGTGAAATCATTTTAAATAATGGGTCATTTATATCGGAAAAAAAAATTCTATAAAGTGTTACATAAACAAAGTAAAACTCCCTTATTCATATTTCTGAAGGAGAAAAGGAAAATAATTGAATATCTGAATTATCTTTTTATTTGTAGATGAATTAGATTATTGTTGTCTTAGACAAAGTTATACAATTTTTAAAATGTAAATAATACTATATGTTGATTCCAATTGTCATTTTACTGAGATTTTGTTAAGTGTGGAATTTCTCGGAAGTTGGGGAAGAAGAAGAACAGAGGTAAGGAGAAGCTGTTAACTATAATTTTCTCATACTTTTATTGAATTAACTGTGGCTATATATAACTTTACATGCACATGGAATTACAAGGAAATCATACTAACCAATTCTGACATTCCTAACTGAATTGTAACCCTTCTTACGCTGCGTTTTCTAGTGGTCCCTTCCATCTGCGTTGCATGTACCTTAGCGCCGTGTGTGGTTCCCTCTGCGTCTCGCGTGCCCATGTGTTGCGCCAAGCAGCCCGAGCATGTATGATCGTATCATTCCATCCCCCTTTTAGAATCCTTGTCCTCAAGGATGAAATTGAAGTATGACTTGGTAGGATTATAGCATGTGCTTTGAGATAGAAGCAAAAAGTAGTCTTGAATTGACCTTGGTGCAATCCCATAGTTCCAAGAAAAATTGCTTTGATGCTAAGGCCACGCCCACTTGTTATTATTTTCCATTCAACCAACTGCTCAGTATTTGAAACAGGCCTTCTAGGAATACCAGTTTGTATGACTATTACATTTACACCTTTTAATGAGTCAGCTAACTCGAAATTTCCTATGAAATCCCTAACTTGAGAGGAAGTTTTGCAGTGACTAAAAACAATATCAACTCCCTTGACATTTGCTATATCATAAAGATGTAGTGCAGAAACCAACAGAGACTTCTTGATAAGGAGTGACAGGGGCTGGCCTATCCCTCTGGCAATTCCAAGAATGGCTACTTTAGAAGATGCATATGGTTGCAAGTGGTATTGAAACCCCTGATCTACTTTTTGGTATTTTTGCATAAAAGATCTCCAATGAGCTACATTGCCTTCCTTGCTAAGAGAAAATGATTTTGACTCGCAACTCAAGGAACCTACTGCCTTGAGACCAGTGAAACTATTGGCAGAGGTTGGGGAGTTAAACCTAAGATTGCATGGGTTTGGTTGTGGAAGTGAGCTCACTTTGGGGCCAAGAGAGGAATTTGTTCCAATTGAAAGGATAGTTGTTAAGGTTGTTTTGTCAAGCCCTTCTCTCAAGGAAGATCTGTTTTGATCACTATACTTTAGAACAATATTCCTAGTAACCATTCCCAGTAATTGGGAAATCAGAGCCGTACACCTGATATATTTATAACAAAATATTTATAATTGTTTCTTAATATGTGAAAGAACACAACAATTTGTTCTTCTAATTTATTAGGAGCCAACACCAGCAAACAGAATCGTCCAATTGTGCCGCCGAAAGAGGCATCCTTTTGACTGCATAGCAATTGTGGATCAACTAAACTTGGGTCCATTGACTTTGCATTTTCTATATTCATTCCATCGAGTGAAACTTCCACATCCGTCTGTGAAGTTGTGATACTAGAAATTTTAGAAACTGATCCAACCTCTTGTTCCTTGTCATAAATACTGACCTTTTTACCACGAAGTCTCTCAATTTCTTTGATAGACCCTTGTACTAATTGCTTTCCAGATTTTCTTAGAAAAATCGTTCTAGGAATGGCCTGAAGACTAGCCCATCCTTTAACATAAGCATCATAATCACTATCTAATTCATTCACCCAACCCCATAGTATCCTTCTCCTATCAGCACCATCATAGAAGGTTTTGGAAGCATAAAAGTTTCCATAATCATATCTCAGATCTGTACTAACACTGATGAGGTTGAAACCAATCATAAATTGTTCTGTTTCAGTCAACTAGTTCCCAAGTAAATAACAGTCATGTTTGTTATCAAAGAAGCTTGTTCTCAGCACATGTTTGTAAGATTTATCCTGATCAGATGTCTCAACTCCATTTGTGTTACTAGTGCTAACAGGAAAGAAATCTACACATTTCCACATTCCAGTTTTTGAAGATAAGTTAAGAGGATCCTCAAACCTAGTCCAGTTTATCTTAGCAACTACCAAATTTTGGACTTCAAGGCTTAAGGAGTCAATTCCAGTGTACATAATGATAGGTTTAATAGAGTCATACCTTCCAAAGTACAACCCCAGGTTCATAATGATTCCAACATAAGAAAGGTTGAACCCACGGTAAGGGCCAACAATACCCTCATTTTTCTGAGTCTTTCTATAGACACTAACTAAACTATCAAGTGGTCTTTCTCTGCCTTTCTTTGTAGCCTTTGAATCATCAGCCAAGCAGTTACTAACATAGTCCAAGGAGTAGACAAGGAAAGAGGAAGAGACACCAGCAGCACCACCAGAATTCCATCTTCCAACAACCCATTCGTAGTAACCATTTCTATCTTCCTTAAAGTTAAATAGTCTCTTGAAGTAAACTTTGATTGTTCTCTTGAAGCAGTTATCAATGTCTTTGTAATATTTAGGAAGCTTACCCAAGTTCATCATCTCATCCTGATTTTGAATCCATAGTTTAATACATTCAATTGGGGCAATGATGAGTGCTCAAAAAGCACTAAAATTACCATGATTTTATGCATATTAATTGATTAAAAAGATATATATTTATATGATTTTATCATATATTTATATATATTTGTCTTTTTGGAATCACAGATATTCTTATTGTTTTTCAGGTATTTTCGCTTAAAAATGTAACTTAAAGACTCAAAAAAGAATACTGAAGATAATACATCACAAATATATTCAAAAATAAATGAGGAAAAATCAACAAATATGGAAAAAAATGGACAAAATAGATCAAAAAGGAGGGAATTGCGCACGCAGCCACCCAGCTGCGCCCCGTTCTGCACGCGCCTAGTCCCGCGTGCGCCAACGCCTTTGCTCCCTTCTATGCACGCCTGCGCTCAACTACGCCCCATCTACGTGTGCCGCCGCCCCCCACATCATACTGATGCCATCAATGACGTCATCAATCACTACTCCGCGTTTCCACCATTTTTTATCATTTTTTCACCCACTTTTTCTTCCCATCATCACCTATAAATACCCCCATTCTCTTCATAACTAAACACACCTCAAAACACATATTCTCTTCTCTTTCTTTCTCCCATTTCTTAGTTTTTATGTTTTTTCTTAGTTTTTAGCTTTTCTTAGTTAGTTTCTCTTAGTTTTAGAGTTCTTCTCTTTTTGAGAAGAACTAGTTATGTTTTTGTAATTTATTTGCTTTTTTATTCAATAAATAGGAGTGCAAATTCCGTTTGGAGGTTTTCCAACAATGGGAATAGCATCAAAGTACTATAATGATTTTATTTTCTTTACAATTATTTTTTATACTTTATTCTTACATGTTATATTTAATTTGTCTACGATTAAATTTAACTTTGTTGTCTGTTTGTAAACATGATATAATAATAACGTTGTTATGCTTGCGAAATATTAAATAGGTAAAAATCTCTAAAATGAATTGATTTTATTTTTATTCAAGATTTTATATTAAGAATGTTAGAGAGAAATTTATTTTTCATTACAAACTTAAATCTGAAAATTAGATTTTAAGGTATAGTTATCCGGTCTGATTTAGAGTAGTGCTCTTTTATTTGTTGGTACAATCGTCCGGTAGTTAGAGTGAAGCTCTATTTCAAAAGTTTTTATAAGAATTATTATTTGAAAATGTATTGACAACATGTTTTCAGTAGTGGTTATAAAACTTGAAAGTTAGTGCTCAGATAATTAAATTCTTATGTTTAATTTGGACACCTTGAATAAAGTTTAAACTGTTTAACCCCACCAAAGGTGGCATTTAAATAGTTCATTTTCAATCTCTTAGAAAAAAGAATTAATTTAATTAACCAAATTAGTTATCAACCCCACCCATAGGTGTTAATTGATTTGTTTAGTTAACAAAGAATATCTAACCCCACCAAATGTGGTATTCATATAAAAAAGAGAGAATAAAAAAAGTATGAGTTTATATCTTTAATAACCTAGATAATATGAGCAAACATAATTAACTTAGTTATTATATCCATAAATACTCCATTATTATAAATGATAAAATTTGCATCAATGTTTATTGAATCTGTATCTATGTTTTTTTTATGTTCTTAGGTTAAAAACACAAAAACCCAAATATCGTGACAGGATGTTTAGGATTTAATTTTGTTTTTGAAGTTCGAATAATAAATTAAAAACCACATACATTCCTTCCTTAGATCGACCTTAGGAGTATACTTATCATTTTCTACGAAATGATTCGTGCACTTGCGAGAGTTTTATAAATATAAAACCAAAGTATTGGAAGGATCAATTGTTGCGTGTTTTTCAACACACGAACTCGTGCAAGTATACACGGTCGCAAGTAATAACATTTATAAGTAAAGTATCGATCCCACGAGGATTTGTTACTATAGTTTGTTGAGTACTAAAATTATTTCTCTCTGATTTTATCCAAAATAATCGTTGATTTAAGAAAAAGGTAATAAGAAAATAAGAGAACTCTAGGATTGCAATTCTTCACCAAACTAATCCACTCCAATCATATTATTTTCTTTGGATTTATATTTTTTGGTACATTTAATTTGTCAACCGAAAACTTCTTTTTTATTCATACATCTCTTCCGAGCTCCGTACAAACACACCTCGTTAAATTAATTCACTATATCTATATGAGAATTAAATTCAATAAGATTCATTAAGTTCTAAGTTTTCAAAGGCCACACATACAATTAGGGTATATTCCTATCCTTCATCATACATGTCATTTTATCTACGAGCAATATACACAAAAATGCCTTTCTCAAGTTTATTTTTATGCCACAAATCGTTTTGATAAAATTCGTAAATAATCAAAAAGCATTAAGCGCAAGATAAAACGAACAAATCGAACGTCTTATAAATCTATCAAAAATAATTAAAATCAAAGCTTCATAAATTTGAATCAAATGCAACCCTAGAAAAATTAAATTACTTCATTAAATCAAAATAAAAATTACAACATATGCAGAAAAATTAGAAGAACAAGAAGGAAAATTAAAACATCAAGAAACGAAAATATTTGGCACACGCAGAACACAACAAAAGCCAAAAAATGGCTTCTTCGTGTTCTGCAGTCCAAAACCGAACACAACAAAAACTAAAAAAAAACTTTTCTCCAATCAAACTCAAAACTAAAAAAAAAACTCAAAACTAAAAGAAACTCAAAACTAAAAAAACTCCAAACTCTCTTACAACTAAAAACTATCTCCTATTTATAGCAAAAAAAAAATACATCAATAAAATATTAAATTTAAATCTACCCGGGGGACAAAAAGGAGTGGCGAAAATAAAAATTTAAACGCTGGGGACAAAAATTGTATCGAAAATGGGATCGAGGGATCTTTGCGCGTTTCGTTTTAATTCTCTTCCATGTCGCCACGTGTCACGCTTACGATTCGCCGAAAGATTCCCCGAGGACACGTGGCATCACATCATTGGATGAACAAACCGATGCACGCAGAACGGCGCACGTGATCGGGCGCGAAAAAGTGAAGCAACTACCGGAAACGGGCGTGATCCAGCCGCTGGTCGCGCCATTGTAAATAGCTACGTGTCGGCCTTTGATTAGCTTCAATATTCGCGGACACGTGGCGTAATCTTTATTCTCAAATACCGAGAATGCACCGCTACCATAACCCGCGTCACGAGGATTTTTACACGAACGGTGCGTGGCCGGCCGACGCGCTTTCAATCTCGGGACCGTCGATCCGATCCAACGGTCGGTGATCGCCTCGGGAATCGCGCCCGGCCACGTGGGGCCCACTCGACGCGCCGCGCGACACGTGGGTCCCACCGGCACGCCGAGCCGCGCGAAGATACCTCTGTACCCACTCTCACAGTCGGGCTTGATGAGCACGCGCGACCTGGCCGTTTATCCTTCGATCGGACGAGCTTCACGTTTAGCGAGTGTAATATTGCGCGTGGCCTTCTTCTCTCCTGCGCAAAAATTAAACTTTCATTAATTATATTTTCACCCACAAATATATTTTAAATTACATTTTAAACTTTCTTAAATTACAATTTAGCCCTTTACTAATTTTAAATTAAATTTTTAAACTTTTAATAATTATAATTAAGCCCAAATTTAATTTAAATTATATTTTCAATTTTTATAAATTGTAATTAAGAACTATACTATTTGAAATTATATTTGTGGACAAAAAATTATGAAATTAAGTACACTTTCGATACAAAATATTTAATTTTATTAAAAATGTATTTTTAGCAAATAAAAAGGAATATATTAATTTATTTAACAAAAATTAATAAATATTAAACGAACATAGCAATTATCATTACTAAAATTGATGAAAATAACTGTATAAAATACAGTTATCATCAATGATGCCGGTTTTGCTCATCAGGCAGCAGCCGTCTCGGACACCTCAGTAGGAACTCCACTCATAAGGAATTCAATAAGGAAGTTTCCTTGTTCTGCAGGCCCAAGAAAAAAATTAGGGAACAACGCTGATTGAACCCTAGATAGGTCAGTAAGAGCTCTATAAGTTGGGGAAGATTGATTCCACAATGCAAGGTTTGAGTAGTTTGTGTAAGCATACCTCCTCTGCTGCACATCAGGTTCTTGAAAACCTTTATAGCGGTTCTGAGCAAGTGATATGTTAGAAATCTCAGATTGAACAATTGTTGATGGGTATGGATTTGATTTAGATCCGGTTATGAGTTTCAGATTCAGAGGTGTGTTGTGGGAGGTGCGAAGAGCTCGTAGAGCTATCACCTTAGTTTGCAACGCATGTAGGATGGCGTTAAATCTCTCTGTATCAAACCCAAATGGCACAAAGGAATCAGATTCCTCATCAGAAGTCTCTATGTTGGATTAGTTCCAGTCGTCCATGGCTGGAACTAGTTTTGATACCATTGTTAGGTGTGGAATTTCTCAGAAGTTGGAGAAGAAGAAGAACAGAGGTAAGGAGGAACTGTTAGTTATAATTTTCTCATGCCTTTATTGAATTAGCTGTGGCTATATATAGCCTTGCATGCACATGGAATTACAAGAAAATCATACTAACCAATTCTAACATTCTTAATTGAATTGTAACCCTTCTTAAGCTGTGTTTTTTAGTGGTCCTCTCCATCTACATTGCTTGCACCTTAGCGCCGTGCATGGTTCCCCCTGCGTCTCGTGCGCTCATGTGTTGCGCCAAGCAGCCCGAGCATGTATGCTCGTATTAGATTTATTTTGTTATTGAGCAATTTTTCTTCTTGGTTTGTCCATGTAGTACTCATTCCGTTGTTTTTGTTGCTCCATCTGATTAGAAAATAGTTGGTGTGTCATGGACTGGAAAATATAGCAAAGTGCTGAAAAAATTGTTATTTTCAATGGTACAAGTATAAGATGTGCTTTTGTAAAATGAAAGTGGGTTTGTAGGCCTGAAAAACTCTACTTATCTGAACTTGAGATGAGATATACAAAATATTGGATGAACAATTGGGTCAACTTTCAACATCTAATCACTTTTTGCCACTTAAGTTGGGATCTAACCTCAACTTGATGTGAATAGAGTAACTAATTGCAAAGATGATAAATTGATTAAGGAACAAGTCTATTATGTGATTCTTCTGTTGGACTTGTGTACAAGACTGTCCAAGTTTAATCTCTTCACATGCTAATTCTTTGATAAAAAATAAAAATATTGGTTTAGTTCTTCTACATGCAAGTTAATTAGCACTAATGGGTTTTGAGGAGATGTTGTTGGTGAAATGGTAAAACACAATTTGTTTTTCTCTTTATTCTCAACATCTTTATTAAAACTGAAATAAAAATGTAGAACAGAGGAGAGGAAAGCAATCAAACTAGCTGAACTTCTCAGCTAATGGATTATGTTCCCTACTCTGTCTAACTAGTCAATCATCGGTGGCATTGCTGCAACATTCTTATCCTCCCAATTGATGTTGTGCTCCTCGTTGTCATAAGTAGCATACATTTCTTCCACATTGCCATTCTTAGATTCACTCCTTGGGCTTGGCTCAAAGGCGTTTAGTGGTAATGACTCATGCTTTATCTTGTCACTAGTTAGTTCCACTTTGCTTTGTACATCATCCTGATCATTGGCTTTCTTAATGTGACTACCATGATCGAAATGCATATGAACCGTATCACAATCACAACCAGGACAACAATCAATTGGTGTGCATCTTAGGCCTCCGATTGGAATGTTATAGCTGGGAATTGTAATGCTTGGGTTGTTGCGACTTTGGCTATAACTTTCGCAACCGCCACACATTTGGCCACAACTTTGGCAACCACCGCACGTCTGGCCACGACTTTGGCAACTGCTGCAACTACTTTCACACCTTTTGCAACCTTGACAATCATCACAACATTGACAATTGTTGTAACTACTTTGACACCTTTGGCAACTTTGGCACTTGGTGCAACTTCCACAATCGTCATTGTTGCAACTTTCACAATTGTTATTGCTGCAACATTCTTTCCTAGATCCCCACTTTTCAGAATCAGTAATGGGGCCACTTCTAGGAGTGCTAACGATGGTGTTATTACCAGATTCAGAAGAAGGGTGAGAAGCAGTAGTGTTTAAAAGCAAAAACTGGGTACTTCTCATCATTGACATCAATGTTGCTACTGCTATTGTTTTCTTCAAGTCCTTCAAGGATCTTAACTTCTTCTGGGTTTTCCACTTGTTTGTTGATAATCAATCGATGAGAAAAACAAACTCCAAAGCTAAGTGATACCAAGAAAACTACAGAAACCCATTGTTGTGCTGCCATAATTAGAAACTTTGCTTCTTTTTTTCCACAAATTTAGAGAATTTTCTTATTTTGCTTTGTTTTGTTTTGCAGTGATTGGGATCAGGAGGATGAGTTGTTTATATATTGATTCTGTAACAGTTTTTCAGAGGTTCTTTATGGTTAATTTGGTGTGAGGAGTGAAATTAGCTCAAAAATGAGGAGTTGGGTAAAGAAAATTTGGATGCAAGAAAGTGATTTCTTACATTTTCGAGTAGAAGAAATCGGTGGCATAAAGTTATTTATTATTACTCATTATTTTATTTGTTCATTATAATTAGTAATGTTAAATACCCAAATTTGTGTAAATCAGTTTTGGTCAACGAAATTTATTTTTACATATAGAAAGTTTGGGGTTTGAGTTTCAATAATCGTACTCTATATTTAATTTTGAACCATATTTTTTTAATACAACTCAAACTCACAAGTGACATGCTATTGAATTGGTTTACGATTTTGATTCACATCTTAAATTTGAACTTTCTTTGAAAGGTCAATGAAAACATTGCCTATATTTTTTCAAGAAAATATTTTATTTTAATTTTAAACATAAAAAAACGATGTAAACAAAAAAAAATCAAAGGCATCGAAAGTGTACCTCATTTGCCGGTAGGAACAACAATTAGCCTTTGACAAGTTACAGTTCACTCTCTTTATCTTCATTTTTATTACGTTTTTATTTCTTTTTTAATGTTTTTATATATTTATAGATCAAAATAACCGACCAATTTGAACAAAAAAAATAAATAACCAACCAATAATTATGCTTAATTTATACAAAATAAGTTAAGCATAGTCATTCTTTCTCTCCATCTCTTGAAAAAAAAAAGAGTCATGTTTGCATAGTTTTCTACTCTTCTTGTTATCAACTAAACAAATTGCAAATTTCCTAAAGTCACTCCAAAAAAAAATGAAAAATGATTTTATATATCAAAATTTGATATATTTTTATCTACAAATCACATTATAATTAATCACTTTAACATCTAATCAATAATTAAAAAGTTTCCATAAACATGCATACAGTAATATTATTTCTTATCCTATCAAATATTTATCTTGAATTATAACAATTATGACAAATATAATTTTATTTAAGGTTTAGTTTCTTATTATAATATATGAATATATAAAGTTTTATTTTTAATATTTTTTATTTGATGTATATATATTTTTAAAATGTAATAAAAAAATATATGTTTAAGGCATATTCAATATGCAATATGTGTATGTTTTTTATAACTCAAATAAAAAATATTGGGAATTGTTTTTTAATAAAATGATACTTAATATGATTTGTACTTATGATTTAAAACAATATAAATAAATTTTATTTTTAAATTACGAATAATTTTAAATTTTGATACAAATAAATTATATATTAATTTTAAAATATTAATGGTGTGGTCATCTAAACCAATAAGATGAGGGATAAGTGTTATACATATTTAGTTTAATTATACGGTATAATTTAGGTATGAAGTTTTATTTTTAATTTTTTGAAAGAAAAAATATATATTTATTATTATAACGTAAATGAATATATATATTTTTTAATATCAATGAAAATAAATAAATATTTTTTAATATTAAGTAGGTTAAGAGAAAGAGAGTAAAACTTATTTTTATTTTATAAAACACAACTATCAGCTTTTCTAAAAAAAAACCCACCAATTATTAAGAAATATCACCTCATATTAGTATATAATTTCTCTTTCATACCTATGACTCTTTACCCAGAATTTTATTCAGTAAATTAAAAAGAAGAAGAAGAAAGCAATAGAACAGATGGCCCAATTGGATTAAGAGGAATGTAGTTGATCCACCTCACAATATGAATCAATAAAAGTTAATAAAATTATTTTATTAATATATTTATTATTAATTTTATCTAACTATATATTATATAAATTATCATTAAATACTAAATATTATATAAATTATTAAATACTAAATATTATATAAAATAAATATAATAGAATTCAATCTAATATAATTATATTTAATGTTTAGTAATGAAATTAAAATTTTTGCAACACATACACTATTAATGTTTAGAAATGAAATTAAAATTTTTTCCACACATATACTATATTTGTGAACATTTTGGGGACATACATTTATTTGCTTGGCTTCAAATTATTTCAAATTATAGATAATTTTAATTATTATTATTTATAAAATTTGATAATTTTTTTCTAAAACAATTATAATTGATAAGTCTAATAGTCATTATAATAGTAAAACTATGATTAATTAAAATCAAATATATATTAATATTTTTTTATATACACATAATTACATAAAAAATACACTTTTAATAATAAAAAACAATAATTTGAATAATTAAATTAAATTTTATTTATTTTTACTTATATATTTTTTATTTTATTTAAAAGTATGTGGCAAATAGTTAAAATATAAAATAAATTTTAATATTTTAAATAATGTAGTAGCGTAAAAATTATGTTATTTTTTATTTTTTAAAACTAAATATATTATTAAAAAATATTAAAACAAATGTGGTTAAACCATGTAGAAAATGTTACCCACTCAACGGTTATTATTCGAATGTACTCGAAACTGGTATGAGATATTTATGGTTATTATCATAATCATCTTTGTCCATCTAGACACATTCCTATTTCAAACACAACTTTTTGCAACCATTTTTTGTTTTGTGAAACTCAATTTACTTGTATCAAATAGAAACTTTAATTTCTTTGCTTTCATGCTAGATATTTATGTCTTTTTTTTTGCATTGATAAGGTAACTTTACATTTTAGTTATTTTTTGAATAGTAAAATTTATTAATAATTTTTTTTTGCAAAATAATAAAGTAAATTTAATATAACAAAATTATAATTTTATTTTAAAAGTTTAAAATTAGGATTTAACAAAATATATATATATATATATATATATATATTTGCTCAATTGTTTTTGTAAATATATATTTTATAGAATTGTTATATTATTTTGGGCACTTTCTTTATTGTATTTTCTGTATGTATCATGTTTAGATCAAAACTATAAACTTTATAACATCATGAATAGGGGGCTACATATATCATAAAATTTTAATATCAGTGACATTGGAACCATATTGATGAATTGTCTCCAATCTACCATTATTGAAGCCTGCACAGATGGTACAGCTATATATATATATATATTACATGTTTGCTCAATTGTTTTTATAAATATATATTTTATAACATTGTTATATTATTTTGGGCACTTTTTTTTATTAAATTTTCCGTAGGTATCATGTTTAGATCGGAACTACAAATTTTATAGTGTCATACATAGGGGCTACACATATCATAATATTGCAATATCAATGACATTGGAACATACTAATGAATTGTCTCCGGTCCACCATTGTCGAAGATTACCACTACTACAAAAAGGGGTATTTAAGTAGTTATATAAAGTCGATTCGGTGTAGAATCGATGCTATCTACGTAGGACGTAACGTTGGTTGACGTGGCAAACCAATGCTATCCACGTGTGTAGCGTCGGTTTGCCATGTCAACCGATGTTATGTCTTACGTGTATTTTTTAAATTAAAAAATACATGCAGTTTACAATTGAAATTGTTTTTAGGTACAATGTTTTTTAGGCCAATTATTATTTTATTTGATTCTTTAAAATTTAAGTTGGATATATATAGTATAATTTTTTCTTTTTTTAGGCAATTGTTTTTTAAAATTATATAATTTTGTGTATTTGTTTGGATTTTATATACGTACGTACAATAGATCTTTATTTAATTTTTTGTATTTGTTTTGGATATTATTTTAAAATTATTATTTTTTCTATAGTACATATATATATATATATAAGAGTTTAAATAAAATAATAATTGACAAAAAAAATTAATTTTAAATTGCATGGCTAGCGTCGGTTGACGTGACGAACCGACACTACACATGTGGCTAGTGTCGGTTCGCCATGTGAACTGACGCTAGCCACATAATATTATCGTTCTCCTCTCTTCTTTACCACAAAAAGTTAAAAAATTTCCATTTCTCTTCCCCCTTCCCCCAAAACCAAGCTTTCACCCACTCTTTTTCAATTTTCGGCCACCTTCGGCCACCATTTCCAATGCCATTTTATGGGTTATATTTCTCTTCTCATTATCTTTCAGATCCACTATTTTTTTAGCGAAATACTCAAATTTTTTATACCCATTTTCTCATTTATTCTCACTTACAAAACACCCATTTCTTCTTCATTTAGTCACTTCATAACATTCTTGTAAGTATTTATATTAATTGTTTTACTTATTATTCAGTTTGCTTTATTTTTTGTATAAATTTTTGATATATGTATGTTATGTATTATGCTTGTTATTATATGTTTGACTTATTTTATGTGGAAATAATATTTGCATGTTGTGGGTTTGAGGGACTATAATATTTACCATACATGGATAAATTTATTTACATATAAATAATTATATTTTATTAAGTAATAATACATTTCTAAAATGATTAAAATGATAAATGCTTTGTATTATGTATGTTTTGGTATATATTCTAATAATTAAGGAATTTATATATAATAATACTTGAAATATATTCATTGGATACATAATTAATTAATATGCTTAATTAATGTCATTAATAGAAAATGAACAAATATTGGATGTCAAAGCATAAAATTGAGTAGGACTACATTTCTGGAGTTAAAAGTTTCATGGAATTTATTTGTAGAAATAATAATACTGGAACTAGTATGATTCAATGCCCATATGTTAAATGTAAAAATGAGTGATTTCATGAATTTGACGAGATTAAGTATCACCTTATCCGTAGTGGTATTCTTTTGAGCTATAAATGTTTGTATTATTATGGAGAAAATATTGATAATACTCATAGGGAAGAGATTAATAAGAATGTGAGTGGATTACATACATCTTATTATAATGTACAAACAGAAAATATGTTTCATAGTATTGAAGATGAACTACGTGAGGATGATCACGAAATCTTTAAAAAACTTCTAGAAGATGCCGAAAAATTGTTGTATCCAAAATGCAAAAAAATACACTAAAATGTCAGGATTGGTTCATTTGTACATTGTGAAGGCAAAACATGGTTTTTCTGACAAGGGATTCACAGAATTACTAAATCTACTAGTCGATATGTTTCCTGAGGGTACTAAATTGCCATCTTCAATGTATAAAGTGAAGAAATCTCTTAGTCGATTTGGCATGGAATATCATAAGATTCATGCTTGTCCAAATGATTGCATTCTTTATAGAAAAGAATATGAGACATTAGATGATTTTCTGACGTGTAAAGAATCGAGATGGAAGCATGGTACAAATGAGACAACACATAAGAAAGGCATCCCTGCAAAGGTTCTTTGGTACTTTCCTTTGATTCCTCGCTTTCAAAGGTTGTTCAAAAGTAAAGAGACATCAAAGATGTTGACTTGGCATTCAGATAATTGATCTGATGATAAGGTGCTACGTCATCCTTGTGATTCTCCAAATTGGAAAGTAGTAGATAATTTATCTCCTCAATTTTCATCTGATCCTCATAATCTTTGTCTTGCCATTGCTACTGATGGAATTAATCTACATAGTTCCCTTAGTAATAGATATAGTTGTTGGCCAATAATTATGGTAACATATAACCTTCCTCCTTGGTTGTGTATGAAAAGAAAATTCATGATGTTAACATTATTGATCTCAGGACTGAAACAACCCGATGTTGATATTGATGTATATTTGTAGCCTCTGATAGATGGTTTAAAGACGTTGTGGAATGATGGTATAAATGTTTATGATGCACATAAAGAAGAACACTTTAACTTGAAAGGGGTCCTTTTATGGACAATTAATGATTTTCCTGCCTATGGAAACTTATCAGGACATACAACAAAAGGTTACAAGGGATGCCCTATATATAGTGATGGAACTTTTGCAACTTATCTTGTTCACAGACAAAAGATGTCTTATAGAAGACATAGAAGATTTTTGCCATCTGGAGACAAGTTTAGATACCAAAATAAACCGTTCGATGGTGAAGAAGATTATGATCATGCATCCCGACCTTTGTGAGGTGTTGAGATATTAAGGCAATTGAATGGTATGACTTTCAAACGATACAGAAAGATGAAAAAAATACTCACTAAGGTAGGGAAACGAAAGAGGTCAACTAATGAAATGAGTGAAAATGAAAAAGAGTTTGAACCGACTGACCATAGTTGTTGGAAAGAAAGGATGGAATTAAAGTAAGTCTGGATTTAAAGAAACTAGGCATACGACCTGAATTGGAACAAAGGGTGGAAAATGATAAGAATCGAACATACTTACCACCAACATCATAAACAATGTCAACAAAAGAGAAGGATGTGCTTTGTAAATGTTTGGAGGGTGTGAAAGTTCTTGTTGGTTACTCATCCAACTTAAGAATTTTTTTGTCTATCATCAATAAGAAACTTTATGCATTGAAATCACATGAGTGTCATATCTTAATGCAATAGTTATTACCAGTTGCTATTAGATCAATTCTTCCAAAAAAATGTTCAATTATTAATAATTCAGCTTTGTTCATTCTTCAATACAATATACAAGAAATCTATATCAATTGGTGAGTTAAATTCTTTACAGAAAGATGTTGTAGAGACTTTGTGTCTAATTGAAAAATATTTTCCTCCTTCTTTCTTCCATATAATGATTCACTTGTGTGTTCATTTAGTTCGAGAGGTTCAATTGTGTGGTCCTACTTACTTAAGGTGGATGTATCCTTTTGAGAGATATATGCAAGTCCTTAAAGGATATGTAAATAATAGAAATCGACTTGAAGGATGCATGGTGGAATGCTACATTGCTGAAGAGGCCATTGAGTTTTGTTCTGAATACTTTAATGGTTGCACTGAAATTGGGAATCCTACGCACAAGTTGTTCTTAGAATGTCACATGATCCAAGTAGGTAACCCTATGCTTTGTGGAAGTAAGAAATTGTTTATTGATCGCACTCGATGAGAAAAAGCACACCGAATCATTTTGGTAAATAACAATGAGGCACAACTGTAGATAGAGTAAGCGATGTTCAACCTTTCCATTTATGCAAAAATCATTTTTTATTTAACTATTAATGATGATATATACTTCATATATATTTAATAACATTACATGATGCATTTAAACTTATTGAAGATCGATCCATGTTATAAAAAAAAGGAGAAAAATGGTTTTATGATAAACATAAGTGAGAGCTTATTAATTGGTTTCGCAACCATGTAAGTGTCTTAAACAAAAATTCATGCATGTATGTTCCTAGATCTATGCAATGTTTTAAAACTTTTCTCTAAACACATTTCATGTTTTTATATACAGAGATTCGAGATGAACTCAAGAAACCCAATCATAAAATATCAGAAGGTTTACAATGGCTTGCATATGGGCCAAAATTCGATGTCAAATCATTTTCTAGTTTCACAATAAATGGATCGAGGTTTATGACTCAAGCTAGGGACAAAGTCAGAGTAAATCAAAATAGTGGTGTGAAGATGGTTGCACAAACTATTCGATTTTCCAGTTCAAAAGATGGTAATCCTATACTTTATGATAGAACATATTATGGTATAATACAAGAGATTTGGGAATTGGATTATGAGGTCTTCCATGAAATAGTTTTCTTGTGTGATTGGGTCAAAGATGTTATCAATGTTGGATATAAAATAGATGATTTTGGATTTACCCTTGTAAATTTATCCAAGATAAGTCATACTGATGATCCTTTCAAGTTAGCACTTCATGCAAAACAAGTAATTTATGTGAGCGATCAAATTGACATAAGATGGTCTGTTGTGTTAACGCCTCCATAAAAAGAGTTTTACCATTGTGATGCTTTAGAAGATGAAGACCCTATGCTTGATACATTGACCAATATTAGTAATTTCTCAAATAAATTACCTAATGTATGTGATGATCTAGTTAATGACTATGATTCTTCGTCATGGGCTCGAAGTGATTGTGAAGGAATGTATGTATATGATCAACAACCTAATTAAACATATTGTATGTTCTATATTGTTGTAATAACTCTTATATATATATATGTATGTTCCTAAAATTTTCAATTAATTTATATTTCTTCATTGCTTGCAGATATTTCATGGATCCTCGGGTAATAGAGCTTGTGGATCCAAATAATCCATTGGGGTATTTGAAAAGAAGGGGTTGGGCGAATATACTTGATGCTCTACTTAACCTAGATGATAGAATACATGTTCTATTTGATGCTACTGGTAATCCAATTGGGGAAAATGGCCAACAATTGAAATCCTCTATTGGTCGACTTGTGAAGTCTAGTATACCAATCAATATAAATGATTGGTCTCAGGTTGACGATGCAGAAAAGTTCAAAATATGGATAACCATTTGTGTAAGTCTCTTATATTTTATAATCAATTACATATATTATATCTTTTTTGTATTATATCTATTTTTTTGTAGCGTGTTTTTACAGAATTGTTGCAAAGTCGATGACAATTGGAAGAGCAAGTATTATAAGATTGCAAATAAGGCGTGGAAGGAATATAAGACTTCCAGATTGGCAAGAAATTATGTGTTTCCATATTTGGAACCATTTGATGAGGTAGAGCTCTATAAAATCCCTGAAGGACACCCCTGGATTACACTTCAAGTTTGGGAAGATTTTGTGGATTATAGACGTTAGGATGAATTTCAAATTATTAGTGAAGAATATCAGAATATACAAATGCATAACATTCTTCCTAACCGTACTGGGAGGTCTTCAAATCCTGAAGTTAGATATAGAATGGTATTATTAATTTGTGTTAATTTATAAATATTTTTATATTCATTTTCCTCAATTTAATTTCATGTCATGGTTAATAAATTTTTCATAATTTATGTAGGAAGCTGAATTGGGTAGACCTGTTACCCAAACTGAATTGTACATAGAAACAAAGACTCCCAAAACGAAAAAGTCAAGACCGATGTCTAAGCGAGGAGAAGAACAACTAAATAAGTTGGTTAGTAATTTCAGTTGATACAAAGTCTTAATGATTTTTAATAATTGATTTAATAATGCATAATATGTTTGTGTGCTTTATTATTTGTAGAGAGCTATTCAAGAACAAATATCCAAAGGTGTAATAATCGAAGAGCTTGGGAGAGATGCTCTATATCATGCATTTAGACGCGACCATCCTGGTCGTGTTAGGGGAGGTAGCCAATATGATGGTTATGTTGAGTATTTTAACATTACAAAACAAAAGCCTCAGACAGTCAGTAAGGAGAAGTACACTAAAATTGAAGAAGAACTCAACTCCTTTAAGGCCTCAATGTTAAGTGAGATTGCCACTAGAAAAGAATATCAATCACAACACATGTCAAGCATGGCATCATTCTACAACCAGGGCATGCCATATTGGCCAAGCATGAAACCATCCATGCCAGGCATGCCACCCACGCAATCTTATAGTGCTCAAACTATATCCAGTATGGGATATAATCATCCTATTGGTCCTCCCTATATGCCAGGAATACATATGCAATCAAGTAGTGGTTCATTTTCTCCAATGCAATCTGCATATTCTTACCATCAATCAAACCACGTTGAACGTTTTGGTGAGAATGTACATCCAATAGCTACCCCACATGGGAGTCCTCCTCTATTTGATGAATCATATGTGGTAAGATTTTAATTTTTGGTGTATATAATCTATTATTTTTATTTCTTATTTTATGTTTTATTTTTATATATAACACTTAATGTTTTTACAGAATATGAAATGTTTGTTGAAACATCCTTCGTCAACGGACTTTGTTGCTATTGGAACGATACATCAATTGAGCGATGATAAGATGATTCATAATCAATATTTCCTAATCATTGGAGAATAGTAATTGATCAATCATTGCTTCATAATTGTCCACTACCTATACCTTCTGATGCTAGCACAGTCCAAGAGGCGGTTGGGTAGTATGTGGCTTAGCCGTCGATTCAAGTTGTTCTAAATTTTGATGTGGTACTATTTTTTAATATAAAAGATAACACTTGTTTACTACTATTATTTTATTATATCTTTTATTGTTACTAACATACATAATAATTGTTTTAGTCTATTATACCAGAACTCTTAAATGCGGCACATTTAAGAGAGGCGAAGCAAGTATCTCGTGCTAAATCTATGTCTAGTGGCCAATCATCGCACACCAAGTCATTCAAGAAGAAGCCTTGGAAAAAGTGTAGTTATGATTATGCTTTAAACTTTAGCAGAAATCTTGCCACTTTGATGACTATTGTTGGGAGGGCATTTAGTATAAATGATGGATGGACTGTGCCAATTCCTATAGAAATTTTTGGTGTAGACCTCGGCCAAACTTATATATCGATCGAGT
Source organism: Hippophae rhamnoides (assembly GCA_033030585.1). Classification (NCBI taxonomy): domain Eukaryota; kingdom Viridiplantae; phylum Streptophyta; class Magnoliopsida; order Rosales; family Elaeagnaceae; genus Hippophae; species Hippophae rhamnoides. The sequence goes on along the minus strand of CM065429.1, from coordinate 41,722,241 downwards.
GCATAGTGAAACTATTTGAATATCAAATGATCGATTTAAGTATAATTGAAGTGTGGAGAAGGTGAGTCCTCAATCTATTTAATTTTCTTTCATTTATGTAGAACATATATAATTATATTTATATTATCTAATTACTTATTGAAATCCTCTTTTATATAGGGCTTGTTATTATTAACTTTAACATAATCACTCATCACATTTAGCAATGTTCTATGGCTCTTCATATCTCAATCAATATAAAGAGAAGGATGTTAGCATCAGAGCTAAAAAATTATATGATAAGGCATTAACGCTTAACAGAAATCAAAAGTTGATAATCCTTTGGCCACTAAGGTTTAAACAAGGCCAAGATCAATGGATGTTGGTAATCATTGATTTGTTGAATAATCATGCTAGCTATTGGTTTCTTCTATTATTTTTTGTAATATTTAATAAAAAACTAACCATTTTAAACCTTGATAGGGCATGGAGGTTGTGGAACAAGTTTAGGGGCATTGCCCTTAAAATATCTCATAAGCTTATATGGACAAAAGTTATGGTATGTACAAGCGAATATTAATAATTTTATTAATTTTACAATTGAATAATAAAGATGTTCGAATATGAAAAATCATGTACACTTGTTTTTTGTAGGTTTCACAACAAAATAATGGAGTCATGTGTGGTTATTATGTCATGAAGTTTATGAGCGAAATCATTACAAATATCAAAATTCCAATTGATGATGTGGCAATTTCTTTTACCTATATACAAATATTTTTTAACATATTTGAATTATTTTTTGTAAATACATGAAGTTACATTCTTATTTTGATTTTAAATACATGTAGTTCTTTGGTTGGAATAAGATGGGATACAACCAACAAATTTTTGATGATTTATAAGATACAACCAACAAATTTTTGATGATTTATAAGAGGAATGAGTAGAACACATGATTCAAATTATATCATCACAAGAAGAATTAGGAGAAGATTTTGATGATCTTGAATAGCATATGACAACATAACGGTAACTTTTTTAATGATTTAATTTCTCTATTCCTGTGTTTGATTTCCCTTGTTTGATGGATGTTTTGTTTGATGGATGGTTATGTGCTCATGTATTTAGGGGAATGCATTGTTTGATGGACTTGTTTTTGGCCCAAACTTCATCTCATCTCTCTTGCCTACTTTCCTTATGACAACATCATATTAGTACTTTATTAATCATTTGTCTATAAATATGAAGTTATCTGGAATCTCTGCTGGTATTTTTAATGCTATAATGAGCTTTAAATATGAAATCAAGTGTAACTCATATTTTTTTACTTGGCTTGTATGAGTTTGGTGCTTATGAACGTATTAGAAAATTGTTGCATACGTTTAAGGGCACCAAAACTCATACAAGCCAAGTAACAAAATATGAGTTACACTTGATTTCATAGTTAGAGCTCATTATAGCATTAAAAATACCAGTAGAGATTCCAAATAACTTCATATTTATAGACAAATGATTAATAAAGTGCTAATATGAGTTCGAAGGGTTATATCACTCGGATGTCGCTGTGGTAATCTCTTTTTATGATAATATATATAATGATTTAATTTCTCCATTCGTATGTCTCTAAAGCTTAGACTGCTTGTTTGATGGATGTTTACTTGCTCATATATGTAGGGGAATGAATTGCTATATGAACGCGATGTTTTTTGTCTAGTTTCCTTGTCACAATGCTAGTGATTCTAAGCCAACCAAGCTTGCTCGCACAATCCAATTACATTTTGACAACATTATTTTATTTGTAATTTAAGTTAACTATATATATATGTATTGTATATACATTATTTATTTTTGTAATAAATTTAATTATCAATTAATTAATTATATTTAAATTTTTAATTATTTGTATTATTATTTATATTTTGGTTTTTTTATGCTATATAAATTGAACACAGGGTGGAGTGAAAAATGAGAATAAAAAAAATCATAAAATGTAAAGTCGGTTTATGCGTTCAACCGATTTGAGTTAAGCTCACGCTTAGAAGATGGATTTTACAAGTGCCCTCATAAGTCTAGAACATTCAAGGATTAACCATCTAATTGGTCCCATAATGTGGTCAACCTTAGATTACTTTATGCATTTACTATTGTATCCCCTAACACGCTTTGACGTATACCCTTATGTAATTAATACATGCAATATCTTTATATATATATATATAAACCTTGTATCAAACCAACCCAATTCATTCTCATTCTCTAACATTTCTCTCTCTAAATCAGATCATTCCAATAATTTGGCACCCATCGTGGGACTCAGAATTTAAAGGTTGATATTTTGTTTCTAATCCTTTACTTCTCAGGATTCACCTTGAATTTTAAGAGAGAAACTCCAAAATTGAAACCACTTCATTACACTCTCTTACCAATAAAGTTCACCATGGTTAGTACTCTAACCAAATATTAAGGCTAGCTAATGTGCTAGCACTGAATGATAACATCACACCTATACGCCTAGAGGTTTGGGTTGAGCCTTGAGCTAATTCACCAAAAGAGGTTGATCCTCATCGAGAATTGGTGAAACAAATCCTCGAGCTCAAAAGAGAACTTGATGAAATGAGATAAGAAAATAGAGTATTACATGCTCAAATGGAGGCAATTACACTGGTAGGTCGAGTTGATAATTTGATCGAGGAAGTTAAGCCGATATCAAGGAGAAATGAGCCTAAAAGAATAGAAGATATAGTGGAAGAAATCTTGCACCGTAATGCTCAAGCCAAGGTACAACCAACTCAATTGGGGCAAGATGCATCCTGGTATAATAACGAGCAATTGCTTGAGGAAAGGAAGTTGAAGGAAGCATGCTTGCAAACGCTCGAAGAAACAAATAAAAAATAAGATCAAACTTTTAAGGAAGCAAATAGAAGACATGACAAGGGTAAATCTAACTATGATGTTGATAAAGCTTGTGAGCAACTACGTGTTTTCCCTTTCTCTAACGAGATAGAAAATAGTGAGCCACTCATTAAATTCAATGCTCCTAAATGTCCTAACTATCCAGGAATAAAGAACCCTGTGACCCATGTCATATACTTCAAAACAACTATTGCCCCAATAAGCCTCACTCAAGAAAAAAGAGATGCTATGATGTGTAAATTCTTTGCAGCTACCTTATGATGATGCAAAAAAATGGTTCAATAACCTAGCACCCCATAGTATAACTTATTTCACTCAATTTACGAAGTTGTTCATCACTAACTATGTAAGTAACATGCCTATAAGGATGGAGTCTCATAATATTTTCTATATCACTCAAGGAAATGATAAGTTTGTAGAAGAATAAATGTGACAATTTAGAGAGGAAAATTTGAAAATTATAGATTGTCTTAGCTCGATAGCGAGATAAGTGTTTCGGTAGGGCTCATTAAGAAATTCAACCATGTTTGCTAAATTGAATAAGACTGTGCCATATACAATGTAGAAGGCTTATGGCAAAGCCATAAAACTTGTCAATCTTGAGAGAGAACTAAAGCTTGGAAAATGGCAAGTCAATTATGGAAGCTACCTTGGAGGAAGAAAATAGAAGAATAAGTCCATAAAAAATGGTCCAAGATAGAAGGGTTCCTAAAAAAATAAACACTTTTCCCAAATCATAGAGGGAAAGGTCAATGGTTTAGAAATCGTGGACCTTAGGGTAGAGCACGAGAAAAACTTTAGGTGTCTACCAAAGATAAGAAAACATTTAAGAGATACTTTCAAATGGTACGCCTTATATAAGGACATAAGGCACGAGACATAATATAGTAAACATCTAAAGAAAGAAATTTAGGATATGTTATCTAGAGGATATCTCGATGATCTTGTGGGAAATGATAATCGAAGAACAAACCGTTAGCCTGAACAAGAAGTGATGAGATTACCTGTACCATTTATCAACAAGGTAGAACCACGTAATGGTGACAATGTAAGGACTATTCATTTTATAGATGGAGGACTTAGGTTTAATAGAGCCTTTAATAATGCACAAAAGAGGTATGCTCGAGAAGTGCATAAGGCTCATAGTGTTTATAATATACATGAAGGATTACCCTATACCTCAATCATTTTTACAAGTAGTGATGAGACTTCATCTCCTCATAAGGATCCTTTGGTAGTCACACTTCAGGTGGGGTCGTGCAACGTTTGTAGGATCTTAGTTGATATTAAAAGTCTAGTGAACCTTTTTTTCCTTAGAATAATAATGGTGCTAATGGTAAAATATAGTGATATTACAAAGAAAGAGTTACCTTTGGTGAGATTCAAGAATAGCACCACAAATTCTATAGGAATCGTGGTGAAGCTAGTTATGGTAATTCGTTCAATTGTTATTGCCAATTTCATAGTAATTGACGTCCTATTTCACTACAATGCAATTATAGGGAGGCCCAGGATACATAAGATAAGGGTCGTTCTATCAACTTATCACAAAGTCATTAAATACCAAATTGAGGAGGGTATAAGAGAGATAAGAGATGACCATTAGAAAAATAAGAGTTGTTATTGATAACTTATATAATTTATCATTTCTTAAATTTAAATTTAGTTTAATTTTATTGATTTTAGATTTCATTATTATTATATAAATTTTACTATATATTTAAATATAATAAAGATACAAAATTTTAGAAGTATATAATCTCAAATTTAAATTAAGATTTATCTAAATTATATTTAAATTAATATATATAAGTATAACACGATTGAATATATATATAAAGTGACGAAAGAGCCGCTGAAGATATATATAAAATAATGAAGGAGCCGCTGAAGATTTAGGAGATTATTGTATATACAGGCCGTGGAGATTTAGGAAGAGTTACATAGAGATATCTATATAAATCAAAAGACAGGGGAGAAAGGACGGGAGGAGAGAAAAGAAAAAAAATAGCTGACGGCCGCCAGAAAAGAAGGAAAACAAAAAAAAGATGTAAAAAGAACCACAAGAAAGAGAAAAGCGTGCAATAGTTTAACACAAAAGAAGATTCTTTTTGTGAGTCAATTTTCTTTCGATTCTTCTAAAAAAATTATTGTGAATTTGTTTATGTTAAATGTAATTTTTACCATGAATTAATTTATCTTTATTTTAGGAAAAAAATGTAATTTAATTTCAAAATATGCTTAATTTTCTATATTAATTTAAATTATTTATCTTTGTGTTTGTATGATTTATTCTGAGTTTAATGATTCTAATTAACTGACTATTAATTAAATGATTTTAGTCTTGTGATTTACTATCGAATGAGGGAATTATATGATAGATTTGAAATATTTCGGCATAGGTAAATATAGAGATTGAAAAACTTGTATGAATATGTGTAGTATTAAAATCATTGGTCTTAATGATTTCTTACTTTATTAAATTTCATATTCTTATGTAAATTAATTAATAATAATGTTTCTAATTGACTATCGAAAGAGGTTTTTGGATATTTTTTGGAGATTGCTAACAAACAGAAATAATTAAATTCAATTAGCTAGATGAGTAAAGCATACTGAAAGATTAGGTGAAAACAATTTCCTAGAATTTTTCTTCCTATTAATTTGAATTCGAACAACATTTTATTTTATTTTTTTGCATATTTTCTTTAAATTTATTTTATTTTAACTTTCACTTATAACAACCTTAATGATTTTTCTAGATAAAATTGAGATTAATATAATTTTAGTATTTGTCAAAAGTAAGTTACCAATCCTTGAGGATGATACTCTTCTTATCATTTTATTATAAAACTATGATACTGTACACTTCCATTTTTGCACCGATCAAGTTTTTGGTATCGTTGCTAGGGATTGATTTTTCTTATTTTTTCCAATATCGATACAAAGTAATCTTGGTTTTAATTTAGAATTTTATTTTATTTTTATTTTTCTCTAAGTGTATTTTTGATGTTGGATGCGTCGTTCTAGAACTCGAAACATTATTTCTTTTGATCAGAAGATTGAAAGATCTTTTAGATCACAAAGAAAGAAGAAAGTACTAGCCATGAATGATGGAGAACAGAATGCACAACCACGAACCTTGAAGGATTATGTAAGGCTAATTGTGAATGACAATTATTAAGGTGTAAGACGCCAAACCATTAATGCCAATAATTTTGAGCTTAAACTGGCATTGATCAGCATGGTGCAACAAGCCTAATTTAGCGAATTGCTACTTGATGATCCCAATATTTATTTGGCAATGTTTATGGAGGTTTGTGACACTATAAAAATGAATGGTGTTACTAAAGACACCATTAGACTGAGGTTGTTTCCTTTTTTATTGAAGGGCAAAGCAAGAGGTTGGCTACAATCTCTACAAATGGGAAGCATAACTAGTTGGCAAGACATGGCAAAAAAAGTTTCTTGCTAGATTCTTTACACCTACAAAAACAACCTAACTCAAGAGTGAGATCTTTTAGATCACAATGAAAGAAGAAAGTAATAGCCATGAATGAAGGAGAGCAGAATGCACAACCACGCACCTTGAAGGATTATGTAAGGCCAATTGTGAATGACAATTACTGAGGTGTAAGATGCCAAATCATTAATGCCAATAATTTTGAGCTCAAACTGGCATTGATTAGCATGGTACTGATGAGTGCTCAAAAAGTACTAAAATTATCATGATTTTATGCATGTTAATTGATTAAAAAAATATATTTATATGATTTTATCATATATTTATATAAATGTCTTTTCGGAATCACGGGTATTTTTATTGTTTTTCAAGTATTTTCGCTTAAAAAAGTAACTTAAAGACTCAAAGAAAAATACTGGAGGCAATACATCGCAAATATATTCATAAATTAAATGAGGAAAGGACAACAAATATGGAAAAATTGGACAAAATGGGTCAAAAAGGAGAAAATTACGCAAGTAGCCGCCCAACCGCACGCGCAGCGCCAGCACAACGCCCAGTCTGCGTGCGCCTACTCTCTAGCCCGCGCATGCCTGCCCCCATCATCACCCAGTCCGCACGCGCCGATGTGCATATCTACCGTATCTGCGCGCGCCGCCACGCCCACACCATCATGACATCAACAGTATGATGTCATCATTCACTACTCTGCGTTTTCTCAAAGTTTAATCATTTTTTACTCTTTTGACCCATTTTGTCTAATTTTTCCATATTTGTTAACCTTTCCTCATTTAATTTATGAATATATTTGCAATGTATTGCCTTCGGTATTTTTCTTTGAGTCTTTAAGTTACTTTTTTAAGCAAAAATACCTGAAAAACAATTAAAATACCCGTGATTCCGAAAAGACAGATTTATATAAATATATGATAAAATCATATAAATATACATATTTTTAATCAATTAACGTGCATAAAATCATGATAATTTTAGTACTTTTTTAGCACTCATCAAGTGCAAGAAGCCTACTTTAGTGAATCGCTACTTGATGATCCCAACATTCATTTGGCAATGTTTTTGGAGGTTTATGACACTGTAAAGATGAATGGTGTTACTGAAGACATCATTAGACTGAGGTTGTTTCCTTTTTCATTGAAGGGAAAGGCCAAAGGTTGGCTACAATCTCTACAAACGGGAAGCATTACTAGTTGGAAAGACATGGCAAAAAAAATTTCTTGCTAGATTCTTTACACCTACAAAAACAACCTAACTCAGGAGTGAGATAGGTCAATTTAGGTAAAATGATTTTTGAGACACTATATGAAGCATGGGAAATGTATAAAGATATGATTTGGCGGTGCCCTCAACATGGATTTCTGGATTGGTTGCAAGTTCAAATGTTTTATAATGGGTTGAATGGGAAAACTAGAACCATAGTTAATACTGCTTCTAGTGGAACTTTGATGTCAAAGACAATTGAAGGTGCTACTTCTCTTTTGGAAGAAATGGTCTCAAACAACTATCAATACCCAATTGAAAGTTCTATGGCTAAGAAAGTTGTCGAGATTCATAAATTGGATTCGTTTGTTGCCTTTTCAGCTAAAGTAGCTTCTCTATCTCATCAAATTTTAGCCTTGACCACCCAAAGAATTCCACAAAGTGTAGAATATGTTGCAGACCCAAGTATGACAATTTTGATGAATGAATCAAGTCAAGAGCATGTTCAATACATTAAAAATTGGAACTACAACTATCGTGGTAATCCTATGCAAAATTACTACCATCTAGAGCTTCGAAATCATGAGAATTGTTCTTATAGAAATATAAAGAATGCGATGTAACCTCCTATAGGGTTTGATAGTCAACCAAGCGAGAAGTAGATGTCACTTGAGGATTCCATGGATTCCTTTATTGAGCAGACCAAAGCAAGGTTTAAAAAGAATGATTCACGGTTGGATAATATTGAGACTCATTGTAGCAATATGGGATCCACTATGAAAATCTCGAAGTACAAATTGGGCAACTAGCCTAACCATCAATGCTTATCAAAGAGACTTTTCCTAGCAATACTGAAGTAAATCCATAGGAAAAATGCAAGGCCATTACACTTAGGAATGGAAGAGAAATTGAGAGGTCATCATTAAAGGAAACTAAGTCCACCCCTATAGGTCCAAATAATGGCCAAAACAATAATAAAGTAAAAGAAGAGGAGATTGTTGATGATACACTAAGAGAGACTGACATGCCTCCATCAATTTTATTTTCTGACAATCCTCTTATTCTCTTTACTCCACTTCCTTATCCTCAATGTTTTCAAAAACAAAAATTAGATAAAGAATTTTCTAAGTTTTTGGATATCTTTAAGAAAATTCACATAAATATTCCTTTTGTAGATGCCTTGGAACAGTTGCCAAATTATGCCAAATTTCTAAATGACATCATTTCCAAAAATAGAAGGTTGGAGGAGTTCGAAATAGTGAACCTTTTTGAAGAATGTATTGCCATTCTTACAAAGAAATTACCTCAAAAATTAAAAGATCCAGGGAGTTTCACTCTTGCACTATTGGAAATTCATTTTTTGATAAAGTTTTATGTGATCTTGGTGCTAGCATTAATCTTATGCCAATGTCTGTTTATAGGAAATTGGGTCTTGGAGAGATGAAACAAACAAAAATTTATTTGCAACTAGTAGACTGATCTATCAAGTATCCATGGGGAATCATAGAAGATGTATTAGTAAAGATGGATAAATTTATTTTTCTTGCTGATTTTGTGGTGTTAGATATGGATAAAGATCAAGATGTCCCACTAATTATTGGCCATGGGAAGGGCTTTAATGGATGTTAAAAAGGGTGAGTTAACATTGAGAGTGAACAATGAAGAGGTTACGTTCAACATCTACGAAGCCATGAGATTTCCAAAATATCCAAACATTTGCGTTCGGGTAGATGTCATTGAGAAATGTGTAGTAAAATCCTTTCAAGAGGATATGCCAACCGATCACCTAGAACGATGTATCACCACTTCATCTCATGCTTATGATTTCAATAACTCTATTGTTTATGAATCTGATTTACCATTTGTTAGTGTAGAATTTCTCCATTATGTATTTTCCTTGGAAGCATTGCATGAGGTTACATCATTTGGAAAAGAAGTGGAGAGGCTAGAACCAATGGTATCAAAGACCAATTCTATAATGTCTACATAAAAAGTTCAGCAAGCTACAACTCCAGAGTTGAAGCAATTGCATGAGCATCTTCGCTATGCATTCTTGGGTGATAGTTACATCTTTCTAGTGATTGTTATGACATAACTTACACTTGAAGAAGAGGAAAAAATGCTACGTGTATTAAGGGAGCATAAAACGACCATGGGATGGACTATCTCTGACATAAAAGGTATAAGTCCATCCATTTGCATGCACAAGATTCTGATAAAGGAACCTTACAAACCATCAATTGAGCCCCAAAGAAGATTAAATCCAATAATGAAGGAAGTTATGAGAGTTGAAATTTTGAAGCTCTTCAATGCTGGAGTTATTTATGCTATTTTAGATAGCTCATGGGTAAGTTCGTACATGTTGTACCAAAAAAGGGTGGAATGATGGCGGTGAAAAATGAAAACAATGAGTTTATTCTTATAAGAACAGTCATGGGTTGACGTGTATGTATGGATTACCACAAGTTGAACAAAGCAACAAGGAAGAAACATTTTCCACCTCCATTAATTGATGAAATGTTAGATCGATTGGCTAGATATCTTTATTATTGCTTCTTAGATGGTTACTTAGGGTGTAACTAGATATCTATAGCCCCTGAAGATAAAGAAAAAACTATTTTCACATGCCTCTACAGAAAATTTTCTTTTAGAAGGATGCCCTTTGGATTATGCAATGCCCCAACAACATTTGAAATTTGATCCAATTTGACTGTTCGGTTAGTCTTTGCTTTGTGTTTGCAAATACTCAGCCAACTATTCCATTTGGACTTCCACCTTTTTGATAAAAGCTTCCACAGAGTCCAATCGTTGATTAGTTTTAGACTAGTTATTTTTGTAGACTTAAATAAAAGAATTCAAGTTCTCCTCTAGGGTTGGTTTACTGGGAAGGCTTCTTGGAATGGGCTGGTGGAATTACTGGCTTGGATGATTTGAGCTTTGGACGAAAGGAGGATTGTTTTGCCTCCAAGAGAAGTTGGGATGATTTCTCCACCCAGGATTGTAAGTATTTGAATTGGGGTCAAATCTTGGTCTCTGTTGATATGCTCCCAAAACATTAACATGTTTAGGTCCAACTGGTGTTTCACCTTGATATGGACAGGTTTTAGTACCAGTCCTATGTTACTACACAAACCATAATGTTTGGTGTTGGTGTTGGTTTGTGTAGTAAGAAAGGCAACTTCCTTGGTCAATTGAACAACTTTTTGTTGAACTTCATTGTTGGAATTGATTTCATAAACTCAAGCTCTTCTCACTTGTGAGCTTTTCTATTGGGAATTTGAAACCAACATCTCAAAGAGGTTGGTTGTCTCTGAGGCTGTCTTCTCTCCCATAGCTTCTCCAACAGCGTTGTCATCAATGAACTGACATTATTGTGTAAGTCCATCGTAAAAAAATTGGTTCTGCAATTGTAGGGAGAAGTTGTGATAGGGGAATTGAGTGAGGAATACTTTGAACCTATCCTAGGCTTCATGGAATGGTTCTCCTTCTATCTGAGAGAAAGTGGAAATATTTTCTCTCAACTATGATGTGTTTTTGGTAGGAATAGAATTTTCTCATAAATTTATTGTAAACATCCTCTTAGGTCATTAGAGAACCTGGAGGGAGTGACATCAACCAAGCTTTGGCCTTGTCCTTTAAGGTGTATAGGAAACACCTCCTTCTAAGCCAATCCTCATTTAGAATACTGAGGGGAAAAGTTTGGAATATGGCATAGAAGTCCCTAATGAATGAAAGAGAATCTTTAATAGGTAGCCTATAGAATGAAGAAAGCATGAAAAAATGAATGTTTTTCAAGTCATAATTTCAAGTAGCCTTACCCAGTTGGATGGAAGTAGTTTTCGTGTCAATTACTGGCCGTGAAAACTCATTCATGGTGGTTTCCCTAACGTGTGGGTTTTCTCCCATTTCTATTGGTTTCAGTAGAGGATTAAGGCTTGGTTTTGTGCTCTTAGGTCATCAGAGCACAACATCAAGTCTTTGTCAATGGTGCCAAAAACTTGATGAGATAAGACAAAATCTTAAAAGCAAAATTAAATCTTAAACATTCTGTCATGATATTTTAGTTTTTGTGTTCTAATCAAATGCAATAATAAAAATAAACATTGATATGATTAAATAAACAATAATGCAAATTTTTATCATTCATAACAGTATAGTATTTATGCATATAATAACTAAGTTAATTATTCTTGCTTATATTATTTAGGTTATTAAAGATATAAACTGATATTTATTGATTTTATTTTTTTGGTATGAAAGTGTTCTTAGGGAGGAACCAAATTCTTTTGTTTAATATTAATTAACTAATATTCTTAGGCGGGTCTTATTAATTAATTAAGTATTAAATTTTAGCTTTATTTCTAAGAAAATAACAAACCATCTAATCACAGCTTTAAGTGGAGTCAGTTATTTAGATTTTATTGAAGGTGTCCAAATTAAACCTAAGAATTTAATTATCCAAGTACTAACTTTGATGTTTTTAAACCATTACTAAAACAAATATGCCGTCAATACATTTTTGAATAATAGTTCTTATAAAAAACCTTTGAAGTAGAGCTTCACTTTAACTACTGGGCAATTGTACTAACAAATAAAAGAGCACTACTCTAAATCAGACCGGATAATTAAATCTTAAAATTTAATTTTTAGATTTAAGTTTGTATTGAAAAATAATATATTTCTCTCTAACATCCTTAATATAAAATCTTGAATAAAAACAAAATAAATTTATTTTATAGAAATGTTTTACCTATTTAATATTTCGCAAGCATAACAACGTTATTATTATATCATACATACAAACAACTAGTCATGCTAAATGTAATCACAGACAAATTAAATATAATATATAAGAATAAAACATAAAAAGATAACTATAAAGAATCCATTTAAATTATACCTTAACATAATACTTACAACAATTTGATGCTAATTCTGTTGTTGGAAAGCCTCCAAACAGATTTTCATTTCTGCTTATTGAATCAAAAAGTAAAAATCTATAAAAACTTAACTAGTTCTTTCCAAAAAAAGAAGAACTTTAAAACTAAAAACTAAAAAAATGAAAAATTTCTAGAGAGTGAAAGCTAGAGAGAGAAAGAGCTGAGAAAATTGTGTGTTTTACAATAGGGGAATATGGTCCTTTTATAGGTGAGGAAAATACCAAAAAAGGAGGAAAAGTATTTCAAAATTTGATATTGGGCACATTTGGATAAGCTGGCATGCGTGTGGGGCATGCACGGGTATGCATGGAACACAGTGTAGGAGTGTGCTAGTGCACATATGACACGGTGCGAGTGTGTGTTGGTGCTAGTGAAAATTGGTGTAGCGTGTGTCGGGCATATGTCGGTCATGTGTTGGTTGTGTGCCGGCTCGATATGGGCATGTGTAGTGTTTATGCCAGCATGTGTTGGTCATACGTTGTATATGAACACATGCTAATGCATTGGTGCACACGAGACTCGGCGCATATGAGCGGTTGTGTGTGAGATTTTGACCTTTTCGACATTTTTGACCGTTTTGATCCATTTGGTCCAATTTTTCCATCTTTTTGACTTTTCCTCATTTATTTTCTCAATATATTTTTGATGTATTGCCTCCAGTATTTTTCTTTGAATCTTTAAGTTATTTTTGAATGAAAATACTTAAAAAACAATAAAAATACCCATGATTCCGAAAGCACAAATTTATATAAAATATGATAAAATCATACAAATATGAGTATATTTAATCAATTAAAGTACATTAAATCATGAAATTTTTAGTACTTTTTAAGCACTCATCACCAATCACTACTCCAAAAGGGGTATTTAAGTCGATATATAAAGTCAGTTTTTTTCAAAAATCGACTTATAAAGAATTTAAAGTGGATTTGGTGTAGAACCCATGCTATCCACATAGGACGTAGCTTCGGTTGACATGTCGAAAAAATGCTACATGGATAACGTCGATTCACCATGTCAACCGATGCTTCGTCCTACGTGTATTTCTTTAATTAAAAAATGCAGTTTAAAATTGAAATTAAATAATACAATGTTTTTTTAGGTCAATTATTATTTTATTTGACTCTTTAAAATTTAATTTGGATATACATATAGTATAATATTTTTTTTTGAGACAATTGGTTTTTAAAATTATATAATTAATTTTGTTTATTTGTTTGGATATTTAATTTTATGTACGTACGTACATATACATCTTTATTTAATTTTGTGTATTTGTTTGGATATTATTTTATAATTTTTATTTTTTATATTTTATGCTATATATATATATTGAAATTAAATTTTAAAGAGTTCAAATAAATAATAATTGACTTAAAAACAATTTTCAATTTTAAACTACTTTTTTTAAAATAAAGAACTACACGTAGGACATAGCATCGGTTGACGTGGCGAACCGATGCTACACACACGTCAACCGACGCTATCCATGCCTATTAATCCATTTATCTTCTGCACCAGAATTTCTTTTTAAATTTGTGCAGCAACAGCTTCAAAACTGAGCTCACCCTCCACTTTATCTCATTTTCGGACCACCTCCAACCACCATTTTCAACGCTGTTTTATGGGTTATATTTAAATCCCCTATTTTTTTGAGCGAAATACTCAAAAATTTTATACCCATTTTCTCAATTATTATCACTTACAAAACACCCATTTGTTTTTCATTTCCTTCATTTAGTCACTTTACTTACTCTTGTAAGTATTTCTATTAATCCTTCGCACTTATTATTCAATTTTCTTTTTTTATATAAATTTTTGATTTATGTATGTTTTGTATTATGCTTGTTATTATATGTTTGACTTATTTTCTGTGAAAATAATATCTAGATGTTGTGGGTTTGAAGGACTATAATATTTACCGTACGTGGAAAAATTTATTTACATATAAATAATTATATTTTATTAAGTAAAAATAATACAATTGTGAAATGGTTAAAATGATAAATGTTTGTATTATGTATGTTTTGGTATATATTCTAATAATTAGGTAATTTATATATAATAATACTTGAAATATATTGATTGGATACATAATTAATATGCTTAATTAATATCATTAATAGAAAATGGACAAATCTTGTATGTCAAAGTGTAGAATTGAGCAGGACTATATTTCTGGAGTTGAAAGTTTCATGGAATTTGCTTGTATAAATAGTAATAATAGAATTAGTATGATTCGATGCCCATGTGTTAAATGTAAAAATGAGCAATTTCATGAAGTTGATGAGGTTAAGTATCACCTTATCCGTATTGGTATTCTTTTAAGCTATCAATGTTGGTATTATCATGGAGAAAATATTGATAATACTCATGGGGAAGAGATAAATAAGAATGTGAGTGGATTACATACATCTTATCATAATGTACAAACATAAAATATGTTTCATGGTGTTGAAGATGAACTATGTGAGGATGATCCCAAAACTTTAAAAAACTTCTAGAAGATGCCAAAAAACCGTTGTATCCAAAATGCAAGAAGTACACTAAAATATCGGGATTGGTTCATTTGTACAATATGAAGGCAAAACATGGTTTTTCTGACAAGCGATTCAGAAAATTACTAAATCTACTAGTCGATATGTTTCTTAAGGGTATTGAATTGCCATCTTTAATGTATGAAGTGAAGAAATCTTTTAGTCGATTTGGCATGGAATATCATAAGATTCATGCTTGTCCAAATGATTTCATTCTTTATAGAAAAGAATATGAGACATTAAATGATTTTTTGATGTGTAAAGAATCGAGATGGAAGCATGGTACAAATGAGACAACACATAAGAAAGGCGTGCCCGCAAAGGTTCTTTGGTACTTCACATTCAGATAATCGATCTGATGATGTGGTGCTATGTCATCCTTATGATTCTCCTAATTGGAAAGTAGTAGATAATTTATCTCCTCAATTTGCATCTGATCTGCGCAATCTTCGTCTTGCCATTGCCGCTGATGGAATTAATCCACATAGTTCCCTTAGTAGTAGATATAGATGTTGGCCAGTAATTATGGTAACATACAACCTTCCTCCCTAGTTGTGTATGAAAAGAAAATTAATTATGTTAACATTATTGATCTCAAGACCGAAACAACCTGGTGTTGATATTGATGTATATTTGTAGCCTTTGATCGATGATTTAAAGACATTGTGGAATGATGGTGTAAATGTTTATGATGCACATAAAGAAGAACACTTTAACTTTAAGGAGGGGTCCTTTTATGGACAATTAATGATTTTATTGCCTATGGAAACTTATCAGGACATACAACAAAAGTTTACAAGGGATGCTCGATATGTAGTGCTGGAAATTATGCAACTTATCTGGTTCATGGACAAAAGATGTGTTATAGAAGACATAGAAGATTTTTTCCATCTGGACACAAGTTTAGATACCAAAACAAACCATTCGATGGTGAAGAAGATCATAATCATGTACCCCAACCTTTGCGAGGTGTTGAGATATTATGGCAATTGAATGGTATGACATTCAAATGATATGTAAAGATGAAAAACAAAACTCACTAAGGTAGGAAAACGAAAAAGAGTTTGAATCAGTATACCTTATTGGAAAGACTTATACATTTGTCACATCTTAGATGTCATGCACATTGAGAAAAATATATGTGAGAGCTTGGTTGGTACTTTAGTTAATATACCTGGGAAAACAAAAGGATGGAATTAAAGCGAGATTGGATTTAAAGAAACTAGGCATACGACCTGAATTGGCACCAATGGTGGAAAATGATAAGAATCGAACATACTTACCACCAACATCATAAACAATGTCAACAAAAGAGAAGGATGTGCTTTGTAAATGTTTGGAGGGTGTGAAAGTTCTTGTTGGTTACTCATCCAACTTAAGAATTTTTCTGTCTATCATCAATAAGAAACTTTATGCATTGAAATCACATGACTGTCATATCTTAATGCAATAGTTATTACCAGTTGCTATTAGATCAATTCTTTCAAAACTTGTTCGATTATCAATAATTCGTCTTTGTTCATTCTTCAATACAATATTGTAATATTTAATAAAAAAACTAACCATTTTAAACCTTGATAGGGCATGGAAGTTGTGAAACAAGTTTAGGGGCATTGCCCTTAAAAAATCTCATAAGCTTATATGGATACAATTATGGTATGTACAAGTGAATATTAATAATTTTATTAATTTTACTATTGAATAATAAAGATGTTCGAATATGGAAAATCATGTACACTTATTTTTTGTAGGTTCCACAACAAAATTATGGAGTCATTTATGGTTATTATGTCATGAAGTTTATGAGCAAAATCGTTACAAATATCAAAATTCCAATTGATGATGTGGTAATATCTTTTACCCATATACAGAAAAGTTTTTAACATATTTGAGTTATTTTTTGTGAATACATGAAATTACATTCTTATTTTGATTTTAAATACATGTAGTTCTTTGGTTGGGACAAGACAGGCTATGACCAGAAAATTTTTGATGATTTACGAGAGGAATAGGCAGAACATATGGTTCAAATTATATCATCACAAGAAGATTCAGGAGAAGATTATGATGATCTTGAATAGAATATGACAACATAACAGTAATTTTTTTAATGATTTAATTTCTCTTTTCCTGTGTCCCTTGCTTGATGGATGTTTTGTTTGATGGATGGTTATGTGCTCATGTATTTAGGGGAATGCATTGTTTTATGGACTTGGTTTTTGCCCAAACTTCATCTCATCTCTCTTACCTACTTTCCTTATGACAACATCATGGTAACACTTTATTAATCATTTGTTTATAAATATGAAGCTATTTAGAATCTCTGCTGGTATTTTTAATGCTATAATGAGCTCTAAATATGAAGTCAGGTGTAACTTCTATTTTGTTATTTGGCTTGTATGAGTTTTCTTGCCCATAAATGTATTACAAAGTTGTTCCATACATTTAAGGGCACCAAAAATCATACAAGCCAAGTAACAAATCAGAGTTACACTTGATTTCATATTTAGCGCTAATTATAGCATTAAAAATACCATCTTGATTCCAAATAGCTTCATATTTATAAACAAAAGATTAATAATGTGCTAATATGAGTTCGAAGGGATAAATTTATTATTATATCACTCAGATGTGGCTGTGGTAATCTCTTTTTGATGATTTACAAGAAGAATGGACAGAACGCTTTGTTCAAACATCAGAAGAATAATATGATCTTGATTAACATAGGACAATACCATGGTAATATTTATAATTATTTAATTTCTCCATTCGTATGTCTTTGAAGTTTAGACTGCTTGTTTGATGGATGTTTACGTGATCATATATGTAGGGGAATGAATTGTTATATGGACCAGCTATTTTTGCACAGTTTTCTTGTCATAATACTGGTGGTTCTAAGCCAACCAAGCTTGCTCGCCCAATCTAATTACACTTTGACAACATTATTTTATTTGTAATTTAAGTTAACTATATATATATATATGTATTGTATATACATTATTTGTTTTTGTAATAAATTTAATTATCAAGTAATTAATTATATTTAAATTTTCAATTATTTATATTATTATTTATATTTTAGTTTTTTATGCTATATTGAATATAGGTTAGTAGAGTAAAAAATGAGAATAAAAATAAAACAAAAATTAATACACGTAGCGTCGGTTCACACATTGATTCAAATTTATGCGACGTGTCGGTTCAACGCGTGAACCGACTTTAAATTTTAAGTCAGTTCACTGAACTAACTTTAATAATCCATTTTGTAGTAGTGAATCCATAGCTAAGTAGGCCCACTAGGGTTGAATTACATCTAGGTTTGTTTTCTTTGAGATAAATGTATTCTAGGGTTTTGTTGTTTATAAAAGAAAATGAAAGCCTTTAAATGGAGAGAGAATTGATATCAATAACGACAATTTATTTCAAAAATATATTTGCTTTACCTTCTGGTGTTCTTGATTGAATGCTATAATTATACTTATCAAAAGGAGTAATCATTTTTTGTGGCATCTCAATGCTAGGGTTTTAAGGACTTTGGTTCTTTAGGGTTCTAATAAGATCATCTTTAACATGTTTTTCACAAATCAACAATTCCTATTGCATTGAGTTTGTGGGTTCCTTGGGTTGTTCGCCTAGAGGTTCCGCATCATTTAGTATCAGAGCATTCGTTGCTGAAAATAGTTTATCTATCTAAATATATCATTTTTTCATGTCCTTTATAAAAAAATTATCTTTTTCTTGTTTCAGTTCTTTTCTACTTTTTTTGGATTCACAAAAAAATCCTTCTTGCATGTCTTTTAGTTTTTTTTAAATTTTGTTTTCATTTTTTTTGTATTTTGTTTTGTAGTTTCCTTTGAATCCTTGAATTCAAAAAAAAAAAATGTTGTTCAAGTCTTGTGTTTTGTTTAAATTTCGTTGTTGTTGTTTTTATCTTTGGATTTCGTTTCATAGTTCTCTTTGAAATATGGGTATATTTTGATTTTTCTTTATTTCTATGTTCAATCCATCATTGTTCTTCAAACAAAAGGGAAGGAAAAAAAGTGTGATGTTGTTCATAGTTAAAAAAACAATTTTGAAAAATTAGATTTGCAAATTTAAATGACTATAACTTTTGACTAGGGTATTGAAAAGATAATTATAATTTATTAAATCGAAGCTCATATCAATTCCCACATGCCATGTAGGCTTTGTCTTCATAACTACATTTTTCGTTCCCAAATTCCATCGTTTACTTCCCTTACTGAGGGTTTAAAGTTTTTGTCGTACCTTTTTTGTTTTGATTGCTTTTGGGTTTGTTCAAAAGAGTTGTAATGGAGGTTGAGGTTCTAACCAAGGGTATGTTTATAACTATTCTGATGATCATACACAAGAGATAGATTTGGAATATCAAATGGAAGGATTAAGTTAGGAAGCGATTTTTTATGTTTTAGTTAATTGTGGGCCTTTTATGGTTACCAATTTTTATTTTAGTGAATTGTGGACTTTTATATGTCTTATTTATCATAATTCGTTATAGTGTTTTAATATTTAAGGATGGATTCGGCCTAATCAACAACTAAGTTGGCCCACTAGGGTTGAATTACATCTAGGGTTGTTTTCTTTAAGATAAATTTCGTCTAGGGTTTTGTTGCTTATAAAAGAAAATGATACCTATCCTTAATGAAAATTTATTTCAGAAAGAGTTTTGCTTTACATTTTGCTATTCTTGATTGAATGCTAGAATTACACTTAGGAAAGGGATTGATCCTCTTTAGTGGCCTCTCAAGGTTGGGATTTTAAGGACTTTGTTTCCTTAGAGTTCTAATTGAATCATCTTCAACACGTTATTAGCAAATCAATCGTTCCTCTTATATTGAGTTTGCAGGTTCCTGGGGTTGTTCCCTTAGAAGTTCCGCATAGTTTGATCTCAGACCATTAGTTGCTGAAAATAGTTTATCTGTCTAAATGTATCATTTTTTCAGTTCTTGAATAAAAAAATCATATTTTTCTTGTTTTCGATCTTTTTTACGTTTTCTTTAATTTTTTTTTCATTTTTTTTCTTTGGATTTCATTTTGTAGTTTCCTCTAAGTCCTTGATTTAAAAAAAATCGTCCTTCAAGTCTTGTGTTTTCTTTCAATTTCGTTGTTATAGTTTTTCGTATTTAGATTTCGTTTCATAGTTCTCTTTGAAATAATGGTATATTTTTCTTGTTCTTTATTTCTATATTCAATTAATCATTATTCTTCAAGAAGAAAGGGAAGAAATAAAAAAAGTGTGTTGATGTTCACATTTAAAAAAAATTAATAAATTGGATTTGAAATTTTAGCCGGCTAAATCTTTGGATTCAGGTTTTGAAATGACTATTATAATATATCAAATCGAAGCTCATATTATGTCCCATAAGCTGAGTAGGCCTTGTCATGGTACCCAAATTTTTCAAACCCAAATTCCATCGTTTACTTCCCTTACCGAGGGTTTAAAATTTTTTTCGCACCTTTTCCTTTTTGTTTGCTTTCGATTTTGTTCAATTGAGCTGTGATGAGGATTGATGTTCTGACCAAGAGAATGTTTACAAATATTCTAAAGATTTTCAAGATCCTACAACTATTCTCATGATCCTACACAAGGGATAGATTTAGAATATCAAATGCAAGGATTAATTTAGGAAGCCTTTTTTGTTTTAGTTAATTATGGGTCTTCTAATGTTAGCAATTTTTTTTAGTGAATTGTGGACTTTTATATGTCTTATTTTTCATAAGTCGTTAGAGTATTTTATTATTTAAGGATGGATAAGTCCCAATGCACAACTAACTAGGTCCACTAGGGTTGAATTACATCCAGGTTGTTTTCTTTAAGATAAATTTCGTCTAGAGTTTTGTTGCTTATAAAAGAAAAAAACAGGCTTTTAATGGGGGGAGAATTGATATCATCAATGAAAATTTATTTCAGAAAGATTTTTGCTTTACTTTCTAGTATTCTTGATTTAATGCTTGAATTACACTTATCAAAATGAGTGACATCTTTTGTGGCATCTGAATGTTAGGGTTTTATGGACTTTGTTTCCTTAGGGTTCTAATCGGGTCATCTTTAATACTTTCTTAGCAAATCAATCGTTACTATTTGATTGAGTTTGTGAGTTCCTTGGGTTATTCCTCTATAGGATCCACATCATTTGGTATTAGAGCATTCGTTGCTAAAAACAATTTATTTATCTAAATATATCATTTTTCAGTTCTTGAATAAAAAATATCACCTTTTTTTATTTCTGTTTTTTTTTTCTACTTTTTCTTGATTCACAAAAAACAAATCCTTCTTTCATGTCTTTTAGTTTTCTTTAAATTTAGTTTTCGTTGTTTTTTTTGGATTTTGTTTTGTTGTCTCCTCTAAGTCCTTGAATTAAAAAAAATCTTACTTCAAGCCTTATGTTTTCTTTCAATTTCGTTGTTATTATTATCATCTTTGGATTTTATTTCATAGTTCTCTTTGAAATATTGGTATCTTTTTTGTTTTTCTTTATTTTTGTGTTCAATCAATCATTGTTCTTAAAAAAAGGATGGAAAAAAAAGTGTGTTGTTGTTCATAGTTTAATAATTTTTTTTGATAAATGGGATTTGCAAATTTAAACGGCTCTGAATTTTGAATCGAGTATCAAAACGAAAATTATAATATATCAAATCGAAGTTCGTATCACTTCCTATATTCCCAATAGTCTTTGTCTTTGTACATGCATTTTTCGAAAGTAAATTCCATTATTTAGTTCCCTTATCGAGCGTTTAAATTTTTTGTTGCACTTTTTTTGTTTTTCTTACTTTCGGTTTTGTTCAATAGAGCTGTAATGGAGATTGAGGTTCTAACCAAGAGTATGTTTAAAAATTCTAAATATTCTTAAGATCCTACAACTATTCTCATGATCCTACACAAGATAGATTTGAAATATCAAACACAAAGATTAAGTTAGAAAGTATTTTTTTTAGTTAATTATGGGTTTTATGGTTTTCAATTTTTGTTTTAGTGAATTGTAGACTTTTATATGTTTTATTTATTATAATTTGTTATATTCTTTTTTTCTTTATAGATGGATTGGGCCTAATCCATAAATAAGTAGGCTGACTAGGGTTGAATTACATGTAGGGTTATTTTCCTTAAGAAAAATTTCATCTAGGGTTTTGTTGCCTATAAAAGAAAATTGCAACCATTTAAAGGAGAGAGAACTGATATCATTATTGACAATTGTTTTCAAAAAGATTTTTACTTTACCTTCTAGTGTTCTTTACACCTTTTCTGTTTTGCTTGCTTTCAGTTTTGTTCAATAGAGCTATAATGGAGATTGATGTTCTAATCAAGAGTATGTTTACGTATATTCTAAAGATTCTCAAGATCCTACAACTATTCTCATGATCCTCGATGAGTGCTTAAAATTCACTAAAATTATCATGATTTAATTTACTTCAATTGATTAATAAGATTTATATTTATATGATTTTATCATATATTTATATAAATTTATCTTTTTGGAATCACAGGTATTTTTATTATTTTTTAGGTATTTTCGCTTCAAGAAAATAATTTAAGGATTCAAAGAATAATATAGGAGGCAATGCATTACAAATATGTTGAGAAAAAATGACGAAAAGTCAAAAAAATTGAAAAATGGAAAAGTGGACAAAACTACCGTCAACCATGTGCACCACATTGATCAACAAGCAGTTGCGCCCTACCACCCCAATCAACGCTCATAACTACGCCGTATCATGCCAATTCTACGTACATCTTCACCTAAATGTGTTGCATCACACCAAAGTCTATGCGCATCTACGCCCAACCATGTCGCATCACACTTAATTCGCGCATGCACCACTGCTACGTCAATACCTACATCCGTACCCATCCATTATGTGTCAGTGCCTATGTCAACAACTGTCCATTTAGCGTTTAAAGCCATATTTTATCATTTTCCCACTTTTTTACCCTTTTCCTCACCTATAAATTCCCCTTTACCCCATCGTAAAATACACCCAAAGAAACAATTTTCTTAGCTCTTTTTGAGGGGAACTAGTTATTCTTTTGTAGATTTCTAGCTTTTGATTCAATAAACAGAAATGCAAATCCGTTTGGAGGTTTTCCAACAACAGATTTTGCATCAAGGTTCTGTAAGGATTCTTATTCTTTACAATTTTATGTTTTATTCTTATATGTTATATTTAATTTGTCTGTGATTAAATTTGACATGGTTGGCTATTTGTAAAAATGATATAATAATAAGGTTTTTTTGCTTGCGAAATATTAAATAGGTAAAAATCTCTATTAAATGAATTGATTTTTTATTCAAGATTTTATATTAAGGATATTAAAGAGAAATATATTATTTTTAATTGCATACTTAAATATAAAAATTAGATTTTAAGTTTTAGTTATTTGGTCTGATTTAGAGTAGTGCTCATTTATTTGTTTGTACCATCGTCCGGTAGTTAGAGTGAAGCTTTATTTCAAAATTTTTTGTATGAACTATTATTCGAAAATATATTGATAACCTATTTTCAATAATGGTTTCAAAACTTGAAAGTTAGTACTTGGATAATTAAATTCTTAGGTTTAATTTGAACACCTTGAATATAATTTAAATTGTCTAACCCCACCAAAGGTATCATTTAAATGGTTGATTTTCAATCTCTTAGAAAAAAAGAATTAATTTAATTAACCAAATTAATTATCGATCCCACCCATAGGTGTTAATGGATTTGTTTAATTAACAAAGAATATCTAACCCCACCAAAGGTGGTATTCAAATAAAAAAGAGAGGATTAATGAATATTAATTTATATCTTTAATAATCTAAATAATATGAGTAAGCATAATTATCTTAATTATTATATCCATAAATACTCCACTGTTATAAATGATAAATGTTTTTGCATAAATGTTTATTAAATCTGTATCTATTTCTATTTTTATGTTATTAGATTAGGAAACATAAAACCCAAAATATCGTGATAGGATATTTAAGATTTAATTTTGTTTTTAAAATTTTGAGTAATAAATTAAAAATCACATATTTTCTTTCCTTAGAACAACCTTGGGAGTATGCTTATCATTTGCTATAAAATGATTCATGTACTTGCGAGAGTTTTACAAATATAAAATCAAAATGTTTGCAGGATCGATGATGCCGGTTCTGCTTATCAATCCTACACAAGGGATAGATTTGGAATAACAAATAGAAGGATTACATTAGGAAGATATTTTTTGTTTTAGTTAATTATGGGCCTTTTATGGTAAGCAATTTTTGTTTTGGTGAATTGTAGACTTTTATATGTCGTATTTATCATAAGGTGTTATAGTCTTTTATTCTTTATGGATGGATTAGGCCCAATCCATAACTATGTTGGCCCACTAGGGTTGAATTACATCTAGGGCATTTTTCCTTAAGATAAATTTCATCTAGAGTATTGTTGCTTATAAAAAAAACAACAGCCTTTTAATGGAGAAAGAACTGATATCATTAATGAAAATTTATTTCAAAAAGATTTTTTCTTTACCTTATGCTATTCTTGATTGAATGCTTGAATTACACTTATCAAAATGAGTGATCATCTTTTGTGGCTTCTCAAGGTTGGGGTTTTACGAACTTTGTTTCCTTAGGGTTCTAATAGAATAATCTTCAACACGTTCTTAGCAAATCAATCATTCCTATTCCATTGAGTTTGTGGGTTCCTTGGGTTATTCCTTTAGAGGGTCAGCATCATTTGGTATGGGAGCATTCAATGCTGAAAACAATTTATCTATCTAAATATATCATATTTTCAGTTCTTCAATAAAAAAACCATCTTTTTCTTATTTTAGATCTTTTTTTATGTTTTCTTGATTCATAGAAACATATCCTTCCTTCATGTCTTTTAGTTTTCTTTAAATTTTGTTTTCATTGTTTTGTTTTTGGATTTCATTTTGTAGTTTCCTTTGAGTCCTTGAATTAAAAAAAATTATCCTTTAAGTCTTGTGTTTTCTTTCAATTTTGTTGTTGTTTTTGTCTTTCGAGTTCATTTCGTAGTTCTCTTTGAAATCTTGGTATCTTTTTCTTGTTCTTTATTTCTATGTTCAATCAATCATTATTCTTCAAAAAAGGGAAGTAAAAAAAAAGTGTGTTGTTGTTCACAGTTCAAAAATATTTTTTTGATAAATATGATTTGCAAATTTAAACAGCTATAAGTTTTGACTCGGATATCGAAACAACAATTATAATATATCAAATCGAAGTTAGTATCGATTCCCATATGCCTGGTAGGCTTTTTCTTTGTACCTGCATTTTTCAAACCCAAATTCCATCGTTAACGTCCCTTACCAAGGGTTTAAAGTTTTTGTCGCACCTTTTTCGTTTTGCTTGCTTTCGGCTTTGTACAATAAAGTTGTAATGGAGATTGAGGTTCTAACCAAGAGTTTGTTTACATATATTATAAATATTTTCAAGATCCTATAACTATTCTCTTGATCCTACATAAAGGGATAGATTTGAAATATCAAATGCAAGGATTTAGTAACTAAGTAATTTTTGTTTGTTTTAGTTAATTATGGGCCTTTTTTGGTTAACAATTTTTATTTTAGTGAATTATAGAATTTTATATGAGTTATTTATCATAATATGTTATAGTCTTTTATTATTTATAGATGGATTAGACCAATCTATAACTAAGTAGGCCTACTGATGAGCAGAATCGTGATCGCCAAATACTTTGATGAACGAAAACTTGATGAACGAAAACCGGCATCACCGATCCGGCCAATACTTTGGTTTTATATTTATAAAACTCTCGCAAGTGCACGAATCATTTCGTAGAAAATGATAAGTATACTCCCAAGGTCGATCTAAGGAAGGAATGTATGTGGTTTTTAATTTATTATTCAAACTTTTAAAAACGAAATTAAATCCTAAACATCCTGTCACGATATTTTGGGGTTTTGTGTTTTTAATCTAAGAACAGAAAATTAAACATAGATTCAATAAACATTCATGCAAATTTTATCTTTTATAAATAGTGGAGTATTTATGGATATAATAACTAAGTTAATTATGCTTGCTCGTATTATCTAGGTTATTAAAGATATGAATTGATATTTATTGATTCTCCCTTTTTTGTATTTAATACCACCTTTGGCGGGGTTAGATATTCTTTGTTAACTAAACAAATCAATTAACACCTACGGTGGGGTTGATAACTAATTTGGTTAATTAAATTAATTCCTTTTTCTAAGAGATTGAAAATGAACCATTTAAATGCCACCTTTGGTGGGGTTAGACATGCTTTAAACTTTATTCAAGGTGTCCAAATTAAACCTAAGAATTTAGTTATCCGAGTACTAACTTTCAAGTTTTAAAACTACTACCGAAAACATGTTGTCAATACATTTTCAGATAATAATTCTTATAAAACTTTTGAAATAGAGCTTCACTCTAACTAATGCGATTGTACCATCAAATAAAAGAAAGCACTACTCTAAATCAGATTGATAACTAAACCTTAAAGTCTAATTTTCAGATTTAAGTTTGTAATGAAAAATAATATATTTCTCTCTAACATTCTTAATATAAAATCTTGAATAAAAATAAAATCAATTCATTTTAGAGATTTTTACCTATTTAATATTTCGCAAGCATAACAACGTCATTATTACATCATGTTTACTAAAACAGCCAAAGACAGCTTAAATTTAACCACAGACAAATTAAATATAACATGTAAGAATAAAGCATAAAAATAACTCAGAAGAAAATAAAATCCTTACGAACTTCGACGCTTATTCCCGCTTCGAAAAACTCCAAGCGGAATTTGCACTCCCATTTATTGAATCAAAAATCTAAAATATTACAAAAACATAACTAGTTCTTCCCTAAAAAGGGAAGAACTCTAAATCTAAGAGAAATTAACTAAAACATAAGAAAAACTAGCTAAAACATAAGAAAAACTAAAAAAAACTAAAAACTAAGAAATGGAGAGAAAGAAAGAAGAGAGAAGTGAGTTTTGAAGGTGTGTTTTGAAGTGAAGGGAAGGGGGGTATTTATAGGTGATGATGGAGAGAAAAAATGAGTAAAAAATGTTAAAAAAATATTAAAAAATTAAAAAACGTGTAATGGAAATGTCGAGGTCATCAATGACGCCGAAGCATGACGTCATGTGGCGTTGCAGACGTGAAAACGGGGTGAAAACGCTATGGGCGCGAGGCGGGCACGCTGGCAGCGTGAACGCAACCCCACACAAGCAATGCCGCGCGCATGAACAAGCAAACCTCATCGCGCGTTAGCGCAGGCCGCTACGCATGAACAAGAACCCGCTCGCAAAGGCCGCGCGCATGAACAAGATAACCCGCGCTACAGCCGCGCGTACGAACCGCAACCCGCGCGCGTTGCCGCGCGCATGAACAAGCAGAACCCCATCGCGCGCCTGCCCGCATTTAACGCATACCGCGCGCCTGGGCGCGAGTCGGGTGCCGCGCGCGCGGCCGCCACGCGGCCGCGCGTTTTTCTCCTTTTTGACATTTTTGACCTTTTCGACCCATTTTGTCCAGTTTTTCCATATTTGTTGACCTTTACGCATTTATTTATTAATATATTCGTGATGTATTGCTTCCAGTATTCCTCTTTGAGTCTTTAAGTTGCATTTTTAAGCCAAAATATCTGAAAAACAATAAAAATACCCGTGATTCCGAAAAAGACAAATTTATATAAATATATGATAAAACATATAAATATATATATTTTTAATCAATTAATTTGCATAAAATCATGGTTATTTTAGTGCTTTTTGAGCACTCATCACCTACTAGGGTTGAATTTCATCTAGGGTTGTTTTTGCTTATAAAAGAAAACAACCTTTTAATGGAAAGAGGACTGATATCATTAATGGCAATTTATTTAAGAAATATTTTTTATTTACCTTCTAGTGTTCTTGATTGAATGCTTGAATTAAATGTATCAAAAGAAGTGATCATCTTTTGGGGTGTCTCAAGCTTGAGGTTTTAAGGACTATGTTTCCTTAGGGTTCTAATTGGATCATTTTCAATACATTCTTAGTAAATCAATCATTCCTTTTCCATTCAGTTTTTGGGTTCCTTGGGTTGTTCCCCTAGAGGGTCTGCATCATTTAGTATTAGAGCATTTGTTGCTGAAAACACTTTATTAATCTAAATTTATCATTTTTTCTGATCCTGAATATAAAAAGTCATCGTTTTCTTGTTTCAGATCTTTTTTACATTTTCTTGATTCACAAAAAAATCCTTCATTCATGTCTTTAGTTTTCTTTAAATTTTGTTTTCATTGTTTTTTTGGATTTCGTTTTGTTGTTTCCTCTAAGTCCTTGATTTTAAAAAACTTATCCTTCAATTCTTGTGTTTTCTTTCAATTTTGTTGTTGTTGTTTTCATATTTGGATTTTTTTTCGTAGTTCTCTTTGAAATCATTGTATCTTTTTCTTGTTTTTTATTTTTGTGTTCAATCAATCATTGTTCTTCAAAAATAAAGGGAAGAAATAAAAAAAAGTATGTTGCTATTCATGGTTTAAAAAAAACAAATTTAGATAAATCGGATTTACAACTTTGAACAGTTATAACTTCTGATTCGGGTATTGAAAGTACTATTAGAATATATCAAATCAAAGCTCATATCTATTCTCGTAAGCCAAGAGGGCCTTATCTTTATATCCAAATTTTTAGAACCCACATTCCATCGTTTACTTCCTTGATTGAGGGTTTAAAGTTTTTTCGTATCCTTTTCCGTTTTGTTTGCTTTCCATTTTTTTTCAATAGAGTTGTAATGAAGATTGATGTTCTAACCAAGAGAATGTTTACAAATATTCTAAATATTATCAAGATCCAACAACTATTCGCATGATTCTACACAAGGGATAGATTTGGAATATCAAATGCAAGGATTAATTTAGGAAGCAATGTTTTTTGTTTTAGTTAATTATGGGCCTTTTATGGTTAGCAATTTTTGTTTTAGTGAATTGTGGACTTTTATATGTCTTATTTATCATAAGTATTTTTAGTCTTTTATTCTTTAAGGATGGATTAGGCCCAATCCATAACTAAGAAGGCCCACTAGGGTTGAATTACATATAGGGTTGTTTTCTTTAAGATAAATTTCATCTAGGGTTTTGTTGCTTATAAAAGAAAACAACATCCTTTTAATGGAGAGAGAATTGATGTCATTAATGAAAATTTATTTTAGAAATATTTTTGCTTTACCTTATGGTGTTCTTGATTGAATGCTTGAATTACACTTATCGAAAGGAGTGATCATCTTTTGTGAGGTCTCAAGGTTGGGCTCTTAATGACTTTGTTTTGTTAGGGTTCTAATCGGATCATTTTCAACACGTTCTTAATAAATCAATTGTTCATATCCCTTTGAGTTTGTGGGTTACTTGGGCTGTTCCCCTAGAAGTTCCGCATCATTTGGTATTAGAGAATTCATTGTTGAAAACTATTTATCTATCTAAACATATCATTGTTTTCTTCTTTTTGATTTTGTTTTATTGTTTCCTCTGGGTCCTTTATTTAAAAAAAATTGTCCTCCAAATCTTGTGTTTTCTTTCAATTTCATTGTTGTTGTGTTCGTATTTCAATTTCGTTTCGTAGTTGTCCTTGAAATCATGTTATGGTTTTCTTGTTCATTATTTCTATGTTCAATAAATCGTTGTTTTTCAAAAAGAAAGGGAAGAGATAAAAAGAAGTGTGCTGTTGTTTATAGTTTCAAAATGTTTTTTTGATAAATCGGATTTGTAACTTTAACAGGATATAAGTTTTAACTCGGGTATCAAAACAACAATTATAATATATCAAATCGAAGCTCTTATCAATTCCCATATGCCTAGTAGGCTTTGTTTTATTACCTTCATTTTTTGAACCCAAATTTCTTCGTTTACCTCCCTTATCAAGGGTATCAAGTTTTTGTGCCACCTTTTCCGTTTTACTTACTTTTGGTTTTTTTCAATAGAGCTGTAATGGAGATTGAGGTTCTAACCAAGAGTATGTTTACATATATTCTAAAGATTCTCAGGATCATACAACTATTCTCACGATCCTACACAAATGATGGATTTGGAATATCAAACATAAGTATCAAGTTAGGAAGAAATTTTTTCTGTTTTAGTTAATTATGGGCCTTTTATGGTTAGCAATTTTTGTTTTAGTGAATTGTGAACTTTTATATGTCTTATTTATCATAAGTTTTTATAGTATTTTATTCTTTATAGATGGATTAGGCCCAATCCAGAACTAAGTAGGCCCACTAGGGTTGATTTACTTCTGAGTTTGTTATCCTTAAGATAAATTTCAACTAGGGTTTTGTTGCTTATAAAAGAAAAAAGTAGCCTTTTAAGGAGGAGATAACTGATATAATTTATGACAATTTCTTTCTAAAAGAATTTTTTCTTTACCTTCTGCTATTCTTGATTGAATGCTTGAATTACATTTATAAAAATGAGTGATTATCTTTTGTGAAGTCTCAAAGTTGGGGTTTTATGGACTTTGTTTCCTGACGATTCTAATGGGATAATCTTCAACACATTCTTAGAAATTAAATCGTTCATATTCCATTAAGTTTGTGGGTTCCTTGGGGTGTTCCCATAGAGGGTCTGTATCATTTGGTATCAGGGCATTCCTTGCTGAAACATTTTATCTATCTAAATATATCATTTTTTTAGTTCCTGAATAAAAAAATCATCATTTTCTTATTTCACTTCTTTTCTACTTTCTCTTGATTCACAAAAAAATCTTTCCTTCATGCCTTTTAGTTTTATTTAAATTGTTTTTCATTTTTTTGGATTTCGTTTTGTAGTATCATTTGAGTCCTTGAACTCAATAAAAAAATCATCCTTTAAGTCTTGTGCTTTCTTTCAAATTTGTTGTTATTGTTTTCGTGTTTTTATTTCATTTCATTATTTTCTTTAAAATCTTGGTATCTTTTTCTTTTTCTTTATTTCTGTGTTCAATCAATCATTGTTCTTAAAAAAAAGGGAAGGAAAAAAGTGTGATTCTGTTCCAAATATTAATTTTTATTTATTTATCCGATTAGCAAATTTAAACAGCTATAATTTTTTACTCATGTATCGAAACATCAATTATAATATATCAAATCAAAGCTCTTATGGATTTCCATATGCCTAGTAGGATTTTTATTTGTGCCTACATTTTTTGAACCCATATTCCATCGCTTACTGCCCTTACCGAGTGTTTTAAGTTTTTGTTGCAAATTTTCCGTTTTACTTGCTTTCAGTTTTGTTCAATAGAGTTGTAATGGAGATTGAGGTTCTAACCAAGAGTATGTTTACATATATTCTAAAGATTCTGACGATTCTACAACTATTCTCATGATATTACACAAGGGATTGATATGGAATATTGATGAGTGCTCAAAAAGCACTAAAATTACCATGATTGTTTGCACATTAATTGATTAAAAATATATATATTTATATGATTTTATCATATATTTGTATAAATTTTTTCTTTTTTGGAATCACAGGTATTTCTATTTTTTTCAGGTATTTTTCGCTTAAAAATGTAACTTAAAGACTCAAAGAGGAATATTGGAGGCAATACATCCAAATATATTAATAAATATATGAGGAAAGGTCAACAAATATGGAAACATTGGACAAAATGGGTCAAAAATGTCAAATAGGAGTAAATCGCGCCCGGAGCCGCACAGCCACGCGTGCAGTAAAGACGCTCAGATCACGCGCTACTGTTCCTCCGCACACGCTATTTCGCCCCATTTTCGCGTGCAGCTGCCCCCATGATGTCATGCTGACGTCATCAATGACGTCAACAATCACCTCTCCGCATTTTACCATTTTTTAAAATTTTTTCCACCCACTTTTTCTCCCCATCCTCACCTATAAATACCCCCATTCTCTTCACTTCAAAACACACCTCAAAACACATTCTCTTCTCTCGTTCTTTCGCTCTTTTCTTAGTTTTTTTAGTTTTTCTGTTTTTTAGCTAGTTTCTCTTCGTTTTAGAGTTCTTCTATTGTTGAGAAGAACTAGTTATATTTTTGTAATTTATTTTCTTTTCGATTCAATAAATGGGAGTGCAAATTTCGTTTAGAGGTTTTCTGGCAACGGGAATAGCATCGAAGTACTGTAAGGATTTTATTTTCTTTACAGTTATTTTTCATGCTTTATTCTTACATGTTATATTTAATTTGTCTATGATTAAATTTAACTTTGCTGGCTGTTTGTAAACATGATATAAGAATAACGTTGTTATGCTTGCGAAATATTAAAAGATAAAAATCTATAAAATGAATTGATTATATTTTTATTCAAGTATTTATATTAAGAATGTTAGAGAGAAATATATTATTTTTCATTACAAACTTAAATCTGAAAATTAGATTTTAAGGTTTAGTTATCCGATCTGATTTAGAGTAGTGCTCTTTTATTTGTTGGTACAATCGCCTCGTAGTTAGAGTGAAGCTCTATTTCAAAAGTTTTTATAAGAATTATTATCTGAAAATGTATTGACAACATGTTTTCAGTAGTGGTTTTAAGACTTGAAAGTTAGTACTCGGATAACTAAATTCTTAGGTCTAATTTGGACACCTTGAATAAAGTTTAAACTGTCTAACCCCACCAAAGGTGGCATTTAAATGGTTCATTTTCAATCTTTTTAGAAAAAGGAATTAATTTAATTAACAAATTAGTTATCAACCCTACCCATAGGTGTTAATTGATTTGTTTAGTTAACAAAGAATATCTAACCCCACCAAAGGTGGTATTCATACAAAAAAGGGAGAATCAATAAATATCAATTCATATCTTTAATAACCTAAATAATACGAGCAAGCATAATTAACTTAGTTATTGTATCCATAAATACTCCACTATTATAAAGGATAACATTTGCATAAATGTTTATTGAATATATGTTTATTTTTATGTAAGTAGATTAAAAACACAAAAACCTCAAAATATCGTGACAGGATGTTTAGGAATTAATTTCGTTTTTAAAAGTTTGAATAATAAATTAAAAACCACATACATCCCTTCCTTAGATCGACCTTGGGAGTATACTTATCATTTTCTACAAAATGATTTGTGCACTTGAAAGAGTTTTTGATGCTTATTTTCGCAAGTGTACGAATCGTTCAAGTAATAAAGTGTACAAAAGTACGGATATCGAACCCACAAGGAATGGTGTTACTAAGTACCGAAATTGACTAACCCTAATTTTATTTGAAAACCGAATTGTTGAAATTGTTTTAAAAGCAAATAACAAAATTTAATGTTGTTCACAAATGATTAAAAATGCTAAGGCATTTGATTTCGCTAAATCAATTCAATCCGATTTCAAGTCATGTTATATGAAAATCAAAGCTAAAAGTGATGGTTGAAAAACCCAAACTTATCTAATACTCTTTCTCAAGTTATATTAGAATTACTTATCTATGAAAACCGACTATATTTCTATGAAGATTTAATCACAAATAAGCACATTACGATTTATGGAATTTCTGGAATAACCACATACATCATGCATTAGGTGTCAAACTCGTATTCAACATACGATATTTATCACAAGAAACATTCATTACACATCTCCTCTCGGTCTCAATATAATGGAACAAATCATCTAAATCTTGATCAGAAATTTAAAAGCATTAAGCATGGAAATAAATAATCGACTTGAAAACAATGAATGCTTATATCCATATCTAAAGAAATCAGATTCCATTGATCTAACTACAATCATAATTTTAGCAAAAAAACGAATTAGTTCATAACTAAATAAGAACAACCATTATTTCAATTGAATCCATGAATAACAAATATCAATAAACTCAGTAGAATATAAAACCAAAGTATTGGCAGGATCGGCGATGCCGGTTTTCGTTCATCAAAGTATTTGGCGATCACGATTCTGCTCATCAAGTTTTTGGCGCTGTTGCCGGGGATGACTCCGTTGCGGGGATGGCATCAAAGTTTTTGGCGATCACGATTCTGCTCATCACTTCCACCCATTTAGAGACATAATCTACACCAAAAAGAATGTATTTATTAAAGTGAGAAGAAGGAAAAGGCCCCATAAAATCAATGCCCCAAATATCAAATAAATCGATTATCAAAATATTATTTAAGGGCCTTTCATGTCTCCGTGAAATATTTCCGCTCCTTTGGCAATCATCACACATTGAAACAAACTTGAAAGCATCTTTAAACAATGAAGGCCAATATAATCCAGATTGAAAAATTTTTGCTGCAGTTTTTGTTCCACCAAAATGTCCCCCAACTTCCTTCGAATGGCAATGATAAAGAATTCTTTCCATTTCTTCCTTCGGTACACATCTTCTAATAATTTGATATGCACAATGTTTATACAAGTAAGGTGCATCCCAAAAATATTGTTTCAGATCAGAAAATAATTTCTTTTTTTGTTGATAAGACATGTCTGGAGGTAAAATTTTCTTGACCAAAATAATTTGCATAATCAGCAAACCATGGAGCCGTTGGGATAGCAAGCAATTGCTCATCAGGAAATGTTTAATTAATTTGATCTTAAACCTCAAGGTAATCTTCTTCCAACCTGGACAAATGGTCAGCAACAAAATTTTCGGTCCCTTTTTTGTCCCGAATTTCTAAGTCAAATTCTTGCAAGAGAAGAATCCATCTTAGTAATTGCGATTTGGCATCTTTCTTTGCTAGCAAATACTTAAGAGCAGAATGATCAGTATAAAAAATAATTTTAGACCCAATTAAATAAGATCTAAACTTATCAAATGCAAACACTACTGCCAAAAGCTCTTTCTCAGTTGTTGCATAATTAAGTTGTGCATCTGTCAATGTCCTGCTTGCATAATAAATCACATGCAGCAACTTATTCTTCCTTTGGCCCAAAACAGCACCTATAGCATAGTCACTAGCATCACACATTACCTCAAATGGAAGACTCCAATCAGGTGCACAAATTATAGGGGCCGAAGTGAGCTTTTCCTTCAAAAGGTTAAAAGCCTTCAAACAGTCAGGAGAAAAATCAAACTGTGTATTTTTAACTAACAAACTGCAAAGAGGTTTTGTTATTTTTGAAAAATCCTTAATAAATCTTCTATAAAACCCAGCATGTCCCAAGAAACTTCTAATTCCCTTTACAGTTGTTGGAGGTGGTAATTTTTCGATCACCTCCACCTTTGCACGGTCCACTTCCATCCCCTTTGATGAAATCCGATGGCCAAGAACAATTCCTTCTTGAACCATGAAGTGACATTTCTCCCAATTTAGCACTAAATTTGTGTCTTTACTATGCTGCAAGACTAAAGAGAGATTATTCAAGCAATTATCAAAAGAATGGCCAAAAACAGAAAAATCATCCATAAAAACCTCAATAAACTTTTCGACCATATCAGAGAAAATTGCTATCATGCATCTTTGGAAAGTTGTAGGTGCATTACATAAACCGAAAGGCATCCTTCTGTATGCAAAATTATCATAAGGGCATGTAAATGTTGTCTTATCTTGATCCTCTGGTGCAATTGCAATTTGGTTGTACCCCGAATATCCATCAAGGAAACAATAATAAGCATGTCCAGCCAATCTTTCCAACATCTGATCAATAAATGGCAAAGGAAAATGATCTTTTCGGGTGGCATCTTTCAACTTTCAATAATCAATACATACTCTCCACCCAGTCACTGTCCTTGTTAGAATAAGCTCATTGTTTTCATTTTCTACAACTGTGATTCCTCCTTTCTTTGGTACATAATGAATTGGGCTTACCCAAGAACTATCTGAAGTCGGATAAATTACCCCGGCATCCAAAATCTTAATCACCTCATCCTTGACCACTTTTTGCATTGTTGGGTTTAAGCACCTTTGTGGCTGAATTGTGGGCTTGTAATCCTCATTCATCAAGATTTTATGCATGAAAACAGAGTTGCTAATCCCTTTGATGTCCACCATTGTCCACCCAATTGCCATTTTATGAGTCCCAAGAAATCCTAATAGCTTGTTTTCCTCTTCACCATTCAAAGATTTGTTAATATTAACAGGAAAGGATTCTGAGTCTCCAAGATAGGCATACCTTAGATGGGATGGCAGTGGCTTTAGCTCAATCTTATTGGCTTCCTTCTTTACCACTGAGGTTGGAGTTTCATTTGTTCCCAACTCCTTGAATGTTTCATCACTGAACAAATATTCATCAAGTGCTGCTGAATTGAACATTGTCTCACTCCCTCATCTTCCTCCTCAATTGTTGCAGATTTTACAAGGCAAGCTTCTAGTGGTAGCAATGGAGTTCTCTCTTCAAAAGTTTCCGAGATTATCCTATCAAGAGTGTTATTTTGAAAACAAGAATGTACCTCACTTGGAAATTTCATTGCTTCAAAAACATCAAAAGTCACTTGTTCATCTTGCACCCGTAGAATGAGATTTCCTTGCTGAACATCAATCAATGTTCTTCCAATTGCAAGGAACGGTCTCCCTTATATCAACGGTACCTCTCTATCTTCCTCCATGTCAAGCACCACGAAATCTACAGGGAAAATAAATTTGTCAACTTTAATTAAAACATCCTCAATTAACCCTCGAGGATATTTCTGAAAATAGAAAGTGGCATCAAATTAATGCTTGCTCCTAAATCACATAGGACTTTATCAAAATTTCAACTTCCTATAGTACAAGGTATAGTAAAACTCCCTGGGTCTTTCAATTTTTGTGGCAGTTTTCTTTGAAGAACTGCACTGCACTCCTCATTTAGCATGACAGTTTCATAATCTCCCAGCTTCCTCTTCTTTGATAGAATTTCCTTCATGAATTTTGCATACTTGGGCATTTGTTCCAACATCTCTACAAAAGGAATGTTAATATGCAATTTCTTAAAAATATCCAAAAATTTATTGAATTGATTATCAAGCTTTTTCTTATTCAATCTTGGAGGATATGGGATAGGAGGCTCATATTTCGCATTTGGGGAAGGTTGAACATGTTTGGATGTTGATGGCTTATCTTTAGATTCTTCCATCTTTTTCTCCGATTTCCCTTGGATTTCAAGTTCTTTACCAGTTCTCAATGTGATAGCCTTTACATGCTCTTTGGGATTAATTGTGTCACTGGGCAACGATCCTTTAGACCTTTCTGCAATCTGCTTTGAAAGCTGCCCCAGTTGGTTTTGGATGTCCCTGTTGATTGCCTCTTGATTTCTGAAATTTGTTCTAGACTCCTCAATGAACTTTCCTAAAATTTCTTCCAAATTTGTTTGTTTTTTCTCTTGGGGTTGGTAGGAAGATGATGACGGTTTGAATCCCCCTTGGTTATTTCCCCATGACAAATTTGGATGATTTCTCCAACCTGGATTGTAGGTGTTCGAGTATGGGTTATGTTGAGGTTTTTGGAAATTTGAAACATAATTTGCTTGCTCAGCATTTGGTGAAGCAAATGGATTTCCAACTTGGCACTCAATGCTAGCATGATTTCCACCACATAAATCACATTGTGCAGTTGGTTTGGATTCAAATTTGGAGGACAAAGAATCCATCTTTCTTGAAAGAACAACAACTTGAGCCGACAAAGCATTCACTGAATCAATTTCATGCACTACTGCTGGTCTTTTTGCAATTACCCGCTCTGAATGCCACTGATTGTTGTTTTCTGCCATAACCTCTAACAACTCATGAGCATCCTCCGGTGTTTTTCCCATTAAAGATCCTCCAGCTGCAGCATCAATCATTGCACGATAGTTTGAAACCAACCCATTTTAAATGTAGAGACTTGTAGCCAAATTGGTATACCATGATGTGGGCACTTCCTCAACATTTCTTTGAATCTTTCCCAAGATTCATACAATGATTCTTGGTCATACTGTGTAAAAGATGTGATTTCATTCCTCAATTTTGCCGTCTTAGCAGGAGGAAAGAACTTGGACAAGAATTTCTGAACCAATTCATTCCATGTTGTAATTGATCCCGGTGGTAATGAGTTTAGCCACTCCTTGGCTTTATCCCGAAGTGAAAAAGGAAAAACCCTCAATCTTACAGCATCTTCCGACACACCATTTATCTTGTAAATATCACACACCTCCAGAAAGTAAGCAATATGTGCATTTGGATCATCCTTTGACATTCCCCCAAACTGATTTGATTGAACCATTTGGATAAAGGATGGTTTTATCTCAAAGTTATTGGCTTGAATAGCTGGCCTCCTTATACCCGAAATAGTTCCAGCAACATTAGGCGCAGCATAATCCCTCAAAGCTCTACGATTTCCACCTCCCTCAACAAATGGTGGATCCATGGCTAATTGTCTATTAGGAGCTGAAGTTGAACGTCTTCTCTCTCGGTTTTGACGCCTATATGTTATATCAATCTCCGGATCAAATGGAAGAAGGTTAAGGCTTCTTGTACGTCTCATACAAAAATCCTACAACCAGAAAATCAACTAACACACAAGGTTACCTTTTTTTATGATAAATAAAATAAAACATCAAAATAAACAAAATTAAAAAAATGAAAGAAAGATAATGAAAATTAACTTCAAATTAAAACTAAGATTAGGTAGTATTGATATTAATAAAATCAAACCATTCCCCGGCAATGGCGCCAAAAACTTGATGCTTATTTTCGCAAGTGTACGAATCGTTCAAGTAATAAAGTGTACAAAAGTACGGATATCGAACCCACAAGGAATGGTGTTACTAAGTACCGAAATTGACTAACCCTAATTTTATTTGAAAACCGAATTGTTGAAATTGTTTTAAAAGAAAATTAACATAAAACTAAAGCAAATAACAAAATTTAATGTTGTTCACAAATGATTAAAAATGCTAAGGCATTTGATTTCGCTAAATCAATTCAATCCAATTTCAAGTCATGTTATATGAAAATCAAAGCTAAAAGTGATGGTTGAAAAACCCAAACTTATCTAATACTCTTTCTCAAGTTATATTAGAATTACTTATCTATGAAAACCGACTATATTTCTATGAAGATTTAACCACAAATAAGCACATTACGATTTATGGAATTTCTGGAATAACCACATACATCATGCATTAGGTGTCAAACTCGCATTCAACATACGGTATTTATCACAAGAAACATTCATTACACATCTCCTCTCGGTCTCAATATAATGCAACAAATCATCTAAATTTTGATCAAAAATTTAAAAGCATTAAGCATGGAAATAAATACTCGACTTGAAAACAATGAATTCATATAACCATAACAAAAGAAATCAGATTTCCTTGATCTAACTACATCATAGCCTTAGCAAAAAAAACGAATTAGTTCATAACGGAAATAAGAACAACCATTATTTCAATTGAATCCGTGGATAACAAATATCAATAAACTGCAGAATATAAAAACTAAGGAGAAGAGATGAAAAACTCTAGAAGATGAAGGCTTGGTAGCAACAATGGTGAAGATCCTTCAAGTTTCTCCAAAATTTCCTTCTCTTCTCCAAAAATGCCTTTGAACTCTGCTTTCTGCCGTCCCCTC
Source organism: Hippophae rhamnoides (assembly GCA_033030585.1). NCBI lineage: Eukaryota > Viridiplantae > Streptophyta > Magnoliopsida > Rosales > Elaeagnaceae > Hippophae > Hippophae rhamnoides. The sequence continues at coordinate 41,682,728 of CM065429.1, read as the reverse complement.
CTTCTCCATCATAATGTATATATAGATCTAGGGTTTTGGAGGGAAATTTTGGAACAAAACAGCATAAAAAAATGTTTTCGAACGAAACTCGCTGGCGGCAAATTTATTCTCGCCGCGGCGAGATTTCTTGAAAACATACGATTTCGGTTCAGCTAAATCTCACCGACGGCGGTATTATTGTGGCCGGCGGCGAGATGCACTTCGCTAGTGGCGAGATGTATTTGGCCGGCGGCGAGATGTACTTGGCCGGCGGCGAGATGTATTTGGCCGGAGGCGAGATGTACTTGGCCGGCGGCGAGATGTATTTGGCCGGAGGCGAGATGTACTTGGCCAGTGGCGAGATGTATTTGGCCGGAGGCGAGATGTACTTGGCCGGCGGCGAGATGTACTTGGCCAAAATCTGTGCTCCCTGCGTGATTTTCAACATTTTCTCGTTAAGATTTTCGGCGGCGGCGAGAATATCCTTGTCAGCGGCGAAATTCCAAATGTTGAACTTTTGTTTTCTTTTTATTTGCACTCAATCCCGGTCATTGAAATTTGTCCCAAACATCTCCATAATTATTATTTTACCTGAAATTGCATTTTAAACACGAAATACCCGTGAAATGACATTTGTGGATTAAATAATAAAATAAAACGCAATTTGCACACAAATATGAACCTTTAAATCATAACAAAAATGCAATAATTTGACTCCTATCAGTTTTATAAATATAAAACGAAAGTATTGGCAGAATCGGTGATGCCGGTTTTCGCCCATCAAGTTTTAAATTATTTATCAAAATTTTTAAAAAAATTGTGCTGTAAATAATTATGATTATGATTTTTATTTTTATTTTGAGTTAAAAAATAAATTATAATAATAATAATAAAAACAAAAATAATCAAATTTCAAATTTTATAAGAAAAAAAACTTGAAATTAAAAAAAAATAATAATAAAAATTATAGCGTGAATAGTAAAATAATTTTGAAATTTGAAATTTGAAGTAAAAAAAATATTTATAATTAAAAAAAAATAAAAATTATAGTGGGAATAGTAAAATAAAATTACCGTCCATGAAAAAAAAATTTCAAATTTTATAATAATATAATAATAATTATAGCGTTAATAGTAAAATAATTTTGCAATTTGAAATATGAAGTAAAAAAAAATTTAAATTAAACATAAAATAAAAATTATAGTGTGAATAGTAAAATAAAATTACCGTTTAAAATTTATTTTAATTAAATTAAAAATAATTAAATAAATTAATTAAAAAATAAAATAAAATAATAATAATAATAAAAAAATTAAAAAATTAAAAAAATTTAAAATTTAAAATAAATAAAAAATTTTAAATTTTAAGAAAATTCAAAAAAACTTAATTTTTAATTTTCATTTAATTTTAAGTTTTCATTTAATTTTATTTATTTAAAATCTTAATTTTTATATTTTAGAAAAAAAATTTATTTTTATTTTATTTTCTTTTATCTTTTTCAATTTTATTTTATTTTACCTTTTTCAATTTTATTTTATTTTTTTCTTTCTTTAACTATTTTTTTCTTCTTAATTTTCATTTAACTTAATTAATTTAAATTTTTAATTAACTTAACTTAATTAACTTAATTAACTTATATTTTTAATTAACTTAGATTTTCATTCACTTAATTAACTTCACTTTTTACTTAAACTTAACTTAATTAACTTAATTTTAAAAGCATGAAAAGTAAGATCTAAGGGAGTTCTGTCTAGGAGACTAGTTCTTGGAAGCATTTGTGCCACTAGTCTTTCCTGGGAACGTTGTTATATCTAGGAGGATGGTTTCTACGGAGCCTTTACAAAACCATTCTTTCCTGGGAGTAATCTTGGTTAATACTGATTATGTTATTTTATCTTTAAAAAAATTAAAAAAAAATAAAACAAATAAAACAAAAAAACAAAAAAAATTCTGAAACTATCTCCAAAATTTTAAAGTTTTAATTACAATCTAAGGAGTTAGTTTCTTTGTTTGATCTAGGTACAATTGTGTTTTTATGCCTTAATTATTTGATTTGCACCTAGATGTGGGTTATCTAAAACCCTCAAAGTATGCCCCTAGTTTTAAGTACAGAAAAAAATTTGAAAATCAATAGGGCATGACTGAAAAAGTATAGGTAGACATCCTTGTGTTACCTGTAGGTTTGATTGACTCAATGATGAGTGGACATTGAGTTGACTTAAAAATTCAATCTCCAAGTTACGTCTTGCTAAGACGTTAAACTAAGCACTAGATGGGAGGCAACCCATCATTTTAGGTAATTTCCTGTTATTTGTTTTATTTACGTAATATTATTGTTTATTTTAGTTTAATTACATGTGAATAATTTTTAAATTTTTAAAACTAAAAATATTTGTTGAGATGTTAGAAGTTCACAACGATCTGTCTGTATACACTTTAATGATGAATATGATGGATGCACCTGCATTTCTCCATTACTACTTGCACATTCTCAAGAAATAGGTAATATTTCTTCTCTTTTCTCTTTATCTTTAATTTACAGTTGTTACATTGAGAACAATATAAGTTCTAGGTTGGGGGTGGTGAAAAGTTACCATGCTTAATTAAATTTTTTTTTAAACAATTTAAAAAAATATTTTTTTTCTTTTTTATGTTCACATTTTCATTTTTTTTTGTGTTTGGTTTTATTATTGTTTTGTGTGATTTAGTAATTTTTGAAATTAAAAAAAAATATTTCTCACAAAAATTTATCATTTCTTTAAATCAAATTTAAGTAAATAGTTAAGTTTTTTGTACTGTTAGATTAATTTTTGAAAACATATCATGAAATATTTTGTAATTATTTTTGGTAATTAGTTAGTTTTTGTCATAACTAGTATTTCTTGATAAGATGTAGAAATTATATTAAACCCAAAATCGGTGTTTATGAATTTTTTTAGTGGAGGCTACCTTTGTGAGATATAATTTGAGCCTAATTTCCATTATTCAGAGTGAAATATATATTTTTTCTACTCTAAACACATTTCTTATTTCTTCAAATTTTTAGATGATCTCTATAGGTATTAGCATTGAATATATGAATTTTTTCTCATCTTAAATAGAGTGTCGTATATTGTTTTTTATTATTTTTGTTTAGATTAAATGATTTGAGTCGAAATTGATAGTATATGCTTATATCTCATTCACGCATGACTGCTACAAAAAAAAGACATATGAGGTTATCTAAACCAATATCATACAGAAAAGCCATAAAATTAATCACTCACCAAAAACCAAAAAAATGTACAATCTGTACGTGAGTTGACTCTCTAAAATATATATATTGAGAAATATCTTAAAAAAATAGAGAGATAAAGAATATATAGTATAATCTACATACTATGACCCACATTGCCTACAAAGTTGTGAGTACATGCTAATTTAATTACAAAAAAAGATATAGAAAGTAATTCCCTAAAAAGTCATTGCAATTTCTTCATTTGTAAAAGCCATATATCTTGAAATTCTTTCTTAATGAGTTTGATTTATGCATGAAAATAATTATTATATACGATATCTTTATAATTTATACATTTGATTCCTTTAATGAGATCAACGTTAAAATAATACTTTGAGCCTTTATTCTTTATATATATGCGAACATATAAAATACTTTAATTTATTTTTAATTTTTTAATTTATTTTTTTTAATTTAATTAAATATTTTTTTAAACGGTAATTTTATTTTACTATTCACACTATAATTTTTATTTTTTTTTAATTTTAAATATTTTTTTACTTCAAATTTCAAATTGCAAAATTATTTTACTATTAACGCTATAATTATTTTTAATTTATTATAAAATTTGAAATTTGAAATTTTTTTTCGTAGACGGTAATTTTATTTTACTATTCACACTATAATTTTTTTTTAATTTTAAATATTTTTTTTACTTCAAATTTCAAATTTCAAAATTATTTTATTATTCACGCTATAATTTTTATTTTTTTTAATTTTAAGTTTTTTTTTTATTTCTTATAAAATTTGAAATTTGATTATTTTTGTTATTATTATTATTATTATTATATTTTATTTTTTAACTCAAAATAAAAATAAAAATAAAAATCATAATCATAATTATTTACAGCACAATTTCTTTTTAAATTTTGATAAATAATTTAAAAATGTTATTCCTTTCCCGGCAACGGCGCCAAAAACTTGATGGGCGAAAACCGGCATCACCGATTTTGCCAATACTTTGGTTTTATATTTATAAAACTCTTACAAGTGCAAAAATCATTTCGTAGAAAATGATAAGTATACTCCCAAGGTAGATCTAAGGAAGGAATGTATGTGGTTTTTATTTTATTATTCAAACTTTTAAAAATGAAATTAAATCCTAAACATCCTATCACGATATTTTGGGTTTTGTGTTTTTAATCTATTGACATAAAAATAAACATAGATTCAATAAACATTTATGCAAATTTTATCATTTATAATAGTGGAGTATTTATGGATATAATAACTAAGTTAATTATGCTTGCTCATATTATTTAGGTTATTAAATATATAAATAGATATTTATTGATTCTTCCTTTATTGTATGAATACCACCTTTGGTGGGGTTAGATATTCTTTGTTAACTAAACAAATCAATTAACACCTATGGGTAGGGTTGATAACTAATTTGGTTAATTAAATTAATTCTTTTTTCTAAGAGATTGAAAATGAACCATTTAAATGCCACCTTTGGTGGGGTTAGACAGTTTAAACTTTATTCAAGGTGTCCAAATTAGACCTAAGAATTTAATTATCTGAGTACTAACTTTCAAGTTTTAAACCTACTACTAAAAACATGTGGTCAATACATTTTCAGATAATAATTCTTATAAAAACTTTTGAAATAGAGCTTCACTCTAACTACCGGGCGATTGTACCAACAAATAAAAGAGCACTACTCTAAATCAGACCGGATAACTAAACCTTAAAATCTAATTTTCAGATTTAAGTTTGTAATGAAAAATAATATATTTCTCTCTAACATTCCTAATATAAAATCTTGAATAAAAAAAATCAATTCATTTTAGAGATTTTTATCTATTTAATATTTCGCAAGCATAAAAAAGTTATTATTATATCATGTTTACAAACAGCCAGCAAAGTTAAATTTAATCAAAGACAAATTAAATATAACATGTAAGAATAAAGCATAAAAAATAACTATAAAGAAAATAAAATCCTTACAGTACTTCGATGCTATTCCCGTTGCCGAAAAACCTCTAAACGGAATTTGCACTCCCATTTATTGAATCGAAAAACAAATAAATTACAAAAATATAACTAGTTCTTCTCAAAAAGAGAAGAACTCTAAAACTAAGAGAAACTAGCTAAGAAATAAGAAAAACTAAAAAAACTAAGAAAAGAGAGAAAGAAAGAGAGAAGAGAATGTGTTTTGAGGTGTGTTTTGAAATGAAGAGAAGGGGGTATTTATAGGTGCGGATGGGGAGAAAAAGTGGGTGAAAAAAAATGTTAAACACGGAGTGGTGATTGCTGACGTCAGCATGATGTCATGGGGGCGGTTGCGCACGAAAATGAGGTGAAATGGCAGTGGCGCCCATGGACTGAAGCTGGGGCGTGCACAGGCGCGTGCAGAATTGGAGCAAGGCACGCGCAGGAGTGGGGACCTGGCGCGCGCGGTTTGGGCAGCTCTGGGCACGATTTCCTCCTTTTTGACATTTTTGACATTTTTGACCCATTTTGTCCAATTTTTCCATATTTGTTGACCTTTCCTCATTTATTTATTAATATATTTGTGATGTATTGCCTCCAGTATTCCTTTTTGAGTCTTTAAGTTACATTTTTAAGCAAAAATACCTAAAAAACAATAGAAATACCAGTGGTTCTGAAAAGATAAATTTATACAAATATATGATAAAATCATATAAATATATATATTTTTATTCAATTAATGTGCATAAAATCATGGTAATTGTAGTGCTTTTTGAGCACTCATCAAATATCAAACCCAAGGATTAATTTAGGAAGCCATTTGTTTTGTATTATTTAATTATGAGCCTTTTAATGTTAGCAATTGTTTTTAGTTAATTGTGGACTTTTATATGTCTTATTTATCATAAGTTGTTATAGTCTTTTATTCTTTAAGGATTGATTAGGCCCAATCCACAACTAAGAAGGCCCACTAGGGTTGAATTACGTATAGGGTGTTTTTCTTTATGATAAATTTTGTATAGGGTTTTGTTGCATATAAAAGAAAACAAGAACCATTTAATGGAGAGAAAACTGATATTATTAATGACAATTTATTTTAGAAATATTTTTGCTTCACCTTTTGGTGTTCTTGATTGAATGCTTGAATTACACTTATCAAAATGAGTGATAATCTTTTGTGGGGTCTCATGGTTGGCATTTTAATGACTTTGTTTTGTTAGGGTTCTAATCGAATCATTTTCAACACGTTTTTAGTAAATCAATCATTCCTATTCAATTGAGTTTGTGGGTTCCTTGGGTTATTCCCCTAGAAGTTCCGCATCATTTGGTATTAGGGCATTTGTTGCTGAAAACAGTTTATCTATCTAAATATATCATTTTTCAGACTTAGAAAATTAAGAGTTCCTTTTCCATTTAGTTCATGGGTTACTTGGGATGTTCCCCTAGAGGGTCCACATCATTTGGTATCAGAGCAATGGTTATTGAAAACAATTTATCTATTTAAATCTATCATTTTTTTAGTTCCAAAATAAAAAAATGATCTTTTTCTTAAGTTATTTTCTACATCTTTATTTACAAAAAAAAAAATCATTCCTTCAAGTGTTTTATTTTTCTTTAAATTTTGTTTTCGGTGTCTTTTTCTTTGGATCTTGTTTTGTAGATTCCTGTGAGTCCTTGATTTAAAAAAAATCGTCCTTCAAATCTTGTGTTTTCTTTCAATTTCGTTGTTGGTTTTTTCGTCTTTGATTTCGTTTCATAGTTTTCTTTAAAAATTTTGTATCTTTTTCTTGTTCTTTTATTTTTGTGTTCAATTAATCATTTTTTTTCAAAAAAAAAGAAGAAAAAGAAAGGAAAAGAAGTGTGTTGCTATTCACAGTTTCAAAAAATAATTTGATAAATTAGAGTTTCAATTTTAAACATCTATAACTTTTGACTCGTTTATAGAAACGACTGTTATAATATATTAAATCGAAGCTCGTATCGATTCCCATAAGCTGCGTAGGCCTCGTCTTCATACCCATATTTTTCAAAACCAAATTCCATCTTTTACATCACTTATGTTTTAATGTTTTTATCACACCATTTCCATTTTGCTTGCTTTTAGTTTTGTTCAATAGAGCTATAATGGAGATTGAGGTTTTGACCAAGAGTATATTTACAAATATTCTAAGGATTCTCAAGATCCTACAAATATTCTCATGAACATACACAAGGGATAGATTTGGAATATCAACATGAGGATTACTTTTGGCGAAAGTTATTTTTTTGTTTTAGTTAATTATGAACCTTTTATGGTTAGCAATTTTTGTTTTAGTGAATTATGGAATTTTTTATCTCTTATTTATCAAAAATATTTTTAGTCTTTTATTCTTTAAGGATGGATTAGGCTAATCCATAACTAAGTAGGCCCATTAGGGATTAAGTACATCTAGGGTTCTTTTCTTTAAGATAAATTTTGTCTACAAATTTGTTGCTTATAAAAGAAAAAAACAGCCTTTTATTGGAGGGAGAACTGATACCGTTAATGAATATTTATTTTAGAAAGCTTTTCGTTTTGCTTTTAGGTGTTCTTGATTGAATGCATAAATTAGTCTTATCAAAGGGAGTGATCATCTTTTTCGGGGTCTCATGGTTGGGGTTTTAAGGACTGTGTTTTCTTAGGCTTATAATCAAATCATCTTCAACACATTCTTAGAACATTAGTCGTTCCTATTCCATTGACTTTATAGGTTACATGGGTTGTTCTCCTAGAGGGTACACATCATTTGATATCAGAGCAATGGTTATTTAAAATAGTTTATCTATTTAAATCTATCATTTTTTTGTTCCAAAATAAAAAAAATAATCTTTTTCTTATTTCTGTTCTTTTCTGCGGCCTCTTGATTTAAAAAAAATACTTCCTTCAGGTCTTTTATTTTTCTTTAAGCTTTGTTTTGTTATTTTTTCTTTGGATTTCGTTTTGTATGTTCCTCTAAGTCCTTGATTTCAAAAAAAAAAAAACAAAATCGTCCTTCAAATCTTGTGTTTTCTTTCAATTTTATTGTTAGTTTTTTCGTCTTTGGATTTCATTTTATAGTACTTTTAAAAATCATTGTATCTTTTTCTTGTTCTTTATTTTTGTGTTCAATCAATTCATTGTTTTTAAAAAAAGAAAAGGAAAGGAAAGGAAGTGTGTTTCTGTTCACAGTTTCAAAAAAATAATATTATAAATTGGGGTTGATATTTTAAACATCTATAATTTTTGACTCGGGCATAGAAACAACTATTATAATATATCAAAACAAAGCTTGTATCGATTCCAATAATCTAACTAGGCCTTGTCTTCATACCCATATTTTTCAAAACTAAATTTCATAATTTACATCACTTAGGTTTTAATATTTTTGTCGCACATTTTCCATTTTGCTCACTTTCGGTTTTGTTGAATAAAGCTATAATAGAGATTGAGGTTTTGACCAAGAGTATATTTAAAATTATTCTAAAGATTCTCAAGATCCTACCTATGGGATATATTTGGAATATCAAACACGAGTATTAATTTTGGGGGCAAATTTGTTTTTGTTTTAGTTAATTATGAGCCTTTAATGGTTAGCAATTTTTGTTTTAGTAAATTATGGAATTTTGTATGTCTTATTTATGATAAATATTTTTAGTCTTTTATTATTTAAGGATGCATTATTCCATTCCACAACTAAGTAGGCCCACTAGGGTTTAATTACGTCTAGGGTTCTTTTCTTTAAGATAAATTTTGTCTACAAATTTGTTGCTTATAAAAGAAAACGTTAGCCTTTTAATGGAGGGGGAATTGATATTGTTAATGAAAATTACTTCAGAAAGATTTTTACTTTGCCTTTAGGTGTTCTTGATTGAATGCATGAATTAGACTTATCAAAGGGAATAATAATCTTTTTTGGTGTCTCAAGGTTAGGGTTTTAAGGACTTTGTTTCCTTAGGGTTCTAATCGAATCATCTTTAACATATTTTTAGAAAATTAATCATTCCTATTCCATCGAGTTCATGGGTTACTTAGGTTGTTTCCTTAGAGGGTCGACATCATTTGGTATTAGAGAAATGGTTATTGAAAACAATTTATCTATTTAAATCTATCATTTTTCAGTTAAAAAAACCATCTTTTTCTTATTTCTTTTCTACGGCTTTTTTATTTACAAAAAATAAATCCCTCCTTCATGTCTTTTAGTTTTCTTTAAATTTAGATTTCGTTATTTTTTTCTTCGTATTTCGTTTTTGTAGATTTCTCTGAGTCCTTAATTTCAAAAAAAAAAAAAATCGTCCTTCAAATCTTATGTTTTATTTTAATTTAATTTTTTTTTCTTCTTCTTTGGATTTCGTTTCATAATTCTCTTTAAAATCTTTGTATCTTTTTCTTGTTCTTTATTTATGTGTTCTATCAATTAGTTTTTTTTTCAAAAAAAAAAAAATAAAAGGAAAGGAAAAGAAGTGCGTTGTTGTTCATAGTTTCAAAAAAATAATTTGATAAATCGGAGTTGTAATTTTAATATTCTATAACTTTTGACTCGTGAATAGAAATGACTATTACAATATATCAAATCGAAGCTTGCATCGATTCCCATAATTTGAGTGGGCCTTGTCTTCATAATCTCATTTTTCAAAACTAAATTCCATAGTTTATATCACTTACTTAAGGTTAAATATTTTTGTTACACCTTTTCCATTTTGCTTGCTTTTGATTTTGTTCAATAGAGTTATAATAGAGATTCTAGTTCTGACGAAGAGTATATTTATCAATATTCTAAGGATTCTCAAAATCCTACAAATATTCCCATAATCCTAGACAAGGGATAGATTTGGAATATCAAACGCAAGGATTAATTTTGGTGGCAATTTTTTCTGTTTTAGTTAATTATGGGCCTTTTATGGTTAGCAATTTTTGTTTTAGTGAATTATGTAATTTTGTATGTCTAATTTTTCATAAATATTTTGTCTTTTATTCTTTAAGGATGGATTAGACCATATCCATAACTAAGTAGGCATAATAGGGTTTACTTACTTGTAAGGTTCTATTCTATAAGATATATTTTGTCTACAAATTTGTTGCTTATAAAAGAAAACAACAATATTTTAATGGAGGGATAACTAATATCATTAATTAAAAGTTATTTCATAAAGCTTTTTGCTTCAAAGGGAGTGATCATCTTTTTTGGTGTCTCAAGGTTGGGGTTTTAAGAACTTTGTTTCCTTAGGGTACTAAAGGATTATCTTCAACACGTTCTTAGCAAATCAATCGTTCCTATTCCGTTTAGTTCGTGGTTTACTTGGGTTGTTCCCCTAAATGGTTCACATTATTTGGTGTCAAAGCATTGGTTGCTAAAAATAATTTATCTATTTAAATCTATCATTTTTTCAGTTCCAAAATAAAATAAATTATATTTTTCTTGTTTTAGTTCTTTTTTGCGTTTTCTAAATTCACATAAAAAAATCATTCCTTCAAGTCTTTTAGTTTTCTTTAATTTTTTTTTTGTTTTTTCTTCGGATTTCGTTTTATAGTTTCCTTTGAGTTCTTAATTTGAAATAAAATCATCCCTTATGTCTTATGCTTTCTATCAAATTTGTTGTTGTTGTTTTCGTCTTTGGATTTCATATCGTAGTTCTCTTTAAAATCTTGTTATCTTTTTCTTGTTCTTTATTTCTGTGTTCAATAAATCATTATTTTTCAAAAACAAAAAAGGAAATGCGAAGAAAAAGAAGTGTGCTATAGTTCACTGTTCCAAAAAAATAATTTGAGAAACCGGAGTTTCAATTTTAAAAAACCATAAATTTTGACTTATATATTTTGATTCAAGACCTAAAATAAAAGTTAGATGTAGATAGAAAACTTGTTTTCCGCAACCAATGCGCTAATACCAAATGATGCAGACCCTAAAGGAGAACAACCCAAGGAACCCACAAACTCAAAGGAACGGGAACAAACGATGGATTTGTTAAGAATGTGTTAAAGATGATCCTATTAACACCTTAAGGAAACATAGCCCTTAAACTCCCAACCTTGAGATGTGACAAAGAATGATAACTCCATTTGATAAGCCAAACTCAAGCATTCAACCAAGAACACAAGAAGGCAAATAAAAATTATTTTTGAAATAAATTTTCATTAATGATATCAATTCTCCATCCATTACAAGGCTGTTGTTTTATTTTATAAGCAAAAAATCCATAGACGTAATTCAACCCTAGTGGGCCTATTTAGTTTTAGATTGGGCCTAATCCATCCTTAAAGAATAAAAGAATAAAAATACCTATCATAAATAAGATATATAAAATTTCACAATTCACTAAAACAAAAATTCCTAACCATAAAAGGCCCATATTTGACTAAAATAAAAAAACAAATTGCTTCCTAAATTAATCCTTGCTTTTGATATTCCAAATCTATCACTTGTGTAGGGTATGGAGAATATTAGTAGGATATTGATAATATTTGTAAGATCTTTACAACCTTGAGAAAATGTGTAACATCAACTCTATCAACACTCCAATCTCTATTACAACTCTACTGAAAAAACCAAAAGGAAGAAAAACAGAAAATTTGCGCAAAAACTTTAAAACCTAGTAAGTGATTTAAACACAACCTTGAGAAAATGTGTAACATCAACTCTATCAGCACCCCAATCTCTATTACAACTCTACTGAAAAACCGAAAGGAAGCAAAACAGAAAATTTGTGCAAAAACTTTAAAACCTAGTAAGTGATTTAAACAATGAAATTTGGGTTCTTAAGATGGAAGGATGAAGCTCAGATGGACTTTACTTATGGGAATCGAAAGAAGCTTCCTATTTATCATTTTTTTAAACTGTGAATAACAATCCTGTTCTCTTTTTTTCCTTCTATTTTGTTTGAAGAACAAAGGTTGTTTGAACATAGAATTAAAGAAAAAGAAAAAGACACGAGGATTCCAAAGGGAACTATGAAACTAAATCTAAAGACGAAAATAATAATAACGAAATTGAAAAAAAAACACAAGATTTGATGGACAAATGTTTTTTTGAACTCTGGTACTCAGAGGAAACTACAAAATGAAATTGAAAAAAACAAGAAATACAAAATTGAAAGAAAACTGAAAGACTGGAAGGAAAGATTTGTTTTAGGTGAATCGAGAAAACACAAAAAATAATTGAAATGAAATCAAGATGTATTTTTTATTTTGATTCAAGACCTGAAACAAATAGATGTAGATAGATAACCTATTTTTAGCAACTAATTCTCTGATACCAAATGATGCAGACCCTCTAGGTGAACAACCTATGGAACCCAAGAACTCAAAGGAATCAAAACGAAGGATTTGCTCAGAACGTGTTGAAGATGACCCTATTTGAACCCTAAACTAATATAGTCCTTAAACCCCCAACCATGAGATGCCACAAAGGATAATCACTCCCTTTTATAAGTCAAACTCAAGCATTCAACCAAGAACATAAGAAGGTAAAGCAAACAGATTTTTCAAATAAATTTTCATTAATGATATCAATTCTCCCTCCATTTGTGGTTGTTATTTTATTTTATGAGCAACAAAACCTTAGACATAGTTCAACCCTAGTGGGCCTTTTTAGTTTTGGATTGGGCCTAATCCATCCTTAAAGAATAAAAGACAAAAAATACATATCATAAATAAGACATATAAATGTCCACAATTCTCTAAAACAAAAATTCTAAACAATAAATTGCCCATATTTAACTAAAACAAAAAGAAAAATTTCTTCGTAAATTAATACTTGCTTTTGATATTCCAAACTTATGTAGGATATGGAGATAATTTGTAGCATATTGATAATATTTGAAGGATCTACAAAATCTTTAGAAATTTGTAACATCAACTCTTTCAGAACTCAATCTCCATTACAACTCTACTGAACAAAATTGAAAGAAAGCAAAATGAAAATAGATATGACAATAAATTTAAAACCTTAGTAAGTAATTTAAATGATGGAGTTTGGGTTCGCAAGATGCATGGACAAAGCTCAGATAAACTATTCTTATGGAAATCAAAAAGAGCTTTCATTTGATATATTATAGCAGTCGTTTACATAAAAGAGTCAAAATTTATTACCATTTTAAGTTGCAACTCCAATTTATCAATTTTTTTTGAAACTATGAACCACAACCATCTTCTTCTTTTTTGAGGAATAAAGGTTGCATGAACATAGAATTAAAGAACAAGAAAAAGAAATGATGACTTCAAAGAGAACTATGAGACGAAATCTAAAGACGAAAATAACAATAATGAAATTGATAGAAAACACAAGAATTGATGGACAATTTTTTTTAAACATGGACTCAAAGGAAACTACAAAATGAAATAAAAAAAACAAAATTGAAAGAAAGCTAAAAGGCTGGAAGGAGGGATGTTTTTTGGTGAATCGAGAAAACCCAATAAAGAATTGAAACAATAACAAGATGTATTTTTTATTTTGATTCAAGACCTAAAAAAATGATAGATGTAGACAGATAACTAGTTTTCAGCAATCATTGCTTTGATACCAAACAATGCAGGCTGTCTAGGCGAACAACACAAGGAACCCACGAACTTAAAGGAATAGGAATGATGGATTTGATAAGAACATGTTGAAGATGATCCTATTATAACTCTAAGGAAACAAAGTCCTTAAACCCCCAACCTTGAAATACCACAAAGGATGATCACTCCCTTTGATAAGTCAAAGTCAAGAATTCAACCAAGAACACAAGAAGGAAAATAAAAATGCTTTTTGAAATAAATTTTCATTAATGATATGAGTTCTCCCTCCATTACAAGGATGTTGTTTTATTTTATAAGAAATAAACCCTAGATGTAATTAAACCTAATAGGCCTCTTTAGTTTTGGATTAGGCCTAATCCCATCTTTGAAGAATAAAAGACTAAAAAGTCCTATGATAAATAAGTCATATAAAAGTCCATAATTCACTAAAACAAAAATTCCTAACCATAAAAGGCCTATAATTAACTCAAAAACAAATTACTTCCTAAATTAATCCTTGGTTTTGATATTCCAAATCATTCCCTTATTTAGGATATGGAGAATAATTGTAGGATCTTCAGAATCTTTAGAAAATTTGTAACATCAACTCTGTGAGAACCTTAATTTCCATTACACCTATACTGAACAAAACCGAAATGAAGCAAAACGGAAAATGTGTGACAAAAACATTAAACCCTCGGTAAGTGATTTAAGCGACAAAATTGGGTTTTGTGAAATGCAAAGACTAAGCTCAAAACCAATCTTCTTTGGGGAATAAAAAAAGCTTCGATTTGATAAATTGTAAGAGTCATTTCGATAATAGTGTCAAAAGTTATGACAGTTTAAAGTTGCAACTCCGATCTATAATTTTTTTTAAACTATGAACAAAGACCCTCTTATTTTTTTTCCTTCTTCTTTTTGAAGAAAAGAGGTTTATTGAGCACAAATTAAAGATCAAGAAAAAGAAATGAAGTTTTCAAAGAGAACTATGAAACAAAATCTAAAGATGAAAATAACAATAACAAAATTGTAAGAAAATATAAGACTTGTTGAATAAATTTGATTAAATCAAGGAATTAGAAGAAATTAACAAACGAAATAAAAAAACAAACAAAACAAAATTGGAAGAAAGCTAAAAGACCGGAAGAAAAGATTTTTTAGGTTAAACGTGAAAACACAAAATTGGAATGATGGATTTGCTAAAATTGTGTTGAAGATGATCCTATTAAAACCATAAGGAAACAAAGTTCTTAAACCCGCAACCTAGAGACACCACAAAGCATGGTCACTCCCTTTTATAAGTCAAACTCAAGCATTCAACCAAGAACACAAGAAGGCAAAGAAAAATCCTTTTTGAAGTAAAATTTTATTAATGATATTAGTTCTCGCTCCATTACAAAGCTATTGTTTTAAAAGAATTCCAAAATTAATCCTTGCTTTTGATATACCAAATCTATCACTTGTGTGGGATATGAAGAATATTTGAAGGAAATTGATAATATTTGTAGGATCTTGATAATCTTTAGGAAATTTGTAACATCAACTCTATTAGCACCTTGATGAGTGCTCAAAAAGCACTAAAATTACCATGATTTTATGCTCATTAATTGATTAAGAATATATATATTTATATGTTTTATCATATATTTATATAATTTGTCTTTTTCGGAATCACGGGTATTTTTATTGTTTTTCAGGTATTTTGGATTAAAAACGCAATTTAAAGACTCAAAAAGGAATACTTGAAGCAATACATCACAAAAATATCAATAAATAAATGGGGAAAGGTCAACAAATATGGAAAAACTGGACAAAATGTGTCGAAAAGGTCAAAAATGTCAAAAAGGAGAAAAACGCGCCGCGCACGCCGCCAAAGACTCAAAGACCGCCCCAAACTGCGCGCTGGTTATCTGTTCATGCGCGCAGCATCGCGGGTTACTGTTCACGCGCGGCAATGACCAGCGCGCGCCAGCCGCCCAACAACCGCCTCCGCGCGCCCAACGCGTTTCACCCCATTTTTCACGTGCAACAGCCAGTGACGTCATGCCGACATCATTGATGACCTCAAAGATTTCCATTAAACTTTTTTAAATTTTATAATATTTTTTTTAACATATATTTACTCATTTTTTCTCTCCATCCTCACCTATAAATACCACCCTTCCCTTCACTTCAAAACACAACTTCAAACACCTTCAAAAACTCCAAATACAATCTTTTCTCTCTTTCTTTCTCTCTCTTCTTAGATTTTTAGTTTTTCTTATGTTTTCTTAGTTTTTAGTTTTTCTTAGTTAATTTCTCTTAGATTTAGAGTTCTTCCCTTTTGGGGAAGAACTAGTTATGTTTTTGTAATATTATTAGCTTTTTGATTCAATAAATGGGAGTGCAAATTCCGCTTGGAGTTTTTCTAGCAACGGGAATGGCATCAAAGTACTGTAAGGATTGTATTTTCTTTGCAGTTATTTTTTATGCTTTATTCTTACATGTTATATTTAATTTGTCTGTGATTAAATTTAATTGTGCTAGTGTTTGTAAACATGATATAATAATAACGTTGTTATGCTATAAATATTGAATGGGTAAAAATCTCTAAAAAGAATTGGTTTTATTTTTATTCAAGATTTTACATTAACAATGTTACAGAGAAATATATTAATTTTCATTACAAACTTAAATCTGAAAATTAGATTTTAAGGTTTAGTTATCCGGTCTGATTTAGAGTAGTGCTCTTTTATTTGATGGTACAATCGCCCGGTAGTTAGAGTGAAGCTCTATTTCAAAAGTTTTTATAAGAATTATTATCTGAAAATGTATTGACAACACATTTTCAGTAGTAGTTTTAAAACTTGAAAGTTAGTACTCGGATAACTAAATTCTTAGGTTTAATTTGGACACCTTGAATAAAGTTTAAACTGCCTAACCCCACCAAAGGTGGCATTTAAATGGTTCATTTTCAATCTCTTAGAAAAAGGAATTAATTTAATTAACCAAATTAGTTATCAACCCCACCCATAGGTGTTAATTATTCGTTTAGTTAACAAAGAATATCTAACCCCACCAAAGGTGGTATTCATACAAAAAAGGGAGAATCAATAAATATCAATTCATATCTTTAATAACCTAGATAATACGAGCAAGCATAATTAACTTAGTTATTATATCCATAAATACTCCACTATTTATAAAAGATAAAATTTGCATGAATGTTTATTGAATCTATGTTTAATTTTCTGTTATTAGATTAAAAACACAAAAACCCAAAATATCGTGACAGGATGTTTAGGATTTAATTTCGTTTTTAAAAGTTTGAATAATAAATTAAAAACCACATACATTCCTTCCTTAGATCGACCTTGGGAGTATACTTATCATTTTCTACAAAATGATTCGTGCACTTGCGAGAGTTTTATAAATATAAAACCAAAGTATTGGCAGGATCGGCGATGCCGGTTTTCGTTCATCAAGTTTTTGTTCATCAAAGTATTTGGCGATCACGATTCTGCTCATCACACCTCAATCTCCATTACAAGTCTATTGAAGAAAACCAAAAGCAAGCAAAACGTTAAAGGTGAGACAAAAATTTGAAAACTTAGGTAAGTTATTTAAAGATGGAATTTAGGTTTGCAAGATGCGTGGACAAAGATCAGAAGGACAATTTTGTGGGAATCAAAATAAGTTTGATTTGATATATTATCATAGTAATTTTGATAACCAAGTAAAAAGTTATTGCCATTTAAAATTGCAACTCCAATTTATCAATTTTTTTTTAAACTATGAACTATAACCCTCTTCACTTTTAGACCTTTTTTTTGTATAACAAAGGTTACTTTAACATAGAATTAAAGAACAAGAAAAAGAAATGAAGATTTCAAGGAGAACTGTGAAACAAAATCTGAAGATGAAAACAACAATAACGATATTGAAAGAAAACACAAGACTTGATGAAAAAATGTTTTTAAAATTAGGGACTTAGATTAAATTACTAAACGAAATAAAAAAACAAAACAAAATTGAAAGAAAACTAAAAGACTGGAAGGAAGGAGTTTTTTAGATGAAACGTGAAAATGCAAAAAATAATTGAAACAATAACAAGATGTATTTTTTATTTTGATTCAATACCTAAAAAAAGATAGATAGATGTGGATAGATAACCTGTTTTCAAAAATAAGTGTTATGATACCAAATGATGCGGAACATCTAGACGAATAACACAAGGAACCCACAAACTCAAAGGATTTGGAAAGATGGATTTGCTAACATTGTGTTGAAGATGATCCTATTAAAACCCTAAGGAAAGAAAGGTCTTAAACACACAACCTTGAGACGCCACAAAGGATGATCACTTCCTTTGATAAATCAAACTTAAGCATTCAACAAAGAACACAAGAAGGCAAAGAAAAAAAATTCTGAAATAAATTTTCATTAATTATATCAATTCTCCCTCCAATACAAGTCTATTGTTTAATTTTATAAGCAAGAAAACTCTAGACGTAATTCAACCCTAGTGGCCTATATAGTTTTGGATTAGGCCTAGTCCATCCTTAAAGAATGAAATACTAGAAATACCTATGATAAATAAGATATATAAAAGTCCACAATTCACTAAGTAGAAATTCCTAACTATAAAAGGCCCATAATGAACTAAAACAAAAAAAAATGCTTCCTAAATTAATCCTTACTTTTGATATTCCAAATATATCCCTTGTTAAGGATATGGAGAATATTTGTAGGATATTTAGAATATTTGTAGGATCTTTAGAATCTTTAGAAAATGTGGAGTATTAACTTAGTAAGCACCTCAATCTCCATTACAACTCTACTAAAAATAAACCGAAAGTAAGCAAAATGGAAAAGGTGCAACAAAAAATTTAAACACTCGGTAAATGATTTAAACGATAGAATTTGGGTTTGCAAAATATGTGGATGAAGCTCAAATACACTCCACTTTTGGGAATTGAAAAGACCTTCGATTTAATATTTTATAAAAGTCATTTCGATAACCCAGTAATAGGTTATGGTCATTTAAAGTTGCAACTCTAATTTATCAATTGTTTTTTGAAACTGTGAACAACAACTTGTTTCTTTTTTTTTCCTTATGCTTTTTTTGTAGAACAAAGATTGATTGAAAATAGAATTAAAGAACAAGAAAAAGAAATGAAGATTTGAAATAAAACTATGAAACAAAATCTAAAGATGAAAATAAATATAAACAAATTGAAAGAAAACACAAGACTTGATGAATTTTTTTTAAATGAGGGACTCACAGGAAACTACAAAATGAAATAAAAAAATTAAACAAAACAAAATTGAAAGAAACTAAAAGACTGAAAGGAAGGACTTTTTAGGTGAAACGTGAAAATGCAGAAAATAATTGAAACTATAATAATATGTATTTTTATTTTGATTCAAGACTTGAAAAAAGATAGATTTAGATATATAACTTATTTTGGAAAACAAATGTTTTGACACCAAATGATGCGGAATCTCTAGGCAAATAACCCAAGGAACTCACGAACACAAAGGAATGGGATTGATGGATTTGCTAAGATTGTGTTGAAAATGATCCTATTTAAACCTAAGGAAACAAAGTTCTTAAACCTGTAACCTTGAGATGCCACAAAGGATGATCACTCATTTTGATAAGTCAAACTCAAGCATTCAACCAAGAACACAAGAAGGCAAAGAAAAACATTTTTGAAATAAATTTTTATTAATGATATCAGTTCTCCTTCCATTACAAGGCTGTTGTAATGGAGATTGTACTTCTAACCAAGAGTATATTTATAATTATTCTAAAGATTCTCAAGATCTTACAAATATTCTCATGATTCTTTACAAGGGATAGATTTGGAATATCAAATGCAAGGATTAATTTAGGAAGCAACTTTTTTTTGTTTTAGTTAATTATGGGCCTTTTATGGTTAGCAATTTTTGTTTTAGTGAATTGTTGACTTTTATATGTCTTATTTATCATAAATATTTTTAGTCTTTTATTATATCTGGAGGGATTAGGCCTAATCCACAAATAAGAATGCTCACTAGCTTTTAATTAGTCTAGGGTTCTTTTATTTAAGATAAATTTTGTCTATGGTTCTGTTGCTTATAAAAGAAAATGGTAGCCTTGTAATGGAGGGAGAACTGATATCATAAATGAATATTTATTTTAGGAAGCATTTTACTTTGAATTCTAGTGTTATTGATTGAATGCTTGAATTTGACTTGTTGAAGGTTAATAATCTTTTGTGGCATCTTAAAGGTGGGGTTTTAAGGACTTTGTTTCCTTAGAGTCCAAATCATATCATCTTCAATATGTTCTTAGCAAATCAATAATTCCAATTTCATTGAGTTCGTGGGTAACTTGGAATGTTCTCCTGGAGGATCCACATCGTTTGGTATTACAATATTGGTTGCTAAAAACAGTTTATCTATCTAAATCTATCATTTTTTTTGTTCTTGAATAAAATATATCATTTTTTTTGTTCTTGAATCAAACAAATCCTATTTTTTTGGTTAAGTTCCTTTTTGCTTTTTTTTACTCACACAAAAAAATCCTTCCTTCAAGACTTTTAGTGTTCTTTATGTTTTTCATTTTTTTTCTTTATATTTTGTTTTGTAGTTTCATCAGAGTCGTTGATTTCCAAAAATAAAAAATTTCCTTCAAGTCTTGTGTTTTCTTTTAATTCGTTGTTGTTGTTTTCGTCTTTGCATTTTGTTTCGTAGTTCTCTTTAAAATCTTGCTAAATTTTTCTTGTTCTTTATTTATTTGTTCAATATATAATGGAGGGAGAAATGATATCATTAATGAAACTTTATTTTAGAAATCTTTTTGCTTTGCGTTCTAGTATACTTGATTGAATGCTTGTATTAGATTTATCAAAGGTATTGATCATCTTTTGTGGCGTTTCAAGGCTGGGGTTTTAAGGATTGGTTTCTTTAGGGTCTTAATCGTATTATCTTCAACATGTTCTTAGCAAATCAATCATTCTTATTCCATTGAGTTTGTGGGTAACTTGGATTGTTCAGCTAAAGTAACCACATCATTTGGTATAAGAGCATTGGTTGCTAAAAATAGTTTATCTATTTAAATCTTTCATTTTTTAGTTCTAGAATATAAAAAAATAATCTTTTTCATGTTTCATTTCTTTCATGCTTTTTCTTGATTCACAAAAAAAAAATCCTTCCTTCAAGTCTTTTAGTTTTCTTTAAATTTTGTTTTCGTTGTTTTTTCTTTAGATTTCATTTCGTAGTTTCCTGAGTTTTTGATTTCAAAAACAAAATTATGCTTCAAGTCTTGTGTTTTCTTTCAATTTTATTATTTTCTTTTTCCTCTTTGGATTTCATCTCGTAGTTCTCTTTAAAATCATGGTAAGTTTTCTTTGTTCAATCAATTAGTTTTCTTCAAAATAAAACAAAAATAAAAGGAATGGAAAAGAAGTGTGCTACTATTTATAGTTCAAAAAAATAATTTGATAAATAATGTTGCAAGTTTAAACGGCTATAACTTTTTCCTCAATCATTGAAATGACTATTAGATTATAACAAATCAAAGCTCTTATTGATTCAAATAAGATGAGCTTGCCTTATCAACATACCTACATTTTTCTAACCCAAATTCCATTGTTTACATCACTTACTAAGGGTTTAAAGTTTTTGTCACACATTTTTTTTGTTTTGTTTGCTTTTGGTTTTGTTTAATGGAGCTATAATGGAGACTGAGGTTCTGATGAGCGAAAACCGGCATCATCAATTCTCGCAAATACTTTGGTTTTAATATTTGTAAAACTCTCGCAAGTGCACGAATCATTTCGTAGAAAATGATAAGTATACTCCCAAGGTCGATCTAAGGAAGGAATGTATGTGGTTCTTAATTTATTATTCAAACTTTTAAAAACGAAATTAAATCCTAAACATCCGTCACGATAGTTTGGTTTTTGTGTTCTAATCTAATAACATAAAATAAACATATATACGTATTAATTAAATAAATTAAAAAAATAAGTATAGATACAAATTCAATAAATAAATATAAATACAGATTCAATAAATATTCATGCAAATTTTATCATTTATATTAAGTGAGTATTTATGGATATAATAACTAAATTAATTATGCTTGCTCATATTATCTAGGTTATTAAAGATATAAATTGATATTTTATTGATTCTCTTTTTGTATTTAATACCACCTTGGCGGGGTTAGATATTCTTTGTTAACTAAACAAATCAATTAACACCTACAGCGGGTTGATAACTAATTTGCTAATTAAATTAATTCCTTTTTCTAAGAGATTGAAAATGAACCATTTAAATGCCACCTTTGGGCGGGTTAGATAATAAACTTTATTCATGTGTGTCCAAATTAAACCCAAGAATTTAGTTATCCGAATACTAACTTTCAAGTTTTAAAACCACTACCGAAAACATGTCGTCAATACATTTTCGATAATAATTCTTATAAAAACTTTTGAAATAGTAGCTTCACTCTAACTACCTAAGCATTGTACCAACAAATAAAAGAGCACTACTCTAAATCAGAGCGGATAACTAAACCTTAGAATCTAATTTTCGGATTTAAGTTTGTAAGTATAAATAATATATTTCTCTCTAGCATCGTTGATATAAAATGTTGAATAGAGATAAAATCAATTCATTTTAGAAATTTTCACCTATTTAATATTTGGCAAGCATAACAACGTTATTATTACATCATGTTTACTAAATGAAGTAATAGAAATAAATTTAATCACCATAAATTAAATATAAATACGTAAGAATAAAGCATAAAAATAATCAGTGAAGAAAATAAAATCCTTACAGAACTTCGACGCTATTCCCGCATAGAAAACCTCCAAGCGGAATTTGCACTTCCATTTATTGAATCAAAATCTAAATTATTACAAAATATTACAAGTTCCTCTCAAAAAGAGAAGAACTCTAAACCTAAGAGAATTGAACTAAAAACTAAGAGAAAAACTAAGAAAAGCTTAGAAACTAAGAAAGAAACTAAGAAAAACTCAAAAACTAAGAAACGAGAGAAAGAAAGAAGAGAGTATATGGTTTTTTGAGGTGTGTTTTGGAAGTGAATGGAAGAGGGGTATTTATAGTGAGGACGGAGAGAAAAATGAGTAAAAAATGTTAAAAAAAATATAAAAAATAAAACGTAAGGGACATGCCGAGGTCATCAATGACGCTATCATGACCTCATGGCTGCCGCATGTGAAAAATGGGTCAAAAACGCTGCCGGGCGCCGCCGGGCGGCCGCAGCCCGCCAGTCATGGCGCGGTGAACAAGTGCGCGCGCTGCGCGGCGCGGTGAAGCAGATCAACGCGCGCGGGCGCGGCGGCTCAACAAGGCCATAGGCCGGGCGCCGGCGCCGGCCGGGCCATACTGGCCGCGTGCGCCCATTTTCCGTTCCTTTGGACATTTTTGACCTTTTTCGACCCATTTTGTCTAATTTTTCCATGTTTGTTGACCTTTTTCCACTTATTTATTAGTTTATTTGTGATGTATTGCTTCAAGGTTTCTTCTTTGAGTCTTTACATTGAGTTTTTAGGCCAAAATTCCTGAAAAACAATAAAAATACCCGTGATTCCGAAAAAGACAAATTTATATAAATATATGATAAAACATATAAATATATATATTTTTAATCAATTAATGTGCATAAAATCATGGTTATTTTAGTGCTTTTTGAGCACTCATCAGGTTCCCACCAAGAGTATATTTACAAATATTCTAAATATTTTGAATATCATACAAATATTCTAAGCCTGTGATAATTCATATGATTCAAATGACAGTTCAGTTTGGAGGCTTACCCCACGATGACCTTAACTCTCATATAGGCAATTTGTTTAAGATTTATGACACCTTTAGGCATAATGGAGTCACTGATGATGCTATCCCATTGAGAATTTTCCCTTTTTCACTTAGGGATAAGGCAAAGAGTTGGTTGATTTCATTGCCTTGTCGTTCTATCACTACTTGGGATGATTTGGCTCCAAAATTCTTAGCCAAATGTTTTCCACTAGCAAAGACTGCAAAGATAAGGAATGAAATCACCACCTTTGTGCAATTTGACTCAGAATCATTATATGAAGCTTGGAAGAGGTATAAGGACTTACTTAGAAGATTCCCTCACCATGGTTTACCAAAGTGGCTTCAAGTTCAAACATTTTATAATAGTTTGATGGGTCTGACTAGGAACATGATTGACATTGCATCATGTGGTGTTCTTATGGGAAAATCTATTGACGAAGCCTATAATTTTTTAGAGAAAATGGCTTCCAATAGCTATGAGTGGCCACTAGAAAGGATGATGCTTAAGAGAGCGGCTATAATTCACGAGATTGATGCTATGTCCACTTTAATTGCTCAAGTAACCGCTTTGGTGAAGAAGATGGATACTCTGGGTGTCCCTTCTATTCAAAGTCCTTTTGTTGTAGGTGAAATTTGCAATGGAAGCCATGCCAGTGAGATATGCCCTCACAACTCTGAATCTATCAGTTTTGTTTCCAACTATAATAGGAATCAAAACAACCCTTATGCAAACACTTACAATCTATGTTGGAAGAATCATACTAATTATTCTTGAAATAACAATCAAGGCCCATCATCTTCTATGAAGCCTACATATCCTTAGGGATTTCATAATCAAGCTCCACCATAAGAGAAGAAGCCATCACTAGAAGATATGTTTGCTCAATACATGGCCAAGAATGAGACTATTCTTCATAATCAAGCAGCATCTATCAGAAATCTTGAAGTTCAATTGGGCCAACTTGCTACTGTTGTCAACAACCGCCCTCAAGGGACTTTTCCAAGTGATACTAAAACTAATCCTAATAGGGGAGGAAAATAGCATTGTAAGGTAATTACACTTAGAAGTGGAAAAGAGTTGAAAGAAATACAAAAGCCCATTTCTCTGCCAACTCCTATTGTTGAAACTATTGGCCTAGAAAAACAAGATTATGGAGAAGAAAGAGTTGAAGAGAATGAAGCAACAGAAGAACTTATGATGAAACCAGTTTTAGATAGTCTCAAGCCTTACACACCACCAATTCTGTTTCCTCAACGCTTCCATAAGAAAAGGCTTGATAAGTTCTCCAAGTTCCTTGAAGTATTTAAAAAGCTTTATATTAACATTACTTTTGCTGATGCTTTGGAGAAAATTCCTAGCTATGTAAAATTTATGAAGGATATCTTGTCTAAAAAGAGGAGGTTAGGTGATTTTGAGATAGTTTCTCTTACAGAGGAGTGTAGTGCCATCCTTCAAAAGAAGCTACCGCCTAAGCTTAAAGATCTAGGAAGTTTCACCATTCCTTGTACTATTGGTGAGAAATTTGTTGGTAGAGCTCTATGCGATCTGGGTGCCAGCATTAATTTGATGCCACTTTCCATCTATCAGAGACTTGGATTAGGAGAAGCACATCCAACCACTGTAACTCTTCAACTTGCAGATAGGTGTTTGAAACACCCAAGAGGCATTATAAAGGATGTGCTTGTGAAGGTAGAAAAGTTTATCTTTCCTACAGATTTCATAATTCTCGATATAGAGGAAGATAAAGAGATCCCTATTATTCTCAGGAGGCCATTTTTAGCAACATATTGGACTTTGATTGATGTTCAGAAAGGAGAACTCACCATAAGAGTTCAAGACCAAGAGGTAACTTTCAAAGTATTTAAAGCTATGAAATTTCTAGGTGATTCTGATGATTGTTATGGAGTTGATGTGGTAAATGGGTTAGTTGAAATCAGGTTTATAAAAAACTCTACTACTGTTTCTTCGAAAGTTTCTCCTATTAATCTAAATAATGACTTAAGAGCCAATTGCAAAAAGCGTCGTCTGCCAATCAATGAGATTGACCAGTTATGTCTACAAGCATATAAAGTTTCTAAGATCTATAAAGAGAAGACAAAGAGATGGCATGATAATAAGCTCTTAAATTGACACTCTAAACAAGGACAAAAAGTTTTGCTCTACAAGTCTCGTTTGCTATTCTTCCTAGGAAAACTAAAATCAAGGTGGTCAGGTTCTTTCACTATTTCCAAAATGCATCCATACTGAGATTAAAGATGAAAAATCACTTTGGAATTTCCAAGTGAATGGGCAAAAACTCAAACCTTATTAGGGAGGGGACATTGATCATCAAAAGCCAACCATGGTGTTATTTGACCCTACCTGAAGTAAAGAAACAAGAATTCAACCTGATGACTCTAAATCAAGCGTTTCTTGAGAGGCAACCCATGTGTTTTAGTTTTTATTTATTTTACTTAGTTGAACACATATTAGTTTGAATATTTCTCTATTTTGTTTGATAGGTGCAAATTGAAGAAAGTAAAGCTATTGGTGGTTTCAATCTTACAAGCCAACTCACCAGCTAGGGAAGTTTCTTTTAACACATCTCCTTTGTTCTTTAATTTTCACACATTGAGGACAATGTGCAAATTAAGTTTGGGGGTGGAGAGATTAAACTTATTTGAAATATTTGCTTGGTAGTGTGCTTGTGTAGCTTTGTTTGTTTAGTTGATTGGAACATGAGAATATATTGTGCATTTCATGGTGATTTATATTTTTATTTCATCGGTTGAATTAATGCATAGCTCTTTGATGAGCAGAATCGGGATTTTCAAAAAACTTGATGAACGAAAACCGGCATCGCCAATCCTACCAATACTTTGGTTTTATATTTATAAAACTCTCGCAAGTGCACGAATCATTTCGTATAAAATGATAAGTATACTCCCAAGGTCGATCTAAGGAAGGAATGTATGTGGTTTTTAATTTATTATTCAAACTTTTAAAAACGAAATTAAATCCTAAACATCCTGTCACGATATTTTGGGTTTTTTGTGTTTTAATCTACTTACATAAAAATAAACATAGATTCAATAAACATTCATGAAAATTTTAACTTTTATAATGGTGGAGTATTTATGGATATAATAACTAAGTTAAATATGCTTGCTCATATTATTTAGGTTATTAAAGATATGAATTGATATTTATTGATTCTCCCTTTTTTGTATGAATACCACCTTTGGTGGGGTTAGATATTCTTTGTTAACTAAACAAATCAATTAACACCTATGGGTGGGGTTGATAACTAATTTGGTTAATTAAATTAATTCCTTTTTCTAAGAGATTGAAAATGAACCATTTAAATGCCACCTTTGGTGGGGTTAGACAGTTTAAACTTTATTCAAGGTGTCCAAATTAAACCTAAGAATTTAGTTATCCGAGTACTAACTTTCAAGTTTTAAAACTACTACTGAAAATGTGTTGTCAATACATTTTCAGATAATAATTCTTATAAAAACTTTTGAAATAGAGCTTCACTCTAACTACCGGGCGATTGTACCATCAAATAAAAGAGCACTACTCTAAATCAGACCGGATAACTAAACCTTAAAATCTAATTTTCAGATTTAAGTTTGTAATGAAAAATAATATATTTCTCTCTAACATTCTTAATATAAAATCTTGAATAAAAATAAAATCAATTCATTTTAGAGATTTTTACCTATTTAATATTTCGCAAGCATAACAACGTTATTATTATATCATGTTTACAAACACTAGCACAATTAAATTTAATCACAGACAAATTAAATATAACATGTAAGAATAAAGCATAAAAAATAACTGCAAAGAAAATACAATCCTTACAGTACTTTGATGCCATTCCCGTTGCTAGAAAAACTCCAAGCGGAATTTGCACTCCCATTTATTGAATCAAAAAGCTAATAAATTACAAAAAAAACATAACTAGTTCTTCCCAAAAAGGGAAGAACTCTAAAACTAAGAGAAACTAGCTAAAACATAAGAAAAACTAAAAAAACTAAAAGCTAAGAAATGGAGAGAAAGAAAGAAGAGAGAAGTGTGTTTTGAGGTGTGTTTTTGAAGTGAAGGGAAGGGGGGTATTTATAGGTGAGGATGGAGAGAAAAAATGAGTAAAAAAATGTTAAAAAATGTAAAAACGCATAATGGACATGGTGAGGTCAAAATGGGGCGAAAATGTGTTGGGCGCGCGGAGGGGGGCTGCTGGGGCGCGCGTGCGGCTGAGCAGCGGGGCGCGATTTCCGTCTTTTTGACATTTTTGACCTTTTTGACCCATTTTGTCCAATTTTTTCATGTTTGTTGACCTTTTCCCACTTATTTATTAATATATTTGTGATGTATTGCTTCAAGTATTCCTCTTTGTGTCTTTAAATTGTGTTTTTAAGCCAAAATACCTGAAAAACAATAAAAATACCCGTGATTCCGAAAAAGACAAATTTATATAAATATATGATAAAACATATAAATATATATATTTTTAATCAATTAATGTTCATAAAATCATGGTAATTTTAGTGCTTTTTGAGCACTCATCACTCTTTAAAAAATTTGAATATTGTCTAAGTGTGTGCAAATTTTTGAGTAAGTTTTATTTTTACAAGAATGTCTATTTATGAACACTAGTCTTGATCTTTGAGTGGTTATGCTAATTTATAGAAGGTTTATGTGAATATGCAATTCGATTGATGCTCTTTGGTGTCACAGTTCTTAGAATTTGTTTGATTTTCTCTCGAGACGAAATCCTAGACAACACTTAACTAAGGAAATGATTTAGGCCATCTTTGGATCGTTTTAGCCTTTCTATCCACCATAATATACCCCTTTTAGGTTTTTAAGTTTATATATATATATATATATATATATATATATATATATATTTATATTTATCTCCTACAAATAAGCCTAGTAAAAAAAGGATATATATAGATATATCGATATTCCTTATCTTACTAACATGTGACCATTGTTAGTAAAAGTTTAAACATATATTGAAAAGAAAAGAAAAAAAAGGATACCGAAAAAAAGAGATTCCGAAAAAAAGAGATTCTAAAAAAAAAGAGTTTCTCAAAAAAAGAAAAGAGTTTCTCAAAAAACAAAAAAAAAACAAATAACAATTGTGGCATGAAAAGTTAAATCCCAAATTGGGAAGTATTCATTGAGATGTTAGAAGATATCTTGTTTCAATCCTAAAATGATGTGTTTAGGAAAATTTAGCCAAATATTATCTTTGATCCTACCTTTACCTAAGCCATATATTACAAGCTTAATAAAGTCCTACTGATTTTTGGTTTTGTGTTTGTCTACATTAGTGGAGAGAGAAGTGAAAAACGAACTTATGAGATTTGTGATTTCATTAAAAATTAATTGCTTCCATATTTACATAAACTCATCCGGATTTCATGTGATGAAATATGAAAAGACTTCATACACACAAGAAAATTCAATGTGAAAATGTAACATACTTTTGAATTGCTTTCAATGCTTAGATAAAATTCTTGTATTTCTTTGAGTTATGTTATTTATATGACCAATGAGAAATGTTTTGAAAATCACTATTTTAAGTGCATATATCCTAGTTTTATTTCTTTCCTTTTGCTTGAGGACTAGCAAAATCTTAAGTTTGAGGGTGTGATAACTCTATGTTTTAGAGTTATTTTGTCCAATTTATTAATTATAATTGCTATGTTCTTAATGTTTTTAGTTAATTTTAAGTTCTTAAATTATTATTTACTGTTAGTTTTTTAGAAATATATTTTTAAAGAAAATTAATGAATTTAAATTAAAAAAAGACTTAATTGCAAATAACAAAAGTTGAAAATTTAATTTGAATTAAAAGAGGAATTAATTGAAAATAACAAAAGTTGGAAATTTAATTTGAATTAAATTAGAGGGCTTAAATGCAATTAACAAAACTTTTGTTTTTTTTTTGCGCAAAGAAGGACTACCACGCGCTTCATTGGTCAGCGCGCCTCACGCACCGTCAGATCAGAAATTCAAGGGTGAGGATTAGGCAAGTGCTACATGGGCGATTGAACACTTTTCCAACTATGACACATGTTGTGTGTTTTGCAACACACAGAAATCGTGCAAGTATACACGGTCACAAGTAATAAGATTTGTAAGTAAAGATCGTTCCCACGGAGATTTGTTACTATAGTTTGTTGAGTACTAAAATTGTATCTCTCTAATTTTATCCAACACAATCGTTGATTAAGAAAAAAGTAACAAGAAAATAAGAGAACTCTAGGATTGCAGTTTTTCACCAAATTAATTCCCTCCAATCATATTATTTTCTTTGGATTTATATTTTTTTGTACATTTAATTTGTCAACCGAAAACTTCTTTTTTATTCGTACATCTCTTCCGAGCTCCGTATAAACACACCTCGTTAAATTAATTCAATATATCTCTATGAGAATTAAATTTAATAAGATTCATTAAGTTCTAAGTTTTCAAATGGCCACACATACAATTAGGGTATATTCCCATCCTTCATCATACAAGTCATTCTATTTACGAGCAATATACACAAAAATGCCTTTCTCAAGTTTATTTTTATGCCACAAATCGTTTTGATAAAATTCGTAAATAATCAAAAAGCATTAAGCACAAAATAGAATGAACAAATCGAACGTCTTATAAATCTATCAAAAATAGTTAAAATCAAAGCTTCATAAATTCAGATCAAATGCAACCCTAGAAAAATTAAATTACTTCATTAAATTAAAAGAAAAATTACAACAGATACTGAAAAATTAAAGGAAGAAGAAGGAAAATTAAAACATCACAAAACGATATATTTGCCACACGCAGAACACAACAATAGCCAAAAAATGGCTTTTGCGTGTTCTGTAGTCCAAAACCGAACAACATAAAAATTCTAAACCAAAAATAAATTCTTAACTCTATCATAATATCACCAATTTATAGCTAAAAAATACATCAAAAATAATACATTTTTTAAACGCGTAAAAAAAATTATATCGAAAACAAAACCCGACATTTTCCCTTAAATCGGTGTCCACGCGAAAATAGAATTTCGTATTTTAATTTATGCGTGAAATAGGGCCGCCGTTCTGATTTTTATAAAATTCAAAGTGCATGCCACGTGGTAGTGTCTGATTCGCTACGAGGATTTAATTCGGACACGTGGCAGAATTTCATTGGCTGCGGGAAACGGGCGTGCGTAGGATTGTCGCACGGGTGACAACGCTGAAACGTGGGCGTAATCCTGCGCTCTCACGCTCATGATAACATGCCACGTGTCGGCATATGATTTGCTTAAATATTAGTGGGACACGTGGCAGATTCTTATTCTGTAAAGACTGAGGATGCACTTTGTTTCCATAACCCGCGTCACACACGATAGTTACACGAACGGCTCGATGCCGCACGACTTGGTTCCACGCCTTCAATCCGGGCCAAGAGATCCAACGGTCAGCGATGCGCTTCGGAGAAATCTGTGCAGCCGACATATGGGTCCCACTCTAACGACGGCCTGCGCGGTAGGTGGGCCCCACCGGCACGCCGAGCCGCACGATCGAAGACCACTGTACCCACTCTCCTTGGTCGGGCTTGATGAACACTCGTGAATCTGAGCCGTTGATCCTTTGATCGGACGGTCCACGTTTCGCGTTTGGAATAGGGCGCGTGGCCTTCTTCTCTCCTGCGCAGAATTTAAACTTTTATTAATAATATTTTGACCTACAAATATATTTTAATTTACATTTTCAACTTTGTTTAATTGCAATACAGCCCTTTTGGTAATTTAAATTAATTTTTAAACTTTTAATAATTGAAATTAAGCCCGATTTTAATTTAAATTATATTTTCAACTTTTGTAAATTGCAATTAATAATTCTTTTATTTGAAATTATATTTTTGGGTCCAAATTTGCTTTTAAGTACGTTTTCGATACAATTTACTTAATTTTATTAAAATATATAAAAAACAGTAAATACTAATTTATTAAACTAAAATTATCTAAAAATACAGAGAACACAACATTTATAATCAATAAAATAGGTGAAAATTACTATATAAAATACAGTTATCAACACCCCCAAACTTAAGTTTTTGCTAGTCCTCGAGCAAAAGTAAGGAAATAAAACAAAGATAACTGAATTTAAAATAGTGATTTTCAAAGTATTTCTTTTTAAACATTCCAAATAACATAACTCAAAGAAATAAAAGAATTTTATCTAAGCATCATATTCAATTTAAAAGTATATAACCTTTTTACAAAGAACTTTAAGTGTGTGTGTGAAGTCTTTTCAAATTTCATCACATGCAATCCGGATCAGTTTATATAAATATAAAATCAAACAAATTATCATGAAATCACAAATCTCATAGTCTATTTTTCATTTCTCTCTCCACTAATGTAGACAAACACAAAACACAAAATCAATAGGACTTTATTAAGATTGTAATGTATGGCTTGGTAAAGGTAGGATAAAGGATAATATTTAGCTCAAAAACTTTTCCAAAGCATAACATTTTAGAATTGGAAAAGATAACTTCTATCATCACAATAATTACTTCCCAATTTGGGATTTATCATCACATACCATCCTTTTTTTTTCTTTTTTTTTTCAGAATCTGTTTTTTTTTCTTTATTTTTCAGAATCTGTTTTTTTTTGTTTTTTTTGTACCCTCTTTTTTTTTTTTCTGAAATAGCTTTAAATATTTACTAACAATTTTTACATGCAAGTGAGATAAGAAAAATAGATAAACTACACACACACACACAGATATATATATATATATATATATATATATATATATTTGGTAGGCTTTTGAAATGAGAAAAATATATATATATACGCTTTGAAGCTCAAAAGGGATATACTACGGATAATGTATGTGAAGGTAGATAGAAAGGCTCAAACGATCGAAAGATGGCTTAAATCATTTTCTTAGTTAAATGCTATCTATAATTTCGCCTCGAGAGAAAATCAAACAAATTCTAAGAATTGTAACACCACAAATATCAATCGAATTCCATACTCATATAAACATTCTCTAAATTATCATAGCAAATAAAAAATCAAGAATAGTGCTCAAATTATTCTTGTAAAAATGAAACATAGGTAAAAATTATTCATCGCTTAGACAATATTCAAATTTTTCAACGAGATATGCATCATTTAAATCGAAAAAAATATATATCACTATTCATAACAAATTATCTTCAATCAACCAAACAAACAAAAAAAAAATTCACAAGCAATAACATCCAGAAAGTATTTCAACTTGGTTCAGTATATACACCACCCCCAAACTTAATATACACATTGTCCTCAATGTGTGAAAATTAAAGAACATTTGAAATGGGTTTAAAGAGACTTCCTGGTTTGTTTGATTGGTTAAGACAAAATTGCTTCATTACCTCCAATTTGCACCTACGAAGTGAAAAAAAATAACATAACAATATATAAAATTTAATACATGCAAAAAATAATAAAAAATAAAATAAAACACATGGGTTGCCTCCCAAGAAGTGCTTGTTTTATAGTCTTCAGCTTGACTTCTCAATTTGTTTTTCTGTTTGTAAGTTAAGATTTGTGCGTCAAACAAAATCTTAACTTACGAGAAAATTGAAAATTAAATTAAGAAACAATAACCATAACTTTTATTTATTTATTTATTTATTTATTTTATTTTCTTTTGTGAATTAAGATTTCCGTTTCAAACAAAATCTCAACCCACGAGAAAATTGCAAAACAAAAAAAAAACAAAGAATATGCAAAATAAAAATTTATTTTTCTTTTTGTGAGATAATATTTGTGTGTCAAAGAAAATCACAAGCCACGAGAAAATTGAAAAATAAACAAAACACGGAAAAATAATTTTTTTTGAATTAAAATCAGAATGATTGGTATTAATATCAACAATGAAAATAGTAAAACAAATCCCCGGCAACGGCGCCAAAAACTTGTTGTGTGTTTTGCAACACATATAAATCATGCAAGTATACACGGTCACAAGTAATAAGATTTGTAAGTAAAGATCGTTCCCACAGAGATTTGTTACTATAGTTTGTTGAGTACTAAAATTGTATCTCTCTAATTTTATCCAAAACAATCGTTGATTAAAAAAAAAAGTAACAAGAAAATAAGAGAACTCTAGGATTGCAGTTTTTTACCAAATTAATTCACTCCAATCATATTATTTTCTTTGGATTTATATTTTTTTGTACATTTAATTTGTCAACCGAAACCTTCTTTTTTATTCATACATCTCTTCCGAGCTCCGTATAAACACACCACGTTAAATTAATTCACTATATCTCTATGAGAATTAAATTTAATAAGATTCATTAAGTTCTAAGTTTTCAAATGGCCACACATACAATTAGGGTATATTCCTATCCTTCATCATACATGTCATTCTATTTACGAGCAATATACACAAAAATGCCTTTCTCAAGTTTATTTTTATGCCACAAATCGTTTTGATAAAATTCGTAAATAATCAAAAAGCATTAAGCACAAAATAGAACGAACAAATCGAACGTCTTAAAAAACTATCAAAAATAGTTAAAATCAAAGCTTCATAAATTCAGATCAAATGCAACCCTAGAAAAATTAAATTACTTCATTAAATTAAAAGAAAAATTACAACAGATACTGAAAAATTAAAGGAAGAAGAAGGAAAATTAAAACATCACGAAACGATATATTTGCCACACGTATAACACAACAAAAGCCAAAAAATGGCTTCTGCGTGTTCTGCAGTCCAAAACAGAACAACACACAAATTCTAAACCAAAAAAAACTTCTTAACTCTATCATAAGATCACCTATTTATAGCTAAAAAAAATACATCAAAAATAATACATTTTTTAAACGCGTAAAAAAAATTATATCGAAAACAAAACCCGACATTTTCCCTTAAATCGGTGTCTACGCGTAAAACAGGGCCGCCGTTCTGATTTTTTTAAAATACAAAGTGCATGACACATGTCAGCGTCTGATTCGGTGCAAGGATTTAATGCGGACACGTGGCAGAATTTCATTGGCTGCGGGAAATGGGCGTGCGTAGGATTGTCGCACGGGAGACAACGCTGAAACGTGGGCGTAATCCTGCGCTCTCACGCTCATGATAACATGCCACGTGTCCGCATATGATTTGCTGAAATATTAGTGGGAAACGTGGCAGATTCTTATTCTGTAAAAACTGAGGATGCACTTGGCTTTCATAACCCGCGTCACACACGATAGTTACACGAACGGTTCAGTGCGCGACAGCTTGGTTCCACGCGCTACACACCGACCGGATTCAAGAGATCCAACGGTCGACGTGTTGCCTTGGGAAATCTACGCACCGGCAATGTGCGGTCCCACTCGACGCCGGCACTGCGCAGGTAGGCCCAGCACGGCACACCGAGCCGCGCGATCGAAGACCTCCGTACCCACTCTCCTCGTCGGAGCCCGTGAACACTCGCGAAGTCGAGCCGTTGATCCTTTGATCGGACGGTCCACGTTTCGCGTTTGGAATAGTAGCGTGGCGCTTCTTCTCTCCATGAATTTAAACTTTTATTAATTATATTTTGACCCACAAATATATTTCAATTTACATTTTCAACTTTGTTTAATTGCAATACAGCCCTTTTGGTAATTTAAATTAAATTTTAAACTTATAATAATTGAAATTAAGAACGATTTTAATTTAAATTATATTTTCAACTTTTTTAAATTGCAATTAATAATTCTTTTATTTGAAATTATATTTTTGGGTCCAAATTTGCTTTTAAGTACGTTTTCGATACAATTTACTTAATTTTATTAAAATATATAAAAAACAGTAAATACTAATTTATTAAACAAAAATGATCTAAAAATACAGAGAACATAACATTTATAATCAATAAAATAGGTGAAAATAACTCTATAAAATACAGTTATCAACACTCCCAAACTTAAGTTTTTGCTAGTCCTCGAGCAAAAGGAAGGAAATAAAACAAAGATAACTGAATTTAAAATAGTGATTTTCAAAGTATTTCTTTTTAAACATTCCAAATAACATAACTCAAAGAAATAAAAGAATTATATATAAGCATCATATTCAATTTAAAAGTATATAACCTTTTTACAAAGAACTTTAAGTGTGTGTGTGAAGTCTTTTCAAATTTCATCACATGCAATCCGGATCAGTTTATATAAATATAAAATCAAACAAATTATCATGAAATCACAAATCTCATAGTCTATTTTTCATTTCTCTCTCCACTAATGTAGACAAACACAAAACACAAAATCAATAGGACTTTATTAAGCTTGTAATGTATTGCTTGGTAAAGGTAGGATAAAGGATAATATTTAGCTCAAAAACTTTTCCAAAGCATAACATTTTAGAATTGAAAAAGATAACTTCAATCATCACAATAATTACTTCCCAATTTGGGATTTATCATCACATACCATCCTCTTTTTTATTCTTTTTTTAGAATCTGTTTTTTTTCTTTTTTTTTCAGAATCTGTTTTTTTTTTTGTTTTTTTTTGTACCCTCTTTTTTTTCTGAAATAGCTTTAAATATTTACTAACAATTTTCACATGCAAGTGAGATATGAAAAAAGATAAACTACACACACACACACACACACACACACACACACACATATATATATTTTGGTAGGCTTTTGAAATGAGAAAAATATATATATACTCTTTGAAGCTCAAAAGGGGTATACTACGGATAATGTATGTGAAGGTAGATAGAAAGGCTCAAACGATCGAAAGATGGCCTAAATCATTTTCTTAGTTAAATGCTATCTATAATTTCGCCTCGAGAGAAAATCAAACAAATTCTAAGAATTGTAACACCACAAATATCAATCGAATTCCATACTCCTATAAACATTCTATAAATTATCATAGCAAATCAAAAATCAAGAATAGTGCTCATGAATAATTATTCTTGTAAAAATGAAACATATGTAAAAATTATTCATCGCTTAGACAATATTCAAATTTTTCAAGGAGATATGCATCATTTAAATCGAAAAAAAATATATCACTATTCATAGCAAATTATCTTCAATCAACCAAACAAACAAAAAATATTTCACATGCAATAACATCCAGAAAGTATTTCAACTTGTTTCAGTATATACACCACCCCCAAACTTAATATACACATTGTCCTCAATGTGTGAAAATTAAAGAACATTTGAAATGGGTTTAAAGAGACTTCCTGGTTTGTTTGATTGGTTAAGACAAAATTGCTTCATTACCTCCAATTTGCACCTACGAAGGGAAAAAAAATAACATAACAAAATATAAAATTTAATACATGCAAAAAATAATAAAAAAAAATAAAACACATGGGTTGCCTCCCAAGAAGCGCTTGTTTTATAGTCTTCAGCTTGACTTCTCAATTTGTTTTTCTATTTGTAAGTTAAGATTTGTGTGTCAAACAAAATCTCAACTTACGAGAAAATTGAAAATTAAATTAAGAAACAATAACCATAACTTTTTTTTATTTTTTTATATTTTTATTTTATTTTCTTTTGTGAATTAAGATTTGCGTGTCAAACAAAATCTCAACCCACGAGAAAATTGCAAAACAAAAAAAAAACAAACAATAAGCAAAATAAAAATTTATTTTTCTTTTTGTGAGGTAAGATTTGGGTGTCAAACAAAATCTCAACCCACGAGAAAATTGAAAAATAAACTAAACACGGAAAAATAATTTTTTTTAATTAAAATCAGATTGATTGGTATTAATATCAACAATGAAAATAGTAAAACAGATGATTTCTCTAAGACGCACCTTCCTTCACCCACTGTCAGATCAAACCATGAATGGCCCAGATCGTGCGTGCTTCCCATGCTCCATGTGAGTGGAGGCCACTTGTTGTGCATAGACCAGCATGCATATTTTTTTTTGTGACATAGTCCACCTAATCCGCTCTTGCCCTTTCATCCCACCCATTACAAAGCTGCCATATTTCTCATGTGACATAGTCTAGAATATTTCTCTCGCCAGCTTCATTTTTCACGCTTTGTCTCCCACTACTACACCCGTTTTTTTGAACAATTTTGGGGATGTATATTTTGGAGATGCGGGGGAAGAAAGAGGGGATTTTGTTTTTAGTTTTTAGTTTTTACTCTACATGTTTGAAAAGATAGAGAGAACAAGCAGAAACTATTTTTTTTGACTTGTGTTGTTATTTTATTAGGGAAAAATACAGAGAAAAGGAGACAACAAAGAAGAAGAAAAGGGAAGGAATTTTATTTTTTTCATTGAGGAATCGTGAAAGAGTTTCTTCTATCTTTTTCCTTTAATTTTATTTCTTTGAAATGTGTAAATATTTTCATATTGTAATATCTATTTTTGCTATGAACTAAATTATTTGTTCTAGGGTTGCAGTGTAGCTTAAATTATGAAGCTTGAATTAATTATTTTTGAATGATTTGTGGGATGTTTTTAAGTTGTTTATTTTATTTGTGCTTAATGCTTTTGATTGTTGGAAGATTAATTAACTGATCTATGAACCTTAAATAGACGTGGAAAAGGAATTTTCGTGTTCTGCTCATGGATAGAATAACATATATTTATATGGGATAGGAATATATCTTTATTGTACGTGTAGCTATTGAGAACTTTGAGCTTAATAAATCTTTGCAGAAATTTAATTCTCATAGAAATATTTTGAATTATTTTAGCGAGATATGTCTATTTGTTATCAGAAGAGACATATGGATAAATTAGGAGTTCTTTGTTGAAAAATTAAATGCTAGAACATAAATCAAGAGAAAATAATATGATTCAAGTGGATTAATTTGGTGAAACTGCAATCCTAGAATTTTCTTATAAACTGTTATAAAAAAATTAGTTAGTTAAACTCCTTCCAACTATTGATTGTTTGGATAAAATTAGGTTGAAACCATTTTATTACTTAATTAATGTTAGTAATAAATCTTCGTGGGAATGATATCTTAGTTAATCACTTATTACTTGTAATAGTGTATACTTAACGTTTATGTTCTCTTAAATAGACAACATTCCACAATAAAATCATGGAGTCATTTTTGATTACTATGTCATGAAGTTTATGAGCAAAATCATCATAAATATCAACATTCCAATTAAAGATGTGGTAATCTTTTTGACCAATATACCTTTTTAACATATATAAGTTATTTTTGTGAATTCATGATATTACTTTATTATTTTGAATTTAAATACATGTAGTTCTTTGGTTGGAACAAGTCGAGCTATGACACACAAATTTTTGATAATTTACTAGAGAAATGGGCAGAACACATATTTCAAATTATATCATCACAAGAAGAATAAGGAGAAGATTCTGATGATCTTGAATAGTATATGACAATAGCATGATAATATTTATAATGCTTTAATTTCTCTATTCCTATGTTTGAAGTTTGGGTAGCTTGTTTGATGGATGTTTATGTACTCATGTATTTAGAGGAATGAATTATTATATAGACCTATTTTTTGCCCAAACTTCATCTCATCTCTCTTGCCTAGTTCTCTAGTATGAAAACTTCATGGTAGATACTGGCTAACCAAGTATAGGAAAACCACCAAGAATCATCATATCTTCAAGATTAATTATTGTTTCACCCCAAGGAAATACAAAAGTAATAGTTTATGGGAACCAAAACTCAACCAACCTAAGTAACAAATCAGAGTTACACTTGACTTCATATTTAGAGCTCATTATAGCATTAAAAATACAACTTTATTCTGGTGTCGATGTGGTAATTTCTTTTACTAATCTTTTAACATATATAAGTTATTTTATGTGACTTTGTGATCTTACATTCTTATTTTGAATTTAATTACATATAGTTCTTTGGTTGGAACAAGTCAGGTTATGATATGCAAATGTTTGATGATTTACGAGAAGAATGGATAGAACACATGGCTCAAATTTTATAATGCTTTAATTTCTCTATTCCTGTGTCTTTGAAGTTTGGCATGCTTGTTTGATGGATGTTTATGTGCTCATGTGTTTAGAGGAATGAATTCTTATATGGACCAGCTATTTTTGCCTAAACTCCATCTCATCTCTCTTACCTAGTTTCCTAGTCACTACACTAGTGATTCTAAGCAAACCAAGCTTCCTTTCCTTGAAATAAAGTAGGAATATCACAAAATCCATGACAAAAGAGACGACATCATTTTATTTGAAATTTAAGTTATATATATATATATATATATATATGTATGTATTGTATATAAATTATTTTTTTGTAACAAAATTAATTCTCAAGTAATTAATTAATATTTACTTTTTCAATTATCTGTATTATTTCAACTTTGTTAAATAGATTTTGATTTTTTTTGTTATTATCTGATCAAATACAGGTTTTTAGTATAGTAAAAAATGAGTAAAATGTGTAAAACAAAAATACAAAATTTAAAGTCGATTCACATGTTGAATCGACTTTAAATCTTAAGTTTGAGCATTTAAAGTTAGTTCACCTAACCGACACTAATTTGACTTAAAGTCAGTTAATAACCAACTTTAATACTTCATTTTGGTGTAGTGCTTATTTACCATAAATCTTCTCAGTCTTTTATTCTTTAAGGATGGATTATGCCCAATCCACAACAAAGTAGACCCACTAGGGTTTAATTACGTCTAGTGTTCTTTTCTTTTATATAAATTTTGTCTACGGTTTTGTTGCTTAAAGAAAATAGTAGCCATGTAATGGAGGAAGAACTGATATCATTAATGAGAATTTATTTCAAAAAGATTTTTGCTTTGCCTTCTAGTGTTCTTGATTTAATGCTTGAATTAGACTTATCAAAGGTAGCTAGTGATCATCTTTTGTGGAGTCTCAAGATTGGGGTTTTAAGGACTTTGTTACCTTAGGGTCCTAATCGGTTCATCTTAAACACATTCTTAGCAAATCAACTATTCCTTCCTTTAAATCTTTCAGTTTTCTTTAAATTTTGTTTTCATTTTTTTTCTTTGGATTTTGTTTCATAGTTTCCTCTAAGTCCTTGATTTTAAAAAAAATCAACCCTAAAATCTTGTGCTTTTTTTCAATTTCATTGTTATTGTTTCCATCTTTGGATTTTGTTCTATACTTCTCTTTAAAATCTTGGTATATGTTTCTTGTACTTTATTTCTTTGTTCAATAAATCATTTTTCTTCCAAAAAAAAAGGAATGAAAAAGAAGTATGTTATTATTTATAGTTTTAAAAAAATAATTTGATAAATCGAAGTTGCAATTTTAAGTGGCTATAAATTTTGACATCTCGTATCGATGCCATAAGTTGAGGGGGCCTTGTCTTTGTACTTGTATTTTGCAAACCCAAATTTCATAGTTTACATCACGTACTACGGGTTTAAAGTTCTTATCACACCTTTTCTGTTTTGCTTGCTTTCGGTTTTGTTCAATAGAGTTGTAATGGAGATTGAGGTTCTGACCAAGAGTATGTTTACAAATATTCTAAAGATTCTCAAGATCCTACAAATATTCTCATGATCCTACACAAGGGATAGATTTGGAATATCAAATGCAATGATTAATTTATGAAGCAACTTTTTTTTGTGAATTGTGGACTTTTGTATGTCTTATTTATCATAAATCTTCTAAGTCTTTTATTCTCTAAGGAAGGATTACGCCTAATCCACAACAAAGTAGGCTCACTAGGGTTTAATTACGTCTAGTGGTCTTTTCTTTAAGATAAATTTTGTCTTAGGTTTTTTTTGTTTATAAAAGTAAATAGCAGCCTTGTAATGGAAAGAGAACTGATATCATTAATGAAAATTTATTTCAAAAAGATTGTTTCTTTGCCTTCTGGTGTTCTTGATTTAATTCTTAAATTAGACTTATCAAAGGTAGTGATCTTCTTTTGTGGCATCACAAGGTTCAGTTTTTAATGACTTTGTTTCCTTAGGGTCCTAATTCATTTTCAACACATTCTTAGCAAATGAATAGTTCCTATTCCATTGAGTTTGTGGATAACTTAGATTGTTCCCCTATAGGGTCCACATCAATTGGTATCTGAGCATTGGTTGCTGAAAACAATTTATCTATCTAAATCTATCATTTCTTTCAGTTCCGAAATAAAAAAATTATCTTTTTCTTGTTACAGTTCTTTTTACTTTTTCTTGATTCACACAAAAAAAATCCTTCCTTTGAATCTATTAGTTTTCTTTAAATTTTGTTTTCGTTTTTTTTATTTCATTTTATAGTTTTCTCTGAGTTCTTGATTTAAAAAAAATATCGTCCTTCAAGTCTGGTGTTTTTTTCCAATTTCTTTGTTGTTATTTTTGTCTTTGGATTTCGTTTCATAGTTCTATAATCTTGGTATATTTTTCTTGTACTTTATTTCTTTGTTCGATTAATCATTGTTCTTAAAAAAAGGGAATGAAAAAGTAGTGTGCTGCTCTTCATAGTTTCAAAAATAATAATTTGATAAATTGGAGTTGCAATTTTAAACGACTATTATAATATATCATATCAAAGCTCGTATCGATTTCTATAAGGTGAATGGGTATTGTTCTTGTTGCACCTTTTCTGTTTTGCTTGCATTTGGTTTTGTTCAATAGAGCTGTAATGGATGCTGAGGTTTTGACCAATAGTATATTTACAAATATTCTAAAGATTTTTAAGATCCTACAAATATTCTCATGATTCCACATAAGGGAAATATTTGGAATATCAAATGCAAAGATTAATTTAGGAAGCATCTTTTTTTGTTTTATTAATTATGGGCCTTTTATATTTAGCAATTTTTGTTTTAGTGAATTGTACACTTTTATATGTTTTATTTATTGTAAATTTTCAAAGTCTTTTATTATTTAAGGATGGATTAGGCCCAATCCACAACTAAGTATGTCCACTAGGGTTTAATTACATCTAGCGTTCTTTTCTTTAAGAGAAATTTGTCTACATTTTTATTGCTTATAAAAGAAAATGGAAGCCTTATAATGGAGAAAGAACTTATCTCATTAATGAAAGTTTATTTTAGAAAGCTATTTGCTTTGCCTTCTGGTGTTGTTCTTTGATTAATGCTTGAATTAGAATTATCAAAGATAGCGATTTTATTTTGTAGCATCTCAAGGTTAGGTTTTTGAAAACTTTGTTTCCTTAGGGTCCTAATCAGATCATGTTCAAACTATTCTTAGCAAATCAATCGTTCCTATACCATTGAGTTCATGGATAACTTGGTTTGTTTTGCCTGCATCATTTTCTATCAGAGCATTGGTTGCTGAAAATAGTTTATCTATCTAAAGCAATCATTTTTTTCACTTTTGAATAAAAAAATCATTTTTTTTCTAATGTTAGTTCATTTCTGGTTTTTCTTGATTCACAAAAAAAAATCCTTCCTTTAAGTTCATTTCTTTTCTTTAAATATTTTTCGTTGTTTTTTCTTTAGATTTTGTTTAGTAGTTTCCTCTCAGCCCTTGATTTAAGGAAAAAAATCATCCTTCAAGTCTCTTTCGGTTTGTTCGATAGAGTTGTAACGAAGATTGAGGTGCTTATGATGAGTATAATTACAAATATTTCAAATATTCTCATGATCCTACAAAGATTCTCAAGATCCTACAAATATTCACATGATCCTTTAGAAGGGATACATTTATAATATCAAATGCCAAAATTAATTTAGGAAGAAATGTTTTTTTAAAGTTAATTATGGGCCCTTTATGTTTAGCAATTTTTGTTTTAGTGAATTGTTGACTTTTATATGTCTTATTTCACATAAGTCTTTTTAGTCTTTTATTCTTTAGGGGTGGATTAGGCCCAATCCACAACTAAGTAGGCCCCATAGTGTTGAATTATGTCTAGGGTTTTTTTCTTTAAGATAAATTTCATCTAGAATTTTGTTGCTTATAAAAGAAAATAGCAACCTTGTAATGGATGGAGAACTAATATCATTAATGAAAATTTATTTTAAAGACTTTGTTTCCTTAGTATTTTAATCGGATCATCTTGAACATGTTCTTAGAAATCAATTATTTGCCTCGAGGGTCCGCATCGTTTGTTATGAGAGAATTGGTTGCTTAAAATAGGTTATCCATCTACATTTATCATTTTTTCAGTTCTTGAATAAATAAAATCATTTATTCTTATTTCAGTTCTTTTTTGTGTTTTCTTGATTCACCAAAAAATATATTTCTTTCAATTCTTTTAGTTTCTTTTCAATATTTTTTTGTTGTTTTTACCTTTGTTGTTTCCTTTAAGTCACCGATTTCAAAAAAATCTTTCTTCAAGTCTTGTGTTTTTTTTCTATGTTGTTGTTGTTGTTTTTGTCTAGGGATTTCGTTTCATAATTCTCTTTGAAATCTTTGTATCTTTTTCTTGTTCTTTATTTCTTTGTTCCATCAATATTTGGCCTTAAAAAAAAGAGAAGAAAAAAAAGTCTGTTGTTGTTCTCAGTTTAAAAAAAAAATTATAAATCAGAGTTGAAACTTAAATTTTGACTTGAGTATAAAAATGACTATTATAATATTTTAAATCAAAGCTCGTATTGACTAATATAAGTCAAGAGGACCTTGCCATTGAACCCACAATTTTTGAACCCAAATTCAATCTTTTATATCTCTTATCGAGTGTTTAAGTTTTTGTTGCACATTTTAGTTATGCTTGCTTTCAGTTCTGTTCGATAGAGTTGTAATGGAGATATAGGTGCTGAAGAAGAGTAGGTTTACAAATATTCTAAGGATTCTCAAGATGCTAAAAATATTCTCAAGATATTACCTAAGCGATAGATTTGGAATATCAAATGCAAGGATTAATTTAGGAAGTATGTTTTGAATTACATTAATGGTTCTTTTCCTTAAGATAAATTTCATCTAGGGTTTTGTTGCTTATAAAAGAAAATAGTAGCTTGGTAATGGAGGGAGAACTGATATCATTAATAAAAATTAATTTCCAAAAGCATTTTGCTTTGCATTCTAGTGTTCTTGATTAAAAGCTTGAATTAGATTTATCAGAAGTAGTGATCATCTTTTTTGGCGTCTCAAGGTTAGGGTTTAAAGGACTTTTTCCTTAGGGTTCTAATTGGTTCATCTTCAACAAGTTCTAGCAAATCAATTCTTCCTATTCCATTGATTTCATGGGTTCTTAAGGTTGTTTGCTAAGAGAGTGTACATCGTTTTGTATCTATCTACATTTACCATTTTTTAAGTTCGTGAATGAAAAAAATCACCTTTTTCTTGTTTCAATTCTTTTCTGTGCTTTATAGATTCACAAAAAAAAAATTTCCTTCATGTATTTTTATTTTCTTTTAATTTGGTTTTATTAGTTTTTGTCTTTTGATTTTCTTTTCTCATTTCCTCCGAGTCACTGATTAAAAAAAATCCTCCTTCAAGTCTTGCATTTTTTTCTATTTTTTTGTTTTTGTTTTCGCCTTTGGATTTCACTTCGCAGTTCTCTTTGATATCTTCGTATCTTTTTCTCCTTTAAGGATTTTGTTTCCTTAGGTTTCTAATCGGAT
Source organism: Hippophae rhamnoides (assembly GCA_033030585.1). Taxonomy (NCBI): domain Eukaryota; kingdom Viridiplantae; phylum Streptophyta; class Magnoliopsida; order Rosales; family Elaeagnaceae; genus Hippophae; species Hippophae rhamnoides. Next base: position 41,637,767 of record CM065429.1, on the reverse strand, counting down.
CATCTTCAACACCTTCTTACCAAATCAATCATTCCTATTCCATTAACTTTGTGGGTTCGTAGGGTTGTTCGCCTAATGGGTCCGCATCATTTGGTGTTACAATATTGGATGTTGATAACAGGTTATCTATCTACATTTATCATTTTTTAGTTCCTAAATAAATTATATTATCTTTTTCTTGCTTTGGTTCTTTTTTACATTTTCTTGATTCCCAAAAAAAAATATTTCCTTTTGTCTTTTAGTTTTCTTTCAATTTAGTTTTCATTGTTTTTGTCTTTTGATTTTCTTTTCTAGTTTCCTCTAAGTCAATGATTTAAAAAAATCATCCTTTAAGTCTTGTGTTTTCTTTCTATTTCATTGTTTTTGTTTTTGTTTTTGTTTTTGTTTTTGTAATTCTCTTTGAAATCATCATATCTTTTTCTTGCTCTTTATTTCTGTTTTCAATAAATATTTTGTTTAAAATAAAAAGAGAAGGAAAAAATAAAGGAAGAGTGCCGCTATTCTCACTTTAAAAAAAAGTTTGATAAATAATTATTGCTACATTAAATAGCCTTAACTTTTGACTCGGATATCAAAATGAATCTTATAATAAATCAAATTAAAGCTTGTATTGATTCCCATAAGTCGAGTTGGCCTTTCCATTGAACACGCATTTTTTTATTCCAAATTCCCTCGTTTACATCACTTACCGAGGATTTAAAAGTTTTGTCGCACCTTTTCTATTTTGCTTGCTTTCTGTTTTTCCAATAGAGCTGTATGTTTACAAATATTCTAAAGATTCTAAAGATCCTACAAATATTCTCATGAGCCTACACAAGGGATATATTTGGAATATCAAATGCAAGGATTAATTTAGGAAGCAATATTTTTTGTTTTAGTTAATTATGGGCTTTTTATGGTCAGTAATTTTTGTTTTAGTGAATTGTGAACTTTTATTTGTCTTATTTATCATAAGTGCTTTCAATCATTTATTCTTTAAGAATGGATTAGGCCCAATCTACAGCTAACTAGGCCCACTTTGATGGAATTACGTCTAGGGTTCCTTTCTTTAAGAAATATTTTGTCTACAGTTTTGTTGCTTATAAAAGAAAAAAATTTCCTTGTAATGGAGGGAGAACTAATATCATTAATGAAAACTTATTTCAAAAATATTTTTGCTTTGCCTTCTCCTATTCATGATTGAATGCATGATAACTTAGACTTATTATAAGGAGTTATCATCGTTTGTGACTGAAGAATGCAGAAAGGAATCAAAGGAAAATTATTTTATAATGTTAAATTCATAAAATAGATATATAAAAATAGATAATATAATTTCAACAAACAAGGCATTGATATCAAATGATGCGGATCCTTTTGGCAAAAAATCTAGGAACCTAAGAACTCAATGAAATAAGAAAGTTTGAATTGCTAATATGATGAAATTGGAACCATAAATAACAAGAACTGAAAACAATGCAATAAGGTTCCCCTAGAACTTTAAGATGTCGGTAAGTAGTGTAAACGATGGAATTTTATGTTCATAAAAGCAGAGCACTAAACTATTGCTTTGGTCTATTATTAGAATTCAAAATGAGGTTCGATTTAATATATTAGAATATTTGTTTCGATGCAGTAATGAAAAAGTTATAATGCGTTAAAGTTGTAATCCCAATTAATAACTTCGTTTTTTTTAAACTACGAACTGCAGTAGCTCTTTTTTTTTCAAGTACAAAGATAGGATTAACATAGAAGACAAAGAACAAGAAAAAGAAACAAATAATTTAAAGAAAACTACAAAATGAAACCCATAGAGGAAAACAATTACAACAAAATTGAAAGTAAACACAAGAATTGCAGGACAAAAATTTTATTTTGTTGTCATTCGTGACTTAAGAAAGCATAAAGAATCAAAGGAAAAATTATTCTAAAATCTAAATTTCAAAAAATAGATATATAAAGATAGATAACATATTTTTAGTAACCAAGGAATTGATATGAATTGATGCGAATCATTTTGGCAAAAAATCTAGGAACCTAGGAAATCAAAGGAATAAGAAAGTTTGAATTGCTAAAAACGTTGTTAAGATGATAAAATTGGAAACGAAAAGAAGAAGAACTGAAAATAAATACAATAAGGTTCCGTCAAACTTTAAGACGTTAGTAAGTAGTGTAAATGATGGAATTTGGGTTGAAAATATGGAGCACTAAGCTATTGCTTTGGTGTGTTTTTAGTAATCGAAACGATGTTCGATTTGATATATTATAATAGTTGTTTCGATGAAGAAATGAAAAAGTTATAACGGTTTAAAGTTTTAATTCCAATTAATAACTTCATTTTTTTTAAATTGTAATCTGCAGTAGCTTTCTTGTTTTTTTCAATTACAAAGATATGATTAACACAGAAGACAAAGAACAAGAAAAAGGAAACAAAGAATTTAAAGAAAAGTACAAAAAAAAAAACCCGAAGAGGAAAAAAATTACAACAAAATTGAATGTAAGCAAAAGACTTGGAGGAAAAAATTTATTTCTTTTTATGTGATTCGTGACTAAAGAAAGCAGAAAATAATCAAACGAAAAATTATTTTAAAATCTAAAATTCAAAAACTAGATATATAAAGATAGATAATGTATTTTCAGCAACCAAGGCATTGATATGAAATGATGCGAATCCTTTTTTCAAAAAATCTAGGAACCCAGGAACTCATAGGAATAAGAAAGTTTGAATTGCTAAGAATATGGTTACGATGATAAAATTGGAATAGTTAAGAACAAGAACTGAAAAATAATGGAATAAGGGTCCACCATACTTTAAGACGTCGGTAAGTAGTGTAAACGATGGAATTTGGGTTCAAAAAAGTGGAGCACTAAACTATTGCTTCAGTGTGTTTTTAGGAATGAAAATGAGATTCGATTTGATATATTATAACAGATGTTCCAATACAGAAATGAAAAAGTTATAATGGTTTAAAGTTGCAATCCCAATTAATAACTTCGTTTTTTTTAAACTGCCAAATGTAGTAGCTCTCTTGTTTTTTTCAAGTACTAAGATAGGATTAACACAGAAAACAAAGAATTTAAAGAAAAGTATGAAATGAAACCCAAAGAGGAAAACAATTACAACAAAATTGAAAGTAAACAAAAGCTTGCAGGACAAAATTTATTTCTTTTTTTGTGATTTGTGACTTAAGAAAGCTGAAAACAATTAAAGGAAAAATTATTTTAAAATATAATATTTGAAATATATATATATATATATATATATAAATATAGATAACATATTTTTCAGCAACAAAGGCATTGATATCAAATGATGTGTATCCTTTTGGAGAATAATCAAGAACCCAGGAATAGTCAAACTTTATGACGTTCGTAAGTAGTGAAAACGGTGGAAATTGGGCTCGTAAAAGCAGAGCAATAAACTATTAGTTTGGTGTGTTTTTAGGAATCGAAACGAGATTCGATTTGATATATTATAATAGTTGTTTTGATGCAGGAATGAAAAAGTTATAATAGGTTAAAGTTGTAATCCCAATTAATAACTTTGTTTTTTTTAAACTGTAAACTGCAGTAGCTCTCTTGTTTTTTTCAAGTACAAAGATATGATTATCAAATAAGGCAAAAAACAAGAAAAAGAAACAAAGAATTTAAAGAAAACTACGAAATGAAACTCGAAGAATAAAACAATTACAATAAAATTGAAAGTAAACACAAGACTTCCAAGACAAAATTTATTTATTTTTTGTCATTCGTGACTTAAGAAATCATAAAAGAATCAAAGCAAAAATTACTTTAAAATCTAAAATTCAAAAAATAGATAGATAAAGATAGATAACATATTTTAGCAACCAAGGCATTGATATCAATTAATGCGGATCATTTTGGCAAAACATCTAGGAACCTAAGAACTTAAAGGAATAAGAAAGTTTGAATTGTTAAAAACATGGTTAAGATGATAAAATTGGAACAAAAAGGAACAAGAACTGAAAAGCAAGGCAATAAGGTTACGTCAAACTTTAAGACGTCGGTAAGTAGTATAAATGATGGAATTTGGGTTCAATAAAGCAGAGCACTAAACTATTTCTTTTCGTGTGTTTTTAGGAATCAAAACGAGGTTGGATTTAATATATTATAATAGTTTAAAGTTGCAATTCCAATTAATAACTTCGATTTTTTTAAACTGCAAACTACAGTAGCTTTCTTGTTTTTTTCAAGTTAAAAGATAGGATTAACAGAGAAAGCAAGGAACAAGAAAAAGAAATAATGATTTAAAGAAAACTACAAAATGAAATCTAGAGACGAAAGCAATTAAAACAAAATTAAATGTAAACAAAAGCTTGTAGGACAAAATTTATTTCTTTTTTGTGATTCGTGACTGAAGAATGCAGAAAAGAATCAAAGGAAAAATTATTTTAAATTCTAACATTCAAAAAAAAGAAAGATATATAAAGATAGATAATGTAATTTCAGCAACCAAGGCATTGGTATCAATTTATGCAGATCTTTTTGGAAAAAAATCTAGGAACCTAGGAAATCAAAGGAATAAGAAAGTTTGAATTGCTAAGAACATGGTTAAGATTATAAAATTGGAAAGGAAAAGAACAAGAACTAAAAATAAATGCAATAAGGTTCCGTCAAAATTTAAGACGTCAGTAAGTAGTGTAAACAATGAAATTTGGGTTCAAAAAAGCAGAGCACTAAACTATTGCTTTGGTGTGTTTTTAGGAATTGAAACGAGGTTCGATTTGATATATTATAATAGTTTTTTCGATGTAGGAATGAAAAAGGTATAACGGTTTAAAGTTGTTATCCCAATTAATAACTTCGTTTTTTTAAACTGTGAATTGTAGTAGCTCTCTTGTTTTTTTCAAGTACAAAGAGAGGATTAACCCAGAAGACAAAGAACAAGAAAAAGAAACAAAGAATTTAAAGAAAACTACGAAATGAAATCCAAACACGAAAATAATTACAATAGAACTGAAAGTAAACACAAGACTTGGAGGACAAAATTTATTTATTTTTCGTGATTCGTGACTTAAGAAAGCAGAAAATAATCAAATAAAAATTATTTTAAAATCTGAAATTCAAAAAATAGATATATAAAGATAGATAATGTATTTTCAACAACCAAGACATTGATATCAAATGATATGGATCCTTTTGGCAAAACATCTAGGAACCTAGGAACTCAAAGGATTAAGAAAATTTGAATTGCTAAGAACATGGTCAAGATGATAAAATTGGAACCGTAAAGAACAAGAAATGAAAAACAATGCAACAAGGTTCCACCAAAATTTAAGATGTTGGTAAGTAGTATGAACGATGAATTTGGGTTTAAAAAAGCTGAGCACTAAACTATTGCTTTGGTGTATTTTTAGGAATCGAAAAGAGGTTCGATTTAATATATTATAATAGTTATTTCGATGAAGGAATGAAAAATTTATAATGGTTTAAAGTTGCAATTCCAATTAATAACTTTGGTTTTTTTAAACTTCAAACTGCAGTAGCTCTCTTGTTTTTTTCAAGTACAAAGATAGGATTAACATAGAAGACAAAGAACAAGAAAAAGAAACAAAGAATGTAAAGAAAACTATGAAATGAAATCCAGAGACGAAAGCAATTACAACAAAATTGAATGTAAACAAAAGCTTGCAGGACAAAATTCATTTCTTTTTTTGTGATTCGTGACTAAAGTATGCAGAAAAGAATCAAAGGAAATATTATTTTAAAATCTAAATTTCAAAGAATAGATATATAAGGATAGATAACATATTTTCAACAACCAAGGCATTGATATCAATTGATGCGGATCATTTTGGAAAAAAATATAGGATCCTAGGAACTCAAAGGAATAAGAAAGTTTAAATTGCTAAAAACATGGTTAATATGATAAAATTGGAAACGAAAAGAACAAGAAGTGAAAATAAATGCAATAAGGTTCTGTTAAACTTTAAGACATTAGTAAGTAGTGTAAATGATGGATTTTTTGTTCAAAAAAGCAGAGCACTAAACTATTGCTTTGGTGTGGTTTTAGGAACAAAAACGAGGTTCGATTTGATATATTATAATAGTTGTTTCGATGCAGGAATGAAATAGTTATAATGGTTTAAAGTTGCAATCCCAATTAATAACTTCATTTTTTAAACTATAAACTACAGTAGCTCTCTTTGTTTTTTCAAGTACAAAGAGGGGATTAACAATGAAAACAAAGAACATGAAAACGAAATAAAGAATTTAAATGAAAAGTACGATATGAAATCCGAAGAGGAAAACAATTACAACAAAATTGAAAGTAAACACAAGACTTGTAGGACAAAATTTATTTCTTTTTTGTGATTCGTGACTGAAGAATGCAGAAAAGAATCGAAGGAAAAATTATTTTAAAATCTAAAATTCAAAAAATAGATATATAAATATAGATAACGTATTTTTAGCAACCAAGGCATTGATATCAAATAATGCGGATCCTTTTTTCAAAATATCTAGGTACCCAGGAACTCAAAGGAATAAGAAATTTGAATTGCTAAGAACATGGTTAAGATGATAAAATTGGAACCGTAAAGAACAAGAATTGAAAAAAAATGCAATAAGGTTCCACCACACTTTAAGATATCGATAAGTAGTGTAAACGATTGAATTTGGGTTAAAAAAAGCTGAGAACTAAACTATTGCTTTGGTGTGTTTTTAGTAATCGAAACAAGGTTCGATTTAATATATTATAATAGTTGTTTTGATGAAGGAATGAAAAAAGTTATAATGGTTTAAAGTTGCAATTCCAATTAATAACTTCAGTTTTTTTAAACTGTAAACTGCAGTAGATCTCTTGTTTTTTTCAAGTACAAAGATAGGATTAACACAAAAGAGAAACAACAAGAAAAAGAAACAAAGAATTTAAAGAAAACTTTGAAATGAAACCCATAGAGGAAAACAATTACAAAAAAATTGAAAGTAAACACAAGATTTGCAGGACAAAATTTATTTTTGTTTTTGTGATTCATGAATTAAGAAAGCATAAAATATTCAAAGGAAAAATTATTTTAATATCTAAAATTTGAAAATTAGATATATAAAGATAGATAACATATTTTTTGGCAACCAAGGCATTGATATCAAATGAAGTGGATCCTTTTGGAGAAAAATCAAGGAACCCAGGAATAGTCAAATTTATGACGTCTGTAAGTAGTGTAAATGATGGAAATTGGGTTCATAAAAGCGGAGCAATAAACTATTGGTTTGGTGTGTTTTTAGGAATCGAAACGAGGTTCGATTGGATATATTATAATAGTTGTTTCGATGCAGGAATGAAAAATTTATAATGGGTTAAAGTCGCAATCCCAATTAATAACTTTGTTTTTTTTCAAGTACAAAGATAGGATTAATATAGAAGAAAAATAACAAGAAAAAGAAACAAAGAATTTAAAGAAAACTACGAAATGAAATATAGAGACGAAAGCAATTACAACAAAATTGAATGTATACAAAAGCTTGCAGGATAAAATTCATTTCTTTTTTTGTGATTTGTGATTGAAGAATGCAGAAAAGAATCAAAGGAAAAATTATTTTAAAATCTAACATTAAAAAAAAAGATACATAAAGATAGATAATGTAATTTCAGCAACCAAGGCCAATATATCAAATAATGCAGATCCTACTGGCGAAAAATCTAGAAACCTAGTAATGAAAAGGAATAAGAAAGTTTGAATTGCTAAGAACATGGTTAAGATGATAAAATTGGAACCATAAAGAATAAGAACTAAAAAACAATGCAATAAGGTTCCCCAAACTTTAAGATGTGGGTAAGTAGTGTAAACAATGGAATTTGGGTTCAAAAAAGTAGAGCACTAAACTATTGCTTTGGTGTGTTTTTAGGAATCGAAACGGGTTTGATTTAGTATATTATAATAATTGTTTCAATGAAGGAATGAAAAAGTTATAATGGTTTAAAGTTACAATTCCAATTAATAACTTCGGCTTTTTTAAACTGTAAATTGCATAGATCTCTTGTTTTTTTCACGTACAAAGATAGGATTAACACAGAAGACAAAGAGCAAGAAAAAGAAACAAAGAATGTAAAGAAAACTACGAAATGAAATCCAGAGACGAAAGCAATTACAACAAAAGTGAATGTAAACAAAAGCTTGCAGGACAAAATTCATTTCATTTTTTGTGATTCGTGACTAAAGTATGCAGAAAAGAATCAAAGGAAAAATTATTTTAAAATCTAACATTCAATATATATATATATATATATATATAAAGATAGATAATGTAATTTCAGCAACCAAGGCCTATATATCAAATGATGCAGATCCTTTTGGAAAAAAATCTAGGAACCTAGGAGCGCAAAGGAATAAGAACGTTTGAATTGCTGAGATCATGGTTAAGATGATAAAATTGGAACCGTAAAGAACAAGAACTAAAATCCAATGCAATAAGGTTCCACCAAACATTAATATGTCGGTAAGTAGTGTAAACGATGGAATTTGGGTTCAAAAAAGGGAGCACTAAATTATTGCTTTGGTGTCTTTTTAGGAATCGAAATGAGGTTTGATTTGATATATTATAATAGTTGATTCGATGTAGGAATGAAAAAAGTAATAACGATTTAAAGTTGCAACCACAATTAATAAATTTGTTTTTTTTAATTTTGAACTGTAGTGCTATCTAGTTTTTTTTTCAAGAATAAAAATAGGATGATCACAGAAAACAAAGAAAAAGAAAAAGAATGAATGAATTTAAAGAAAACTATGAATTGAAATCCAATGACGAAAACAATTACAACAAAATTGAAAGTAAACACAACAACTGAAGGACAAAATTTATTTCTTTTTTTGTTATTTGTGACTTAAGAAAGTAGAAAACAATCAAAGGAAAAATTATTTTAAAATCTAAAATTCAAAAAATAGGTATATAAAGATAGATAACGTATTTTCAGCAACCAAGACATTGATATCCAATGATTCGGATCCTTTTGGCCAAAAATCTTGGAACCTAGGAACTCAAAGGAATAAGAAAGTTTGAATATCTAAGAATATGGTTAAGAGATTAAAATTGGAATCATAAAGAACAAGAGCTAAAAAAAATGCAACAAGATTCCACATAACTTTAAGATGTCGGTAAGTGGTATAAATGGTGGAATTTGTGTACACAAAAGTAAAGCACTAAACTATTGCTTCGGTATGTTTTTCGGAATCGAAACAAGTTTCATTTTGATATATTATAATAGTTGATTCGATGCAAGAATGTAAAATTTATAACAGTTTAAATATGTAACCCTAATTAATGACTCCTTTTGTTTTGTAAACTATGAACTGTAGTAGCTCTCTTTTTTTCAAGAATAAAGATAGGATGAACACAAAAAAAAAGAAAAACAAAAAGAAACAAATAATTTAAAGAAAACCATGAAATGAAATCTAAAGATGAAAACAATTACAACAAAATTGAAAGTAAGCACAACACTTGAAGGACAAAATTTATTTCTCTTTTTGTGATTTGTGACTTAAGAAAGTAGAAAAAAATCAAAGGAAAAATTATTTCAAAATCTAAAATTCAAAAATTAGATATATAAAGATAGATAATGTATTTTGAGCAACCAAGGCATTGATAACAAATGATGTGGATCCTTTAGGCAAAAATCTAGGATCCTAAGAACTCAAAGGTATAAGAAAGTTTCAATTGCTAAGAACATGGTTAAGAGTATCAAATTGGAACAGTAAAGAACAAGAACTAAAAACAATGCAATAAGGTTCCACCAAACTTTAAGACATCTGTAAGTTGTGTACATGATGAAATTTGAGTTTAAAAAAGCACAGCACTCAACTATTGCTTGGGTATATTTTTAGGAATCGAAATGAGTTTCGATTTTATATATTATAATATTTGATTTGATGTAGGAATGAAAAAATTATAATGATTTAAAGTTACAACCTCAATTAATAACTTAAATTTTTTTAAAATTGTGAACTGTAGTGTGCTCTTTTTTTCAAGAATAAAGATAGTTGATTCGATGTAGGAATGAAAAAATAATAACGATTTAAAGTTGTAAACGCAATTAATAACTTCGTTTTTTTATATTGTGAACTGCAGTGCTATCTAGTTTTTCTTTCAAGAATAAAGATAGGATGATCACAGAAAACAAAGAAAAATAAAAAGAATCAATGAATTTAAAGAAAACTATAAATTGAAATCCAATGACGAAAACAATTACAAAAAAATTGGAATTAAACGCAACACTTGAAGGACAAATTTTATTTCTTTTTTTGTGATTTGTGACTTAAGAAAGTAGAAAACAATAAAAGGAAAAATTATTTTAAAATCTAAAATTCAAAAAATAGATATATAAAGATAGATAACGTATTTTCAGCAACCAAGATATTGATATCAAATGATACGGATCCTTTTGGCAAAAAATCTTCGAACCCAGGAACTCAAAGGAATAAAAAAGTTTGAATTTCTAAGAACATGGTTAAGAAGATCAAATTGGAACCTGTAGAACAAGAACTAAAAAAAACGAAATAAGGTTGCACCAAACTTTAAGATGTCGATAAGTTGTGTAGATGATGGAGTTTGGGTTCAAAAAAGTGGAGAACTAAATTATTTGTTCTGTGTGTTTTAGGAATTGAAACAATCTTCGATTTGATATATTATAATAGTTAATTCGATGTAGGAATGAAAAAGTAATAATGATTTAAAGTTGCAAACACAACTAATAACTTCGTTTTTTTAATTGTGAACTGTAGTGCTTGATGCATATTTTCGCAACAGTACGAATCATTCAAGTAATAAAGTGTACAAACTTACAAATATCGAACCCACAAGGAATTTTGTTACTAAGTACCGAAATTGACTAATCCTAATTTTATTTGAAAACCCAATTGTTGAAATTTTTTAAGAAGCAAATTAACTTAAAAATAAACGCAAATAACACAATTGAATGTTGTTCACAAATGATTAAAAATGATAAGGCATTTGATTTCGCTAAATCAATTCAATCCAATTTCAAGTCATGTTATATGAGAATCAAAGCTAAAAGTGATGGTTGAAAAACCCAAATTTACCTAATACTCTCTCTCGAGTTATATTAGAATTACTTATCTATGAAAACCAACTATATTTCTATGAAGATTTAATCACAAACAAGCACATTACGATTTATGGAATTTCTAGAATAACCACATACATCATGCATTAGGTCTCACACTCGCATTCAACATACGGTATTTATCACAAGAAGCATTCATTACACATCGCCTCTCGGTCTCAATATAATGCAACAAATCGTCTAAATCTTGGCTAGAAATTTAAAAGCATTAAGCATGGAAATAAATACTCAACTTGAAAATAATGAACTCATATAACAATAACAAAAGAAATTAGATTTTCTTGATTCAACTACATCATAGCCTTAGCAAAAATGAATAAGTTCATAATGGAAATAAGAACAAGAATTATCTTAATTGAATCCATGAATAACAAATCTGAATAAAATGCAGAAAATGAAAGCTAAGGGGAAGAGATGAAAAACTCTTGAAGATGAACACTTGGTAGCAACAATGGTGATAATCCTTCAAGCTTCTCCATACTTTCTCTCCAAAATTGCCTTCCCTCCTCCAAAAATGTCTCAGATCTCCTCCTCTCTACCGTGGCTTCTTTCTCTATCTTATGGTATATATAGATCTAGGATTTTGGGGGCAATTTTGGAAAAAAACAACATAAAAATTATTCTCGCTGTGATGAGATTTCTGAAAAAATTAAAATTTTGGTTTCTCTGATTCTCGCTGGTGGCGAAATAATCTAGCCAACAGCGAGATTTGCATATGCCAAAACCAGTGCTCTCGGTAAGATTTTCTTTTGGCTCCTCTAATTCTCGCTGGCGGCGAGTTGAATTTGGCCGGTGGCTAAAGTCGTTGGCGGCGGTATTCCCAAATTTTGAAACTTTGTTTTTTTATTTTGACTCAATCCCAATCAATGAAATTTGTCCCAAATTTCTCCAAAATCATGATTTTACCTGAAATTGCACTTTAAACACGAAATACCCTTGAAATGACATTTATGGATTAAATAATCAAATAAAAACAATTTTCATACAAATATCAACATTTAAATCATAACAAAAATGCAATAATTTGACTTTTATCAATAACCCCTAACCAGCTTCTTGCTAGTCTCTAGCAAGAAAAACGTTTTATGAATAAATTCAAAGGAGACATTAAAAGAAAAATTCAAAGAAAATTTATTCTATTTACAAAATTACATTAAGCGTATGCAATAAGCCTTTAAACCCCTAGGCGGCCCTAGTAGGATGAGTTGTAGTCTCATGAGGGCTTTTAGTGATGATACCCACAAACATCTTACCTATAACTATCCTAACTCAAAACAATAAAATCGCACAACAATTAATTTGCACAAATGTCTCAAAAATTGTAAATAACACACAAGACATAGAATAATTAAATGTCACCTAAGCTTTAAGAAATCTCAAATGTCAATTTCACTATTGTTATTGACTCTTAAACATCCATCAAACCACAAACCAATAGCCATAATGCCCAAATAATATTATGCACAACATCCACAAACAAAAAGGTGAAATCTCAAACTCCATAGGCTCACTTTTCAAACCTTTCTCCACTAATGAAGGAACATACACCACTTCGGATCAATAGGACTTTATGAGGCTTGTAATGTTAGGTTTAGGTTTTTGGTTAAGAAAGAACGAGAAGTGTCAAAATACAAATAAGAGAACTTATTAGATTAACACCATTAAACCCAAATTGTTTCTTCCGATCATATCCCAATTTTCCAAAGATAAAAAAAATTCTTTCTCAATCTTTCGCCTCAGTACATCCATCACTAACACTCTTTTATTTACTAGAATGTGAAGGTTTTTTTTCTTCCATCCTTACTCCATTTTCTCTTGAAAAGTTTATATTCAAAATTAAGTGCTCTTAACAAATAAGGTAGGAATTATATATATATATATATATATATATATATATTTTGGCTAAATAAAAGGTAAGTTATAGAAGGCAAAAAGAAAGAAAAATAAGGCTAACAATATATTTAAATAGGCTTAAAGAGGTAACTAGTGATATAAGGATAACAAGGTAGGCTTCAAATGGCACAATCGATCCAAAAATGACCTACATCATATAATAAACAGTGCAATTCCAAATTTTTTCGCCTTAAGAGGTTTTCAAATGAGTTCTAGAGTTTTTTGAGATCACAAAAATGTCCATGAAAAATTCGCACATAAGATTTCTCTAAGCATTTAGAATAATCAACCAAATCATATCACATACCAAAAGAGTTTCCAACTAAGTAAAATCAACATTTGAAATTATCTTTAAACCGAAGCAAAATTTAATGTCTTCCAAAAGCTACTTGTTATCACAATCACATTATTATCATCAACGTGCAAATTAAAACAAGTAAAATGCAAATGAGAAAAAATAAAATAAAAATAAGACAATAAAGAAATAAAATAAATTAAATCAAAATGCAAAAAAATAAATGGAAAATCAAAATTAAACACAAATAAACACACAAACAAAACTACTAAAAATGAAGCGAAGAAAAGATTTACCATTTACCGCACCCCCAACCAAAACCTTACATTATCCTCAATGTAAGAAAGAAAAACTACAAATGGTTGTCGACATCACAAAGAGAAAAGGAGCTAGGTGCACCATCATAGTCACAGTAATTTGTTAAATCACGGGGTTAACAATAAAAGAACGTAAGATTTTTTTTACCTGTAAGACAAATAAAATAAGCAAATTTAATTAAAAATAAAATTATCATAAAATGAAGTGCAAAATTTAGAATCTAACTAATAATTCACCAAAACTTAAAATTTAAGCTAAAATTTAAAATTTAAAATTGCTAAAATAAAGTGAGATAAAAGATGAGAAAACAATCTGATGGGTTGCCTCCCATTAAGTGCTTTAAGTTATAGTAATTAGCTAGACTTTTTGTCATTCTTTATTGCGGTTGTTGTAACTCTAGAGAATCTTTCTGCTTGCTGAATTCTTCGTCAAAATATGGCTTCAACTGTTGTTCATTCACCTTGAAAGTTCCCTTTGTTGCATGACTGATCTCAACTGCTCCATAAGGAAACACCTTGGTTACTAGAAAAGGTCCTGACCAACGAGATTTTAGCTTTCCCGAAAAAAGTCTGAGACGGGAATTATAAAGCAGCACTTTCTGTCCCACCTCAAAGTTTCGCCTCAAAATGTGCTTATCATGCCAAACCTTCATCTTGTCCTTGTATATCCGGGCATTCTCATAAGCATCATTCCTCATTTCATCCATCTCATTCAATTGCAACACTCACTTTTCTCCTACTACCTTAAGATCAAAATTCAGAATTTTAATTGCCCAATATGCCCAATGTTCCAATTCAAATGGAAGGTGAAAAGCTTTTCCATACACCAATCGGTATGGAGACATGCCGATAGGTGTCTTGAAATTTGTCCTATAGGTCCAAAGGGCATCATCTAGTTTCCTTGACCAATCATTGTGTGAGTTATTTATGGTCTTTTCAAGGATCCTCTTCAACTCTCGGTTTGACACTTCAACTTGTCCACTAGTTTGAGGATGGTAAGGTGTTGCTATTTGGTGTGTTACTCTATATTTATGCAACAAAGCTTCAAATTGGTTATTGCAAAAATTCTTACCTCCATCACTTATAATTGCTCTAGATGTGCCAAATCTGGAAAATATGTTCTTCTTGAGAAAATTGATCACAACCCTAGCATCATTGGTAGGCAAGGCAACTGCTTCCACCAATTTAGAGACATAATCTACACCAACATGAATGTATTTATTAGAATGAGATAAAGGAAAATGCCTCATAAAATCAATACCCCAAACATCAAATAAATCAATTATCAAAATATTATTTAAGGGCATTTCATGTCTCCATGAAATATTTCCTCTCCTTTGGCAATCATCACAGATTGAAAGACACTTGAAGGCATCTTTAAACAATGAAGGGCAATAGAATCCAGATTGCAAAATTTTTGCTGCAGTTTTTGTTCCACCAAAATGTCCTCCAACTTCCTTCGAATGGCAATGAGGAAGAATGCTTTCCATTTCTTCCTCCAACACACATCTTCTAATAATTTGATATGCACAATGTTTATACAAGTAAGGTTCATCCCAAAAATAATGTTTAAAATCAGAAAATAATTTCCTTCTTTGTTGATAAGACATGTCAAGAGATAAAATTTTCTTGACCAAATAATTTGCATAATTAGCAAAACATGGAGCCATTCGGATAGCAAGAAATTGCTCATCAGAAAATGTTTCATTAATTTTATCTTCATCCTTAAGGTAATCTTCCTCCAACCTGGGCAAATGGTCAGTAACCAAATTTTTGGTCCCCTTTTTGTCCCGGATTTCTAAGTCAAATTCTTGCAAGAGAAGAATCCATCTTAGTAATCGCGGTTTGGCATCTTTCTTAGTTGGTAAATACTTAAGAGTAGAATGATCAGTATAAACAATGATTTTAGACCCAATTAAATAAGATTTAAACTTATCAAATGCAAACACTACTGCCAAAAGTTCTTTCCCAATTGTGCATCTGTGAATGTCCTGCTTGCATAATAAATCACATGTAGGAACTTATTCTTCCTTTGGCCCAAAAAAAACACCTATAGCATAGTCAGTGGCATCACACATTACCTCAAATGGAAGACTCCAATCTGGCGCACAAATTATAGGGGCCGAAGTGAGCTTCTCCTTCAAAAGGTTAAAAGCCTGTAAACAATGAGAAGAAAAATCAAACTGTGCATTTTTAACTAACAAACTGCAAAGAGGTTTTGTTATTTTTGAAAAATCTTTAATAAATCTTCTATAAAACCCACCATGTCCCAAAAAACTTCTAACTCCCTATACATTTGTTGGAGGTGGTAATTTTTCGATCACTTCCACCTTTGCATGGTCCACTTATATTCCCTTTGTTGAAATGCGATGGCCAAGAACAATTCCTTCTTGAACCATGAAGTGACATTTCTCCCAATTTAGCACTAAATTTGTGTCTTTACAATGCTGCAAAACTAAAGAGAGATTATGCAAGTAATTTTCAAAAGAATGGCCAAAAACAGAAAAATCATCCATAAAAACCTCAATAAACTTTTCGACCATATCAGAGAAAATTGCTATCATGCATCTTTGGAAAGTTGCAGGTGCATTACATAAACCGAATGGCATCCTTCTGTATGCTAAAGTGCCATAAGGGCATGTAAATGTTGTCTTATCTGGATCCTCTGGTGCAATTGCAATTTGGTTATACCTCGAATATCCATCAAGAAAACAATAATAAGCATGTCCAGCCAATCTTTCCAACATCTGATCAATAAATGGCAAAGGAAAATGATCTTTTTGGGTGGCATCATTTAAATTTCGATAATCAATACACACTCTCCACCTAGTCACTGTCCTTGTTGGAATAAGCTCATTGTTTTCATTTTCTACAACTGTGATTCCTCCTTTCTTTGGTACATAATGAATTGAGCTTACCTAAGCACTATCTAAAATTGGATAAATTACCCCAGCATCCAAAAGCTTAATCACCTCAGCCTTAACCACTGCTTGATTGTTGGTTTTAAGCACCTTTGTGGCTGAATTGTGGGCTTGTAATCCTCATTCATCAAGATTTTATGCATGCAAATAGAGTTGCTAATCCCTTTGATGTCCGCCATTGTCCATCCAATTTCCGGTTTATAAGTCCGAAGAACTCCTAATAGCTTGTTTTCCTCTTCATCATTCAAAGAATTGTTAATAATAATAGGAAAAGATTCAGAGTCTTCAAGATAGGCATACCTTAGATGGGATGGCAATGGCTTTAGCTCAATCTTGTTGGCTCCTTCTTTACCACTGAGGTTGGAGTTTCATTTGTTCCCAACTCTTTAAATGTTTCATCACTCCACAAATATTCATCAAGTGATGCGAGTAATTCGAAACATTGTCTCACTCCCTCATCTTCCTCTTCAATTGCTGCAGATTTCACAAGGCAAGCTTCTAGTGGTAGAAATGGAGTTCTCTCCTCAAAAGTTTTTGAGATTAACCTGTCAAGAGTGTTAACTTGAAAACAAGAATGTATCTCACTTGGAAATTTCATTGCTTCAAAAACATCAAAAGTCACTTGTTCATCTTACACCCGTAGAATGAGCTTTCCTTGTTGAACATCAATCAATGTTCTTCCAGTTGCAAGGAACGCTCTCCCCAATATCAATGGTACCTCTCTATCTTCCCCCATGTTAAGCACCACGAAATCTGCAGGGAAAATAAATTTGTGAACTTTAATTAAAACATCCTTAATTACCCCTCAAGGATATTTCACCGATCAATCCGCTAATTGTAGAGAGATTGAAATGGGCTTCACTTCTCCCAGGCCTAGTTTCCTGAAAACAGAAAGTGGCATCAAATTAATGCTTGCTCCTAAATCACATAGGACTTTATCAAAATTGCAACTTCCTATAGTACAAGGTATAGTAAAACTCCCTGGGTCTTTCAATTTCTGTGGCAGTTTTCTTTTTAGAACTGCATGATTAACGAAAACCGGCATCACCAATTCTCGCAAATACTTTGGTTTTAATATTTGTAAAACTCTCGCAAGTGCACGAATCATTTCATAAAAAATGATAAGTATACTCCCAAGGTCGATCTAAGGAAGGAATGTATGTGGTCCTTAATTTATTATTCAAACTTTTAAAAACGAAATTAAATCCTAAACATCCTGTCACGATAGTTTGGTTTTTGTGTTCCTAATCTAATAACATAAAATAAACATATATACAGATTAATTAAATATAATAAAAAAATAAACATAGATACAAATTCAATAAATTTTTATCTAAAAATAAATATAAATACAGATTCAATAAATATTCATGCAAATTTTATCATTTATATTAGTGGAGTATTTATGGATATAATAACTAAATTAATTATGCTTGCTCATATTATTTAGGTTATTAAAGATATGAATTGATATTTTATCGATTCTCTTTTTGTATTTAATACCACCTTTGGCGGGTTAGATATTCTTTGTTAACTAAACAAATCAATTAACACCTAAGGTGGGGTTGATAACTAATTTGGTTAATTAAATTAATTCCTTTTTCTAAGAGATTGAAAATGAAACTATTTAAATGCCACCTTCAGCGGGTTAGACAGCTTAAACTTTATTCAAGGTGTCCAAATTAAACCCAAGAATTTAGTTATCCGAGTACTAACTTTCAAGTTTTAAAACCACTACCGAAAACATGTTGTCAATACATTTTCACATAATAATTCTTATAAAAACTTTTGAAATAGAGCTTCACTCTAACTACGGGCGATTTGCATTCAACAAATAAAAGAGCACTACTCTAAATTAGACCTGATAACTAAACCTTAAAGTCTAATCTTCCTATTTAAGTTTGTAATGAAAATAATATATTTCTCTCTAACATCCTTAATATAAAATCTTGAATAAAAATAAAATCAATTCATTTTAGAAATTTTCACCTATTTAATATTTCGCAAGCATAACAACGTTATTATTATATCATGATTATGAATAATAAGTACGCTAAATTTAATCACGTATACAAATTAAATATAACATGTAAGAATAAAGCATAAAAATAATCAGAAGAAAATAAAATCCTTACAGTAACTTCGACGCTATTCCCCTGCTAAGAAAACCTCCAAGCGGAATTTGCACTTCCATTTATTGAATCAAAAATCTAAATTATTACAAAACATTACAAGTTCCTCTCAAAAAGAGTAAGAACTCTAAACCTAAGAGAATTGAACTAAAAACTAAGAGAAAACTAAGAAAAGCTTAGAAACTAAGAAAGAAAACTAAGAAAAAACTCAAAAACTAAGAAATGAGAGAAAGAAAGAAGAGAGAAGCGTGGTTTTGAGGCGTGTTTTGAAGGAATGGAAGAGGGTATTTATAAAGAGGATGGAGAGAAAAAATGAGTAAAAAAATATAAAAAAATAAAAACGTGTAAAGCGACATGTCGAGAATATCAATGACGTCAAAGATGACGCCATAGTGGGCCGTCGACGTGAAAATGGGTCAAAACTGGCGCGCGGCCGGCGGCCGCCGAAGGGCACAAGGCAGCCTACAGGTGAACATGCCCTGCGCGCTGGCGCACGCGGAATGGAGATTGAACGCGCGCTGGGCGCTGGGGCGCCGGGGCGCTGGGCGCTGGCCGTGGCCGCGCGCGCGATTTTCCATCTTTTGACATTTTTGACCTTTTCGACCCATTTTGTCCAATTTTTCCATGTTTGTCGACCTTTTTCCACTTATTTATTAATTTATTTGTGATGTATTGCTTCAAGTATTCTTCTTGAGTCTTTAAATTGCGTTTTTAAACCAAAATACCGAAAACAATAAAAATACCCGTGATTCCGAAAAGACAAATTTATATAAATATATGATAAAACATATATATATATATATTTTTAATCAATTAACGTGCATAAAATCATGGTTATTTTAGTGCTTTTTGAAAGCACTCATCACAACCCCCAACTCCTTCGCTAGTCCCTTAGCAAGAGAAGCGATAAAAAACTAAAAATTAAACTATCCTAAATCACTTCCGTGATTGACACGGTTGCATTTAGCCTATGCAACATGCCTTTAAACCCCTAGGTTGCCCTAAAGGACGAAGCCTGAGTCTCGTGAGGGTTTTCAAGAATGATACCCACAAACATTGAACTAAATGTAAAACAAAAGAAACAATAAAAACAAACAACTTAAAAATTAAATTTACAACAAAATCACAAATTAACAATATCTCACAAAAGTGTCTCATACTTTTTAATCTCCTTTAAGATCATAATTAAAATCTCAAGCATAAGTTATCTTAATCTCTTTAAACAATCATGATTTATTATAATAATTAGTCGAAAATCATTTTCATATTTCATATAAAAAATGTATCAATTTAATTTCACCCAATTTCAGTGTCATGAATCGCACTGCTTTCGACTCTATTCCTCACAAGTCAATACTCTCAAAACACTGAATCCTATGGGTTCAAACACTCATACTAATTTATATGCGAAAGAGTTAATTTATATGTTCGCATATGTATAAAGAATAAAGGCTCAAAGTGTTATTTTAACATTGATCTCATGAAAGGAATCAAATGTATAAATTATAAAGATATCATATATAAAAATTATTTTCATGCATAAATCAAACTCATTAAGAAAGAATTTCAAGATATATGCCTTTTACAAATGAAGAAATTGCAATGACTTTTTAGGGAATTACTTCTTATATCTTTCTTTTGTAATTAGCCTTTACTCACAACTTTGTAGGCAATGCGGGTTATAAAGATGTAGATGATACTATTTTTATCTCTCTTTTTTCTCGTAGATATTTTTCAATACGTGTATTTTTGTAGAGAGTCAACCCAATGTACAGATTGTACATTTTTTTGGATTTTCGTGAAAGGTGGTTAATTTTGTGGCTTTTCTCATTAATCTTGGTTTAGGTAACCCCGTATATGTCTTTTTGTTTTTGTAGAGTCATGCATAAATGAGATATAAGCATATACTATCAACTTCTACTCAAATCATTTAATCTAAGCAAAAATAATAATCAAAAATATATGATACTCTATTTAGATGAAAAAATTCATACATTCAATGCTAATACCTACAGAGATCACCTAAAAATTCGAACAAATAAGAAATGTGTTGGAGTAGAAAATATATATTTCATCAATAAAGGAAATTAGGCTCAAATTATATCTCACAAAGGTAGTCTCCACTAAAAAACTCATAAACACCGATTTTAGGTTTAATATAATTTCTACATCTTATCAAGAAATACTAATTATGACAAAAACTAACTAATTATCAAAAATAATTACAAAATATTTCATGATATGTTTCCAAAAAATTAATCTAACAGTACAAAAGACTTAACTATTTACTTAAATTTGATTTAAAAAAAAAGATAAACTTTTGTGAGAAATTTTTTTTTTTTTTTTTAATTTTTTTTTATTTTAATTAAGTATGGTAACTTTTCACCACCCCCAACCTAGAACTTACATTGTCCTCAATGTAACAACTGTAAATTAAAGATAAAGAGAGAAGAGAAGAAAGACTACCTATTTCTTGAGAATGTGCAAGTAGTAATCGAAAATGCAGGTGCATCCATCATATTCATCATTAAAGTGTATACAGCAGATCGCCAGTATTAACTTCTAACATCTCAACAAATATTTTTAGTTTTAACAATTTAAAAATTATTCACATGTAATTAAAATGAAATAAACAATAAAATTAAGTAAATAAAACAAATAACAAACAAAATTTTTTTTTATTTTTTTTTTATTTTTTTTTTGTTTTTTTGTTTTATTTATTTATTTATTTTTATTGTTTTTTTTTACCTAAAATGTTGGGTTGCCTCATCCGCTTTTTAGTTTAACGTCCTTAGCAAGACGTATCTTTTTGGTGCTAAGGGTTACTCACCAAATGCAATCCATTTCAAAGAATGTTGTTCGTTCTTCTAAATAAGGCTCGACACGGCCATTGACTTTGAACGTTTTTTTTCAGGTCTTCGAGTCCAATAGTTCCACTACTCCATGTTCAAATACTTGAACTATTTTGAATGGTCCATCCCATCTTGATCTCAAATTTTCCCGAAACAATCTCAAACGAGTTAAATAAAAAGAACTTTCATTCCAGAGCACAGTCTTAGGAACTAGCCTCTTGTCATAGCGCTTTAGTACGCCTCCTTATATAATTTGGCATTCTCATAGGCTTCATTCCTAATTTCTTCCAACTCATGAAGTCGAGTAATCGTTTTTCACCGCTTTATCTAAATCCATGTTTAACTCTTTAATTGCCCAATAAGCTTTCAGGTTCAAGTTCAACCGAAGCGTGGCACGCTTCCCAAAGATTAACCTATGGCTCATCCCAATAGGTGTTTTGTAAGCGCGCGGTATGCCTATAAGGCATCATTTAGCTTAAATGCCCAATCCTTCCTTGACGGGACGACAAGGCGTCCAAAGATTCCCTTAATTTGCCTATCGCTCACTTCCACTAAACCTAAGTTCGAGATGATATGGAAAGTATTATTACGATGTTGTACTTGTTTAGTACTCCATCAAAGAGTTTGTTACAAAAATGGCTACCTCCATCACTTATTATAGCTCTAGGCGTTCCGAACCTACCGAATATGAAATCTTTCAAGAATTTCACAACAACATTAGCATCATTGGTTTTAAGGTGATAGCTTCTACCCACTGGACACATAATCCACAAGAACCAAAATGTATTGAAAACCATTAGACGGGGGAAAAGGACCCACGAAGTCAATCCCCATACATCAAAGAGTTCAACAACTAAATTAGATGTCAAAGGCATTTCATCTCTTTTGCTTATGTTTCCTGTTTTTGACATCTATCACATCAGGCACAAAACATACGAAAGCATCTTTAAAAAGAGTGGGCCAAAAGAATCCAGATCGTAATATCTTACGCCGTCTTTTTCACCTCCAAAATGACCCCCACAATGAAGTTCATGACAAAAAGTCGAATGCTCTTATGTTCTTCTTTTCTCGGTACACATCTCCTGATGACTTGATCTTGACCAATCTTGTATAAATAAGGGTCATCCCGTAAATAGTCCTTAATAGTTTTAAAAACCTTTTCTTTGTACTCGACATGAAGTGTTAGGTCGCAAAACACCAGCAAGATAGTTTACAATATCAAGATACCACGGGTTCGACCTCATGAAAATAACCTGCTTCATCAGAAAGGTTTCAACTATATCGTCATTACTCTCATCTTTAAGAGAATTGAAGTCGAAATCAACCCATAAAATGGTCGCCTACTAAGTTTTCACCGCTTTTCTTATCCTTGATTTCTAGGTCAAATTCTTGTAAGAGTAAGACCCAATTGATTAATCTTTGCTTGGCATTTGGTTTACTTAATAGGTATCTTAAAGCAAGATGATCGCAATGTACAATCACTTTAGATCCTACTAAATAAGACCGAAATTTTTCTAAAGAGAATACTATAGCCAAGAATTTTCAAGGTGGTGTAATTCATTTGGGGCATCATCAGTGTTTTGCTAGCATAGTAGATGACATGTAAACGCTTATCCACTCTTTTGTCCCAGACTGCCTCCTATTGCATAATCAAGCGCTACACATTATCTCAAAAGGTAAAGACCAGTTTGGTGCCACATAACAGTGGTAGATGTTAGTTTATCTTTTCAAGATATTAAAGGAAATAAGGCGCTATTGTTGAAGTCAAATTCAAGATCTTGATAGCAAGTTACATAAGTGACCTACACTTATTTTAGAGAAATCTTTAATAAATCGTCTCGTAAAATCCTGCATGTCCCAAGAAGCTTCTTATCCCCTTCATGTACGTAGGGAGGTAGTTTGGATATCAATTCAACTTTTGCCTTATCAACTTCAATACCCTTGTTTGAAATTATATGTCCTAAAACTATCCCTTGTTGAACCATAAAATGACTTTTCTCCCAACTAAGTGTTAGATTGCATTCAATGCATCTTTCTAAAACCAAAGTCAATTTAAGGAAGCAATCATCAAAAGAGTTCCCAAAGACAGAGAAGTCAGCTCCATGAAAATTTCAATGAATTTCTCCACCATGTCCGAGAAAATAGATATCATGCATCTCTCGAAGGTGGCAAGGGCATTGCATAACCC
The DNA here is from genome assembly GCA_033030585.1 of Hippophae rhamnoides. Classification (NCBI taxonomy): domain Eukaryota; kingdom Viridiplantae; phylum Streptophyta; class Magnoliopsida; order Rosales; family Elaeagnaceae; genus Hippophae; species Hippophae rhamnoides. The sequence goes on along the minus strand of CM065429.1, from coordinate 41,614,089 downwards.
AAATGGCATTCTCATAAAAGCAAATGTCCCAAAAGGACATGTAAATGTGGTCTTTTCCGATCTTCCTCAAGTACATGTACTTGATAATATCCAGATACCATCCAAAAACAAGAAAATTGCGTGTCACTAATCTTTCCAACATTTGATCAATGAATGGAAGAGGAAAGTGATCCTTTTTCGTATATAAATTTAGTTTCCTAAAATCTATACACATTCTCCATCCAAAGGATTATTCTAGTGGGCACTAATTCACTTTTATCATTTTTAACAACTCGTTATCCCGCATTTCTTTGGTACCACATGCAATCGGACTAACCCACTTACTATCCGCAATAGGATAGATAATACCTTCTTCTAATAATTTAAGGATTTCCTTTTAACTACATCTTGCTCATGTTTGGGTTTAGTCTTTCGCCTCTCGCATGTGCTTAGCACCATCCTCCAAGCTTGATTCAGGCATACACATTGTTGGACTAATGCTCTTATATCCCCTATACTCCAACCTATAGATTTCTTAAACTGCTTAAGCACTTTGAATGAGTTCTTTTCTTGTGTTTTCGTCAAGGTTGAAGAAATTATCACCGGATATGTTTCTCCTTCTCCCAAAAACACATATTTTAAGGTGTGTAAGTCTTTCGAGTTCAAGTTCGCGTGGATTGGCCTCTTTAACAGATGAAGAACTGATAGATTTAAAAGTGTACTAGATCTTGTCATCACTTCATTATTGTCTAGTTGTTCAAGGTACCCCTTAATTTCTTCATCTAAATCTTCTTCAACCTTTTCAAGTGTAAGAACGGCTTCAAGCTTGTCTTCTATTCTGGTTTGGAAAAGGTGTTTTGGACAAGATTATCCAAAGGATCAACTTCGAATATTTCATCGATGGCGTAAAATAGAAGTGGAAAGGTGAAGAATCAAAAACTTTGAAATGAACAACACTTCCTAAGACCGTCATTATTGTCAAATTTCCATCTTCGACATCAATAATAGTTTTAGTAGTTGCCATAAATGGTCTACCAAGCAATATTGTACGCTTCCTCGTCCAATGCCGGATTTTTCTTGCATATCCAGTAATCCACAAAGTCAACAGTATTATCGCTTTGTCTAATTGCACTAAAAAACATCCTCAACTATTCCTCCGGATATTTAAGAGATCTATCCGCAAGTTGCGGTGGACATAGTCATGGGTTTTAAATCCCCTAGATCGAGTCAGTAAGAATACATAGTAGGGCATCAAATTTATACTAGCACCTAAATCAAGCATTGCTTTAGCAACCTTCCTATCCCCCATAGTTACGTTTTATAATAAAACTTCCAGGGTCTTTCAACTTAGTGGGTAGTTCTCAGGTCAAGTACAAATGGCTAGAAATTTCTCGATACTACTACTGCTTCATTCAGCCTATACCTCCTTTTCTTAGTTCAACTCTTTGAAAAACTTGGCATATTGAGTAGGCACATTCATGATCACTTCTAATAATGGTAAATTGATATTTACTTTAGAGATACATTAAAAAGATCATTGAATTGCTTTATCTTGTTTGGATTCTTTCAACCTATGGGGAAAAGGTACTTGCATCCTCGTGTGGTTCTCATGGTTCTTTGAATTTTGGGAGTTGTCGATGACCCTCCAATGAGTTTTTTAGAAAGCTTGTGAAGTTTAACACTTGTTTCTCCTTTTAAGTAGATTAGAATGTCGCTTTTTGTTAAATAAACTACAAGGTAGTTTAGAGATTTCAGTAATAATCGGTATTGACTACCTTACCACTTCAAGAGTTCTAACATCTTTTGCTTCGTTCGGGTTGATCGGGCAACTTTCCCGGTTCTTTCTTTTGCATTTGTTCACCGCTTGCCCAACTTTAGATTCAATTCTTTTAACCGAAGCTCTCCATGGTGTTCAACCTTGATTAGTCATCGCTTGAGTTTTCACGACTAACTTGAATAAAAGCATTCAAGCTATCTTCTAAGGTTGGTTTAAAATATTGGCTTTAATGGTGTAAGGTGGTCAGAAGCCTGGGTGATTATGTGTTTGGATGATACTTTTGAAAAGATTGGACTTCCTCTACGGCATCGACACTAGAATCACAAGTATTTGAAAAATTACGAGTACCATGCCCAATTGAACAACACACTCCACATACCTCTTGATTTGAAATTTGAAGTAGACGTGAGGAATTTCACTTGTTTAGTCAATTCAAGAAGTCGCAAGGTTATCTCATTATCAAAGCCGACTTTATTGACCTTTGCTTTCCTTCTACCACCTCTTTGTCGGGAATTAGAACCCAATAGCTCATAGAGATTATAGGTTTCCTCTGCGGTCTTTTCTCCTACAAAGACCCTCCAAGAAGATTATCAACCATGTATCGACTCAGTAGTTGTCAATCCATCGTAAAAGAATTGGTTTTGTAGCCGTAGTGGAAAGCTATGATTTTGACATTGAATGAAAAGGAGTTTGAATCGTTCCCAAGCTTCATGAAAGGGCTCTTCATTCATTTGAGAAAATGTTGCTATCTTTGTTCTTAGATCAACCTTTTTGACGGGAATAGAACCTACCCATAAAAATTTCATAGATCGCCTCCCAAGTTTTAAGAGAACTCCGACCGCAGAGTAATGAACCACGACCAAGCTTTATCTTTGAGAGTGTAAGGAAAACACCTCATCCTAAGTTGATCTTCATTAATTGCATGTAGTGGAAAGGTTTGGACAATAGCATAGAATTCTCGAATGAAATGCAAAGGGTCTTCATTAGGGATACCGTAAAAGGAAGGCAACAAAGAATAATGAATCTTTTTCAATTCATAATTCTTTGCAGCCTCTTGCAATTGGATGTCGGAAGTTACATTGCCAATGATTGGCATTGTATAGTCTTTCATCTCTTTCCGCCTATCTTCAGCATCTCCCATGGTTGTTTGTAGTTGAAAATGATCCTCCTCCTATTGTGAATCAACATTTTGCTCTTAAAAACAATAGTAGATATCTCTAAAAAAATGCAAGGAACCTAAAATTTTTTTTTTATTTTAATTTAAATGAAGGGACACAATTTTTTTTTTTGAAACAAACAAATTTATTTCATTTAAATATTTTTTTTTATTACACGCAAACTAAAACAAAGGAAAATACAATAATGGGTGACCTCCCATGTAGGACTAAAATTTATCGTCTGCTAGTAAGACGTTGCTTGGAGATTGGTAAATGAAAACTCAATGTCTCCTCTTCATTGAATTCATTTAAGTTTCAAATTAGTCTTTGCCTTTTGCAAAATGTTCAACTAACTGCTCAAATTGAACTTCCACCTTTTTGATAAGCTTTTCCACAGAGTCCAACCGTTGATTGGTTTTAGACCGATTATCCCTACAAACTTGAATAAAAGAATTCAAGTTGTCCTCCAGGGTTGGTTTATTTGGAATGCTTCTTGGAATAAAGGGTGGAATCACGTCCCGCCTGCCTGAGCTTTGAGGGAAACGTAGGTTGTTTTGCCTCCAAGAGAAATTCTGGATGACTTCTCCACCTGTAGATTATAGGTATTTGAATTGGGATCAAACCTTGGTCTCGTCGGATATGCTCCCAACACATTAACCTCGCTCGTGTCCAGCTTGTATCTCCTCGATATGGACAAAGCTTCGCATCTTTGTCCCACGTTGTCGTACAAACCATATTGTTCATTATCGCGTTGGTTCAGGTAATGAGAAGCGGCAACTTGCTTAGCCGGGCCTGAACAAGTTGTTGTTGAACTTCATTACCGGAGTCGATTTCACGAACACCTCGCACTTTTCTCACTCGGGAGCTTTTTCTCGTGCTGGGAATTAGCACCCAACATCTCAAAGAGGTTATACGTTTCTCGATGCGCCTTTTCTCCTATTTCTCCTCCCCGCAAATCATTGTCGACAACGAACCGACATTGTTGTAAGTCCATCGTAAAAGAATTGGTTCTCAGTAACCGTAAGTGGAAAGCTGCGATGTGGGACATTGAGCGAGAAACATTTTAAACCTATCCCAAGCTTCACGGAATGGTTCTTCTTCCATCCGAGAGAAAAGTAGCAATCTTTCCTCTCAAATCGCCCGATGTTTTTTGACGGGAATAGAATTTTCCCATGAATTTATTGTAAATGCGACCCCATGTCATCGAGAACCTGGGGAAGTGACATCAACCAAGCTTTTTCCTTATCCTTGGGCGTGTGGAAAACATCTCATTCTAAGTCGATCCTCGTTTAGAATACCGAGGGGAATGTTCGACCGTAGCATAGAAATCTCTCATAAAGGAAAGAGAATCTTCATTAGGTAGCCCATAAAAGGAAGGAAGCATAGAAAAATGAATATTTTTGGGCGTCATAATTCCGAAAGTGCCTTCTCCTAACCTGATCAAGGGCACTTGCCGTGCCAATCACCTGGCCTTGCAAACTCCTTCATCGCGTTTCCTAATACGTTGGTTTTCCTCCATTTCTTTTGGTTCTAGTAAAGCGATTAAGACTTGGTTCTATGTTTGCCCAAAATCGTGTCCGACGGGTAGGATCCAACAAGGTTGTCAAGCACTTGTTTAAATTTATGAATATTATTTACATATACGGGTGTTAAAGTGGTTTCCTAAGGATCTCCTACCACGCATGTACTATTTTTTAAACGTAAATTTAAAACTCCTCACAACAAAAATAAAAATTAGAGAAAATTTCCATGGCATTTCATACAAAACACTAGACAAATTTTTTTTTTTTTTAATTTAATTTTTTTTAAATAACATAATCAAGATAACCAAGAAAGGTTCCTGAAAGAATTGGTGCAAACGGCTCCTTAAAAACCATTCTCCTAGCCGTAACAACGCTTCTCAGTGAAAGACTAAGGCACAAAGGCTTCAAAGAACTAGTCTCCTAGACAGAACTCCCTTAAATTTTTACTTTTCATGCCTTTTATTTTACTATTCACTCTATCTTATTTCTTATTAACTTAAATTTTTTTAAAAAATTTAAATTTTTTTTTTACGAACGGTAATTTTATTTTACTATTCACGCTATCTTATTTCTTATTAACTTAAATTTTTAAAAATTTTAAAATTTAAATTTTTTTTTTTTAATTTTTTTTTACTATTTATTAACGGTAAAAACTTTTTACTTCAAATTTCAAATTTCTAAATTTTACTATTTATGCTATAGTTAAAATTTTTTTATTTTTTTATTTTTTTTATTTATTTTTTTTATTTATTTTTTTTATATTTTTTTTATATTTTATTTTTTTTATTATTTCTTATGAAATTTGAAATTTGATTAAATTTTTTATTTATTTATTTATTTATTTTTTATTTTTATTTTATTTTTATTTCTTATGAAATTTGAAATTTGAAATTTAATTAAATTTTTTTTATTTTTTATTTTTTTAAAAAAAAAATCACAATTATTTACAACACAAAAATATTTTTAAAATTTTGATAAATAAATTAAAAACGCTATTCCTTCTGCAAGAATCCGCTAAAACTTGATTAATCTAAAACCTAAGACGCCAATTCTCGCAAATACTTTGGTTTTAATATTTGTAAAACTCTCAAGAAAGCATTTAATCATTTCATAAAATGATAAGATATACTCCCAAGGCCGATCTGAAAGTATTCCTTAATTTATTATTCAAACTTTTAAAAACGAAATTAAATCCTAAACATCCTCGTCACGATAGCTGTTTTTGTGTTCCTAATCTAATAACATAAAATAAACATATATACAGATTAATTAAATATAATAAAAATAAACATGTATACAAATTCAATAAATTTTTATCTAAAAATAAATATAAATACATTCAATAAATATTCATGCAAATTTTATCATTTATATTAGTGAGATTTATGGATATAATAACTAAATTAATTACGCTTGCTCATATTATTTAGCTATTAAAGATATAAATCGATATTTTATCGATTCTCTCTTTTTAGATGTAATACCACCTTTTCAAAGGGTGCTAGATATTCTTTGTTAACTAAACAAATCAATTAACACCTACGTATTGATAACTAATTTGCTTAATTAAATTAATTCCTTTTTCTAAGAGATTGAAAATGAACCATTTAAATGCCACCTTCGTATGGCTAGATAGCTTAAACTTTATTCAAGCAAAGGTCATTCAAATTAAACCCAAGAATTTAGTTATCCGAGTACTAACTTTTAAGTTTTAAAACCACTAATGAAAACATGTCATTAATACATTTTCACATAATAATTTTATAAAAACTTTTGAAATAGAGCTTCACTCTAACTACCGGCGATTGTACCAACAAATAAAAAAAGAGCACTACTCTAAATTAGACCGATAACTAAACCTTAAAGTCTAATCTTCAGATTTAAGTTTGTAATTTAAAAAATAATATATTTCTCTCTAACATCCTTAATATAAAATCTTGAATAAAAATAAAATCAATTCATTTTAGAAATTTTCACCTATTTAATATTTCGTAAGCATAACAACGTTATTATTATATCACGATTATGAATACTAGCACATTAAATTTAATCTGCATAAATTAAATATAACATGTAAGTTAATAAAGCATAAAAATAATCAGAAAAGAAAATAAAATCCTTACGTAATCCTCGACGCTATTCCCGCTTGCTAGAAAACCTCCAAGTCGGAATTTGCACTTCCATTTATTGAATCAAAAAATCTAAATTATTACAAACATTACAAGTTCCTCTCAAAAAGAGAAGAACTCTAAACCTAAGAGAATTGAACTAAAAACTAAGAGAAAAACTAAGAAAAGCTTAGAAACTAAGAAAGAAACTAAGAAAAACTCAAAAACTAAGAAACGAGAAAGAAAGAAGAGAGAAGTGTGGTTTTGAGGTGTGCTTTGGAAGAATGGAAGAGGGTATTTATAGTGAGGACGGAGAGAAAATGAGTAAAAAATGTTAAAAAAATATAAAAAATAAAAAACGGTATGATACGCCGAATATCAATGACGCCAAAGATGACGCCACAGGGTCACGCACGTGAAAAATGGGTCAAAAACGCTGGCGCGCGGCCGGGCGGCCGCTGAAGGCCGCGCGGCAGTTCGCAAGCGCTGCGGAACAATGCTCGCGCCGCGGCGCGCGGAATGGAGATTGAACGCGGCGCACATGGTCAGGCGCTGGCGCTGGTCGGGCGTACACCGCGCGCGCGATTTTCCGGTTTTTTGACATTTTTGACCTTTTTCACCCATTTTGTCCAATTTTTTCCATGTTTATGGACCTTTTTCCACTTATTTATTAATTTATTTGTGATGTATTGCTTCAAGTATTCTTCTTTGAGTCTTTAAATTGCTTTTAAGCCAAAAATACCCGAAAACAATAAAAATACCCGTGATTCCGAAAAAGACAAATTTATATAAATATATGATAAAACATATAAATATATATATTTTTAATCAATTAATGTGCATAAAATCATGGTTATTTTAGTGCTTTTTGAGCACTCATCACTGCACTACACTCCTCATTTAGCATGACAGTTGCATAATCTCCGAGCCTCCTCTTCTTTGATAGAATTTCCTTCTTGAATTTTGCATACTTGGGCATTTGTTCCAACATCTATGCAAAAGAAATGTTAATTTGCAATTTCTTAAAAATATTCAGAAATTTATTAAATTGATTATCAAGCTTTTTCTTATTCAATCTTTGAGGATATGGGATAGGAGGCTCATATTTCGCATTTGGGGAAGGTTGAACATCTTGGGTTGTTGATGGCTTTTCTTTAGATTCTTCCATCTTTTTCTCCGATTTCCTCTGCCATTCAAGTTCTTTACCGCTTCTCAATGTTATAGCCTTTGCATGCTCTTTGGGATTCATTATGTCACTAGGCAACGATCCTTAAGACCTTTCTACAATCTGCTTTGAAAGCTGCCCCAGTTGGTTTTGGATGTCCCTATTGATTGCCTCTTGATTTCTGAAATTTGCTCTTGACTCCTCAATGAACTTTCCCAAAATTCCTTCTAAATCTGTTTGTTTCTTCTCTTCGGGTTGGTAGGAAGATGATGATGGTTTGAATCCCCCTTGGTTATTTCCCCATGACAAATTTGGATGATTTCTCCAACCTGGATTGTAGGTGTTCGAGTATGGGTTATGTTGAGGTCTTTGGAAATTTGAATCATAATTTTCTTGCTCAGCATTTGGTGAAGCAAATGGATTTCCAACTTGGCACTCAATACTAGCATGATTTCCACCACATAAATCACATCCTGTTGTTGGTTTGGATTCAAACTTATATGACAAAGAATCCATCTTTCTTGAAAGAGTAGCAACTTGAGCCGACAAAGCATTCAATAAATCAATTTCATGCACTATTGCTAGTCTTTTTGCAGTTACCTATTCTGAATCTCACTAATTGTTGTTTTCTACCATAATCTCTAACAACTCATGAGCATCCTCTGGTGTTTTTGCCAATAAAGACCCTCCAGCTACAACATCAATCATTGCCCGATAGTTTGAAACCAACCCATTATAAAGTGTAGAGACTTGCAGCCAAATCGGTATACCATGATATGGGCACTTCCTCAACATTTCTTTGAATCTTTCCCAAGCTTTATACAATGATTCTTGGTCATAATGTGTAAAAGATGTGATTTCATTCCTCAATTTTGCCGTCTTAGTAGGAGGAAAGAACTTGGACAAGAATTTCTGAACCAACTCATACCATGTTGTAATTGATCCATGGTAATGAGTTTAGCCACTCCTTGGCTTTATCCCAAAGTGAAAAAGGGAAAACCCTCAATCTTAGAACATCTTCAGAGACACCATTTATCTTGTTAAGATCACACACCTCTAGAAAGTAAACAATATGTGCATTTGGATCATCCTTTGACATTCCCCCAAACTGATTTGATTGAACCATTTGGATAAAGGATGGTTTTATCTCAAAGTTATTGGCTTGAACAGTTGGCCTCCTTATACCTGAAGTAGTTCCAGCAACATTAGGCGCATCATAATCCCTCAAAGCTCTATGATTTCCACCTCCCTCAACAAATGGTGGATCCATGGTTGATTGTCTATTAGGAGTTGAGGTTGAATGCCTTCTCTCTCGGTTTAGACACCTATATGTTCTATCAATATCCAGATCAAATGGAAGAAGGTTAAGGCTTCTTGTACGTCTCATACAAAAATCCTACAACCTGAAAATCAACTAGCACAAAAAAAACACAAAGTTACCGTTTTTTTATGATAAATAAAATAAAAGAGCAAAATAAACAAACTGAAAAATTGCAAGAAATGACTAAAATAAATAATGCAAACGAGCAGCAACAACTCTAAATGAACAAACAATTAACACAACTCAACAAGCTCAATTTAAAACAAAATTAAAAATGAAACAATGATAAATAAAATTAACTTCAAATTAAAACTAAGATTAGGTAGTATTGATATTAATAAAATCAACTATATTTGATTTCACTAAATCAATTCAATCCGATTTCAAGTCATGTTAAATGAGAATCAAAGCTAAAAGTGATGGTTGAAAAACCCAAATTTACCTAATACTCTCTCTCGAGTTATATTATAATTACTTATCTATGAAAACCAACTATATTTCTATGAAGATTTAATCACAAACAAGCACATTACGATTTAGGGAATTTCTAGAAAAACCACATACATCACGCATTAGGTCTCACATTGCATTCAACTTACGGTATTTATCACAAGAAGCATTCATTACAGATCTCCTCTCAGTCTCAATATAATACAACAAATCATCTAAATCATGGCCAGAAATTTAAAAGCATTAAGCATGGAAATAAATACTCAACTTGAAAATAATGAACTCATATAACAATAACAAAAGAAATCAGATTTTCTTGATTCAACTACATCATAGCCATAGAAAAAATTAATTAGTTCATAATGGAAATAAGAACAAACATTATCTCAATTGAATCCATGAATAACAAATCTGAATAAAATGCACAAAATGAAAGCTAAGGAGAAGAGATGAAATACTATTGAAGATGAACACTTGGTAGCACCAATGGTGATAATCCTTCAAGCTTCTCCAAACTTTCTCTCCAAAAATGCCATCTCTCCTCCAAAAATGTCTTAGAGCTCCTCCTCTCTACCGTAGATTCGTTCTCTATCTAAGGTTTTGGGGGAAATTTTGGAACAAAACAACATAAAAAATGTTTTTTTGGACGAAACACGCTGGCGTGCATTGCTGCCCATCTGTACGCACCGCTACCCATCTGCGCACACCGCTGCCCATCTTAGCGCTGCGATGCCTACATCACCATGACATCTTCAGTATGACATCATCATTCACTACTCCGTGGATACTTGATGAGCAGAATCGTGATTGCCAAATAATTTGATGAACAAAAACTTGATGAGCAAAAACCGGCATCGCCGATCCTGCAAATACTTTGGTTTTATATTTATAAAACTCTCGCAAGTGCACGAATCATTTCGTATAAAATGATAAGTATACTCCCAAGTTCGATCTAAGGAAGGAATTTATGTGATTTTTAATTTATTATTCAAATTTTTAAAAACGAAATTAAATCCTAAACATCCTGTCACGATATTTTGGGGTTTTTGTGTTTTTAATCTACTAACATAAAAATAAACATAGATTCAATAAATATTTATGCAAATTTTATCATTTATAATAGTGGAGTATTTATGGATATAATAACTAAGTTAATTATGCTTGCTCATATTATCTAGGTTATTAAAGATATGAATTGATATTTATTGATTCTCCCTTTTTTGTATGAATACCACCTTTGGTGGGGTTAGATATTCTTTGTTAACTAAACAAATCAATTAACACCTATGGGTGGGGTTGATAACTAATTTGGTTAATTAAATTAATTCCTTTTTCTAAGAGATTGAAAATGAACCATTTAAATGCCACCTTTGGTGGGGTTAGACAGTTTAAACTTTATTCAAGGTGTCCAAATTAAACATAAGAATTTAGGTATCCGAGTACTAACTTTCAAGTTTTAAAACCACTACTAAAAACATGTTGTCAATACATTTTCAGATAATAATTCTTATAAAAACTTTTGAAATAGAGCTTCATTCTAACTACCGGGCGATTGTACCAACAAATAAAAGAGCACTACTCTAAATCAGACCGGATAACTAAACCTTAAAATCTAATTTTCAAATTTAAGTTTGTAATGAAAAATAATATATTTCTCTCTAACATTCTTAATATAAAATCTTGAATAAAAATAAAATCAATTCATTTTAGAGATTTTCACCTATTTAATATTTCGCAAGCATAACAACGTTATTATTACATCATAATTACAAATGTAGCAGTTAAATTTAATCACATAAATTAAATATAACATGTAAGAATAAACCAAAAAAATAACTGTAAAGAAAATAAAATCCTTACAGAACTTCGACGCTATTCCCGTTGCTAGAAAAACTCCAAGCGGAATTTGCACTCCCATTTATTGAACCAAAGAGCTAAAATATTACAAAAACATAACTAGTTCTTCCCAAAAAGGGAAGAACTCTAAATCTAAGAGAAATTAACTAAGAAAAACTAAAAACTAAGAAAACATAAGAAAAACTAAAGAATCCTAAAAATCTAAGAAAAGAGAGAAAAGAATGTATTTGGAGGTGTTTTTTAGGTGTGTTTTGAAGTGAAGGGAAGGGGGGTATTTATAGGTGAGGATGGAGAGAAAAAATGAGTAAAAAAATGTAAAAACGCGTAATGGAAATGCTGACGTCATTGATGACGTCAGCATGACGTCATGGGGCGTTGCACGTGAAAAATGAGTGTCGGCGCGCGCGGATGAACAGTAACCCCGCGCGGATGAACAGTAACCCCGCGCGGATGAACAGTAACCCCGCGCGGATGAACAGAACTGCGTTTGGGGCGAGTCGGTAGGCCAAGGGCGCTGTTTTCTCCTTTTGACCCATTTTGTCCAATTTTTCCATATTTGTCGACCTTTACGCATTTATTTATTAATATATTTGTGATGTATTGCTTCCAGATTCCTCTTTGAGTCTTTAAGTTGCATTTTTAAGCCAAAATACAGGAAAAACAATAAAAATACCCGTGATTCCGAAAAAGACAAATTTATATAAATATATGATAAAACATATAAATATATATATTTTTAATCAATTAATTTGCATAAAATCATGGTTATTTTAGTGCTTTTTGAGCACTCATCAATACTTCGGGCTAAAAATCAAGGAACAAAGGAAATCAAAGGAATAAGAAAAATTGAATTTCTAAGAACATGGTTAAGATGATAAAATTGGAACCCGAAAGAACAAGAACTTAAAATAATGCAATAAGGTTCCACCATACTTTAAGACTTCACTAAGTTGTGTACATGATGGAATTTGGGTTCAAAAAAGTGGAGCACTAAACTATTACTTCAGTGTGCTTTTTGGATTTAAAATGAGTTTTGATTTGATATATTACAATAGTTCTTTAGTGGCACGAATGAAAAGTTATAACGGTTTAATGTTGCAACCCCAATTAATAACTTCTTTTGTTTTTTAAACTACGAATTATAGTAGCTCTCTTGTTTTTTTCAAGTACAAAGATAGGATGGATACAAAAAACATAGATCAAGAAAAATAAATAAAGAATTTAAAGATAATTAAGAAATGAAATGCAAAGACAAAAACAATTACAACAAAATTGATAGTAAACACAAGACTTAAGGGAAAAAATTTAATTATTTTTTTGTGATTTGTGACTTAAGAAAGCAAAAAACAAAATCAAAAGGCAAATTGTTTTAAAATTTAAAATTCAAAAAATAGATATATGAAGATAGATAACGTATTTTCTGCAACCAAGGCATAGATATCAAATGAAGCAGACCCTTCAGGTGAATAATCTAGGAACCGAGGAACTCAAAGGAATAAGAAAAACTTGAATTGCTAATAACATAGTTAAGATGATAAAATTAGAACCCAAAAGAACAAGAACTTAAAAAAATGCAATATGTTTCCACCAAACTTTAAGATGTCGGTAAGTTATGTACATGATGGAATTTCGGTTCAAAAATGTGGAGAAAGAAACTATTACGTCAGTGTGTTTGTAGGAATCAAAATGAGTTTAGATTTGATTTATTATAATAGTTGTTTCGATGTACGAATGAAAAGTTATAAGGGTTTCAAGTTGCAACCCCAATTAATAACTTCTTTTGTTTTTTAAACCACGAACTGCAGTAGCTCCCTTGTTTTTTTAATTACAAAGATAGGACAAAAATATAAAAGAAAGATTAAGAAAAGGAAATAAGAATTTAAATAAAACTATGAAATGAAATAGAAAGGCGAAAAGAATTACAACAAAATTGAAATTAAACACAAGACTTAATGGGAAATATTTAATTATTTTTTTGGGGATTTGTGACATAAGAAAGAGAAAAAAAATCAAACAAAAAATTATTTTAAGATCTAAAATTCCAAAAGTAGATATATGAAGACATATAACACATTTTCAGCGAACCAAAGCATTGATATCAAATGAAGCGGTTCCTTCAGGCCAAAAATCTAGGAACAAAGGAACTCAATGGAATAACAAAAATTTAATTTCTAAGAACATGGTTAAGACGATAAAATTGGAACCCAAAAGAACAAAAACTGAAAAAAGGCAATAAGGTTTCACAAAACTTTAAGACGTCGGTAAGTTTTGTACAAGATGGAATTTTGGTTAAAAAAAGTGGAGCACTAAACTATTACTTCAGTGTGTTTTTAGGAATAAAAATGTGTTTCAATTTGATATATTATAATAGTTGTTTTGATGCATGAATAAAATTTATAACGATTTAAAGTTGCAACCCCAATTAAAAACTTCTTTTGTTTTTTAAACTAAGAACTGTAGTAGATATCTTCTTTTTTTTCAAGTACAAAGATAGGATAAACACACAAAAAAAAAAAGAACAAGAAAAAGAAACAAAGAATTTAAAGAAAACTACGAAATGAAATGCAAAGAGGAAAATAATTACAACAAAATTGAAAGTAAACACACAACTTGAAAGAAAACAATTATATTTTCCTTTGTTATTTGTGACTTAAGAAAGTAGAAAATAATCAAAGGACAAAATTATTTTAAAATCTAAAAATTCAACAAATATATATATATAGAGATAGATAACGTATTTTTAGCAACCAAGGCATAGATATCAAATAATACGGATCCTTTAGGTGAAAAATCTAGGAACATAGGAACTCAAAGGAATAACAGAGTTTGAATAGCTATCTTTCTTTGTGATTTGTGACTTAAGAAAGAAAAAAACCATCAAAACACAAAATTATTTTAAAATCTAAAATTTAAAAAATAGATAACGTATTTTCAGCAACCAAGGCATTGATATCAAATGATACAGATCCTTCCATTGAAAAATATAAGAACTAAGCAACTTAAAGGAAAAAGAAAGATTGAATTGATAAGAACATGGTTAAGACCATAAAATTAGAATCCAAAAGAACAAAAAATGAAAGAAAGGCAATAAGGTTCCACCAAACTTTAAGACGTCGGTAAGTTTTGTACATGATGGAATTTTGGTTCGAAAAAGTGGAGCAATAAACTATTACTTCAGTGTGTTTTAGGAATCAAAATGTGTTTCAATTTAATATATTATAATAGTTGTTTCGATGCACGAATGAAAAGTTATAACGGTTCAAAGTTCCAACCCCAATTAACAAATTCTATTGTTTTTTAAACTTCGAACTGCAATAGCTCTCTTCTTTTTTTCAAGTATAATGATAGGATAAACATAGAAAACAAAGAACAAGAAAATGAAAAAAAAAGAATATAAAGAAAACTACAAAATGAAATGCAAAGACGAAAACAGTTACAACAAAATTGAAAGTAAACACAAGACTTGAAGGAAAAAAATTATTTCTTTTTTTGTGATTTTTGACTTTAGAAAGGAGAAAACAATCAAAGGAAAAATTATTTTAAAAACAAAAATTCAAAAAATAGATATATAAAGATAGATAAAATATTTTCAGCAACCATGGCATTGTTATCAAATGATGCAGATCCTTCTGTTGAAAAATCAAGGAACCAAGCAACTCAAAGGAATAAGAAAGTTTGAATAGCTAAGAACATGGTTAAGAAGACAAAATTGGAACCCAAAAGGACCATAACTTAAAACAATGTAATAAGGTTCCACCAAACTTTAAGACGTCGGTAAGTTTTGTACATGATGGAATTTTGGTTCGAAAAAGTGGAGCAATAAACTATTACTTCAGTGTGTTTTTAGGAATCAAAATGTGTTTCGATTTAATATATTATAATAGTTGTTTCGATGCACGAATGAAAAGTTATAACGGTTCAAAGTTCCAACCCCAATTAACAAATTATATTGTTTTTTAAACTTCGAACTACAATAGCTCTCTTATTTTTTTCAAGTACAATGATAGGATAAACATAGAAAACAAAGAACAAGAAAAAGATACGAAGAAGTTAAGGAAAACTACGAAATAAAATGCAAAGAGGAAAACAATTACAACAAAATTGAAAGAAAACACAAGATTTGAAAGAAAAAAAATTATATCTTTCCTTGTGATTTGTGACTTAAGAAAGTAGAAAACAATCAAAGGAAAAAATTATTTTAAAATATAAAATTCAAAAAATAGATATATAAAGATGGATAACATATTTTTAGCAACCAAGGCATTGATATCAAATGATAGGGATCCTTTAGGTGAAAATTCTAGGAACATAGGAACTCAAAGGAATAATAAAGTTTGAATAGCTAAGAACATGGTTAAGAAGATAAAATTGGAACCCAAAAGAACCATAACTTAAAACAATGCAATAAGGTTCCACCAAACTTTAAGACGTCTCTAAGTTTTGTACATGATGGAATTTTGGTTTGAAAAAGTGGAGCACTGAACTATTACTACAGTGTGTTTTTAGAAATCAAAATGTGTTTCAACTTAATATATTATAATAGTTGTTTCGATGCACAAATGAAATGTTATAACTGTTTAAAGTTGCAACACCAATTAATAACTTCTTTGGTTTTTTAAACTATGAACTGCAGTAGCAGTCTTCTTCTTTTAAGTATAAAGATAGGATAAACACACAAAAAACAAAGAACAAGAAAAAGAAACGAAGAATTTAAAGAAAACTACGAAATGAAATGCAAAGAGGAAAAAAATTACAACAAAATTGAAAGTAAACACAAGAGTTGAAAGAAAAAAATTATATCTTTCTTTGTGATTTGTGAATTAAGAAAGCAGAAAATAATCAAAGGACAAAATTATTTTAAAATCTAAAATTCAACAAATATATATACAAAGATAGCTAACGTATTTTTAGCAACCAAGGCATTGATGTCAAATGATACGGATCCTTCTGGTGAAAAATCTAGGATGATAGGAACTCAAAGGAATAAGAAAGTTTGAATAGCTAAGAACATGGTTAAGAAGATAAAATTGGAACCCAAAAGGACCATAACTTAAAACAATGCAATGAGGTTCCACCAAACTTTAAGACGTCTCTAAGTTTTGTACATGATGGAATTTTGGTTCGAAAGAGTGGAGAATTAAAGTATTACTAAATTGTGTTTTTAGGAATCAAAATGTGTTTCGACTTAATTTATTATAATAGTTGTTTCGATGCACGAATAAAAAGTTATAACGGTTTAAAGTTACAACACCAATTAACAAATTCTATTGTTTTTTAAACTACGAACTGCAATAGCTCTCTTCTTTTATTCAAGTACAATGATAGGATAAACATAGAAAACAAAGAACAAGAAAATGAAACAAAGAATATAAAGAAAACTACAAAATGAAATGCAAAGACGAAAACAATTACAACAAAATTGAAAGTAAACACAAGACTTGAAGGAAAAAAATTATTTCTTTTTTTGTGATTTTTGACTTTAGAAAGGAGAAAACAATCAAAGGAAAAATTATTTTAAAAACAAAAATTCAAAAAATAGATATATAAAGATAGATAAAATATTTTCAGCAACCATGGCATTGTTATCAAATGATGCAGATCCTTCTGTTGAAAAATCAAGGAACCAAGCAACTCAAAGGAATAAGAAAGTTTGAATTGATAAGAACATGGTTAAGACAATAAAATTGGAACCCAAAACAACAAAAACTGAAAACAAAGGCAATAAGGTTCCACAAAACTTTAATACGTCGGTAATTTTTGTACATGATGGAATTTTAGTTCGAAAAAGTGGAGCACTAAACTATTACTTTAGTTTGTTTTTAGGGATCAAAATATGTTTCGATTTGATATATTATAATAGTTGTTTCGATGCACGAATGAAATGCTATAACGGTTTAAAACTGCAACACCAATTAATAACTTCTTCAGTTTTTTAAACTATGAACTCCAATAGCAATCTTCTTATTTTTCAAGTACAAAGATAGGATAAACACACAAAAAACAAAGAACAAGAAAAAGATACGAAGAATTTAAGGAAAACTACGAAATAAAATGCAAAGAGGAAAACAATTACAACAAAATTGAAAGAAAATACAAAACTTGAAAGAAAAAAATTATATCTTTCCTTCTGATTTGTGACTTATGAAAGAAGACAAAAATCAAAGGACAAAATTATTTAAAATATAAAATTCAAAAAATAGATATATAAAGATATATAACATATTTTTAGCAACCAAGGCATTGATATCAAATGATACGGATCCTTCAGGTGAAAAATCTAGGAATATAGGAACTCAAAGGAATAAGAAAATTTGAATAGCTAAGAACATGGTTAAGAAGATAAAATTGGAACCCAAAAGAACCATTACTTAAAACAATGCAATAAGGTTCCACCAAACTTTAAGAAGTCGGTAATTTTTGTACATGATGGAATTTTGGTTTGAAAAAGTGGAGTACTAAACTATTACTACAGTGTGTTTTTAGGAATCAAAATATGTTTCGACTTAATATATTATAATAGTTGTTTCGATGCACGAATGAAAAGTTATAACGGTTCAAAGTTCCAACCCCAATTAAAAAATTATATTGTTTTTTAAACTTCGAACTACAATAGCTCTCTTATTTTTTCCAAGTACAATGATAGGATAAACATAGAAAACAAAGAACAAGAAAATGAAACAAAGAATATAAAGAAAAGTACGAAATGAAATCCAAAAATGAAAAAAATGACAATAAAATTGAAAGAAAACAAAAGACTTGAAGGAAAACCTTTATTTCTTTTTTTGTGATTTGTGACTTAAGAAAGTAGAAAACAATCAAAGGAAAAATTAATTTAAAAACTAAAATTCAAAAAATAGATATACAAAGGTATATAACATATTTTTAGCAACCAAGGCATTGATATCAAATGATGCGGATCCTCAAGGCGAACGATCATGGATGTCACTAACTTAAAGGAATATGAAATAATGAATTTCTAAGAACGTAGTTAAGATGATCAAATCAGAACCCCAAAAAGAAGACTATAAAATAATGCATTGAGGTGGCATCAAACTTTAAGATGTTCATATGTTAGGTTATAGATGGAATTTGGTTTCAAAACATGGAGAAATAAATAATTGCTTCGGGGTGTTTTTTGGAATCTAAAGGTGCTTCGATTTGATTTAATATAATTTTTGGTTAGATACACGAATTAAAAGTTATAATAAGTTGTAACCCTAATTAATAACATCTTTGGTTTTTTAAACTATGAACTGGATTAGCAGTCTTCTTCTTCTTAAGTATAAAGATAGGATAAACACATAAAAAACAACGAATAAGAAAAAGAAACAAAGTATTTAAAGAAAACTACGAAATGAAATGCAAAGAGGCAAAAAATAACAACAAAATTGAAAGTAAACACAAGAGTTGAAAGAAATAAATTATATATTTTTTTTGTATTTTGTGACTTAAGAAAGCAGAAAACAATCAAAGGACAAATATTTATAAATCTCAAATTGAAAATATAGATATATGAAGATAGATAACCAATTTCCTCAAAAAATGGCATTAATATCATATGAAGCAGATCCTTAAGGTTGAAGACCTAGGAAACTAAAAACTGAAAGGAATAATAAAAATTGAATTGCTAAGAACATGGTTAAGATGATCAAATAGGGTAAGCGATGGAATTTGGTTTCAAAACCACAAAGAAATGAACAATTTCTTCGGTGTGGTTTTTTTGAATCTAAAGGTGCTTCGATTTGATATAATATAATTTTTTTTTCAACTCACGAATTAAAAGTTGTAACAGTTTTTTATTGGAATAAAAACTAGAGTACCCCTCTTGTTTTTTGAAGAACAAAAGATTCTTTAAAGGTACAAAACAAGAACAAGAAAAATATACACACAATTTAAAGAAAACTACGATATGAAATCCATAGATGAAAATAATGACAACAAAATTGAAAGAAAACACAAGACTTGAAGGACATTATTTTTTTTGTTTTTTTTTTTTGGTGAATTAAGAAAGCAGAAAAGAAGCAAAGAACAAATACTTTTATATCTCAAATTCAAAAAATATATCTAAGAAGATAGATAACCAATTTCCCGCATATATGGCATTGATATCAAATGATGCGGATCCTTAAGGCGAACGATCATGGATGTCACTAACTTAAAGGAATATGAAATAATGAATTTCTAAGAACGTAGTTAAGATGATCAAATCGGAACCCTAAAAAGGAAGAATATAAAATAATGCATTAAGATGGAATCAAACTTTAAAATGTTGGTATGATAGGTAAGAGTAGTAATTTGGTTTCAAAACATGGAGAAATAAATAATTGCTTCGGTGTGTTTTTTGGAATCTAAAGGTACTTCGATTAGATTTAATATAATTTTTAGTTCAATACACGAATTAAAAGTTATGATAGTTTAAAGTTGCAACCCTAATTAATAAATTCTATATTTTATTTTTGTATTTTGTGACTTAAGAAAGCAGAAAACAATCAAAGGACAGACATTTTTAAATCACAAATTCAAAATATATATATATGAAGATAGATAACCAATTTCCACCAAAGATGGCATTGATATCAAATGAAACAATCCTTCATTTTGAAGACCTAGGAAACCACGAACAGAAAGGAACAATAAAAATTGAATTGCTAAGAACATGGTTAAGATGATCAAATCAGGTAAGCGATGGAATTTTGTTTCAAAAACACAGAGAAAAAAACAATTTCTTGAGTGTAGTTTTTCGAATTTAAACGTGCTTCTTTTTGATGTAATATAATTTTTGTTTCAATTCAAGAATTAAAAATTGTAACAGTTTGTTTGAACTAAAAAATGGAGTAACCCTTTTATTTTTTGAAGAACAAAAGATTCTTTTTGAAGGTACAAAAAAAAGAACTACAGAAAGATTCAAACAATTTAAATAAAACTATGAAATGAATTGCATAGACGAAAATAATAACCAAAAAATTGGAAGAAAACACAAGACTTGAAGAACAAAATTTCTTTTTTTTTCCTGTTTTGTGAGGTAAGAAAGCAGAAAACAATCAAAGGATAAATATTTTTAAATCTCAAATTAAAAAAATATATATATGAAGATAGTTAACCAATTTCCACCAAAAATGGCATTGATATCAAATGAATCAGATCCTTAAGGTTACAGACCTAGGAAACCATAACTGAAAGGATTAATAAAAATTGAATTACTAAGATCATGGTAAAGATGATCAAATCGGGTAAATGAAGGAATTTTGCTTCAAAACCACGGAGATTAACAATTACTTCGGTGTGGTTATTTGAATCTAAAGGTGCTTCTATTTGATATAATATAATTTTTGTTTCAACTCACGAATTAAAAGTTGTAACAGTTTTTTATAGGAATAAAAACTGGAGTAGCCCTCTTGTTTTTTGAAGAACAAAAGATTCTTTGAAGGTACAAAACAAGAACAAGAAAAAGATATAAACAATTTAAAGAAAACTACGAAATGAAATCCATAGACGAAAAAATGACAACAAAATTGAAAGAAAACACAAGACTTGAAGGACATTATTTTTTTTGTGACTTAAGAAAGAAGAAAAGAAGCAAAGAACAAATACTTTATATCTCAAATTCAAAAAATAGATCTAAGAAGATAGTTAATCAATTTCCCGCAAATATGGCATTTATATCAAATGATGCAGATCCTTAAGGCGAACGATCATGGATGTCACTAACTTAAAAGGAATATGAAATAATGAATTTCTAAGAACGTAGTTAAGATGATCAAATCGGAACCCTAAAAAGGAAGAATATAAAATAATGCATTAAGATGGCATCAAACTTTAAAATGTTGGTATGATAGGTAAGAGATGGAATTTGGTTTCAAAACATGGAGAAATAAATAATTGCTTCGGTGTGTTTTTTGGAATCTAAAGGTACTTCGATTAGATTTAATATTATTTTTGGTTCAATACACGAATTAAAAGTTATGATAGTTTAAAGTTGCAACCCTAATTAATAAATTCTATATTTTATTTTTGTATTTTGTGACTTAAGAAAGCAGAAAACAATCAAAGGACAAATATTTTTAAATCACAAATTCATTATATATATATATATATGAAGATAGATAACCAATTTCCACCAAAAATGGCATTGATATCAAATGAAACAAATCCTTCATTTTGAAGACCTAGGAAACCACGAACAGAAAGGAACAATAAAAATTGAATTGCTAAGAATATGGTTAAGATGATCAAATCGGGTAAGCAATGGAATTTTGTTTCAAAAACACAGAGAAAACAACAATTTCTTCAGTGTAGTTTTTCGAATTTAAACGTGCTTCTATTTGATGTAATATAATTTTTGTTTCAATTCATGAATTAAAAATTGCAACATTTTTGTTTGAACTAAAAACTGGAGTAACCCTTTTATTTTTTGAAGAACAAAAGATTCTTTTTGAAGGTACAAAAACAAAGAACTACAGAAAGATACAAACAATTTAAATAAAACTACGAAATGAATTGCATAGACGAAAATAATAACCAAAATATTGAAAGAAAACACAAGACTTGAAGCACAAATTTTCTTTTTCTGTTTTGTGACTTAAGAAAGCAGAAAACAATCAAAGGATAAATATTTTTAAATCTCAAATTAGAAAAAAATATATATATGAAGATAGTTAACCAATTTCCACCAAAAATGGAATTGATATCAAATGAAGCATATCCTTAAGGTTGCAGACCTAGGAAACCATAACTGAAAGGATTAATAAAAATTGAATTACTAACAACATGGTAAAGATGATCAAATCGGGTAACTGAAGGAATTTTGCTTCCAAACCACGGAGAAATAAACAATTGCTTCGGTGTGGTTATTTGAATCTAAAGGTGCTTCTATTTGATATAATATAATTTTTGTTTCAACTCACGAATTAAAAGTTGTAACAGTTTTTTATAGGAATAAAAACTGGAGTAGCGCTCTTGTTTTTTGAAGAGCAAAAGATTCTTTGATGGTACAAAACAAGAAGAAGAAAAAGATACAAACAATTTAAAGAAAACTACGAAATGAAATCCATAGACGAAAATAATGACAAAAAAAAAATGAATGAAAGCACAAGACTTGAAGGACATTATTTTTTTTTTGTGAATTAAGAAAGCAGAAAAGAAGCAAAGAACAAATACTTTTATATCTCAAATTCAAAAAATAGATCTAAGAAGATAGATAACCAATTTCCTGCAAATATGGCAATGATATCGAATGATGCGGATCCTTAAGGCAAACGATAATGGATGTCACTAACTTAAAGGAATATGAAATAATGAATTTCTAAGAACGTAGTTAAGATGATCAAATCGGAACCCTAAAAAAGAAGAATATAAAATAATGCATTAAGATGGCATCAAACTTTAAGATGTTGGTATGTTAGTTATGAGATGGAATTTGGTTTCAAAACATGGAGAAATAAATAATTGCTTCGGTGTGTTTTTTGGAATCTAAAGGTGCTTCGATTTGATTTAATATAATGTTTGGTTCAATACACGAATTAAAAGTTATAATAGTTTAAAGTTGCAACCCTAACTAATAAATTCTATATTTGTTTTGTATTTTCTGACTTATGATAGCAGAAAACATTCAAAGGACAAATATTTTTAAATCGAAAATTCAAAAAATATATATATGAAGATAGATAACCAAATTCCACCAAAAATAGCATTGATATCAAATGAAGCAGATCCTTCATTTTGAAGTCCTAGGAACCACGAACTGAAAGGAACAATAAAAATTGAATTGCTTAGAACATGGTTAAGATGATCAAATCGGGTAAGCGATGGAATTTTGTTTCAAAACCACAGAGAAATAAACAATTTCTTCAGTGTAGTTTTTTGAATTGAAACGTGCTTCTAGTTGATATAATATAATTTTTGTTTCAATTCACGAATTAAAAATTGTAACAGTTTTTTTTGGACTAAAAACTGGAGTAACCCTTTTATTTTTTGAAGAACAAAAGATTCTTTTTGAAGGTACAAAACAAAAAGAACTAGAGAAAGATACAAACAATTTAAATAAAACTACGAAATGAATTGCATAGACGAAAATAATAACCAAAAAATTGGAAGAAAACACAAGACTTGAAGCACAAAATTTATTTTTTTCCTGTTTTGTGACTTAAGAAAGCAGAAAACAATCAAAGGACAAATATTTTTAAATCTCAAATTAAAAAAATATATATGTGAAGATAGATAACGAATTTCCACCAAAAATGGCATTGATATCAAATGAAACAGATCATTAAGGTTAAAGACCTAGTAAACCAAGAACTGAAAGGAATAATTAAAATTGAATTGCTAAGAACATGGTTAAGATGAACAAATCGGGTAAGCGATGGAATTTGGTTTCAAAACCAAGGAGAAATAAAAAATCCCTTCGGTGTAGTTTTTCGAATCTAAACGTACTGCAATTTGATATAATATAATTTTTGTTTCAACTCACGAATTAAAAGTTGTAAAAGTTTTTTTTTTGGAATAAAAATTGGAGTAGCCCTCTTTTTTTTTAAGAACAAAAGATTCTTTGAAGGTACAAAACAAGAACAAGAACAAGAAAAAGATACAAACAATTTAAAGAAAACTACGAAATGAAATCCATAGACAAAAATAATGACAACAAAATTGAAAGAAAACACAAGACTTGAAGGACATTATTTTTTATTTGTGAATTAAGAAAGCAGAAAAGAAGCAAAGAACAAATACTTTTATATCTCAAATTCAAAAAATAGATCTAAGAAGATAGATAACCAATTTCCCGCAAATATGGCATTGATATCAAATGATGCGGATCCTTAAGGCGAACGATAATGGATGTCACTAACTTAAAGGAATATGAAATAATGAATTTTTAAGAACGTAGTTAAGATGATCAAATCGGAACCCTAAAGAAGAAGAATATAAAATAATGCATTAAGATGGCATCAAACTTTAAGATGTAGGTATGTTAGGTAAGAGATGGAATTTGGTTTCAAAACCACAGAGAAATAAACAATTGCTTTGGTGTGTTTTTTGGAATCGAAACGCGCTTCTATTTGATATAATATAATTTTTGTTTCAATTCACGAATTAAACTTTGTAACAGATTTTTTTTTGGAATAAAAACTGGAGTAGCCCTCTTGTTTTTTGAAGAACAAAAGATTCTTTGAATGTACAAAACAAGAACAAAAAAAGATACAAACAATTTAAAGAAAACTACGAAATGAAATCCATAGACGAAAATAATGATAACAAAATTGAAAGAAAACACAAGACTTGAAGGAAATTATTTTTTTTTGTGTAATTAAGAAAGTAGAAAAGAAGCAAAGAACAAATACTTTTATATCTCAAATTCAAAAAATAGATCGAAGAAGATAGATAACCAATTTCCCGCAAATATGACATTGATATCAAATGATGTGGATCCTTAAGGCGAACGATCATGGATGTCGCTAACTTAAAGGAATATGAAATAATAAATTTCTAAGAACGTAGTTAAGATGATCAAATCAGAACCCTAAAAAAGAAGAAAATAAAATAAATCATTAAGATGGCATCAAACTTTAAGATGTTGGTATGTTAGGTAAGAGATTGAATTTGGTTTCAAAACATGGTGAAATAAATAATTGCTTCGGTGTGTTTTTTGGAATCTAAAGGTGCTTTGATTTGATTTAATATAATTTTTGGTTCAATACAAGAATTAAAAGTTATAATAGTTTAAAGTTGCAACCCTAATTAATAAATTCTATATTTTTTTTTTGTATTTTGTGACTTAAGAAAGCAGAAAACAATCAAAGGACAAATATTTTTAAATCTCAAATTCAATATATATATATATATATGAAGATAGATAACCAATTTCCACCAAAATTGGTATTGATATCAAATGAAGCAGATCCTTCATTTTGAAGACCTAGGAAACCACGAACTGAAAGGAACAATAAAAATTGAATTGCTAAGAACATGGTTAAGATGATCAAATCAGGTAAGCGATGGAATTTTGTTTCAAAACCATAGAGAAATAAACCATTTCTTCAATGTAGTTTTTCGAATTTAAACGTGCTTCTATTTGATATAATATAATTTTTGTTTCAATTCACGAATTAGAAATTGTAACAGTTTTTTGGACTATAAGCTGGAGTAACCCTTTTATTTTTTGAAGAAAAAAAATATTATTTTTGAAGGTACAAAAAAAAGAACTAGAGAAAGATACAAACAATTTAAATAAAACTAGGAAATGAATTGCATAGACCAAAATAATAACCAAAAAATTGTAAAAAAACACAAGAATTGAAGCACAAAATTTCTTTTGTTTTTCTGTTTTGTGACTTAAGAAAACAGAAAACAATCAAAGGACAAATATTTTTAAATCTCAAATTAGAAAAATATATATATGAAGATAGATAACGAATTTCCACCAAAAATGGCATTGATATCAAATGAAGCAGATCCTTAAGGTTGAAGACCTAGGACACCATGAACTAAAAGGAAAAATAAAAATTGAATTGCTAAGAACATGGTTAAGATGATCAAATCGGGTAAGCTATGGAATTTGTTTTCAAAACCACTGAGAAAAAAAAATTGCTTCGGTATGGTTTTTCGAATCTAAACATGCTTCTATTTGATATAATATAATTTTTGTTTCAACTCACGAATTAAAAGTTATACAAGATTGTTTTTTGGAATAAAAACTGGAGTAGCCCTCTTGTGTTTTGAAGAACAAAAGATTCTTGGAAGGTACACAAAAAAGAACAAGAAAAAGATACAATAATTTAAAGATAATTATGAAATGAAATCCATAGACGAAAATAATCACAACAAAAATGAAAGAAAACGCAATACTTGAAGGATATTATTTCTATTTATTTTTATTTTGTGACTTAACAAAGTAGAAAAAAAGCGAAGAACAAATACTTTTATATCTCAAATTAAAAAAAATTGATCTAAGAAGATAGTTAACCAACTTCCAACAAATATGGGATTGATATCAAATGATGCGGATCCTTAAGGCAAACGATAATGGATGTCACACAATAAAGGAATATGAAATAATGAATTTCTAAGAACGTAGTTAAGATGATCAAATCGGAACCCTAAAGAAGAAGAATATAAAATAATGCATTAAGATGGCATCCAACTTTAAGATGTAGGTAAGTTAGGTAAGAGATGGAATTTGGTTTCAAATACTTTTATATCTGAAATTCAAAAAATAGATCTAAGAAGATAGATAACCAATTTCCAGCAAATATGGCATTGATATCAAATGATGCGGATCCTTAAGGCGAACAACCATGGAGGTGACTTACTCAAAGGAATAAGAAATAATGAATTGCTAAGAACGTAGTTAATAAGATCAAATCAGAACCCTAAAAAAGAAGAACATAAAACAATGCATTAAGATGGCACCAAACTAAAAGGCGTGGGTATGTTAGGTAATAGATGGAATTTGGTTTCAAAGCCACGGAGAAATAAACAATTGCTTCAGTGTGATATTTCTATGCTTCTATTTGATATTATATTATTTTTGTTTCAATTCACGAATTAAACGTTTTAACAGATATTTTTTGGACAAAAAACTGAAGTAAACTTCTTTTTTTAAGAACAAAAGATTCTTTGAAGTTACAAAAAAAAGAACAAGAAAAAGATAAAAATAAATTAAAGAAAACTACGAAATGAAATCCATAGACGAAAATAATGACAACAAAATTGTAAGAAAACACAAGACTTGAAGGACATTATTTGTTTTTTTGTTTTGTTTTGTGACTTGAGAAAGCCGAAAAAAGCAAAGAAGAAATAATTTTACATCTCAAATTCAAAAAATAGATCTAAGAAGATAGATAACCAATTTCCAGCAAATATGGCATTGTAATCAAATGATATGCCTCCTTAAGGTGAACGACCATGGAATTGACTAACTTAAAGAAATAAGAAATAATGAATTGCTAAGAACGTAGTTAAGATGAGCAAATCGAAACCCCAATAAAGAAGAACATAAAAGAAAGCAATAAGATGGCATCAAACTTTAAGACGTGGGTATGTTAGGTAAGAGATGGAATTTGGTTTCAAAACATGGAGAAATAAATAATTGCTTCGGTGTGTTTTTTAGAATCTAAACATGCATTGATTTGATTTAATATAATTTTTGGTTCAATACACGAATTAAAAGTTATAATAATTTAAAGTTACAACCCTAATTAATAACTTCTTTTTTTATATTAAAAACTGGTGTATCCCTCTTGTTTTTGGAAGAACAAAAGATTGGTTGATGGGACAAAACCAAAGAACAAGAAAAAGATACAAACAATTTAAATAAAACTATGAAATGAAATACATAGACGAAAATAATAACGAAAAAATTGGAAGAAAACACAAGACTTGAAGCACAAAATTTCTTTTTTTTTCTGTTTTGTGACTTAAGAGAGCAGAAAACAATCAAAGAAAAAATATTTTTTTATATATAAATTCATAAAATATATATATGAAGATAGATATGCAATTTTCACCAAAAATGGCATTGATATCAAATGAAGCAGATCCTTAATTTTGAAGACCTAGGAAACTTTGAACTTTAAAGGATTAAAAAAAATGGAATTGCTAAGAACATGGTTAAGATGATCAAATCAGGTAAGGGATGGAATTTGGTTTCTAAACCAGGGAGAAATAAACAATTGCTTCGGTGTGGTTTTTCGAATCTAAATGTGGTTCTATTTGATATAATGTAATTTTTGAAGAACAAAAGATTCTTTGAAGGTACAAAAAAAAGAACAAGAAAAAGATACAAAAATTTAAAGAAAACTATGAAATGAAATAAATAGACAAAAATAATGACAAAAAAATTGAAAGAAAACACAAACTTGAAGGACATTATTTTTTTTGTTTTGTTTTGTGACTTAAAAAAGCAGAAAATAATCAAAGGACAAATATTTTCAAATCTCAAATTCAAAAAATATATATATGAAGATAGATAACAAATTTCCACCAAAAATGGCATTGATATCAAATAAAGCAAATCCTTAAGGTGAAAGACCAAGGAAATCACGAACTGAAAGGAACAATAAAATTGAATATCTAAGAAAATGGTTAAGATGATCAAATCGGGTAAGCGATGGAATTTGGTTTCAAAACCACGGAGAAATAAACAATTGCTTCGGTTAGGTTTTTCTAATCTAAACGTGCTTCTATTTGATATAATATAATTTTTGTTTCAATTCACGAATTAAAAGTTGTAACAGTTTTTTTGGACTAAAAACTCGAGTAACCCTCTTGTTTTTTGAAGAACAAAACATTCTTTGAAGGTACAAAAAAAAGAACAAGAAAAAGATACAAACAATTTAAAGAAAACTACGAAATGAAATCCATAGACGAAAATAATGACAACAAAATTTAAAGAAAACACAAGATTATTAGGAAATTATTTCTTTTTTTGCTTTTTTTTTGTTTTGTGACTTAAAAAAGCAAAAATAAAAGCAAAGAAAAAATACTTTTATATCTCAAATTCAAAAAATAGTTCTGAGAAGATAGATAACCAATTTCCAGCAAATATGGCATTGATATCAAATGTTTTGGATCCTTAAGGTGAACAACCATGGAACTCACTAACTTAAAGGAATAAGAAATAATGAATTGCTAAGAACGTAGTTAAAATGATCAAATCAGAACCCTAAAAAAGAAGAACATAAAACAATGCATTAAGATGGCATCAAACTATAAGACATGGGTATGGTAGGTAATAGATGGAATTTGGTTTCAAAGCCATGGAGAAATAAACAATTTCTTCGGTGTGATTTTTCTAATCTAAACGTGCTTCTATTTGATATAATATAATTTTGTTTCAATTCACGAATTAAACTTTGTAACAGATTTTTTTGGACTTAAAACTAGAGTAACCTTCTTGTTTTTTGAAGAACAAAAGATTCTTTGAAGGTACAAAAAAAAGAACAAGAAAAAGATACAAACAATTTAAAGAAAACTATGAAGTGAAATCCATAGACGAAAATAATGAAAACAAAATTGAAAGAAAACACAAGACTTAGAGGACTTTATTTCTTTTTTTGTTTTTTGTTTTGTTTTGTGACTTAAGAAAGTAGAAAAAAGCAAAGAACAAAAACTTTTATATCTCAAATTCAAACAATAGTTCTAAGAAGAAAGATAACCAATTTCCAAAAAATATGGCATTGATATCAAATGATGCGCCTCCTTAAGGCGAAGTACCATGGAACTCACTAACTCAAAGGAATAAGAAATAATGAATTGCTATGAACGTAGTTAAGATGATCAAACTTTAAGACGTGAATATGTTAGGTAATAGATGGAATTTGGTTTCAAAACAAGGAGAAATAAAAAATTGCTTCGATTTGTTTTTTAGAATCTAAACGTGCTTCGATTTGATTTAATATAATTTTTGGTTCAATACATGAATTAAAAGTTATAACAATTTAAAGTTGCAACCCTAATTAATAATTTCTTTTTTTATATTAAAACCTGGAGTAACCCTCCTGTGTTTGGAAGAACAAAAGACTGGTTTATGGGACAAAAAAAGAACATGAAAAAGATACAAATAATTTAAAGAAAACTACATTATGAAATGGAAAGACGAATATAATGACATAAAAATCGGATGAAAACACAATACTTGAAGCACAAAATTTCTTTCTTTTTTTTGTGTTTTATTACTTAAAAAAGCAGAAAACAATCAAAGGACAAGTATTTTTAAATCTCAAATTCAAAATATATATATATATATATATGTAGATAGATAACCAATTTCCACCAAAAATGGCATTGATATCAAATGAAGAAGATCCTTAAGGTGAAAGACCTAGGAAAACACGAACTGAAAGGAATAATAAAACTTGAATTGCTAAGAACATGGTTAAAATGATCAAATCGGGTAAGAGATGTAATTGGGATTCAAAACCATGGAGAAATAAACAATTGCTTCGGTGTGGTTTTTCGAATCTAAAAGTGCTTCTATTTCATATAATTTAATTTTTGTTTCAATTCACAAATTAAAAGTTTTAAAAGTTTTTTTTTTTGACTAAAACCTGGAGTAACCCTCTTGTTTTCTGAAAAACAAAAGATTGGTTGATGGGACAAAACAAAGAACAAGAAAAAGATACAAACAATTTAAAGAAAACTACGAAATGAAATGCATACAAGAAAATAATAACCAAAAAATTGGATGAAAACACAAGACTTGAAGCAAAAAATTTCTTTTCTTTTTTTTTGAGTTTTGTGACTTAACAAAGGAGAAAACAATCAAATGAAAAATATTTTTAAATCTCAAATTCAAAAAATATATATACGAATATAGATAACTAATTTCCACCAAAAATGGCATCGGTATCAAATGAAGCAGATATAATATAATTTTTCTTTCAATTCACGATTTAAAAGTGGTAATAGTTTTTTTTGGACAAAAAAATGGAGTAACGCTCTTGTTTTTTAAAGAACAAAATATTGGTTGATGGGACAAAACAAAGAACAAGAAAAAGATACAAACAATTTAAATAAAACTACGAAATGAAATGCATAGACAAAAATAATAACCAAAAAATTGGAAGAAAACACAAGAGTTGAAGCACAAAATATCTTTATTTCTTTCTATTTTGTGACTTAAGAGAGCAGAAAACAATCAAACAACAAATATTTTTAAATCTCAAATTCAAAAAATATATATATGAAGATAGATATGCAATTTTCACCAAAAATGGCATTGATATCAAATGAAGCAGATCCTTAATTTTGAAGACCTAGGACACTTCGTACTTTAAAGGATTAATAAAAATTGAATTGCTAAGAACATGGTTAAGATGATCAAATCAGGTAAGGGATGGAATTTGGTTTCAAAACCACAGAGAAATAAACAATTGCTCCAGTGTGGTTTTTCGAATCTAAATGTGCTTCTATTTGATATAATGTAATTTTTGTTTAAATTCATGAATTATAAGTTGTAACAGTTTTTTTGGACTAAAAACTGGAGTAACCCTCTTGTTTTTTGAAGAACAAAACATTCTTTGAAGGTACAAAAAAAAGAATAAGAAAAAGATACAAACAATTTAAAGAAAACTACGAAATGAAATCCATAGAAGAAAATAATGACAACAAAATTTAAAGAAAACACAAGACTATTAGGAAATTATTTCTTTTTTTGCTTTTTTTGTTTTGTGACTTAAACAAGCAAAAAAAAAGGAAAGAAAAATATTTTTATATCTCATATTCAAAAAATAGATGTGAGAATATATATAACCAATTTCCAGCAAATATGGCATTGATATCAAATGATGCGGATCCTTAATGACAAAAAAATTGGAAGAAAACACAAGACTTGAAGCACAAAATTTCTTTCTTTTTTTTTGTTTTGTGACTTAAGTAAGCAGAAAAGAATCAATGGACAAATATTTTTAAATCTCAAATTCAAAATATATATATATATGAAGATAGATACCCAATTTCCACCAAAAATGGCATTGATATCAAATGAAGCAGATCCTTAATTTTGAAGACCAAGGAAACTACGAACTTTAAAGGATTAATAAAAATTGAATTGGTAAGAACATGGTTAAGATGATCAAATTGGGTAAGGGATGGAATTTGGTTTCAAAACCAGGGAGAAATAAATAATTGCTTCGGTGTGGTTTTTCGATTCTAAACGCGGTTCTATTTGATATAATGTAATTTTTGTTTCAATTCACGAATTAAACTTGGTAACAGATTTTTTTTGGACTTAAAACTAGAGTAACTTCTTTTTTTTTTTTTTGAAGAACAAAAGATTCTTTGAAGGTACAAAAAAAAGAACAAGAAAAAGATACAAACAATTTAAAGAAAACTACGAAATGAAATTCATAGACGAAAATAATGACAACAAAATTGAAAGAAAACACAAGACTATTAGAAAATTATTTCTTTTTTTGCTTTTTTTGTTTTGTGACTTAAAAAAGCAAAGAAAAAATACTTTTATATCTCAAATTCAAAAAATAGTTCTGAGAAGATAGATAACCAATTTCCAGCAAATATGGCATTGATATCAAATGATGCGGATCCTTAAGGCGAATGACAATGGAACTAACTAACTCAAAGGAATAAGAAATAATGAATTGCTAAGAACGTAGTTAATAAGATCAAATCGGAACCCTAAAAAAGAAGAACATAAAACAATGCATTAAGATGGCATCAAACTATAAGACATGGGTATGTTAGGTAATAGATGGAATTTGGTTTCAAAGCCACGGAGAAATAAACAATTTCTTCGGTGTGATTTTTCTAATCTAAACGTGCTTCTATTTGATATTATATTATTTTTCTTTCAATTAACGAATTAAACGTTGTAACAGATTTTTTTTGGACTAAAAACTGGAGTAACCTTCTTTTTTTTAAGAACAAAAGATTCTTTGAAGGTACAAAAAAAAGAACAAGAAAAAGATAAAAAAAAATTAAAGAAAACTACGAAATGAAATCCATAGACGAAAATAATGACAACAAAATTGAAAGAAAACACAAGACTTGAAGGACATTATTTCATTTTAATTTTGTGACTTAAGAAAGCAGAAAAAATGCAAAGAAGAAATAATTTTATATCTCAAATTCAAAAATTAGATCTAAGAAGATAGATAACCAATTTCCATCAAATATGACATTGTAATAAAATGATGCGCCTCCTTAAAGAGAACGACCATGGAATTGACTAACTCAAAGGAATAAGAAATAATGAATTGCTAAGAACGTAGTTAAGATGAGCAAATCGGAACCCCAAAAAAGAAGAACATAAAACAATGCAATAAGATGGCATCAAACTTTAAGACGTGGGTATGTTAGGTAAGAGATGGAATTTGGTTTCAAAACATGGAGAAATAAATAATTGCTTCGGTGTGTTTTTTGGAATCTAAACATGCTTTGATTTGATTTAATATAATTTTTGGTTCAATACACGAATTAAAAGTTATAATAATTTAAAGTTACAACCCTAATTAATAACTTCAATTTTTTTTGGACTAAAACCTGGAGTAACCCTCTTGTTTTTCGATGAACAAAAGATTGGTTGATGGGACAAAAAAAAGAACAAGAAAGAGATACAAACAATTTAAAAAAAACTACGAAATGAAATGCAAAGAAGAAAATAATGACAAAAGATTTGGAAGAAAGCACAATACTTGAAGCACAAAATTTCTTTCTTTTTTTGTATTTTATGACTTAAAAAAGCAGAAAACAATGAAAGGACCAATATTTTTAAATCTCAAATTCAAAAAATATATATATGAAGATAGATAACCAATTTCCACCAAAAATGGCATTGATATCAAATGAAGAAGATCCTTAAGGTGAAAGACCTAGGAAACCACGAACTGAAAGGAATAATAAAACTTGAATTGCTAAGAACATGGTTAAGATGATCAAATTGGGTAAGCGATGTAATTTGGTTTTAAAACCACGGAGAAATAAACAATTGTTTCGGTGTGGTTTTTCGAATCTAAACATGCTTCAGTTTGATATAATATCATTTTTGTTTCAATTCACGAATTAAAAGTTCTAACATTTTTTTTGATTAAAAACTAGAGTAGCCCTCTTGGTTTTTGAAGAACAAAAGAATTTTTCAAGGTACAAATAAAAGAACAAGAAAAAGATACAAACAATTTAAAGAAAACTATGCAGTTAAATCCATAGACGAAAATAATGACAACAAAATTGAAAGAAAAAAGAAGACTTAAAGGATAAAATTTCTTTTTTTTTTGTGTTTTGTGACTTAAAAAAGCAGAAAACCATCAAAGGAAATATATTTCTAAATCTCAAAATCAAAAAGTATATATATGGAGATAGATAAAATATTTCCACTAAAAATGGCATTGATATAAAATGAAGCAAAATGCTTAAGGTGAAAGACTTAGGAAACCACGAACTGAAAGGAATACTGAAAATTGAATTGCTAAGAACATGGTTAAGATGATCAAATTGGGTATGCTATAGAATTTGGTTTCAAAACTAGGGATAAATAAACAATTACTTCGGTGTGGTTTTTTGTATCTATACGTGCTTCTATTAGGAAATGATTTCTTTTTTTGCTTTTTTTGTTTTTTGACTTAAGAAAGCAAAAAAAAAAGCAAAGAAAAAATACTTTTATATCTCAAATTAAAAAATAGATCTAAGAAGATATATAACCAATTTCCAGCAAATATTGCATTGATATCAAATGATGCGGATCCTTAAGGCGAACGACCATGAAACTCACTAACTCAAACGAATAAGAAATAAAGAATTGCTAAGAACATATTTAAGATGATCAAATCGGAACCCTAAAAAAGAAGAACATAAATCAATAAAATAAGATGCCATCAAACTTTAAGAAATGTGTATGTTAGGTAAGAGATGGAATTTGGTTTCAAAACAAGGAGAAATAAATCATTGCTTCGATGTGTTTTTTAGAATCTAAACGTGCATCGATTTGATTTAATATAATTTTTCATTCAATACATGAATTAAAAGTTATAACTGTTTAAAGTTGCAACCCTAATTAATAACTTTTATTTTTTTTTTTGACAAAAAACTGGAGCAGCCCTCTTTTCTTTTGAAGAACAAAAGATTGGTTGACTTGACAAAACAAAGAACAAGAAAAAGATACAAACAATTTAAAGAAAACTATGCAATGAAATGCATAGACGAAAATAATGACAAAAAAATTGGAAAAAAACACAATACTTGAAGCACGAAATTTCTTTTTTTTTTGTGGTTTATGACTTAAAAAAGCAGAAAAGAATCAAAGGACAAATATTTTTAAATCTCAAATTCAAAAAATATATATATGAAGATAGATAACCAATTTCCACCAAAAATGGCATTGATATCAAATGAAGTAGATCCTTAAGGTTGAAGACCTAGGAAACCACGAACTGAAAGGAATAATAAAAATAGAATTGCTAAGAACATGTTTAAGATGATCAAATCGGATAAGCGGTGGAATTTGGTTTAAAAACCACGGAGAAATAAACAATTGCTTTGGTGTGATTTTTCGAATCTAAACATGCTTCAATTTGATATAATATCATTTTTGTTTCAATTCATGAATTAAAAGTTCTAATAGTTTTTCTTTGGACTAAAAACTGGAGTAGTCCTCTTGATTTTTGAAA
Organism: Hippophae rhamnoides; assembly: GCA_033030585.1. Taxonomy (NCBI): domain Eukaryota; kingdom Viridiplantae; phylum Streptophyta; class Magnoliopsida; order Rosales; family Elaeagnaceae; genus Hippophae; species Hippophae rhamnoides. The sequence continues at coordinate 41,578,639 of CM065429.1, read as the reverse complement.
AACAAAATATTCTTCGAAGGTACAAAAAAAAAAGAACAAGAAAAAGATACAAACAATTTAAAGAAAACTATGAAATGCAATCCATAGACGAAAATAATGACAAAAGAATGAAAGAAAACACAAGACTTGAAGGACATTATTTCTTTTTTTGTTTTTTTTTGTGTTTTATGACTTAAAAAAGCAGAAAATAATCAAAGGACAAGTATTTTTAAATCTCAAATTCAAAAAATATATATATGAAGATAGATAACCAATTTCCACCAAAAATGGCATTGATATCAAATGAAGAAGATCCTTAAGGTGAAAGACCTAGGAAAACACGAACTGAAAGGAATAATAAAACTTGAATTGCTAAGAACATGGTTAAGATGATCAAATCGGGTAAGCGACTTAATTTGGTTTCAAAACCACGGAGAAATAAACAATTTCTTCAGTGTGATTTTTCGAATCTAAACGTGCTTCAATTTGATATAATTTCATTTTTGTTTCAATTCACAAATTGAAAGTTCTAACAGTTTTTTTTGGGCCAAAAACTGGAGTAGTCCTCTTGGTTTTTGAAGAACAAAAGATTCTTTGAAGGTACAAAAAAAAGAACAAGAAAAAGATACAAACAATTTAAAGAAAACTATGAAATGAAATCTATAGACGAAAATAATGACAATAAAATTGAAAGAAAACACAAGACTCGAAGCACAAAATTTCTTTTTTGTTTTTTTTTGTTTTTTGACTTAAGGAAGCAAAAAACAATCGAAGAAGAAATATTTTTAAATCTCAAAATCAAAAAATATACATATGAAGATAGATTACCAATTTCCACCAAAAATGGCATTGATATCAAATGAAGCAGATCCTTAAGGTGAAACACCTAGGAAACAAAGAACTGAAAAGAATAATAAAAATTGAATTGCTAAGGACATGGTTAAAATGATCAAATCGGGTAAGCAATGGAATTTGGTTTCAAAACCACGGAGAAATAAACAATTGCCTCGGTGTGGTTTTTCTAATCTAAACATGCTTCTATTTGATATAATATAATTTTTGTTTCAATTCACGAATTAAAAGTTGTAACAGTTTTTTTTTTTTGACTAAAAACTGGAGTAGCCCTCTTGTTTTTTGAAGAACAAAAGATTCTTTGAAGGTACAAAAAAGAGAACAAGAAAAAGATACAAACAATTTAAACAAAACTACGAAATGAAATCCATAGACGAAAATAATGAGAACAAAAATGAAAGAAAAAACAAGACTTGAAGGACATTATTTCTTTTTTTGTTTTTTTTTTGTGACTTAAGAAAGCAGAAAATAATCAAAGTACAAATATTTTTAAATCTGAAATTCAAAAAATATATATATGAAGATAGATAACCAATTTCCACCAAAAATGGCATTGATATCAAATGAAGCAGATCCTTAAGGTGAAAGACCTAGGAAACCACGAACTAAAAGGAATAATAAAAATTGAATTTCTAAGAAAATGGTTAGGATGATCAAATCGGGTAAGCGATGGAATATGGTTTCAAAACCATGGAGAAATAAACAATTGCTTCGGTTTGGTTTTTCGAATCTAAACGTGCTTCTATTTGATATAATATAATTATTGTTTCAATTCAAGAATTAAAAGTTGTAACATTTTTTTTTTACTAAAAACTGGAGTAGCCCTCTTGTTTTTTGAAGAACAAATGATTCTTTGAAGGTACAAAAAAAAGAACAAGAAAAAGATAAAAACAATTTAAAGAAAACTACAAAATGAAATAAATAGACGAAAATAATGACACAAAAATTGAAAGAAAGCACAAGTCTTGAAGGACATTATTTTTTTTGTTTTGTGTTGTGACTTAAAAAAGCAGAAAATAATCAAAGGACAAATATTTTCAAATCTCAAATTCAAAATATATATATATATGAAGATAGATAACCAATTTCCACCAAAAATGGCATTGATATCAAATGAAGAAGATCCTTAAGGTGAAAGACCTAGGAAACCACGAGTTGAAAGGAATAATAAAACTTGAATTGCTAAGAACATGGTTAAGATCATCAAATTGGGTAAGCGATAGAATTTAGTTTCAAAACCACGGAGAAATAAACAATTGCTTCGGTTAGGTTTTTCTAATGTAAACGTGCTTCTATTTGATATAATATAATTTTTGTTTCAATTTACGAATTAAAAGTTGTAACAGCTTTTTTTGGACTAAAAACTGGAGTAGCCTTCTTGTTTTTTGAAGAACAAAAGATTCTTCGAAGGTAAAAAAAGAAAGAACAAGAAAAACATACATACAATTTAAAGGAAACTACGAAATGAAATCCATAGACTAAAAATAATTAGAACAAAAATGAAAGAAAACACAAGACTTGAAGGACATTAATTTCTTTTATTGTTTTTTTTGTTTTGTGACTTAAGAAAGCAGAAAATTATCAAACGACAAATATTTTTAAATCTAAAATTCAAAAAATTTATATATGAAGATAGATAACCAATTTCCACCAAAAATGGCATTGATATCAAATGAAGTAGATCCTTAAGGTGAAAGACCTAGGAAACCATGAACTGAAAGGAATAATAAAATTTGAATTGCTAAGAACATGGTTAAGATGATCAAATTGGGTTAGCGATAGAATTTGGTTTCAAAACCACGGAGAAAGAAACAATTCCTTTGGTGTGGTTTCTTGAATCTAAACGTGCTTCTATTTGATATAATATAATTTTTGTTTCAATTCACGAATTAAAAGTGGGAAAAGGTTTTTTTTCTTCTAAAAACTAGAGTAACCCTATTGTTTTTTGAAGAACAAAAGATTCTTTGAAAGTACAAAAAATAGAACAAGAAAAAGATACAAACAATTTAAATAAAAATACGAAATGAAATCCATAGACGAAAATAATGACAATAAAATTAAAAGGAAACACAAGGCTTGAAGGACATTTGATGAGTGCTCAAAAAGCACTAAAATTACCATGATTTTATGCACATTAATTGATTAAAAATATATATATTTATATGTTTTATCATATATTTATATAAATTTGTCTATTGCGGAATCACGGGTATTTTTATTGTTTTTCAGGTATTTTCGCTTAAAAACATCACTTAAAGACTCAAAAAGGAATACTGGAAGCAATACATCACAAATATATTAATAAATAAATGAGTAAAGGTCAAAAAATATGGAAAAATTGGACAAAATGGGTCAAAAACGTCAAAAATGTCAAAAAGGAGAAAATCGCGCCCGGAGCAGCCCACCTCGCGCGCGCCAGGATGTGTAGGATTTAATTTCGTTTTTAAAAGTTTGGATAATAAATTAAAAACCACATACATTCCTTCCTTAGATCGACCTTGGGAGTATACTTATCATTTTCTACGAAATGATTCGTGCACTTGCGAGAGTTTTATAAATATAAAACCAAAGTATTGGCAGAATCGGCGATGCCGGTTTTTGTTCATCAACATTATTTCTACTTTTTTTTTGTTTTGTGACTTAAGAAAACTGAAAAAAAGCAAAGAACAAATACTTTTATATCTCAAATTCAAAAAATAGATCTAAGACGACAGATAACCAATTTCCAACAAATATGGCATTGATATCACATGAAGCAGATCCTTAAGGTGAAAGACATAGGAAACCATGAACTCAAAATAATAACAAATAATGAATTTCTAAGAACATAGTTAAGATGATCAAATCGGAACCATAAAAAAGAAGAATATAAAAAAAATGCAATTAGATGGCATCAAACTTTAAGACGTGGGTATGTTAGGTTAGAGAGGGAATTTGGTTTCAAAACATGGAGAAATATATAATTGCTTCGGTGTGTTTTTAGAATCTAAACGTGCTTCGAATTGAATTAATATAATTTTTGGTTCAATACACAAATTAAAAGTTATAACAGTTTAAAGTTACAACCCTAATTAATAACTTCTATTTTTTTTTGGGACTAAAAATTGGAGTAGCCCTCTTTTTTTTTGAAGAACAAAAGATTGGTTGATGGGACAAAATAAAGAACAAGAAAAAGACACAAACAATTTAAGAAAACTACGAAATGAAATGCATACACAAAAATAATGACAAAATATTTGGAAGAAAACACAAGACTTGAAGCACAAAATTTCAATTTGTTTTTTGTGTTTTGTGACTTAAAAAAGGAGAAAACAATCAAATGACAAATATTTTAAAATCTAAAATTCAAAAAATATATATATGAAGATAGATAACCAATTTCCACCAAAAATGGCATTGATATAAAATGAAGCATATCCTTAAGGTGAAAGACCTAGGAAACCATGAACTGAAAGGAATAATAAAATTTGAATTGCTAAGAACATGGTTAAGATGATCAAATCGGGTTAGCGATAGAATTTGCTTTCAAAACCACGGAGAAAGAAACAATTCCTTCGGTGTGGTTTCTCGAATCTAAACGTGCTTCTATTTGATATAATATAATTTTTGTTTCAATTCACGAATTAAAAGTGGGAAAAGGTTTTTTTTTTCTACTAAAAAATAGAGTAACCCTATTGTTTTTTGAAGAAGAAAAGATTCTTTGAAAGTACAAAAAATAGTACAAGAAAAAGATACAAACAATTTAAATAAAACTACGAAATGAAATCCATAGACGAAAATAATGACAACAAAATTGAAAGAAAACACAAGTCTTGAAGGCATTATTTTTTTGTTTTTTTTTGTTTTATGATTTAAGAAAGTAGAAAAAAGCAAAGAACAAATACTCTTATATCTCAAATTCAAAAAATAGATCTAAGACGACAGATAACCAATTTCAACCAAAAATGGCATTTATATCAAATGAAGCAGATCCTTAAGGTGAAAGACCTAGGAAACCATGAAGTCAAAATAATAACAAATAATGAATTGCTAAGAACATAGTTAAGATGATCAAATCGGAACCATAAAAAAGAAGAATATAAAAAAAATGCAATTAGATGGCATCAAAATTTAAGACGTGGGTATGTTAGGTTAGAGAGGGAATTTGGTTTCAAAACATGGAGAAATAAATAATTACTTCGGTGTGTTTTTGGAATCTAAACGTGCTTCGAATTGAATTCATATAATTTTTGGTTCAATACACAAATTAAAAGTTATAACAGTTTAAAGTTACAACCCTAATTAATAACTTCTATTTTTTTTTGGACTAAAAACTGGAGTAGCCCTCTTGTTTTTTGAAGAACAAAAGATTGGTTGATGGGACAAAAAAAAGATTAAAAAAAAGATATAAAAATTTTAAAGAAAACGACAAAATGAAATGCGTAGATGAAAATAATGACAAAAAAATTGGAAGAAAACACAAGACTTGAAGCACAAAATTTCCATTTCTTTTTTTGTGTTTTGTGACTTAAGAAAGCAGAAAACAATCAAAGGAAATATATTTTTTAATCTCAAATTCAAAATATATATATATGAAGATATATAACCAATTTCCACCAAAAATGGCATTCATATCAAATGAAGCAGATCCTTAAGGTGAAAGACCTAGGAAACCATGAACTGAAAGGAATAATAAAATTTGAATTGCTAAGAACATGGTTAAGATGATCAAATCGGGTTAGCGATAGAATTTGGTTTCAAAACTACGGAGAAAGAAACAATTCTTTTGGTGTGGTTTCTCGAATGTAAACGTGCTTCTATTTGATATAATATAATTTTTGTTTCAATTCACGAATTAAAAGTTAGAAAAGGTTTTTTTTTCTACTAAAAACTAGAGTAACCCTATTGTTTTTTGAAGAACAAAAGCTTCTTTGAAAGTACAAAAAATAGAACAGGAAAAAGATACAAACAATTTAAATAAAACTACGAAATGAAATCCATAGACGAAAATAATGATAACAAAATTGAAAGAAAACACAAGTCTTGAAGGCATTATTTTTTTGTTTTTTTTTTGTTTTATGATTTAAGAAAGTAGAAAAAAAGCAAAGAACAAATACTCTTATATCTCAAATTCAAAAAATAGATCTAAGACGACAGATAACCAATTTCAACCAAAAATGGCATTTATATCAAATGAAGCAGATCCTTAAGATGAAAGACCTAGGAAACCATGAACTCAAAATAATAACAAATAATGAATTGCTAAGAACATAGTTAAGATGATAAAATCGGAACCATAAAAAAGAAGAACATAAAAAAATGCAATAAGATGGCATCAAACTTTAAGGCGTGGGTATGTTAGGTTAGAGAGGGAATTTGGTTTTAAAACATGGAGAAATAAATAATTGCTTCGGTGTGTTTTTGGAATCTAAACGTGCTTCGAATTGAATTAATATAATTTTTGGTTCAATACACAAATTAAAAGTTATAACAGTTTAAAGTTGCAACCCTAATTAATAACTTCTATTTTTTTGGACTAAAAACTGGAGTAGCCCTCTTGTTTTTTGAAGAACAAAATATTGGTTGATGGGAAAAAACAAAGATTAAAAAAAAGATACAAACAATGACAAAAAAATAATGACAAAAAAATTGGAAGAAACACAAGACTTGAAGCACAAAATTTCCATTTCTTTTTTTGTGTTTTGTGACTTAAGAAAGCAGAAAACCATCAAAGGACAAATATTTTTGAATCTCAAATTCAAAAAATATATATATGAAGATAGATAACCAATTTCCACCAAAAATGGCATTGATATCAAATGAAGCAGATCCGTAAGGCGAACGACCTTGGCAACCACTAACTCAAAGGAATAAGAAATATGGAATTGCTAAGAACGTAGTTAAGATGATCCAATCGGAACCCTATAAAAGAAGTACACAAAACAATATTTTAAGATGGCATCAAACTTTAAGACGTGCGTATGTCAGGTAAGAGATAGAATTTGGTTTCAAAACACAGAGAAATAAACAATTGCTTCGGTGTGTGTTTTGGAATCTAAACGTACTTCGATTTGATTTAATATATTTTTTGGCTAAATACACAAAGTAAATGTTATAATTTAAAAGTGGGAAAAGGTTTTTTTTTCTACTAAAAACTAGAGTAAGCCTATTGTTTTTTGAAGAACAAAAGATTCTTTGAAAGTACAAAAAATAGTACAAGAAAAAGATACAAACAATTTAAATAAAACTACGAAATGAAATCCATAGACGAAAATAATGACAACAAAATTGAAAGAAAACACAAGTCTTGAAGGGATTATTTTTTTATTTTTTTTTATTTTATGATTTAAGAAAGTAGAAAAAAAGCAAAGAACAAATACTCTTATATCTCAAATTCAAAAAATAGATCTAAGACGATAGATAACCAATTTCAACCAAAAATTGCATTTATATCAAATGAAGCAGATCCTTAAGGTGAAAGACCTAGGAAACCATGAACTCAAAATAATAACAAATAATGAATTGCTAAGAACATAGTTAAGATGATAAAATCGGAACCATAAAAAAGAAGAATATAAACAAAATGCAATTAGATGGCATCAAACTTTAAGACGTGGGTATGTTAGGTTAGAGAGGGAATTTGGTTTCAAAACATGGCGAAATAAATAATTGCTTCGGTGTGTTTTTGGAATCTAAACGTGCTTCGAATTGAATTAATATAATTTTTGGTTCAATACACAAATTAAAAGTTATAACAGTTTAAAGTTACAACCCTAATTAATAACTTCTATTTTTTTTTGGACTAAAAACTGGAGTAGCCCTCTTGTTTTTTGAAGAACAAAAGATTGGTTGATGGGACAAAGAAAAGATTAAAAAAAAGATATAAAAAATTTAAAGAAAACTACGAAATGAAATGCATACACAAAAATAATGACAAAAAAATTGGAAGAAAACACAAGACTTGTAGCACAAAATTTAAATTTATTTTTTGTGTTTTGTGACTTAAAAAAGGAGAAAACAATCGAATGACAAATATTTTTAAATCTAAAATTCTTAAAATATATATATGAAGATAGATAACCAATTTCCACCAAAAATGGCATTGATATAAAATGAAGCAGATCCTTAAGGTGAAAGACCTAGGAAACCCTGAACTGAAAGGAATAATAAAATTTGAATTGTTAAGAAAATGATTAAGATGATCAAATTGGGTTAGCGATAGAATTTGGTTTCAAAACCACGGAGAAAGAAACAATTTCTTCGGTGTGGTTTCTCGAATCTAAAGGTGCTTCTATTTGATATAATATAATTTTTGTTTCAATTTTCGAATTAAAAGTTGTAAATTTTTTTTTTCTACTAAAAACTAGAGTAGCCCTATTGTTTTTTGAAGAACAAAAGATTCTTTGAAAGTACAAAAAATAGAACAAGAAAAAGATACATACAATTTAAATAAAACTACGAAATGAAATCCATAGACGAAAATAATGACAACAAAATTGAAAGAAAACACAAGTCTTGAAGGCATTATTTTTTTTTGTTTTGTGATTTAAGAAAGTAGAAAAAAAGCAAAGAACAAATACTTTTATATCTCAAATTCAAAAAATAGATCTAAGACGATAGATAACCAATTTCAACCAAAAATGGCATTGATATCAAATGAAGCAGATCCTTAAGGTGAAAGTCCTAGGAAACCATGAACTCAAAATAATAACAAATAATGAATTGCTAAGAACATAGTTAAGATGATCAAATCGGAACCATAAAAAAGAAGAATATAAAAAAAATGCAATTAGATGGCATCAAACTTTAAGATGTGGGTATGTTAGGTAAGAGAGGGAATTTGGTTTCAAAACATGGAGAAATAAATAATTGCTTCGGTGTGTTTTTTGGAATCTAAACGTGCTTCGATTTGATTTAATATAATTTTTGGTTCAATACACGAATTAAAAGTTATAACAATTTAAAGTTGCAACCCTAATTAATAACTTCTTTTTTTTGGACTAAAAACAGCGGTAGCCCTATTTTTCTTTGAAGGAAAAAAGATTGGTTGAAGGTACAAAACAAAAAACAAGAAAAAGATACAAACAATTTAAAGAAAACTACGAAATGAAATGCATACACAAAAATAATGACAAAAAATTTGGAAGCTTGAAGCACAAAATTTCAATTTGTTTTTTGTGTTTTGTGACTTAAAAAAGGAGAAAACAATCAAATGACAAATATTTTAAAATCTAAAATTGAAGAAATCTATATATGAAGATAGATAACCAATTTCCAACAAAAATGGCATTGATATCAAATGAAGCAGATCCTTAATGTGAAAGACCTAGGAAACCATGAACTGAAAGGAATAATAAAATTTGAATTGCTAAGAACATGCTTAAGATGATCAAATCGGGTTAGCGATAGAATTTGGTTTCAAAACTACGGAGAAAGAAACAATTCTTTTGGGTAGGTTTCTCGAATCTAAACGTGCTTCTATTTGATATAATATAATTTTTGTTTCAATTCACGAATTAAAAGTTGGAAAAGGTTTTTTTTTCTACTAAAAACTAGAGTAACCCTATTGTTTTTTGAAGAACAAAAGATTCTTTGAAAGTACAATAAATAGAACAGGAAAAAGATACAAACAATTTAAATAAAACTACGAAATGAAATCCATAGACGAAAATAATGACAACAGAATTGAAAGAAAACACAAGTCTTGAAGGCATTATATTTTTGTTTTTTTTTGTTTTATGATTTAAGAAAGTAGAAAAAAGCAAAGAACAAATACTTTTATATCTCAAATTCAAAAAATAGATCTAAGACGTCAGATAACCAATTTCAACCAAAAATGGCATTGATATCAAATGAAGCAGATCCTTAAGGTGAACGTCCTAGGAAACCATGAACTCAAAATAATAACAAATAATGAATTGCTAAGAACATAGTTAAGATGATCAAATCGGAACCATAAAAAAGAAGAATATAAAAACAAATGCAATTACATGGCATCAAACTTTAAGATGTGGGTATGTTAGGTAAGAGAGGGAATTTGGTTTCAAACCATGGAGAAATAAATAATTGCTTCGGTGTGTTTTTGGAATCTAAACGTGCTTCGAATTGAATTAATATAATTTTTGGTTCAATACACAAATTAAAAGTTATAACAGTTTAAAGTTACAACCCTAATTAATAAATTCTATTTTTTTTTGGGACTAAAAATTTGAGTAGCCCTCTTTTTTTTTTGAAGAATAAAATATTGGTTGATGGTAGAAAAAAAAGAACAATAAAAAGATGGAAATAATTTGAAGAAAACTACGAAATGAAATCCATACACGAAAATAATGACAACAAAATTGGAAGAAAACACTAGACTTGAAGCACAAAATTTATTTCCCTTTTTTGTGTTTTGTGACTTAAGAAAGAAGAAAACAATTAAATGACAAATAAATTTTAATCTCAAATTCAAAAAATATATATCCTAAGATAGATAACCCATTTCCACCAAAAATGGCATTGATATCAAATGAAGCAGATCCTTAAGGTGAAAGATCTAGGAAACCATGAACTGAAAGGAATAATAAAATTTGAATTGCTAAGAACATGGTTAAGATGATCAAATCGGGTTAGCGATAGAATTTGGTTTCAAAACTACGGAGAAAGAAACAATTCTTTTGGTGTGGTTTCTCGAATCTCAACGTGCTTCTATTTGATATAATATAATTTTTGTTTCAATTCACGAATTAAAAGTGGGAAAAGGTTTTTTTTTCTACTAAAAACTAGAGTAACCCTATTGTTTTTTGAAGAACAAAAGATTCTTTGAAAGTACAAAAAATAGAACAGGAAAAAGATACAAACAATTTAAATAAAACTACGAAATGAAATCCATAGACGAAAATAATGACAACAAAATTGAAAGAAAACACAAGTCTTGAAGGCATTATTTTTTGGTTTTTTTTTCTTGTATGATTTAAGAAAGTAGAAAAAAAGTAAAGTACAAATACTTTTATATCTCAAATTCAAAAAATAGATCTAAGACGTCAGATAACCAATTTTAACCAAAAATAGCATTTATATCAAATGAAGTAGATCCTTAAGGTGAAAGACCTAGGAAACCATGAACTCAAAATAAGAACAAATAATGAATTGCTAAGAACATAGTTAAGATGATCAAATCGGAACCATAAAAAAGAAGAATATAAAAAAAATGCAATTAGATGGCATCGAACTTTAAGACGTGGGTATGTTATGTTAGAGAGGGAATTTGGTTTCAAAACATGGAGAAATATATAATTGCTTCGGTGTGTTTTTGGAATCTAAATGTGCTTCGAATTGAATTAATATAATTTTTGGTTCAATACACAAATTAAAAGTTAAAACAGTTTAAAGTTACAACCCTAATTAATAACTTCTATTTTTTTTTGGAACTAAAAATTTGAGTAGCCCTCTTTTTTTTTGAAGAACAAAAGATTGGTTGGTGGGACTAAATAAAGAACAAGAAAAAGATACAAACAATTTAAAGAAAACTGCGAAATGAAATGCATACAAAAAAATAATGACAAAAAAATTGGAAGAAAACACAAGACTTGAAGCACAAAATTTCAATTTGTTTTTTGTGTTTTGTGACTTAAAAAAAGGAGAAAACAATCAAATGACAAATATTTTTAAATCTAAAATTCAAAAAATATATATATGAATATAGATAACCAATTTCCACCAAAAATGGCATTGATATCAAATCAAGCAGATCCTTAAGGTGAAAGACCTAGGAAACCATGAACTGAAAGGAATAATAAAAATTCAATGGGTAAGAAAATGGCTAAGATACTCAAACCGGGTTAGCGGTAGAATTTAGTTTCAAAACCACGGACAAATAAACAATTCCTTTGTTGTGTTTTTTGGAATATAAACGTGCTTCGATTTGATATAATATAATTTTTGTTTCAATTCACGAATTAAAAGTGGGAAAAGGTTTTTTTTCTACTAAAAACTAGAGTAACCCTATTGTTTTTTGAAGAACAAAAGATTCTTTGAAAGTACAAAAAATAGAACAAGAAAAAGATACAAACAATTTAAATAAAACTACGAAATGAAAACCATAGACGAAAATAATGACAACAAAATTTAAAGAAAACACAAGACTTGAAGGCAATATTTTTTTTTGTTTTGTGATTTAAGAAAGCGAGAAAAAAAGCAAAGAACAAATACTTTTATATCTCAAATTCAAAAAATAGATCTAAGACGACTGATAACCAATTTCAACCAAAAATGGCATTGATATCAAATGAAGCAGATCCTTAAGGTGAAAGACCTAGGAAACCATGAACTGAAAGGAATAATAAAATTTGAATTACTAAGAACATGGTTAAGATGATCAAATCGGGTTAGCGATAGAATTTGGTTTCAAAACTACGGAGAAAGAAACAATTCTTTTGGTGTGGTTTCTCGAATGTAAACGTGCTTCTATTTGATATAATATAATTTTTGTTTCAATTCATGAATTAAAAGTTAGAAAAGGTTTTTTTTTATTAAAAACTAGAGTAACCCTATTGTTTTTTGAAGAACAAAAGCTTCTTTGAAAGTACAAAAAATAGAACAGGAAAAAGATACAAACAATTTAAATAAAACTACGAAATGAAATCCATAGACGAAAATAATGATAACAAAATTGAAAGAAAACACAAGTCTTGAAGGCATTATTTTTTTGTTTTTTTTTTGTTTTATGATTTAAGAAAGTAGAAAAAAAGCAAAGAACAAATACTTTTATATCTCAAATTCAAAAAATAGATCTAAGACGTCAGATAACCAATTTTAACCAAAAATAGCATTTATATCAAATGAAGTAGATCCTTAAGGTGAAAGACCTAGGAAACCATGAACTCAAAATAAGAACAAATAATGAATTGCTAAGAACATAGTTAAGATGATCAAATCGGGTTAGTGATAGAATTTGGTTTCAAAACTACGGAGAAAGAAACAATTCTTTTGGTGTGGTTTCTCGAATCTCAACGTGCTTCGATGTGATATAATATAATTTTTGTTTCAATTCACGAATTAAAAGTTTTCAAATTTTATTGATGCAACCCCAATTAATAACTTCTTTTTTCTTGGATTAAAAACTGTAGTAACCCTCTTGTTTGTTCAAGAACAAAATATTGTTAGATAGTACAAAAACAAAATAACAAAAAAAAAAGATACAATGAATTTGAATAAAACTATCGAATGAAATCCATAGATGAAAATAATGACAACAAAATTGGAAGAAAACACAAGTCTTGAAGGCATTATTTTTTGGTTTTTTTTCTTGTATGATTTAAGAAAGTAGAAAAAAAGTAAAGTACAAATACTTTTATATCTCAAATTCAAAAAATAGATCTAAGACGTCAGATAACCAATTTTAACCAAAAATAGCATTTATATCAAATGAAGTAGATCCTTAAGGTGAAAGACCTAGGAAACCATGAACTCAAAATAAGAACAAATAATGAATTGCTAAGAACATAGTTAAGATGATCAAATCGGAACCATAAAAAAGAAGAATATAAAAAAAATGCAATTAGATGGCATCGAACTTTAAGACGTGGGTATGTTATGTTAGAGAGGGAATTTGGTTTCAAAACATGGAGAAATATATAATTGCTTCGGTGTGTTTTTGGAATCTAAATGTGCTTCGAATTGAATTAATATAATTTTTGGTTCAATACACAAATTAAAAGTTAAAACAGTTTAAAGTTACAACCCTAATTAATAACTTCTATTTTTTTTTTGGAACTAAAAATTTGAGTAGCCCTCTTTTTTTTTGAAGAACAAAAGATTGGTTGGTGGGACTAAATAAAGAACAAGAAAAAGATACAAACAATTTAAAGAAAACTGCGAAATGAAATGCATACAAAAAAATAATGACAAAAAAATTGGAAGAAAACACAAGACTTGAAGCACAAAATTTCAATTTGTTTTTTGTGTTTTGTGACTTAAAAAAAGGAGAAAACAATCAAATGACAAATATTTTTAAATCTAAAATTCAAAAAATATATATATGAATATAGATAACCAATTTCCACCAAAAATGGCATTGATATCAAATCAAGCAGATCCTTAAGGTGAAAGACCTAGGAAACCATGAACTGAAAGGAATAATAAAATTTGAATTGGTAAGAAAATGGTTAAGATGATCAAATCGGGTTAGCGATAGAATTTGGTTTCAAAACCACGGAGAAAGAAACAATTCCTTTGCTGTGGTTTCTCGAATATAAACGTGCTTCTATTTGATATAATATAATTTTTGTTTCAATTCACGAATTAAAAGTGGGAAAAGGTTTTTTTTCTACTAAAAACTAGAGTAACCCTATTGTTTTTTGAAGAATAAAAGATTCTTTGAAAGTACAAAAAATAGAACAAGAAAAAGATACAAACAATTTAAATAAAACTACGAAATGAAAACCATAGACGAAAATAATGACAACAAAATTTAAAGAAAACACAAGTCTTGAAGGCATTATTTTTTTTTGTTTTGTGATTTAAGAAAGCAGAAAAAAAGCAAAGAACAAATACTTTAATATCTCAAATTCAAAAAATAGATCTAAGACGACTGATAACCAATTTCAACCAAAAATGGCATTGATATCAAATGAAGCAGATCCTTAAGGTGAAAGACCTAGGAAACCATGAACTGAAAGGAATAATAAAATTTGAATTACTAAGAACATGGTTAAGATGATCAAATCGGGTTAGCGATAGAATTTGGTTTCAAAACTACGGAGAAAGAAACAATTCTTTTGGTGTGGTTTCTCGAATGTAAACGTGCTTCTATTTGATATAATATAATTTTTGTTTCAATTCATGAATTAAAAGTTAGAAAAGGTTTTTTTTTCTACTAAAAACTAGAGTAACCCTATTGTTTTTTGAAGAACAAAAGCTTCTTTGAAAGTACAAAAAATAGAACAGGAAAAAGATACAAACAATTTAAATAAAACTACGAAATGAAATCCATAGACGAAAATAATGATAACAAAATTGAAAGAAAACACAAGTCTTGAAGGCATTATTTTTTTTGTTTTTTTTTTGTTTTATGATTTAAGAAAGTAGAAAAAAAGCAGAGAACAAATACTTTTATATCTCAAATTCAAAAAATAGATCTAAGACGTCAGATAACCAATTTTAACCAAAAATAGCATTTATATCAAATGAAGTAGATCCTTAAGGTGAAAGACCTAGGAAACCATGAACTCAAAATAAGAACAAATAATGAATTGCTAAGAACATAGTTAAGATGATCAAATCGGAACCATAAAAAAGAAGAATATAAAAAAAATCCAATTAGATGGCATCGAACTTTAAGACGTGGGTATGTTATGTTAGAGAGGGAATTTGGTTTCAAAACATGGAGAAATAAATAATTGCTTCGGTGTGTTTTTGGAATCTAAACGTGCTTCGAATTGAATTAATATAATTTTTGGTTCAATACACAAATTAAAAGTTAAAACAGTAGAAAGTTACAACCCTAATTAATAACTTATATTTCTTTTTGGGACTAAAAATTGGAGTAGCCCTCTTTTTTTTTTGAAGAACAAAAGATTGGTTGGTGGGACTAAATAAAGAACAAGAAAAAGATACAAACAATTTAAAGAAAACTGCGAAATGAAATGCATACAAAAAAATAATGACAAAAAAATTGGAAGAAAACACAAGACTTGAAGCACAAAATTTCAATTTGTTTTTTGTGTATTGTGACTTAAAAAAGGAGAAAACAATCGAATGACAAATATTTTTAAATCTAAAATTCAAAAAATATATATATGAAGATAGATAACCAATTTCCACCAAAAATGGCATTGATATCAAATCAAGCAGATCCTTAAGGTGAAAGACCTAGGAAACCATGAACTGAAAGGAATAATAAAATTTGAATTGGTAAGAAAATGGTTAAGATGATCAAATCGGGTTAGCGATAGAATTTGGTTTCAAAACTACGGAGAAAGAAACAATTCTTTTGGTGTGGTTTCTCGAATCTAAACGTGCTTCTATTTGATATAATATAATTTTTGTTTCAATTTACGAATTAAAAGTTGTAAAAGTTTTTTTTCTACTAAAAACTAGAGTAACCCTATTGTTTTTTGAAGAACAAAAGATTCTTTGAAAGTACAAAAAATAGAACAAGAAAAAGATACAAACAATTTAAATAAATCTACGAAATGAAATCCATAGACGAAAATAATGACAACAAAATTGAAAGAAAACACACGTCTTGAAGGCATTATTTTTTTTTGTTTTGTGATTTAAGAAAGCAGAAAAAAAGCAAATAACAAATACTTTTATATATCAAATTCAAAAAATAGATCTAAGACAACTGATAACCAATTTCAACCAAAAATGGCATTGATATCAAATGAAGCAGATCCTTAAGGTGAAAGATCTAGGAAACCATGAACTGAAAGGAATAATAAAATTTGAATTGCTAAGAACATGGTTAAGATGATCAAATCGGGTTAGTGATAGAATTTGGTTTCAAAACTACGGAGAAAGAAACAATTCTTTTGGTGTGGTTTCTCGAATCTAAACGTGCTTCTATTTGATATAATATAATTTTTGTTTCAATTCATGAATTAAAAGTGGGAAAAGGTTTTTTTTTCTACTAAAAACTAGAGTAACCCTATTGTTTTTTGAAGAACAAAAGATTCTTTGAAAGTACAAAAAATAGAACAGGAAAAAGATACAAACAATTTAAATAAAACTACGAAATGAAATCCATAGACGAAAATAATGACAACAAAATTGAAAGAAAACACAAGTCTTGAAGGCATTATTTTTTTGTTTTTTTTTGTTTTATGATTTAAGAAATTAGAAAAAAAGCAAAGAACAAATACTTTTATATCTCAAATTCAAAAAATAGATCTAAGACGTCAGATAACCAATTTTAACCAAAAATAGCATTTATATCAAATGAAGTAGATCCTTAAGGTGAAAGACCTAGGAAACCATGAACTCAAAATAAGAACAAATAATGAATTGCTAAGAACATAGGTAAGATGATCAAATCGGAACCATAAAAAAGAAGAATATAAAAAAAATGCAATTAGATGGCATCGAACTTTAAGACGTGGGTATGTTATGTTAGAGAGGGAATTTGGTTTCAAAACATGGAGAAATAAATAATTGCTTCGGTGTGTTTTTGGAATCTAAACGTGCTTCGAATTGAATTAATATAATTTTTGGTTCAATACACAAATTAAAAGTTAAAACAGTAGAAAGTTACAACCCTAATTAATAACTTATATTTCTTTTTGGGACTAAAAATTGGAGTAGCCCTCTTTTTTTTTTGAAGAACAAAAGATTGGTTGGTGGGACTAAATAAAGAACAAGAAAAAGATACAAACAATTTAAAGAAAACTGCGAAATGAAATGCATACAAAAAAATAATGACAAAAAAATTGGAAGAAAACACAAGACTTGAAGCACAAAATTTCAATTTGTTTTTTGTGTATTGTGACTTAAAAAAGGAGAAAACAATCGAATGACAAATATTTTAAATCTAAAATTCAAAAAATATATATATGAAGATAGATAACCAATTTCCACCAAAAATGGCATTGATATCAAATCAAGCAGATCCTTAAGGTGAAAGACCTAGGAAACCATGAACTGAAAGGAATAATAAAATTTGAATTGGTAAGAAAATGGTTAAGATGATCAAATCGGGTTAGCGATAGAATTTGGTTTCAAAACTACGGAGAAAGAAACAATTCTTTTGGTGTGGTTTCTCGAATCTAAACGTGCTTCTATTTGATATAATATAATTTTTGTTTCAATTTACGAATTAAAAGTTGTAAAAGTGTTTTTTCTACTAAAAACTAGAGTAACCCTATTGTTTTTTGAAGAACAAAAGATTCTTTGAAAGTACAAAAAATAGAACAAGAAAAAGATACAAACAATTTAAATAAATCTACGAAATGAAATCCATAGACGAAAATAATGACAACAAAATTGAAAGAAAACACAAGTCTTGAAGGCATTATTTTTTTTTGTTTTGTGATTTAAGAAAGCAGAAAAAAAGCAAATAACAAATACTTTTATATCTCAAATTCAAAAAATAGATCTAAGACAACTGATAACCAATTTCAACCAAAAATGGCATTGATATCAAATGAAGCAGATCCTTAAGGTGAAAGATCTAGGAAACCATGAACTGAAAGGAATAATAAAATTTGAATTGCTAAGAACATGGTTAAGATGATCAAATCGGGTTAGCGATAGAATTTGGTTTCAAAACTACGGAGAAAGAAACAATTCTTTTGGTGTGGTTTCTCGAATCTAAACGTGCTTCTATTTGATATAATATAATTTTTGTTTCAATTCATGAATTAAAAGTGGGAAAAGGTTTTTTTTTCTACTAAAAACTAGAGTAACCCTATTGTTTTTTGAAGAACAAAAGATTCTTTGAAAGTACAAAAAATAGAACAGGAAAAAGATACAAACAATTTAAATAAAACTACGAAATGAAATCCATAGACGAAAATAATGACAACAAAATTGAAAGAAAACACAAGTCTTGAAGGCATTATTTTTTTGTTTTTTTTTTGTTTTATGATTTAAGAAAGTAGAAAAAAAGCAAAGAACAAATACTTTTATATCTCAAATTCAAAAAATAGATCTAAGACGTCAGATAACCAATTTTAACCAAAAATGGCATTTATATCAAATGAAGTAGATCCTTAAGGTGAAAGACCTAGGAAACCATGAACTCAAAATAATAACAAATAATGAATTGCTAAGAACATAGTTGAGATGATCAAATCGGAACCATAAAAAAGAAGAATATAAAAAAAATGCAATTAGATGGTATCAAACATTAAGACGTGGGTATGTTATGTTAGAGAGGGAATTTGGTTTCAAAACATGGAGAAATAAATAATTGCTTCGGTGTGTTTTTGGAATCTAAACGTGCTTCGAATTGAATTAATATAATTTTTGGTTCAATACACAAATTAAAAGTTAAAACAGTTGAAAGTTACAACCCTAATTAATAACTTATATTTCTTTTTGGGACTAAAAATTGGAGTAGCCCTCTTTTTTTTTTGAAGAATAAAAGATTGGTTGATGGGGCAAAATAAAGAACAAGAAAAAGATACAAACAATTTAAAGAAAACTGTGAAATGAAATGCATAGAAAAAAAGAATGACAAAAAAATTGGAAGAAAACACAAGACTTGAAGCACAAAATTTCAATTTGTTTTTTTTGTATTGTGACTTAAAAAAGGAGAAAACAATCGAATGACAAATATTTTTAAATCTAAAATTCAAAAAATATATATATGAAGATAGATAACCAATTTCCACCAAAAATGGCATTGATATCAAATGAAGCAGATCCTTAAGGTGAAAGACCTAGGAAACCATGAACTGAAAGGAATAATAAAATTTGAATTGCTAAGAAAATGGTTAAGATGATCAAATTGGGTTAGCAATAGAATTTGGTTTCAAAACCACAGAGAAAGAAACAATTGCTTCGGTGTGGTTTCTCGAATCTAAACGTGCTTCTATTTGATATAATATAATTTTTGTTTCAATTTACGAATTAAAAGTTGTAAAAGTTTTTTTTCTACTAAAAACTAGAGTAACCCTATAGTTTTTTGAAGAACAAAAGATTCTTTGAAAGTACAAAAAATAGAACAAGAAAAAGATACAAACAATTTAAATAAAACTACGAAATGAAAACCATAGACGAAAATAATGACAACAAAATTGAAAGAAAACACAAGTCTTGAAGGCATTATTTTTTTTTTGTTTTGTGATTTAAGAAAGCAGAAAAAAAGCAAAGAACAAATACTTTTATATCTCAAATTCAAAAAATAGATCTAAGACGATTGATAACCTATTTCAACCAAAAATGGCATTGATATCAAATGAAGCAGATCCTTAAGGTGAAAGACCTAGGAAACCATGAACTGAAAGGAATAATAAAATTTGAATTGCTAAGAACATGGTTAAGATGATCAAATCGGGTTAGCGATAGAATTTGGTTTCAAAACTACGGAGAAAGAAGCAATTCTTTTGGTGTGGTTTCTCGAATCTAAATGTGCTTCTATTTGATATAATATAATTTTTGTTTCAATTCACGAATTAAAAGTGGGAAAAGGTTTTTTTTTCTACTAAAAACTAGAGTAACCCTATTGATTTTTGAAGAACAAAAGATTCTTTGAAAGTACAAAAAATAGAACAGGAAAAAGATACAAACAATTTAAATAAAACTACGAAATAAAATCCATAGACGAAAATAATGACAACAAAATTGAAAGAAAACACAAGTCTTGAAGGCATTATTTTTTTGTTTTTTTTTTGTTTTATGATTTAAGAAAGTAGAAAAAAAGCAAAGAACAAATACTTTTATATCTCAAATTCAAAAAATAGATCTAAGACGTCAGATAACCAATTTTAACCAAAAATGGCATTTATATCAAATGAAGTAGATCCTTAAGGTGAAAGACCTAGGAAACCATGAACTCAAAATAATAACAAATAATGAATTGCTAAGAACATAGTTGAGATGATCAAATCGGAACCATAAAAAAGAAGAATATAAAAAAAATGCAATTAGATGGCATCTAACTTTAAGACGTGGGTATGTTATGTTAGAGAGGGAATTTGGTTTCAAAACATGGAGAAATAAATAATTGCTTCGGTGTGTTTTTGGAATCTAAACGTGCTTCGAATTGAATTAATATAATTTTTGGTTCAATACACAAATTAAAAGTTAAAACAGTTGAAAGTTACAACCCTAATTAATAACTTATATTTCTTTTTGGGACTAAAAATTGGAGTAGCCCTCTTTTTTTTTTGAAGAATAAAAGATTGGTTGATGGGGCAAAATAAAGAACAAGAAAAAGATACAAACAATTTAAAGAAAACTGTGAAATGAAATGCATAGATGAAAATAATGAAAAAAAAAATTGGAAGAAACCACAAGACTTGAAGCACAAAATTTCAATTTGTTTTTTTTTGTATTGTGACTTAAAAAAGGAGAAAACAATCGAATGACAAATATTTTTAAATCTAAAATTCAAAAAATATATATATGAAGATAGATAACCAATTTCCACCAAAAATGGCATTGATATCAAATGAAGCAGATCCTTAAGGTGAAAGACCTAGGAAACCATGAACTGAAAGGAATAATAAAATTTGAATTGCTAAGAAAATGGTTAAGATGATCAAATTGGGTTAGCAATAGAATTTGGTTTCAAAACCACAGAGAAAGAAACAATTGCTTCGGTGTGGTTTCTCGAATCTAAACGTGCTTCTATTTGATATAATATAATTTTTGTTTCAATTTACGAATTAAAAGTTGTAAAAGTTTTTTTTCTACTAAAAACTAGAGTAACCCTATAGTTTTTTGAAGAACAAAAGATTCTTTGAAAGTACAAAAAATAGAACAAGAAAAAGATACAAACAATTTAAATAAAACTACGAAATGAAAACCATAGACAAAAATAATGACAACAAAATTGAAAGAAAACACAAGTCTTGAAGGCATTATTTTTTTTTTGTTTTGTGATTTAAAAAAGCAGAAAAAAGCAAAGAACAAATACTTTTATATCTCAAATTCAAAAAATAGATCTAAGACGACTGATAACCAATTTCAACCAAAAATGGCATTGATATCAAATGAAGCAGATCCTTAAGGTGAAAGACCTAGGAAACCATAAACTCAAAATAATAACAAATAATGAATTACTAATAACATAGTTAAGATGATCAAATCGGAACCATAAAAAAGAAATATATAAAAAAATGCAATTAGATGGCATCAAACTTTAAGACGCGGGTATGTTAGGTTAGAGAGGGAATTTGGTTTCAAAACATGGAGAAATAAATAATTTCTTCGGTGTGTTTTTGGAATCTAAACGTGCTTCGAATTGAATTAATATAATTTTTGGTTAAATACAAAAATTAAAAGTTATAACAGTTTAAAGTTACAACCCTAATTAATAACTTCTATTTTTTTTTGGGACTAAAAATTGGAGTAGCCCTCTTTTTTTTTAAGAACAAAAGATTGGTTGATGGGACAAAATAAAGAACAAGAAAAAGATACAAACAATTTAAAGAAAACTACGAAATCAAATGCATAAACAAAAATAATGACAAAAAATTTGGAAGAAAACACAAGACTTGAAGCACAAAATTTCAATTTGTTTTTTTTGTTTTGTGACTTAAAAAAAGGAGAAAACAATCAAATGGCAAATATTTTTAAATCTAAAATTCAAAAAATATATATATGAAGATAGATAACCAATTTCCACCAAAAATGGCATTGATATAAAATGAAGCAGATCCTTAAGGTGAAAGATCTAGGAAACCATGAACTGAAAGGAATAATAAAATTTGAATTGCTAAGAACATGGTTAAGATGATCAAATCGGGTTAGCAATAGAATTTGGTTTCAAAACCACAGAGAAAGAAACAATTGCTTCGGTGTGGTTTCTCAATCTAAACGTGCTTCTATTTGATATAATATAATTTTTGTTTCAATTTATGAATTAAAAGTTGTAAAAGTTTTTTTTTTACTAAAAACTAGAGTAACCCTATTGTTTTTTGAAGAACAAAAGATTCTTTGAAAGTACAAAAAATAGAACAAGAAAAAGATACAAACAATTTAAATAAAACTACGAAATAAAAACCATAGACGAAAATAATGACAAAAAAATTGAAAGAAAACACAAGTCTTGAAGGCATCATTTTTTTTTGTTTTGTGATTTAAGAAAGCAGAAAAAAAGCAAAGAACAAATACTTTTATATCTCAAATTCAAAAAATAGATCTAAGACGACTGATAACCAATTTCAACCAAAAATGGCATTGATATCAAATGAAGCATATCCTTAAGGTGAAAGACCTAGGAAACCATGAACTGAAAGGAATAATAAAATTTGAATTGCTAAGAACATGGTTAAGATGATCAAATCGGGTTAGCGATATAATTTGGTTTCAAAACTACGGAGAAAGAAACAATTCTTTTGGTGTGGTTTCTCGAATCTAAACGTGCTTCTATTTGATATAATATAATATTTGTTTCAATTCACGAATTAAAAGTGGGAAAAGGTTTTTTTTTCTACTAAAAACTATAGTAACCCTATTGTTTTTTGAAGAACAAAAGATTCTTTGAAAGTACAAAAAATAGAACAGGAAAAAGGTACAAACAATTTAAATAAAACTACGAAATGAAAACCATAGACGAAAATAATGACAACAAAATTGAAAGAAAACACAAGTCTTGAAGGCATTATTTTTTTGTTTTTTTTTGTTTTATGATTTAAGAAAGTAGAAAAAAAGCAAAGAACAAATACTTTTATATCTCAAATTCAAAAAATAGATCTAAGACGTCAGATAACCAATTTTAACCAAAAATGGCATTTATATCAAATGAAGTAGATCCTTAAGGTGAAAGACCTAGGAAACCATGAACTCAAAATAATAACAAATAATGAATTGCTAAGAACATACTTGAGATGATCAAATCGGAACCATAAAAAAGAAGAATATAAAAAAAATGCAATTTGATGGCATCAAACTTTAAGACGTGGGTATGTTTGTTAGAGAGGGAATTTGGTTTCAAAACATGGAGAAATAAATAATTGCTTCGGTGTGTTTTTGGAATCTAAACGTGCTTCGAATTGAATTAATATAATTTTTGGTTCAATACACAAATTAAAAGTTAAAACAGTTGAAAGTTACAACCCTAATTAATAACTTATATTTCTTTTTGGGACTAAAAATTGGAGTAGCCCTCTTTTTTTTTTGAAGAACAAAAGATTGGTTGATGGGACAAAATAAAGAACAAGAAAAAGATACAAACAATTTAAAGAAAACTACGAAATGAAATGCATACACAAAAATAATGACAAAAAATTTGGAAGAAAACACAAGACTTGAAGCACAAAATTTCAATTTGTTTTTTGTGTTTTGTGACTTAAAAAAAGGAGAAAACAATCAAATGACAAATATTTTTAAATCTAAAATTCAAAAAATATATATATGAATATAGATAACCAATTTCCACCAAAAATGGCATTGATATCAAATGAAGCAGATCCTTAAGGTGAAAGATCTAGGAAACCATGAACTGAAAGGAATAATAAAATTTGAATTTCTAAGAACATAGTTAAGATGAACAAAATCTGGTAAGAAATAGAATTTGGTTTCAAAACCATGGAGAAATAAACATTTCCTTTGTTGTGTTTTTTGGAATCTAAACGTGCTTCGATTTGATATAATATAATTTTTGTTTCAATTCACGAATTAAAAGTGGGAAAAGGTTTTTTTTCTACTAAAAACTAGAGTAACCCTATTGTTTTTTGAAGAACAAAAGATTCTTTGAAAGTACAAAAAATAGAACAAGAAAAAGATACAAACAATTTAAATAAAACTACGAAATGAAATCCATAGACGAAAATAATGACAACAAAATTGAAAGAAAACAGAAGTCTTGAAGGCATTATTTTTTTGTTTTTTTAAGAAAGTAGAAAAAAAGCAAAGAACAAATACTTTTATATCTCAAATTCAAAAAGTAGATCTAAGACGACAGATAACCAATTTTAACCAAAAATGGAATTTATATCAAATGAAGCACATCCTTAAGGTGAAAGACCTAGGAAACCATGAACTCAAAATAATAACAAATAATGAATTGCTAAGAACATAGTTAAGATGATCAAATTGGAACCATAAAAAAGAAGAATATAAAAAAAATGCAATTAGATGGCATCAAAATTTAAGACGTGGGTATGTTAGGTTAGAGAGGGAATTTGGTTTCAAAACATGGAGAAATAAATAATTGCTTCGTGTGTTTTTGGAATCTAAACGTGCTTCGAATTGAATTAATATAATTTTTGGTTCAATACACAAATTAAAAGTTATAACAGTTTAAAGTTACAACCCTAATTAAAAACTTATATTTTTTTTGGACTAAAAACTGGATAACCCTCTTGTTTTTTGAAGAACAAAAGATTGGTTGATGGGACAAAACAAAGATTAAAAAAATGCTGTAAACAATTTAAAGAAAACGAAAAAATGAAATGCGTAGATGAAAATAATGACAAAAAAATTGGAAGAAAATACAAGACTTGAAGCAAAAAATTTCCATTTCTTTTTTTGTGTTTTGTGACTTAAGAAAGCAGAAAACAATCAACGGAAATATATTTTTTAATCTCAAATTCAAAATATATATATATGAAGATAGATAACCAATTTCCACCAAAAATGGCATTCATATCAAAATGTAGCAGATCCTTAAGGTGAAAGACCTAGGAAACCATGAACTGAAAGGAATAATAAAATTTGAATTGCTAAGAACATGGTTAAGATGATCAAATCGGTTAGCGATAGAATTTGGTTTCAAAACCACGGAGAAATAAACATTTCCTTCGATGTGTTTTTTGGAAACTAAACGTGCTTCGATTTGATATAATATAATTTTTGTTTCAATTCACGAATTAAAAGTGGGAAAAGGTTTTTTTTTCTACTAAAAATTAGAGTAACCCTATTGTTTTTTGAAGAACAAGAGATTCTTTGAAAGTACAAAAAATAGAACAAGAAAAAGATACAAACAATTTAAATAAAACTACAAAATGAAATCCATAGACGAAAATAATGACAACAAAATTGAAAGAAAACACAAGTCTTGAAGGCATTATTTTTTTGTTTTTTTTTGTTTTGTGATTTAAGAAAGCAGAAAAAAAGCAAAGAACAAATACTTTTATATCTCAAATTCAAAAAATAGATCTAAGACGAAAGATAACCAATTTCAACCAAAAATGGCATTGATATCAAATGAAGCAGATCCTTAAGGTGAAAGACCTAGGAAACCATGAACTCAAAATAATAACAAATAATGAATTGCTAAGAACATAGTTAAGATGATCAAATCGGAACCATAAAAAAGAAGAATATAAAAAAAATGCAATTTGATGGCATCAAACTTTAAGACGTGGGTATGTTAGGTTAGAGAGGGAATTTGGTTTCAAAACATGGAGAAATAAATAATTGCTTCGGTGTGTTTTTGGAATATAAACGTGCTTCGAATTGAATTAATATAATTTTTGGTTCAATACACAAATTAAAAGTTATAACAGTTTAAAGTTACAACCCTAATTAATAACTTCTATTTTTTTTTGGGACTAAAAATTGGAGTAGCCCTCTTTTTTTTTTTTTGAAGAACAAAAGATTGGTTGATGGGACAAAATAAAGAAAAAGAAAAAGATACAAACAATTTCAAGAAAACTACGAAATGAAATGCATACAAAAAAATAATGACAAAAAAATTGGAAGAAAACACAAGACTTGAAGCACAAAATTTCAATTTGTTTTTTGTGTTTTGTGACTTAAAAAAGGAGAAAACAATCGAATGACAAATATTTTTAAATATAAAATTTATAAAATATATATATGAAGATAGATAACCAATTTCCACCAAAAATGGCATTGATATAAAATGAAGCAGATCCTTAAGGTGAAAGACCTAGGAAACCCTGAACTGAAAGGAATAATAAAATTTGAATTGCTAAGAAAATGGTTAAGATGATCAAATTGGGTTAGCGATAGAATTTCGTTTCAAAACCACGGAGAAAGAAACAATTTCTTCGGTGTGGTTTCTCGAATCTAAACGTGCTTCTATTTGATATAATATAATTTTTGTTTCAATTTACGAATTAAAAGTTGTAAATTGTTTTTGTTGTACTAAAAACTAGAGTAACCCTATTGTTTTTTGAAGAACAAAAGATTCTTTAAAAGTACAAAAAACAGAACAAGAAAAAGATACATACAATTTAAATAAAACTTCGAAATGAAATCCATAGACGAAAATAATGACAACAAAATAGAAAGAAAACACAAGTCTTGAAGGCATTATTATTTTTTGTTTTTTTTTGTTTTGTCATTTAAGAAAGCAGAAAAAAGCAAAGAACAAATACTTTTATATCTCAAATTCAAAAAATAGATCTAAGACGTCAGATAACCAATTTCAACCAAAAATGGCATTGATATCAAATGAAGCAGATCCTTAAGGTGAAAGACATAGGAAACCATGAACTCAAAATAATAACAAATAATGAATTTCTAAGAACATAGTTAAGATGATCAAATCGGAACCATAAAAAAGAAGAATATAAAAAAAATGCAATTAGATGGCATTAAACTTTAAGACGTGGGTATGTTAGGTTAGAGAGGGAATTTGGTTTCAAAACATGGAGAAATAAATAATTGCTTCGGTGTGTTTTTGGAATATAAACGTGCTTCGAATTGAATTAATATAATTTTTGGTTCAATACACAAATTAAAAGTTATAACAGTTTAAAGTTACAACCCTAATTAATAACTTCTATTTTTTTTGGGACTAAAAATTGGAGTAGCCCTCTTTTTTTTTTTTTTGAAGAACAAAAGATTGGTTGATGGGACAAAATAAAGAACAAGAAAAAGATACAAAAAATTTTCGAGAAAACTACGAAATGAAATGCATACAAAAAAATAATGACAAAAAAATTGGAAGAAAACACAAGACTTGAAGCACAAAATTTCAATTTGTTTTTTGTGTTTTGTGACTTAAAAAAGGAGAAAACAATCGAATGACAAATATTTTTAAATCTAAAATTTATAAAATATATATATGAAGATAGACAACCAATTTCCACCAAAAATGGCATTGATATAAAATGAAGCAGATCCTTAACGTGAAAGACCTAGGAAACCCTGAACTGAAAGGAATAATAAAATTTGAATTGCTAAGAAAATGGTTAAGATGATCAAATTGGGTTAGCGATAGAATTTCGTTTCAAAACCACGGAGAAAGAAACAATTTCTTCGGTGTGGTTTCTCGAATCTAAACGTGCTTCTATTTGATATAATATAATTTTTGTTTCAATTTACGAATTAAAAGTTGTAAATTGTTTTTGTTCTACTAAAAACTAGAGTAACCCTATTGTTTTTTGAAGAACAAAAGATTCTTTGAAAGTACAAAAAACAGAACAAGAAAAAGATACATACAATTTAAATAAAACTACGAAATGAAATCCATAGACGAAAATAATGACAACAAAATTGAAAGAAAACACAAGTCTTGAAGGAATTATTTTTTTTTGTTTTTTTTTGTTTTGTCATTTAAGAAAGCAGAAAAAAAGCAAAGAACAAATACTTTTATATCTCAAATTCAAAAAAATAGATCTAAGACGTCAGATAACCAATTTCAACCAAAAA
Organism: Hippophae rhamnoides; assembly: GCA_033030585.1. Classification (NCBI taxonomy): domain Eukaryota; kingdom Viridiplantae; phylum Streptophyta; class Magnoliopsida; order Rosales; family Elaeagnaceae; genus Hippophae; species Hippophae rhamnoides. The sequence goes on along the minus strand of CM065429.1, from coordinate 41,550,610 downwards.
TGGCATTGATATCAAATGAAGCAGATCCTTAAGGTGAAAGACATAGGAAACCATGAACTCAAAATAATAACAAATAATGAATTTCTAAGAACATAGTTAAGATGATCAAATCGGAACCATAAAAAAGAAGAATATAAAAAAAATGCAATTAGATGGCATTAAACTTTAAGACGTGGGTATGTTAGGTTAGAGAGGGAATTTGGTTTCAAAACATGGAGAAATAAATAATTGCTTCGGTGTGTTTTTGGAATATAAACGTGCTTCGAATTGAATTAATATAATTTTTGGTTCAATACACAAATTAAAAGTTATAACAGTTTAAAGTTACAACCCTAATTAATAACTTCTATTTTTTTTGGGACTAAAAATTGGAGTAGCCCTCTTTTTTTTTTTGAAGAACAAAAGATTGGTTGATGGGACAAAATAAAGAACAAGAAAAAGATACAAACAATTTCGAGAAAACTACGAAATGAAATGCATACAAAAAAATAATGACAAAAAAATTGGAAGAAAACACAAGACTTGAAGCACAAAATTTCAATTTGTTTTTTGTGTTTTGTGACTTAAAAAAGGAGAAAACAATTGAATGACAAATATTTTTAAATCTAAAATTCATAAAATATATATATGAAGATAGATAACCAATTTCCAACAAAAATGGCATTGATATCAAAAGAAGTAGATCCTTAAGGTGAAAGACGTAGGAAACCATGAACTGAAAGGAATAATAAAATTTGAATTGCTAAGAAAATGGTTAAGATGATCAAATCGGGTTAGCGATAGAATTTGGTTTCAAAACCACGTAGAAAGAAACAATTTCTTCGGTGTGGTTTCTCGAATCTAAACGTGCTTCTATTTGATATAATATAATTTTTGTTTCAATTCACGAATTAAAAGTGGTAAAAGTTTTTTTTTCTACTAAAAACTAGAGTAACCCTATTGTTTTTTGAAGAACAAAGATTCTTTGAAAGTACAAAAAATAGAACAAGAAAAAGATACAAACAATTTAAATAAAACTACGAAATGAAATCCATAGACGAAAATAATGACAACAAAATTGAAAGAAAACACAAGTCTTGAAGGCATTATTTTTTTGTTTTTTTTTTGTTTTGTGATTTACGAAAGCAGAAAAAAAGCAAAGAACAAATACTTTTATATCTCAAATTCAAAAAATAGATCTAAGACGAAAGATAACCAATTTCAACCAAAAATGGCATTGATATCAAATGAAGCAGATCCTTAAGGTGAAAGAACTAGGAAACCATGAACTCAAAATAATAACAAATAATGAATTGCTAAGAACATAGTTAAGATTATCAAATCGGAACCATAAAAAAGAAGAATATAAAAAAAATGCAATTAGATGGCATCAAACTTTAAGACGTGGGTATGTTAGGATAGAGAGGGAATTTGGTTTCAAAACATGGAGAAATAAATAATTGCTTCGTGTGTTTTTGGAATCTAAACGTGCTTCGAATTGAATTAATATAATTTTTGGTTCAATACACAAATTAAAAGTTATAACAGTTTAAAGTTACAACCCTAATTAATAACTTCTATTTTTTTTGGACTAAAAACTGGATAGCCCTCTTGTTTTTTGAAGAACAAAAGATTGGTTGATGGGACAAAACAAAGATTAAAAAAATGCTGTAAACAATTTAAAGAAAACGACAAAATGAAATGCGTAGATGAAAATAATGACAAAAAAATTGGAAGAAAACACAAGACTTGAAGCACAAAATTTCCATTTCTTTTTTTGTGTTTTGTGACTTAAAAAAGGAGAAAACAATCGAATGACAAATATTTTTAAAACTAAAATTCAAAAAATATATATATGAAGATAGATAACCAATTTCCACCAAAAATGGCATTGATAACAAATGAAGAAGATCCTTAAGGTGAAAGACCTAGGAAACCATGAACTGAAAGGAATAATTAACTTTTTTTTTACTAACTTAATTAACTTAGATTTTTTTAACTTAACTTAATTAACTTAGATTTTTTAATTCACTTAACTTAATTAACCTTTTCTTTAAACTTAATTAACTTAGATTTTCATTAACTTAAATTTTTATTTAACTTAACTTAATAACATGAAAAGTAAATATCTAAGGGAGTTTTGTCTAGGAGACTAGTTCTTGGAAGCCTTTGTGCCACTAGTCTTTCCTGGGAACGTTGTTTTGTCTAGGAGGATGGTTTTTAAGGAGCCTTTGCACCATCATTATTTCCTGGGAGCACTCTTGGTTAATACTGATTATGTTTTTTTTTCTTAAAAACAAAAACAAAAAAAAAACAAAAATTTCTGAACTATCTCCAAAATTTTAAAGTTTTAATTACAATCTAAGGAGTTAGTTACTTTGTTTGATCTAGGTACAATTGTGTTTTAATGACTTAATTATTTGATTTGCACCTAGATGTGGGTTATCTAAAAATGTCAAAGTATGCCTCTAGTTTTAAGTACATAAAGAAATTTGAAAATCAATAGGGCATGACTGAAAAAGTATAGGTAGACAACCTTGTCTTACCTGAAGGTTTGATTGACTCAATGATGAAGGGACATTGAGTTTACTTAAAATGCAATCCCCAAGTTACGTCTTGCTAAGACGTTAAACTAAGCGCTGGATGGGAGGCAACCCATCATTTTAGGTAATTTTCTTTTATTTCTTTTATTTACTTAATTATTTTATTTTAATTACATGTGAATATTTTTTAAATTTTTAAAACTAAAAATATTTGTTAAGATGTTAGAAGTTCACAGCGATTTGTCTGTATACACTTTAATGATGAATATGATGGATGCCCCTCCATTTTCCATTACTACTTGCACATTCTCAGGAAATAGGTAATCTTTCTTCTCTTTTCTCTTTATCTTTAATTTACAGTTGTTACATTGAGGACAATGTAAGTTCTAGGTTGGGGGTGGTGAAAAGTTACCATGTTTAATTAAAAAAAAAGTTTTAACAATATAAAAATAAAAAAAAATAAAAAAATAAAAAAATAAAAAATATACTTTTTCATTTTTTGTGTGTTTGGTTTTATTTCTATTTTGTGTGATTTAGTAATTTTTGAAAAAGAAAAAAAAATTTCTTACAAAAATTATCATTTCTTTAAATCAAATTTAAGTAAATAGTTAAGTCTTTTGTACTGTTAGATTAATTTTTGAAAACATATCATGAAATATTTTGTAATTATTTTTGATAATTAGTTAGTTTTTGTCATAACTAGTATTTCTTGATAAGATGTAGAAATTATATTAAACCTAAAATCGGTGTTTATGAATTTTTTTAGTGGAGACTACCTTTGTGAGATATAATTTGAGCCTAATTTCCTTTATTCAGAGTGAAATATATATTTTTTCTACTCCAAACACATTTCTTATTTCTTCAAATTTTTAGATGATCTCTATAGGTATTAGCATTGAATGTATGAATTTTTTTTCTCATCTTAATAGAGTATCATATATATTTTTTATTATTTTTGCTTAGATTAAATGATTTGAGTAGAAATGGATAGTATATGCTTATATCTCGCTCATGCATGACGGCTACAAAAAAAAAGACATATCTGGGGTTACCTAAACCAAGATCAAACAGAAAAGCCACAAAATTAACCACTCACCTAAATAAAAAAAAGTACAATCTTTACATGGGTTGACTCTCTAAAATACATATATTGAGAAATATCTTCAGAAAAAAATAGAGAGATAAAGAATATATAGTATAATCTACATACTATAACCCACATTGCCTACAAAGTTGTGAGTAAAAGTTAATTACAAAAGAAAGATATAGGAAATAATTCCCTAAAAAGTCATTGCACTCTCTTCATTTGTAAAAGGCATATATCTTGAAATTCTTTCTTAATGATTTTGATTTATGCATGAAAATAATTTTTATATATGATATCTTTATAATTTATACATTTGATTCCTTTCATGAGATCAATGTTAAAATAACACTTTGAGCCTTTATTCTTTATACATATGCGAACATATTAGTTCATTTCTATACATCAACTCTTTCGCATATAAATTAGTATGAGTGTTTGAACCCATAGGATTCAGTGTTTTGAGAGTATTGACTTGTGAGGAATAGAGTCAAAGTGAATTCTGATTCATGACACTAAAATTGGGTGAAATTAAATTGATGCATTTTTGACATGAAATATGAAAATGATTTTCGACTAATTATTATAATAAATCATGATTGTTTAAAGAGATTAAAATAACTTATGCTTGAGATTTTAATTATGATCTTAAAGGAGATTAAAAAGTATGAGACATTTTTGTGAGATGTTGTTAATTTGTGATTTTGTTGTAAATTTAATTTTTAAGTTGTTTGTTTTTATTGTTTCTTTTGATTTTTACATTTAGTTCAATGTTTGTGGGTATCATTACTGAAAACCCTCACGAGACTCAAACTCGTCCACTAGGGAAACCTAGGGGTTTAAAGGCTTGTTGCATAGGCTAAATGCAACCGTGTCAATCCACGGAAGTGATTTAGGATAGTTTAATTTTTAGTTTTTATCGCTTCTCTTGCTAAGGAACTAGCAAGAAGTTGGTTGGGGGTTGTGATGAGTGCTCAAAAAGCACTAAAATAACCATGATTTTATGCACATTAATTGATTGAAAATATATATATTTATATGTTTTATCATATATTTATATAAATTTGTCTTTTTCGGAATCACGTGTATTTTTATTGTTTTTCAGGTATTTCGGCTTAAAAACACAATTTAAAGACTCAAAGAGGAATACTTGAAGCAATACATCACAAATATATTAATAAATAAGTGGGAAAAGGTCAAAAAACATGGAAAAATTGGACAAAATGGGTCAAAAAGGTAAAAAATGTCAAAAAGACGGAAATCGCGTCGGTTGCCCGCTACAAGGCAGCCCAACGCCTCAAATACCTGGCACTATTCACGCTACTGAGGCGCACGCAATGACAGCACATAGCGCGGTGCCCAAGCCCTTCTCGCGCCCAACGCCTTTTTCGCCCCATTTTTCACGTGCGTACCGCTCATGACGTCATGCTGACGTCATTAATGACCTCATCATTTCCATTACGCATTTTTACATTTTTTAACATTTTTTTAACATTTTTTACTCATTTTTTTCTCTCCATCCTCACCTATAAATACCCCTCTTCCCTTCACTTCAAAAACACCTCAAAACACACTTCTCTCTTCTTAGTTTTTCTTATGTTTTAGCTAGTTTCTCTTAGTTTTAGAGTTCTTCCCTCTTTGGGAAGAACTAGTTTCAATAAATGGGAGTGCAAATTCCGCTTGGAGGTTTTCTAGCAACGGGAATGGCATCAAAGTACTGTAAGAATTTTATTTTCTTTGCAGTTATTTTTTATGCTTTATTCTTACATGTTATTTTAATTTTTCTGTGATTAAATTTAACTGTGCTAGCTGTTTGTAAAAATGATATAATAATAATGTTGTTATGCTTGCGAAATATTAAATAGGTAAAAATCTCTAAAATGAATTGATTTTATTTTTATTCAAGATTTTATATTAAGAATGTTAGAGAGAAATATATTATTTTTCATTACAAACTTAAATCTGAAAATTAGATTTTAAGGTTTAGTTATCGATTCGATTTAGAGTAGTGCTCTTTTATTTTTTGGTACAATCACCCGGTAGTTAGAGTGAAGCTCTATTTCAAAAGTTTTTATAAGAATTATTATCTGAAAATGTATTGACAACACGTTTTCAGTAGTGGTTTTAAAACTTGAAAGTTAGTACTCGGATAACTAAATTCTTAGGTTTAATTTGGACACCTTGAATAAAGTTTAAACTGTCTAACCCCACCAAAGGTGGCATTTAAATGGTTCATTTTCAATCTCTTAGAAAAAGGAATTAATTTAATTAATCAAATTGGTTATCAACCCCACTCATAGGTGTTAATTGATTTGTTTAGTTAACAAAGAATATGTAACCCCACCAAAGGTGGTATTCATACAAAAAAGGGAGAATCAATAAATATCAATTCATATCTTTAATAACCTAAATAATATGAGCACGCATAATTAACTTAGTTATTATATCCATAAATACTCCACTATTATAAATGATAAAATTTGCATAAATATTTATTGAATCTATGTTTATTTTTATGTTAGTAGATTAAAAACATAAAACCCAAAATATCGTGACAGAATGTTTAGGATCGGCGATGCCGGTTTTCGCCCATCAAAGTTTTTGACAATCCCGATTCTGCTAATCAAGTTTTTGGAGCCATTGCGGGGATGGCATCAAAGTTTTTGACAATCCCGATTCTGCTCATCAATAGACGTACTTCGATTTGATATATATTATTTTTGTTTCAATTCACGAATTAAAAGTTTTAAAATTTTAAAGTTGCAACCCCAATTAATAACTTCTTTTTTTATTAATTAAAAACTTTAGTATCCCTCTTTTATTTTGTAGAACAAAATATTGGTTGTTGGTACAAAAAAACATAAAAAGAAAAAGATATAATGAATTTGAAGACAACTATGGAATGAAATCCATAGACGAAAATGATGACAACAAAATTGAAAGAAAACACAAGACTTGAAGCACAAAATTTCTTCATTGTCTTTTTCTTAAGAAAGCATAAAACAATCAAAGGAAAAATATTCTTTAATCTCCAATTCAAAAAATATTTACGGAAGATAGATAACCAACTTCCACAAAAAATGGCATTGATATCAAATGATGTGGATCCTTGAGGTGAAAGACCTAGGAAACCATAAACACAAAGGAATAAGAAATATTGAATTGCTAAGAACATAGTTAAGATGAAAAAAATCGAGTAAGAGATGGAATTTGGTTTCAAAACCACGGAGAAATAAACATTTCCTTCGTTGTGTTTTTTGGAATCTAAACGTGCTTCGATTTGATATAATATAATTTTTGTTTCAATTCACGAATTAAAAGTTATAAGAGTTTAAACTTGCAACCCCAATTTATAACTTCTTTTTTTTATTAAAAATAGGAGTAAACCACTTGTTTTTTGAAGAACAAAATATTGGTTGATGGTACAAAAAAAAGAACAAGAAAAATATAAATGAATTTGAAGAAAACTACGGAATGAAATTCATAGACAAAAATAATGAGAACAAAATTGGTAGAAAACACAAGACTTGAAGCCCAAAATTTCTTTCTTTTTTTTTACTTAAGAAAGCCGAAAACAATCAAAGGAAAAATATTTTTTAATCTCAAATTCAAAAAATATTTATATGAAGAAAGATGACCAATTTCCATCTAAATTGGCATTGATATAAAACGATGCGGATCCTTAAGGTGAAAGACATAGGAAACCATGAACTCAAAGGAATAAGAAATATTGAATTGCTAATTACATTGTTAAAATGATCAAATTGGATAAGAGATAGAATTTGGTTTCAAAAGCCCGGAGAAATAAACAATTTTTTCGGTATGTTTTTTGGAATCTTGACGTGCTTCGATGTGATATAATATAATTTTTGTTTCAATTCACGAATTAAAAGTTTTAAAATTTTAAAGTTGCAACCCCAATTAATAACTTCTTTTTTTATTAATTAAAAACTTTAGTAACCCTCTTTTATTTTGTAGAACAAAATATTTGTTGTTGGTACAATAAAACATAAAAAGAAAAAGATACAATAAATTTGAAGACAACTATGGAATCAAATTCATAAACGAAAATGATGACAACAAAATTGGTAGAAAACACAAGACTTGAAGCACAAGATTTCTTTATTTGTTTTTACTTAAGAAAGTATAAAACAATCAAAGGACAAATATTTTTTAATCTCCAATTCAAAAAATATTTATATGAATATAGATAACCAATTTCCACAAAAAATGGCATTGATATCAAATTATGTGGATCCTTGAGGTGAAAGACCTTGGAAACCACAAACTCAAAGGAATAAGATATATAGAATTACTAAGAACATAGTTAAGATGATCAAATTGGGTAAGAGATGGAATTTGGTTAAAAAACCTAGGAGAAATAAACAATGGTTTCGTGTGTTTTTTGGAATCTAAACGTGCTTCGACTTGATATAATATAATTTTTGTTATAATTCACGAATAAAAAGTTATAAAAGTTTAAAGTAGCAACCCCAATTAATAACTTTATTTTATATTAAAAACAGTAGTAACTCTCTTGTTTTTTGAAGAAAACAATATTGGTTGATGGTACAAAAAAAAGAACAAAAAAAGGATACAATGAATTTGAAGAAAACTCTGGAATATAATCCAAAGATGAAAATAATGAGAACAAAATTGGTAGAAAACACAAGACTTGAAGCCCGAAATTTGTTTCGTTTTTTTACTTAAGAAAGCCGACAACAATCAAAGGACAAATATGTTTTAATCTCAAATTCAAAAAATATTTATATGAAGAAAGATAACCAATTTGCACCTAAAATGGCATTGATATAAAACGATGCGGATCCTTAAGGTGAAAGACATAGGAAACCACGAACTCAAAGGAATAAGAAATATTGAATTGCTAAGGACATTGTTAAGATGATCAGATCGGTTAAGAGATAGTTTTTTGTTTTAAAAATCCCGGAGAAATATACAATTTCTTTCGTGTGTTTTTTCGAATATAGACGTGCTTCGATTTGATATAATATTATTTTTGTTTCGATTCGCGAATTAAAAGTTTTAAAATTTTAAAGTTGCATCCCCAATTAAAAAATTATTTTTTTATTAATTAAAAACTTTGGAAACCCCCTTTTATTTTGTAGAACAAAATATTGGTTGTTGGTACAAAAAAACATAAAAAGAAAATGATACAATGAATTTGAAGAAAACTATGGAATGAAATCCATAGACGAAAATGATGACAATAAAATTGGAAGAAAACACAAGACTTGAAGCACAAAATTTCTTTATTGTCTTTTTGTTAAGAAAGCAGAAAACAATCAAAGGACAAATATTCTTTAATCTCCAATTCAAAAAATATTTATAGAAGATAGATAACCAGCTTCCACAAAAAATGGAATTGATATCAAATGATGTGGATCCTTGAGTTGAAAGACCTAGGAAACCACAAACTCAAAGGAATAAGAAATATTGAATAACTAAGAACATAGTTAAGATGATCAAATTGGGTAAGAGATGGATTTTCGTTAAAAAACCTAGGAGAAATAAACAATGGTTTCGCGTGTTTTTTGGAATCTAAACGTGCTTCGACTTGATGTAATATAATTTTTGTTTTAATTCACGAATTAAAAGTTATAAAAGTTTAAATTTGCAACCCCAACTAATAACTTCTTTTTTTATATTAAAAATAGGAGTAACTCTCTTGTTTTTTGAAGAACAAAATATTGGTTGATGGTACAAAAAAAAGAACAAAAAAAAGATACAATGAATTTGAAGAAAACTCCGGAATATAATCCAAAGATGAAAATAATGAGAACAAAATTGGTAGAAAACACAAGACTTGAAGCCCAAAATTTGTTGCTTTGTTTTTTTACTTAAGAAAAGCCAAAAACAATCAAAGGAGAAATATATTTTAATCTCAAATTCAAAAAATATTTATATGAAGAAAGATAACCAATTTCCACCTAAAATCGCATTGATGTAAAACGATGCGGATCCTTAAGGTGAAAGACATAGGAAACCACGAACTCAAAATAATAAGAAATATTGAATTGCTAAGGACATTGTTAAGATGATCAGATCGGGTAAGAGATAGTTTTTTGGTTTGAAAACCCCGGAGAAATAAACAATTTCTTTAGTGTGTTTTTTGGAATATAGACATGCTTCGATTTGATATAATATTATTTTTGTTTCAATTCACGAATTAAAAGTTTTAAAATTTTAAATTTGCAACCCCAATTAATAACTTATTTTTTTTATTAATTAAAAACTTTAGTAACCCTCTTTTATTTTGTAGAACAAAATATTTGTTTTTGGTACAAAAAAACATAAAAAGAAAAAGATACAATGAATTTGAAGACAACTATGGAATGAAATTCATAGACGAAAATGATGACAACAAAATTGTAAGAAAACACAAGACTTGAAGCACAAGATTTCTTTATTTTTTTTCTTAAGAAAGTATAAAACAATCAAAGGACAAATATTTTTTAATCTCCAATTCAAAAAATATTTAGGGAAGATAGATAACCAACTTCCACAAAAAATGGCATTAATATCAAATGATGTGGATCCTTAAGTTGAAAGACCTAGGAAACCACAAACTCAAAGGAATAAGAAATATTGAATTACTAAGAACATAGTTAAGATAATCAAATTGGGTAAGAGATGGAATTTGGTTAAAAAACCAAGGAGAAATAAACATTGGCTTCGGTGTGTTTTTTGGAATCGAACCGTGCTTCGACTTGATATAATATAATTTTTGTTTTAATTCATGAATTAAAAGTTAGAAAAGTTTGAAGTTGCAACCCCAATTAATAACTTCTTTTTTTATATTAAAAACAGGAGTAACTCTCTTGTTTTTTGAAGAACAAAATATTGGTTAATGGTACCAAAAAAAGAACAAAAAAAAGATACAATGAATTTGAAGAAAACTCCGGAATAAAATCCATAGATGAAAATAATGAGAACAAAATTGGTAGAAAACACAGGACTTGAAGCCCAAAATTTGTTTGTTTTTTTTAACATAAGAAAGTCGAAAACAATCAAAGGACAAATATTTTTTAATCTCAAATTCAAAAAATATTTATATGAAGAAAGATAACCAATTTCCACCTAAAATGGCATTGATATAAAACGATGCGGATCCTTAAGGTGAAAGACATAGGAAACCACGAACTCAAAGGAATAAGAAATATTGAATTGCTAAGGACATTGTTAAGATGATCAGATCGGTTAAGAGATAGTTTTTTGTTTTAAAAATCCCGGAGAAATATACAATTTCTTTCGTCTGTTTTTTCGAATATAGACGTGCTTCGATTTGATATAATATTATTTTTGTTTCGATTCGCGAATTAAAAGTTTTAAAATTTTAAAGTTGCATCCCCAATTAAAAAATTATTTTTTTATTAATTAAAAACTTTGGAAACCCCCTTTTATTTTGTAGAACAAAATATTGGTTGTTGGTACAAAAAAACATAAAAAGAAAAATATACAATGAATTTGAAGACAACTATGGAATGAAATTCATAGACGAAAATGATGACAACAAAATTGTAAGAAAACACAAGACTTGAAGCACAAGATTTCTTTATTTTTTTTCTTAAGAAAGTATAAAACAATCAAAGGACAAATATTTTTTAATCTCCAATTCAAAAAATATTTATATGAATATAGATAACCAATTTCCACAAAAAATGGCATTGATATCAAATTATGTGGATCCTTGAGGTGAAAGACCTAGGAAACCACAAACTCAAAGGAATAAGAAATATTGAATTACTAAGAACATAGTTAAGATGATCAAATTGGGTAAGAGATGGAATTTGGTTAAAAAACCAAGGAGAAATAAACAATGGCTTCGGTGTGTTTTTTGGAATCTAAACGTGCTTAAACTTGATATAATATTATTTTTGTTTTAATTCATGAATTAAAAGTTAGAAAAGTTTGAAGTTGCAACCCCAATTAATAACTTCTTTTTTATATTAAAAACAGGAGTAACTCTCCTCTTTTTAGAAGAACAAAATATTGGTTGATGGTACAAAAAAAAGATACAATGAATTTGAAGAAAACTCCGGAATATAATCCAAAGATGAAAATAATGAGAACAAAATTGGTAGAAAACACAAGACTTGAAGCCCAAAATTTGTTTCTTCTTTTTTTTACTTAAGAAAGCCGAAAACAATCAAAGGACAATTATTTTTTAATCTCAAATTCAAAAAATATTTATATGAAGAAAGATAACCGATTTCCACCTAAAATGGCATTGATATAAAATGATGCGGATCCTTAAGGTGAAAGATATAGGAAACCACGAACTCAAAGGAATAAGAAATATTGAATTGCTAAGGACATTGTTAAGATGATCAGATCGGGTAAGAGATAGAATTTGGTTTAAAAACCCCCAGAGAAATATACAATTTCTTTCGTGTGTTTTTTGGAATATAGACGTGCTTCGATTTGATATAATATTATTTTTGTTTCGATTCGCGAATTAAAAGTTTTAAAATTTTAAAGTTGCAACCCCAATTAATAAATTCTTTTTTTATTAATTAAAAACTTTAGTAACCCCCTTTTATTTTGTAGAACAAAATATTGGTTGTTGGTACAAAAAAACATAAAAAGAAAATGATACAATGAATTTGAAGAAAACTATGGAATGAAATCCATAGACGAAAATGATGACAACAAAATTGGAAGAAAACACAAGACTTGAAGCACAAAATTTCTTTATTGTCTTTTACTTAAGAAAGCATAAAACAATCAAAGGACAAATATTCTTTAATCTCCAATTCAAAAAATATTTATGGAAGATAGATAACCAACTTCCACAAAAAATGGCATTGATATCAAATGATGTGGATCCTTGAGGTGAAAGACATAGGAAACCACGAACTCAAAGGAATAAGAAATATTGAATTGCTAAGGACATTGTTAAGATGATCAGATCGGGTAAGAGATAGAATTTGGTTTAAAAACCCCCAGAGAAATATACAATTTCTTTCGTGTGTTTTTTGGAATATAGACGTGCTTCGATTTGATATAATATTGTTTTTGTTTCGATTCGCGAATTAAAAGTTTTAAAATTTTAAAGTTGCAACCCCAATTAATAAATTCTTTTTTTATTAATTAAAAACTTTACTAACCCCCTTTTATTTTGTAGAACAAAATATTGGTTGTTGGTACAACAAAACATAAAAAGAAAATGATACAATGAATTTGAAGAAAACTATGGAATGAAATCCATAGACGAAAATGATGACAATAAAATTGGAAGAAAACACAAGACTTGAAGCACAAAATTTCTTTATTGTCTTTTTGTTAAGAAAGCATAAAACAATCAAAGGACAAATATTCTTTAATCTGCAATTCAATATATATATATATGAAGATAGATAACTAATTTCCACAAAAAATGGCATTGATATCAAATGATGTGGATCCTAAAGGTGAAAGACCTAGGATCCCATAAACTCAAAGGAATAAGAAATATTGAATTTCTAAGAACCTATTTAAGATGAACAAAATCCGGTAAGAGATAGAATTTGGTTTCAAAACCATGGAGAAATAAACAATTCATTCGTTGTGTTTTTTGGAATCTAAACGTGCTACGATTTGTTATAATATAAATTATGTTTCAATATACGAATTAAAAGTTATAATAGTTTAAACTTGCAACCCCAATTTATAATTTCTTTTTTATATTAAAAACAGGAGTAACTCTCCTGTTTTTTGAAGAACAAAATATTGGTTGATGGTACAAAAAAAAGAACAAAAAAAGGATACAATGAATTTGAAGAAAACTCCGGAATATAATCCAAAGATGAAAATAATGAGAACAAAATTGGTAGAAAACACAAGACTTGAAGCCCAAAATTTGTTTCTTTTTTTTTACTTAAGAAAGTCGAAAACAATCAAAGGACAAATATTTTATAATCTCAAATTCAAAAATTATTTATATGAAGAAAGATAACCAATTTCCACCTGAAATGGCATTGATATAAAACGATGCGGATCCTTAAGGTGAAATACATAGGAAACCACGAACTCAAAGGAATAAGAAATATTGAATTGCTAAGGACATTGTTAAGATGATCAGATCGGGTAAGAGATAGAATTTGGTTTAAAAACCCCAGAGAAATATACAATTTCTTTCGTGTGTTTTTTGGAATCTAAACGTGCTTCGATTTGATATAATATAATTTTTTTTTCAATTCGCGAATTAAAAGTTATAATAGTTTAAAATTGCAACCCCAATTAATAAATTCTTTTTTTATTAATTAAAAACTTTAGTAACCCCCTTTTATTTTGTAGAACAAAATATTGGTTGTTGGTACAAAAAAACATAAAAAGAAAATGATACAATGAATTTGAAGAAAACTACGGAATGAAATCCATAGACGAAAATGATGAGAACAAAATTGGTAGAAAACACAAGACTTGAAGCCCAAAATTTGTTTCTTTTTTTTTACTTAAGAAAGTCGAAAACAATCAAAGGACAAATATTTTATAATCTCAAATTCAAAAATTATTTATATGAAGAAAGATAACCAATTTCCACCTGAAATGGCATTGATATAAAACGATGCGGATCCTTAAGGTGAAATACATAGGAAACCACGAACTCAAAGGAATAAGAAATATTGAATTGCTAAGGACATTGTTAAGATGATCAGATCGGGTAAGAGATAGAATTTGGTTTAAAAACCCCCAGAGAAATATACAATTTCTTTCGTGTGTTTTTTGGAATATAGACGTGCTTCGATTTGATATAATATTATTTTTGTTTCGATTCGCGAATTAAAAGTTTTAAAATTTTAAAGTTGCAACCCCAATTAATAAATTCTTTTTTTATTAATTAAAAACTTTAGTAACCCCCTTTTATTTTGTAGAACAAAATATTGGTTGTTGGTACAAAAAAACATAAAAAGAAAATGATACAATGAATTTGAAGAAAACTATGGAATGAAATCCATAGACGAAAATGATGACAACAAAATTGGAAGAAAACACAAGACTTTAAGCACAAAATTTCTTTATTGTCTTTTACTTAAGAAAGCATAAAACAATCAAAGGACAAATATTCTTTAATCTCCAATTCAAAAAATATTTATGGAAGATAGATAACCAACTTCCACAAAAAATGGCATTGATATCAAATGATGTGGATCCTTGAGGTGAAAGACATAGGAAACCACGAACTCAAAGGAATAAGAAATATTGAATTGCTAAGGACATTGTTAAGATGATCAGATCGGGTAAGAGATAGAATTTGGTTTAAAAACCCCAGAGAAATATACAATTTCTTTCGTGTGTTTTTTGGAATATAGACGTGCTTCGATTTGATATAATATTATTTTTGTTTCGATTCGCGAATTAAAAGTTTTAAAATTTTAAAGTTGCAACCCCAATTAATAAATTCTTTTTTTATTAATTAAAAACTTTACTAACCCCCTTTTATTTTGTAGAACAAAATATTGGTTGTTGGTAAAACAAAACATAAAAAGAAAATGATACAATGAATTTGAAGAAAACTATGGAATGAAATCCATAGACGAAAATGATGACAATAAAATTGGAAGAAAACAAAAGACTTAAAGCACAAAATTTCTTTATTGTCTTTTACTTAAGAAAGCATAAAACAATCAAAGGACAAATATTCTTTAATCTCCAATTCAAAAAATATTTATGGAAGATAGATAACCAACTTCCACAAAAAATGGCATTGATATCAAATGATGTGGATCCTTGAGGTGAAAGACATAGGAAACCACGAACTCAAAGGAATAAGAAATATTGAATTGCTAAGGACATTGTTAAGATGATCAGATCGGGTAAGAGATAGAATTTGGTTTAAAAACCCCCAGAGAAATATACAATTTCTTTCGTGTGTTTTTTGGAATATAGACGTGCTTCGATTTGATATAATATTGTTTTTGTTTCGATTCGCGAATTAAAAGTTTTAAAATTTTAAAGTTGCAACCCCAATTAATAAATTTTTTTTTATTAATTAAAAACTTTACTAACCCCCTTTTATTTTGTAGAACAAAATATTGGTTGTTGGTACAACAAAACATAAAAAGAAAATGATACAATGAATTTGAAGAAAACTATGGAATGAAATCTATAGACGAAAATGATGACAATAAAATTGGAAGAAAACACAAGACTTGAAGCACAAAATTTCTTTATTGTCTTTTTGTTAAGAAAGCATAAAACAATCAAAGGACAAATATTCTTTAATCTCCAATTCAAAAAATATTTATGGAACATAGATAACCAACTTCCACAAAAAATGGCATTGATATCAAATGATGTGGATCCTTGAGGTGAAAGACATAGGAAACCACGAACTCAAAGGAATAAGAAATATTGAATTGCTAAGGACATTGTTAAGATGATCAGATCGGGTAAGAGATGGAATTTGGTTTAAAAACCCCAGAGAAATATACAATTTCTTTCGTGTTTTTTGGAATATAGACGTGCTTCGATTTGATATAATATTGTTTTTGTTTCGATTCGCGAATTAAAAGTTTTAAAATTTTAAAGTTGCAACCCCAATTAATAAATTCTTTTTTTATTAATTAAAAACTTTACTAACCCCCTTTTATTTTGTAGAACAAAATATTGGTTGTTGGTACAACAAAACATAAAAAGAAAATGATACAATGAATTTGAAGAAAACTATGGAATGAAATCTATAGACGAAAATGATGACAATAAAATTGGAAGAAAACACAAGACTTGAAGCACAAAATTTCTTTATTGTCTTTTTGTTAAGAAAGCATAAAACAATCAAAGGACAAATATTCTTTAATCTCCAATTCAAAAAATATTTATGGAAGATAGATAACCAACTTCCACAAAAAATGGCATTGATATCAAATGATGTGGATCCTTAAGTTGAAACACCTAGGAAACCAAAAACTCAAAGGAATAAGAAATATTGAATTACTAAGAACAAAGTTAAGATGATCAAATTGGGTAAGAGATGGAATTTGGTTAAAAAACCTAGGAGAAATAAACAATGGTTTCGTGTGTTTTTTTGGAATCTAAACGTGCTACGACTTGATATAATATAATTTTTGTTTTAATTCACGAATTAAAAGTTATAAAAGTTTAAAGTTGCAACCCCAATTAATAACTTCTTTTTTTATATTAAAAACAGGAGTAACTCTCCTGTTTTTTGAAGAACAAAATATTGGTTGATGGTACAAAAAAAAGAACAAAAAAAGGATACAATGAATTTGAAGAAAACTCCGGAATATAATCCAAAGATGAAAATAATGAGAACAAAATTGGTAGAAAACACAAGACTTGAAGCCCAAAATTTGTTTCTTTTTTTTTACTTAAGAAAGTCGAAAACAATCAAAGGACAAATATTTTTTAATCTCAAATTCAAAAATTATTTATATGAAGAAAGATAACCAATTTCCACCTAAAATGGCATTGATATAAAACGATGCGGATCCTTCAGGTGAAAGACATAGGAAACCACGAACTCAAAGGAATAAGAAATATTGAATTGCTAAGGACATTGTTAAGATGATCAGATCGGATAAGAGATAGAATTTGGTTTAAAAACCCCCAGAGAAATATACAATTTCTTTCGTGTGTTTTTTGGAATATAGACGTGCTTCGATTTGATATAATATTATTTTTGTTTCGATTCGCGAATTAAAAGTTTTAAAATTTTAAAGTTGCAACCCCAATTAATAAATTCTTTTTTTATTAATTAAAAACTTTAGTAACCCCCTTTTATTTTGTAGAACAAAATATTGGTTGTTGGTACAAAAAAACATAAAAAGAAAATGATACAATGAATTTGAAGAAAACTATGGAATGAAATCCATAGACGAAAATGATGACAACAAAATTGGAAGAAAACACAAGACTTAAAGCACAAAATTTCTTTATTGTCTTTTACTTAAGAAAGCATAAAACAATCAAAGGACAAATATTCTTTAATCTCCAATTCAAAAAATATTTATGGAAGATAGATAACCAACTTCCACAAAAAATGGCATTGATATCAAATGATGTGGATCCTTGAGGTGAAAGACATAGGAAACCACGAACTCAAAGGAATAAGAAATATTGAATTGCTAAGGACATTGTTAAGATGATCAAATCGGGTAAGAGATGGAATTTCGTTTCAAAACCATAGGGAAATAAACAATTTCTTTCGTGTGGTTTTTGGAATATAGACGTGCTTCGATTTGATATAATATTGTTTTTGTTTCGATTCGCGAATTAAAAGTTTTAAAATTTTAAAGTTGCAAACCCAATTAATAAATTTTTTTTTATTAATTAAAAACTTTACTAACCCCCTTTTATTTTGTAGAACAAAATATTGGTTGTTGGTACAACAAAACATAAAAAGAAAATGATACAATGAATTTGAAGAAAACTATGGAATGAAATCTATAGACGAAAATGATGACAATAAAATTGGAAGAAAACACAAGACTTGAAGCACAAAATTTCTTTATTGTCTTTTTCTTAAGAAAGCATAAAACAATCAAAGGACAAATATTCTTTAATCTCCAATTCAAAAAATATTTATGGAAGATAGATAACCAACTTCCACAAAAAATGGCATTGATATCAAATGATGTGGATCCTTAAGTTGAAAGACCTAGGAAACCACAAACTCAAAGGAATAAGAAATATTGAATTACTAAGAACAAAGTTAAGATGATCAAATTGGGTAAGAGATGGAATTTGGTTAAAAAACCTAGGAGAAATAAACAATGGTTTCGTGTGTTTTTTGGAATCTAAACGTGCTTCGACCTTATATAATATAATTTTTGTTATAATTCACGAATAAAAAGTTATAAAAGTTTAAAGTAGCAACCCCAATTAATAACTTCTTTTTTATATTAAAAACAGGAGTAACTCTCTTGTTTTTTGAAGAAAACAATATTGGTTGATGGTACAAAAAAAAGAACAAAAAAAGGATACAATGAATTTGAAGAAAACTCCGGAATATAATCCAAAGATGAAAATAATGAGAACAAAATTGGTAGAAAACACAAGACTTGAAGCCCAAAATTTCTTTCTTTTCCTTTTTTTTACTTAAGAAAGCCGAAAACAATCAAAGGACAAATATTTTTTAATCTGAAATTCAAAAAATATTTATATGAAGAAAGATAACCAATTTCCACCTAAAATGGCATTGATATAAAACGATCCGGATCCTTAAGGTGAAAGACATAGGAAACCACGAACTCAAAGGAATAAGAAATATTGAATTGCTAAGGATATTGTTAAGATGATCAGATCGGGTAAAAGATAGAATTTGTTTTCAAAACCCCCAGAGAAATATACAATTTCTTTCGTGTGTTTTTTGGAATATAGACGTGCTTCGATTTGATATAATATTATTTTTGTTTCGATTCGCGAATTAAAAGTTTTAAAATTTTAAAGTTGCAACCCCAATTAATAAATTCTTTTTTTATTAATTAAAAACTTTAGTAACCCCCTTTTATTTTGTAGAACAAAATATTGGTTGTTGGTACAAAAAAACATAAAAAGAAAATGATACAATGAATTTGAAGAAAACTATGGAATGAAATCCATAGACGAAAATGATGACAACAAAATTGGAAGAAAACACAAGACTTGAAGCACAAAATTTCTTTATTGTCTTTTACTTAAGAAAGCATAAAACAATCAAAGGACAAAGATTCTTTAATCTCCAATTCAAAAAATATTTATGGAAGATAGATAACCAACTTCCACAAAAAATGGCATTGATATCAAATGATGTGGATCCTTAAGGTGAAAGACATAGGAAACCACGAACTCAAAGGAATAAGAAATATTGAATTGCTAAGGATATTGTTAAGATGATCAGATCGGGTAAAAGATAGAATTTGTTTTCAAAACCACGGAGAAATAAACAATTTCTTGGGTGTGTGTTTTGGAATATAGACGTGCTTCGATTTGATATAATATTATTTTTGTTTCAATTCACAAATTAAAAGTTTTAAAATATTAAAGTTGCAACCCCAATTAATAACTTCTTTCTTTTATTAATTAAAAACTTTACTAACCCCCTTTTATTTTGTAGAACAAAATATTGGTTGTTGGTACAACAATACATAAAAAGAAAATGATACAATGAATTTGAAGAAAACTATGGAATGAAATCCATAGACGAAAATGATGACAATAAAATTGGAAGAAAACACAAGACTTGAATCACAAAATTTCTTTATTGTCTTTTTGTTAAGAAAGCATAAAACAATCAAAGGACAAATATTCTTTAATCTCCAATTAAAAAATATTTATGGAAGATAGATAACCAACTTCCACAAAAAATGGCATTGATATCAAATGATGTGGATCCTTGAGGTGAAAGACATAGGAAACCACGAACTCAAAGGAATAAGAAATATTGAATTGCTAAGGACATTGTTAAGATGATCAGATCGGGTAAGAGATAGAATTTGGTTTAAAAACCCCCAGAGAAATATACAATTTCTTTCGTGTGTTTTTTGGAATATAGACGTGCTTCGATTTGATATAATATTGTTTTTGTTTCGATTCGCGAATTAAAAGTTTTAAAATTTTAAAGTTGCAACCCCAATTAATAAATTCTTTTTTTATTAATTAAAAACTTTACTAACCCCCTTTTATTTTGTAGAACAAAATATTGGTTGTTGGTACAACAATACATAAAAAGAAAATGATACAATGAATTTGAAGAAAACTATGGAATGAAATCCATAGACGAAAATGATGACAATAAAATTGGAAGAAAACACAAGACTTGAAGGACAAAATTTCTTTATTGTCTTTTCCTTAAGAAAGCATAAAACAATCAAAGGACAAATATTCTTTAATCTCCAATTCAAAAAATATTTATGGAAGATAGATAACCAACTTCCACAAAAAATGGCATTGATATCAAATGATGTGGATCCTTGAGGTGAAAGACCTAGGAAACCACAAACTCAAAGGAATAAGAAATATTGAATTACTAAGAACATAGTTAAGATGATCAAATTGGGTAAGAGATGGAATTTGGTTAAAAAACCAAGGAGAAATAAACATTGGCTTCGGTGTGTTTTTTGGAATCTAAACGTGCTTCGACTTGATATAATATAATTTTTGTTATAATTCACGAATAAAAAGTTATAAAAGTTTAAAGTAGCAACCCCAATTAATAACTTCTTTTTTATATTAAAAACAGGAGTAACTCTCTTGTTTTTTGAAGAAAACAATATTGGTTGATGGTACAAAAAAAAGAACAAAAAAAGGATACAATGAATTTGAAGAAAACTCCGGAATATAATCCAAAGATGAAAATAATGAGAACAAAATTGGTAGAAAACACAAGACTTGAAGCCCAAAATTTGTTTCTTTTTTTTTACTTAAGAAAGACGAAAACCATCAAAGGACAAATATTTTTTAATCTCAAATTCAAAAAATATTTATATGAAGAAAGATAACCGATTTCCACCTAAAATGGCATTGATATAAAACAATACGGATCCTTAAGGTGAAAGATATAGGAAACCACGAACTCAAAGGAATAAGAAATATTGAATTGCTAAGGACATTGTTAAGATGATCAGATCGGTTAAGAGATAGAATTTGGTTTAAAAACCCCCAGAGAAATAAACAATTTCTTTAGTGTGTTTTTTGGAATATAGACGTGCTTCGATTTGATATAATATTATTTTTGTTTCAATTCACGAATTAAAAGTTTTAAAATTTTAAAGTTGCAACCCCAATTAATAACTTCTTTTTTTATTAATTAAAAACTTTAGTAACCCTCTTTTATTTTGTAGAACAAAATATTGTTTGTTGGTACAAAAAAACATAAAAAGAAAAAGATACAATGAATTTGAAGAAAACTATGGAATGAAATCCATAGACGAAAATGATGACAACAAAATTGGAAGAAAACACAAGACTTGAAGCACAAAATTTCTTTATTGTCTTTTACTTAAGAAAGCATAAAACAATCAAAGGACAAATATTTTTTAATCTCCAATTCAAAAAATATTTATGGAAGATAGATAACCAACTTCCACAAAAAATGGCATTGATATCAAATGATGTGGATCCTTGAGGTGAAAGACATAGGAAACCACGAACTCAAAGGAATAAGAAATATTGAATTGCTAAGGATATTGTTAAGATGATCAGATCGGGTAAAAGATAGAATTTGTTTTCAAAACCACGGAGAAATAAACAGTTTCTTAGGTGTGTTTTTTGGAATATAGACGTGCTTCGATTTGATATAATATTATTTTTGTTTCGATTCGCGAATTAAAAGTTTTAAAATTTTAAAGTTGCAACCCCAATTAATAAATTATTTTTTTATTAATTAAAAACTTTACTAACCCCCTTTTATTTTGTAGAACAAAATATTGGTTGTTGGTACAAAAAAACATAAAAAGAAAAAGATACAATGAATTTGAAGAAAACTATGGAATGAAATCCATAGACGAAAATGATGACAACAAAATTGGAAGAAAACACAAGACTTGAAGAAAAAAATTTCTTTATTGTCTTTTTCTTAAGAAAGCATAAAACAATCAAAGGAAAAATATTCTTTAATCTCCAATTCAAAAACTATTTACCGAATATATATAACCAAATTCCACAAAAAATGGCATTGATATCAAATGATGTGGATCCTTGAGGTGAAAGACCTAAGAAACCACAAACTCAAAGGAATAAGAAATAATGAATTACTAAGAACATAGTTAAGATGATCGAATTGGGTAAGAGATGGAATTTGGTTAAAAAACCTAGGAGAAATAAACAATGGTTTCGTGTGTTTTTTGGAATCTAAACGTGCTTCGACTTGATATAATATAATTTTTGTTATAATTCACGAATAAAAAGTTATAAAAGTTTAAAGTAGCAACCCCAATTAATAACTTCTTTTTTATATTAAAAACAGGAGTAACTCTCTTGTTTTTTGAAGAAAACAATATTGGTTGATGGTACAAAAAAAAGAACAAAAAAAGGATACAATGAATTTGAAGAAAACTCCGGAATATAATCCAAAGATGAAAATAATGAGAACAAAATTGGTAGAAAACACAAGACTTGAAGCCCAAAATTTGTTTCGTTTTTTTACATAAGAAAGCGAAAAACAATCAAAGGACAAATATTTTTTAATCTGAAATTCAAAAAATATTTATATGAAGAAAGATAACCAATTTTCACCTAAAATGGCATTGATATAAAACGATGCGGATCCTTAAGGTGAAAGACATAGGAAACCACAAACTCAAAGGAATAAGAAATATTGAATTGCAAAGGACATTGTTAAGATGCTCAGATCGGATAAGAGATAGAATTTGGTTTAAAAACCCCGGTGAAATAAACAATTTCTTTGGTGTGTTTTTTGGAATATAGACGTGCTTCGATTTGATATAATATTATTTGTGTTTCAATTCACGAATTAAATTTTTTAAAATGTTAAAGTTGCAACCCCAATTAATAACTTCTTTTTTTATTAATTAAAAACTTTAGTAACCCTCTTTTATTTTGTAGAACAAATTATTGGTAGTTGGTACAAAAAAACATAAAAAGAAAAAGATACAATGAATTTGAAGAAAACTATGGAATGAAATCCATAGACGAAAATGATGACAACAAAATTGGAAGAAAACACAAGACTTGAAGCACAAAATTTCTTTATTGTCTTTTACTTAAGAAAGCATAAAACAATCAAAGGACAAATATTCTTTAATCTCCAATTCAAAAAATATTTATGGAAGATAGATAACCAACTTCCACAAAAAATGGCATTGATATCAAATTATGTGGATCCTTGAGGTGAAAGACCTAGGAAACCACAAACTCAAAGGAATAAGAAATATTGAATTACTAAGAACATAGTTAAGATAATCAAATTGGGTAAGAGATGGAATTTGGTTAAAAAACCAAGGAGAAATAAACATTGGCTTCGGTGTGTTTTTTGGAATCGAACCGTGCTTCGACTTGATATAATATAATTTTTGTTTTAATTCATGAATTAAAAGTTAGAAAAGTTTGAAGTTGTAACCCCAATTAATAACTTCTTTTTTTATATTAAAAACAGGAGTAACTCTCTTGTTTTTTGAAGAAAACAATATTGGTTGATGGTACAAAAAAAAGAACAAAAAAAGGATACAATGAATTTGAAGAAAACTCCGGAATATAATCCAAAGATGAAAATATTGAGAACAAAATTGGTAGAAAACACAAGACTTGAAGCCCAAAATTTGTTTCTTTTTTTTTACTTAAGAAAGACGAAAACCATCAAAGGACAAATATTTTTTAATCTCAAATTCAAAAAATATTTATATGAAGAAAGATAACCGATTTCCACCTAAAATGGCATTGATATAAAACAATACGGATCCTTAAGGTGAAAGATATAGGAAACCACGAACTCAAAGGAATAAGAAATATTGAATTGCTAAGGACATTGTTAAGATGATCAGATCGGTTAAGAGATAGAATTTGGTTTAAAAACCCCAGAGAAATATACAATTTCTTTCGTGTGTTTTTTGGAATATAGACGTGCTTCGATTTGATATAATATTATTTTTGTTTCGATTCTCGAATTAAATGTTTTAAAATTTTAAAGTTGCAACCCCAATTAATAACTTCTTTTTTTATTAATTAAAAACTTTAGTAACCCTCTTTTATTTTGTAGAACAAAATATTGGTTGTTGGTACAAAAAAACATAAAAAGAAAAAGATACAATGAATTTGAAGAAAACTATGGAATGAAATCCATAGACGAAAATGATGACAACAAAATTGGAAGAAAACACAAGACTTGAAGCACAAAATTTCTTCTTTTTTTACTTAAGAAAGCAGAAAACAATCAAAGGAAAAATATTTTTTAATCTCAAATTCAAAAAATAATTATATGAAGATAGATAAACAATTTCCACCAAAAATAGCATTGATATCAAATTATGTGGCACCTTAAGGTGAAAGAGCTAGGAAACCACGAACTCAAAGGAATAAGAAATATTGAATTGCTAAGAATATTGTTAAGATGATCATATCGGGTAAGAGATGGAATTTGGTATCAAAACTAAGGAGAAATAAACAATAGCTTCGGTGTGTTTTTTGGAATCTAAACGTGCTTCGACTTGATATTATATAAATTTTTTCAATTCACGAATTAAAAGTTGTAAAAGTTTAACGTTCAAACCCCAATTAATAACTTTTTTTTATTATTAAAAACTTTACTAACTCTCTTTTATTTTGTTGAACAAAATATTTGTTGTTAATGCAAAAAAGCATAAAAAGAAAATGATATAGTGAGTTTGAAGAAAACTATGGAATGAAATCCATAGGCGAAAACACTGATTACAAAATTGGAAGAAAACACAAGACTTGAAGCACAAAATTTCTTTATTGTCTTTTTGTTAAGAAAGTAGAAAACAATCAAAGGACAAAAAGTTTTTAATCCGAAATTCAAAATATATATATATGAAGATAGATAACTAATTTCCACAAAAAATGGCATTGATATCAAATGATGTGGATCCTAAAGGTGAAAGACCTAGGATCCCATAAACTCAAAGGAATAAGAAATATTGAATTTCTAAGAACAGAGTTAAGATGATCAAATTGGGTAAGAGATGGAATTTGGTTAAAAAACCTAAGAGAAATAAACAATGGTTTCGTGTGTTTTTTGGAATCTAAACGTGTTTCGACTTGATATAATATAATTTTTGTTATAATTCACGAATAAAAAGTTATAAAAGTTTAAAGTAGCAACCCCAATTAATAACTTCTTTTTTATATTAAAAACAGGAGTAACTCTCTTGTTTTTTGAAGAACAAAATATTAGTTGATGGTACAAAAAAAAGAACGAAAAAAAGATACAATGAATTTGAAGAAAACTCCGGAATATAATCCAAAGATGAAAATAATGAGAACAAAATTGGTAGAAAACACAAGACTTGAAGCCCAAAATTTGTTTCTTTTTTTTTACTTAAGAAAGACGAAAACCATCAAAGGACCAATATTTTTTAATCTCAAATTCAAAAAATATTTATATGAAGAAAGATAACCAATTTCCACCTAAAATCGCATTGATATAAAACGATACGGATCCTCAAGGTGAAAGACATAGGAAACCACAAACTCAAAGGAATAAGAAATATTGAATTGCTAAGGACATTGTTAAGATGATCAGATCGGTTAAGAGATAGAATTTGGTTTAAAAACCCCCAGAGAAATATACAATTTCTTTCGTGTTTTTTGGAATATAGACGTGCTTCGATTTGATATAATATTATTTTTGTTTCAATTCACAAATTAAAAGTTTTAAAATATTAAAGTTGCAACCCCAATTAATAACTTCTTTCTTTTATTAATTAAAAATTATAGTATCCCTCTTTTATTTTGTTGAACAAAATATTTGTTGTTAATACAAAAAAACATAACAAGAAAAAGATATAATGAATTTGAAGAAAACTATGGAATGAAATCCATAGACGAAAATGATGACAACAAAATTGGAAGAAAATACAAGACTTGAAGCACTAAATTTCTTTATTTGTTTTTACTTAAGAAAGCATAAAACAATCAAAGGACAAATATTTTTTAATCTCCAATTCAAGAAATATTTATATGAAGATAGATAAACCATTTCCACAAAAAATGGATTGATATCAAATGATGTGGATCCTTGAGGTGAAAGACCTAGGAAACCACAAACTCAAAGGAATAAGAAATATTGAATTACTAAGAACATAGTTAAGATGATCAAATTGGGTAAGAGATGGAATTTGGTTAAAAAACCAAGGAGAAATAAACATTGGCTTCGGTGTGTTTTTTGGAATCGAACCGTGCTTCGACTTGATATAATATAATTTTTGTTTTAATTCACGAATTAAAAGTTATAAAAGTTTAAATTTGCAACCCCAACTAATAACTTCTTTTTTATATTAAAAACAGGAGTAACTCTCTTGTTTTTTGAAGAAAACAATATTGGTTGATGGTACAAAAAAAAGAACAAAAAAAGGATACAATGAATTTGAAGAAAACTCCGGAATATAATCCAAAGATAAAAATAATGAGAACAAAATTGGTAGAAAACACAAGACTTGAAGCCCAAAATTTGTTTCTTTTTTTTTACTTAAGAAAGACGAAAACCATCAAAGGACAAATATTTTTTAATCTCAAATTCAAAAAATATTTATATGAAGAAAGATAACCGATTTCCACCTAAAATGGCATTGATATAAAACAATACGGATCCTTAAGGTGAAAGATATAGGAAACCATGAACTCAAAGGAATAAGAAATATTGAATTGCTAAGGACATTGTTAAGATGATCAGATCGGTTAAGAGATAGAATTTGGTTTAAAAACACCAGAGAAATATACAATTTCTTTCGTGTGTTTTTTGGAATATAGACGTGCTTCGATTTGATATAATATTATTTTTGTTTCGATTCTCGAATTAAATGTTTTAAAATTTTAAAGTTGCAACCCCAATTAATAAATTCTTTTTTTATTAATTAAAAACTTTAGTAACCCTCTTTTATTTTGTAGAACAAAATATTTGTTTTTGGTACAAAAAAACATAAAAATAAAAAGATACAATGAATTTGACGACAACTATGGAATGAAATTCATAGATGAAAATGATGACAACAAAATTGTAAGAAAAAACAAGACTTGAAGCACAAGATTTCTTTATTTTTTTTTCTTAAGAAAGTATAAAACAATCAAAGGACAAATATTTTTTAATCTCCAATTCCAAAAATATTTATATGAATATAGATAACCAATTTCCACAAAAAATGGCATTGATATCAAATTATGTGGATCCTTGAGGTGAAAGACCTAGGAAACCACAAACTCAAAGGAATAAGAAATATTGAATTACTAAGAACATAGTTAAGATGATCAAATTGGGTAAGAGATGGAATTTGGTTATAAAACCTAGGAGAAATAAACAATCGTTTCGTGTGTTTTTTGGAATCTAAACGTGCTTCGACTTGATATAATATAATTTTTGTTTTAATTCACGCATTAAAAGTTATAAAAGTTTAAAGTTGCAACCCCAATTAATAACTTCTTTTTTGTATTAAAAACAGGAGTAACTCTCCTGTTTTTTGAAGAACAATATATTGGTTGATTTTACAAAAAAAAAGAACAAAAAAAGGATACAATGAATTTGAAGAAAACTCCGGAATATAATCCAAAGATGAAAATAATGAGAACAAAATTGGTAGAAAACACAAGACTTGAAGCCCAAAATTTGTTGCTTTGTTTTTTTACTTAAGAAAGCCAAAAACAATCAAAGGACTAATATATTTTAATCTCAAATTCAAAAAATATTTATATGAAGAAAGATAACCAATTTCCACCTAAAATCGCATTGATATAAAACGATGCGGATCCTCAAGGTGAAAGACATAGGAAACCACAAACTCAAAGGAATAAGAAATATTGAATTGCTAAGGACATTGTTAAGATGATCAGATCGGTTAAGAGATAGTTTTTTGGTTTGAAAACCCCGGAGAAATAAACAATTTCTTTAGTGTGTTTTTTGGAATATAGACATGCTTCGATTTGATATAATATTATTTTTGTTTCAATTCACGAATTAAAAGTTTTAAAATTTTAAATTTGCAACCCCAATTAATAACTTCTTTTTTTATTAATTAAAAACTTTAGTAACCCTCTTTTATTTTGTAGAAAAAAATATTGGTTATTGGTACAAAAAAACATAAAAAGAAAACGATACAATGAATTTGAAGACAACTATGGAATGAAATCCATAGACGAAAATGATGACAACAAAATTGGTAGAAAACACAAGACTTGAAGCACAAAATTTCTTTATTGTCTTTTTCTTAAGAAAGCATAAAACAATCAAAGGACAAATATTCTTTAATCTCCAATTTAAAAAATATTTAGGGAAGATAGATAACCAACTTCCACAAAAAACTGGCATTGATATCAAATGATGTGGATCCTTAAGTTGAAAGACCTAGGAAACCACAAACTCAAAGGAATAAGAAATAATGAATTACTAAGAACATAGTTAAGATGATCAAATTGGGTAAGAGATGGAATTTGGTTAAAAAACCTGGGAGAAATAAACAATGGTTTTGTGTGTTTTTTGGAATCTAAACGTGCTTCGACTTGATATAATATAATTTTTGTTTTAATTCACGAATTAAAAGTTATAAAAATTTAAAGTTGCAACCCCAATTAATAACTTCTTTTTTGTATTAAAAACAGGAGTAACTCTTTAGTATATTATCACAAGTTGCACCTTCCATACAACATGGAGTATTAAGGTAATTTATAGTGTTTTACATTCTATTCTATTTGTAAACTAGAAATTCCAATACTGATTACTTCTTTGATTCCACTAGTCAAACTAAACAAAATTGTTTCTATTCCACTATATTCCCATTCCTATCTCGATTCCATTCCATTGTCCATGTCCAAAGTGTTCAAATTTTAAGTCCACGTTTACCAAATTTAAACCCATGATCATCGCAATGAGATGTTTACTTAACAACAGGAGATGATGGATCAATGACATGAGGTTATGATGAGATTCTTAATCAAACATAGTCATAATTATTTAGTACAAAATAACAAGTAGCATGTACCTCATAATATCCATCAATTTATCCATATTCTTAGACTTGTATTTTTTTACTTATTGGAGTAATATTTGATTTTGTTTTTGAAGAGACATTTGGTATTTGTTAAATATTATTATCTTGAATAAAGTCTAGAAATTCTTGATGGACGGTGTATTGGGACATGATTTGGTTAAGGTGGTATTTATTTTGATAGAGAATCATGAGTATATTTTTGTATATATAAAGGTAATATTACATTACCCCATGTTTGGTTTACTGAAATTTAATGGAATTAGAGTTGGTTCCTTACAAATTTATGTTTGGTTGGCTGAAACAAATCAAATTTAGAAAAATATTAATTTTCACCCCAAACCTTTACGTTCAAATATAAACCTAGAATACAAACCCTTAAACTTAAACCCCAAATCCCAAATCACAAAACTTTAACCCTATTTACAAAAATTATAATTTTAACCCTAAACCATAACCCATAAATATAAGCTTAAACCCAAAACCCCAAACCCAAAATCCCTACATCCCAAATCCAAAACCACAAAACCCTAAACCCTATTTAGAAATATAATAATTTTAATAATGTATTTTACTTTTAAGCAATAATTATTTAGAAAAATAATTGTTTAAATAATGTATTTTGTCTAAAGAAAAAACAATTAAATCATATTATTTAAAGTTTACTCGATATAAGAGTATTAAGTTAATATATAGTATTTTCCATTTCATTTCAATTAGAAACCAAATATTGCAGTACTGATTCCTTATTTGATTATTGTGGTCAAACTAAACAAAACTATTTCAATTCCATTCCATTACCATTCCTATCTTGATTCCATTATGCAGGCCATGTCGAAAGTGTTCAAATTTTAAGTCCACGGTCAGCAAATTTAAATTCATGTTCAAACATTGAGATGTTTACTTAACAAAAGGAGATGATGGATAAATGACATATGGTTATGATGAGATTCTTACATAATCTTAGTCAAAATATAGCATCATAATTCTTTAGTATAATATGACAAGTAGCACCTACCTCACAATATCCTTCAATTTCTCCATATTCTTAAACTTGAATTTTTTTCTTATTGGAGTAATATTATTTTGTTAGCTTACATAGAGACATTTGGTATATGTTCAACTTGATGTTCTTGAATAAATGCTAGAAATTCTTGGTTGATGGAATATTGGGACATATCTTGGATAAGGTGGTATTTATTTTAATAGAGGATTAGGGTTAAATTTGTTTTAATGTAAAGGCAATATTACATTACCCCATGTTTATTTTATTGAAATTAAATGCAATTAGAATTGTGTCCTTCCAAATTTATGTTTGGTAGGATTGAAAAGTGGGAAAAGAATGGAATCAATTCCTAAAAGAGATATAATAGTTTTAATAATTTATTTTATTTTTAAGTAATAGTTATTTATAAAAATAATTATTTAAATAATTTATTTTGTGTAAAGAAAAATTAACAATTAAATTATATTATTTAAATTTTACTAGATATAGGAGTATTAAGGAAATATATAGTGTTTTACATTCCATTCCATTTGTAAACCAAACATTGCAATACTGATTCCTTCTATGATTGTAGTTGTGAAGCTAAAGAAAACTATTTCTATTCCACTCCATTCCCATTCCCATCGTGATTCCATTCTGTTGTCCATGTCCTAAGTGTTAAAAATTTTATGTTTGGAGTTAACAAATTAAAAGTCATGATCATCGCATTGAGATATTTACTTAATAACTGGAGAGGATGGATCAATGACATGAGGTTATGATGAGATTCTTACATAAACATAGTCGTAATATAGCATCATAATTCTATAGTACAATATTATAAGTAACAACTACCACACGATATCCATCAATTTCTCAGTATTCTTAGACTTTGATTTTTCATCTTATTGGAGCAATATTATTTTTTTAGTTTTTGAAAAGACATTTGGTATTTGGTGAACATGATTTTCTTGAATAAAGTCAAGAAATTATTGATTGACGGTGTATTGGGACATGATTTGGAAAAGGTGCTATTTATTTTGATAGAGAAGGTGGAGTATATTTGTGTATATGTAAAGGTAATATTACATTACCCCATGTTTTGTTGACTCAAATTAAATGCAATTAGAGTTAGTTCCTTACAAATTTATGTTTGGTTGGCTGAAAATTAGGAAAAGCCTAATTTAAATAATGTAAAATTAGGCTAAATTCTAACGAAAACCTAGTTTTTAAGGAAACATAATTTATGTTTTGGGATTTATAATTTACGATATAGTTCCTTAAAAATTATTTATATAATGTAGTTTTTCTAACGAAAAATTTACAATTAAATGATATTATTTAAATTTTACTAGATATATGAGTAGTAAGGTAATTTATAGTGTTTTCCATTCTATTCCATTTGTAAACCAAACATTGAATTACTGATTTCTTCTTTGATTCTAGTGGTCAAGCTAAAAAATTGTTTCTATTCCACTCCATTCCCATTCCCATCTTGATTCCATTCCATTGTGCATGTCCAAACTGTTCAAATTTTCACTCCACAATTACCACATTAAAACTCATGATCATCGCATTGAGATGTTTCCTTTATAACAGGAGATGATCGATCAATAACATGTGGTTATGATGAGATTTTTACACAAACATAATCGAAATATAGCATCCTAATTCTTTAGTACAATATCACAAGTAGCACCTACCTCATAATATCCATCAATTTCTCCGTATTCTTAGACTTGAATTTCTTATCTTGTTGGAGTAATATTATTTTTTTAGTTTTTGAAGAGACATTTGGTGTTTGTCAAACATGATTTTCTTGAATAAATGCTAGAAATTATTTATTGATGGTGTATTTGGACATGATTTGGATAAGGTGGTATTTATTTTGATAGAAAATTTGGAGTATATTTTTGTATATGTAAAGGTAATATTACATTACCCCATGTTTGGTTGACAGAAATTAAATGGAATTAGAATTGGTTCCTTCAAAATTTATGTTTGGTTAGATTGAAAAGGGGGAAAAGAGTGGAATCGATTCCTAAAAGAGAAGGAATCATAATTCCTTCTGTAACCCTTAAGGAATCATGATTCCATTCTCATCTCGAATGCTTTTGTAATTTTACCCCTAACCAAAATATTACCCTAAACCCAAAGCCCTAAATCCTAATTCCTAAATCCTAAACCCTATTTAGAAAAAAATATAATTTTAATCCTAAATCCTAACTCATAAATATAACCCTAACCCTAAACCCTAAATCTCATTTCCAAAACCCTAATCCCATATCCAAAACTTCAAAACCCTATATCCTATTTTGAAATATAATAGTTTTAATAATATATTTTATTTTTAAGAATTAGTTATTTAAAAAAATAATTATTTAACTATTCTATTTTGTCTAATGAAAAATTTACAATTAAAAGATATTATTTAAATTTTACTAGATATAGGAGTATTAAGGTAATACATAGTGTTTTTCATTCCATTTTATTTGTAAACCAAACATTGCAATACTGATTGCTTCTTTTATTCTAGTGGTTAAGCTAAACAAAATTGTTTCTACTTCACTCCATATCCATTGCCATCTCGATTCCATTCTATTGTCAATGTCAAAGTGTTCAAATTTTAAGTCCATGGTTACCAAATTTAAACACAAGATCATCACATGGAGATGTTTACTTCACAACAGGAGATGATGGGTCAATGACATGAGATTATGATAAGATTCTTACAAAAACTTAGCCAAAATATAGCATTATAATTCTTTCGTACAATATCACAAGTAGCACCTACCTCATAATAGCCATTAATTTCTTTGTATTCTTAGACTTGGAATTTTTTTCTTATTGGAGTAATATTAATTTTTTTTAGTTTTTGAAGAGATATTTTATATTTGTTAAACATAATGTTCATGAATAATTACTAGAAATTCTTGATTAACGGTTTATTGGGACATGATTTGGATAAGGTGGTATTTATTTCGATAGAGAATTTGGAGTATATTTTAGTATATGTAAAGGTAATATTACATTATCTAAATTTATGTTTGGTTGGGTTGAAAAGTCGAAAAAGAATGGAATCAATTCATCTCAAATTGTTTTCCAATTTGACCCCAAAACAAAATATTATCCTAAACCCAAATTTCAAAATCCTAAATCATATATCCCAAATCCAAAAACTGTAAACCCTAACCCCTATTTAGAAAAATTATAATTTTAACCCTAAACCCTAACCCATAAATATAACCCTAACCCATAAATATAACCCTAAACCCTAAACCCAAATCCCATATCCAAAACCCTAATCCCAAAATCCCAAATCAAAAACTTGAAAACCCTAAGTCCTATTTAGAAATATAATAGTTTTAATAATATTTTTTATTTTTAAGTAATAGTTATTTAGAAAAATAATTATTTAAATATTGTATTTTGTCTAACAAAAAATTACCAATTAAATGATAGTATTTAAATTTTACTAGATATAGGAGTATTAAGGTAATATATAGTGCTTTCCATTCCATTCCATTTGTAAACCAAACATTACAATACAGATTCGTTCTTTGATTCTAGTGGTCAAGCTAAACAAAAATGTTTCTATTCCACTCAATTCAGATTCCCATCTTGATTCCATTCCATTCATTTAAAATATATCATCATAATTCTTTAGTACAATATCACAATTACCACCTACCTCGTAATATCTATCAATTTCTCCATATGCTTAGACTTATATTTTTTTCTTATTGTAGTAATATTATTTTTTTAGTTTTTGAAGAGACATTTGGTAGTTGTTAGACGTCATGTTCTCAAATAAATGTTAGAAATTCTTGATTGACGTTATATTGGGACATGATTTGGGTAAGGTGGTATGGAATAGAATTAGAATTGATTCGTTCTAATTTTTTGTTTTGTTTGGCTAAAAAATGGAATGGAGTGGAATCGATTCCTAAAAGAGAAGGAATCATAATTCATACTCCCTTCTTAAGGAATCATGATGTCATTCTAATCTCATTTTTTTTCCAATTTTACTCCAACCCCAAATATAAGCCTAAGCCCTAAATCCTAAACCATAAACCATAAACCATAAATCCAAATCAAAAATCCCAAAACCATAAACACTAAACCCTATTTAGAAAAAAATTAATTTTATCTTTAAACCTTGACACACAAATATAACCCTAAACAAAACACTATCATATTGATTCCTTCTTTGATTCCAATGGTCAAACCAAACAAAATTATTTCCATTCCATTCCCATTCAAATTCCGTTTCGTTGTCCATGTCGAAAGGGTTCAAATTTTAAGTCCACAGTCGAAAAATTTAAACTCAGGATCATCGTATTGAGATATTTACTCAACAACATGAGATGATGGCTCGATGACATAAGGTGACGATGAGATTCTTACACAAACATAGTCAAAACATTGCATCATAATTCTTTTGTACAATATAATAAGTAGCATGTACCTTGCATTTCTCCATCTTCTTAGATTTGGATTTTTTTTATTGGAGTCATACAATTTTATTCAGTTTATGTAAAGGCATTTGGTATATGTTAAACTTAAAGTTCTTGAATAAAAGCTAGAATTACTTGTTTAACGGTATATTCGGACATGTTTTGGATTAGGTGGTATATATTTTGATAGAGAATGTGGAGTATATTTTTGTAAATATATAAATATAGGTAATATTGCACTACACTATGTTTGGTTGACTATAATTAAATAGAATCATAATTGATTCCTTAATATTTTATGTTTGATTAGACTGGAGAGTGGGAATGGAATGGAATACATTCCTAAAAGAGAAGGAATCATAATTCCTTCTTCCCCCTTATGGAATCATGATTCCATTCCAATCTCATTTTTTTTAAATTTAACCCCAACCCCAAATATAACCCTAAACACTAAGCCTTATATCCTACACCCTAATCCTTAAATTCCAAATACTTAATCACAAAACCCAAAATACTAAACCTAACTTTGAAAAATAATAATTTTAGCCCTTTAAGTTAATCCAAAAATATAACCATAAACCTTAAACACTAAATCCCAAATCCCAAATCCCAAAATGCTAGACCTTAAACCCTATTTAGAAAAACAATAATTATAACACTAAACTTTAAACCACAAATATAACCCTAAACACTAAACCCTAAACCCTAAACCCTAAATCCCAAATGCCAAAACCATAAACCCACTTTAGAAAAAAGAATAATATTAACCCGAACCTTAACCCATAAATATAACCATAAAACCTAAACCCCAAATCCCATTACCATAAAACCTATTTAGTGAAATAATAATTTTAACCCTATAAACCCACAAATATAACCCAAAACTCTAAACCCATATCCCAAATTCCAAAACCCTTAATCCCAAATCCCAAATCCGAAACCTCAAAACACTAAATAATTTTTATAAAAATATTAATTTTAATAATATATTTTAGTATCAAGTAATAAATATTTTGAAAAATAATGATTAGATGATGTATTTTGTGTGATAAAAAAATAACAATCAAATGATATTATTTAAATTTTGTTGAATATAGGGGTACTAAGGTAATATATTGTGCTTTCCATTCCATTCCAATTGTAAACAAAACATTATAATCATGATTCCTTCTCTCATTCGAATGGTCAAACAAAAAAAAACACAATTTCCAATCCATTCCTATTCAAATTCCATTATGTTGTCCATATTGAAAGTTTTCAAATTTTAAATCCACAGTCAGCAAGTTTAAACTTAGGATCCTTATATTAGATATTTACTCAACAAGAGGAGATGATGGCTCAATGACATGAGGTGATGATGAGATTCTTAAAAAAACTTAGTCAAAATACATCAATTTCTCAATCTTCTTAGACTTTGCTTTTTTTTATGGAGTTATATTATTTTGTTAGTTTATGTAGTTACATCTTTTATATGTAAAAATTGAAGTTCTTGAATAAATGCAAAAATTGCTTACTTGACGGTATATTGTGACATGTTTTTGATTAGGTCGTATATATTTCAATAACGAATATGGAGTATATTTTTGTATATGTAAAGGTAATATTACATTACCCTATATTTTTGTTTTGTTTGGCTAAAAAATGGGAATGTAGTGGAATCGATTCATAAAAGAGAAGGAATCATAATTCCTTCTCCCTTCTTAAGGAATCATGATTTCATTCCAATCTCAAATTTTCTCCAATTTTACTCCAATCGAAAATATAAGCATAAACCCTAAACCCTAAGCCCTAAATCCTAAACCCTAAACCATAAATCCAAATCCCAAAACCCAAAATACTAAACCCTATTTAGAAAAATAATAATTTTAACCCTACATATTAACACACAAATATAACCCTAAACACTAAACCATAAACCCAAAATCTCAAATCCCAAAACCATAAACACTCTTCAGAAAAATAATAACATTAACCCTAAAATTTAACCCTCAAATATAAATCTAAACCCTAAATCTCTAATCCCAAAACACAAATCCCAAAACCCTAAACCCTAAACCCTATTTAAAAAAATAATAATTTTAACCCTAAAACATAACCTACAAATATAACCCTAAACCCTATTTAGAAAAATAATAATTTTAACCCTAAACCATAACGTACAAATATATCCCTAAACCCTTAATTCAAAATTCCAAAACCCTAAACCCCAAATTCCTTTATCCCAAAATCCCAATCCTCAATAATAATTTTAATAAATAATTTATTTTTAAATTATAATTATTTTTGTTAGACAAAAAAATACTAATTAAATGATATTATTTATATTTTAAAAAAATATTGGGGTATTAAGTTAACATACAATTTTTTGTATTTCATTCCAATTGTAAACCAAACCGTATAATACTCATTAATTCATTCATTCTAGTGGTCGAACCAAAGAAAACTATTTCATTCCATTCACATTCTCCATGCATTCCCTTGTCCATATTGTATTGAGATACTTACTGAACAACCGGAGATGATATATGGCTCAATGACATGAGGTGATGATGAGATTCTTACACAAACTTAGTCAAAATATTGCATCATAATTCTTCAGTACAATATCACAAGTAACACTCTTCAGTACAACATCCAACATTTCCTCCATCTTCAACCCCAATTTTACTCCAACCCAAAATATACCCCTAATCCCTAAATATTAACCGCTAAATTCTACACCCAAAGTCCTGAATCCCAAATCCCAAATCCCAAAACCCTAAACACTAAACCCTATTTAGAAAAATTATGAATTTAACCCCTAAACCTATCCCACAAATATAACTCTAAACACTAACCCTAAACCCCAAATTCAAAATTCAAAATTCAAAATTCCAAGACCAAAAACCCTATACAGAAAAATAACAATAAAGAATAACGCTATACACGGATCCCAAAACCCTAATCCTTATTTAGGAAAATTTTTATTTTGACCTTATACCTAAACCCACAAAAATAACACTAAATAATAAACCTAAACCTTAAACACAAAATCTCAAATCCCAAAACCCTAAACCTTATTTAGAAAAATTATAATTTTGACCCTATACTCGAAATCACAAAAATAACAATAAACAATAAACAAAAACACTAAACCCAAAATCCTAAATCTGAAAACCCTAAACCCTTTTTAGAAAAATTGTTATTTTGACAGTAAACTTTAACTCTCAAATATAACCCTAAACTCTAAAACCTAAACCCCTACTCCCAAATCGCAAAACCTAAATCCCCAAATCCAAAAATCCTAAATCCTAAATCTCAAAACCCTAAACCCTATTTATAAAAATAATAATTTTAAGAATAAATCGTAAACCCTAAACCCCAAAAACCTTTAATCATAAACCCTATGTAGAAAAATAATAATTTCAACCCTAAACCTAAACACATAAATATAACCCTAAACCCAAAACCACAAACCTATAACCCTAAACATCAAATCTCAAATCCCAAAACCCAAAACCCAAATTAGAAAAATAAAAAATTTACGCCAAAACCATAAACCATAAATATAACCCTAAATCCTAAACCTTAAACCCCCGAATACAATCATAAACCCTAAATCACAAATCCAAAATCCATAAACTATAAACCCTAAACCCAATTTAGAAAAATAATAATTTTAACCCTACACCTTAACAAACAAATATAACCATAAACCCTAAACAATAAACCCCAATTCAAAAATTTCA
Source organism: Hippophae rhamnoides (assembly GCA_033030585.1). Taxonomy (NCBI): domain Eukaryota; kingdom Viridiplantae; phylum Streptophyta; class Magnoliopsida; order Rosales; family Elaeagnaceae; genus Hippophae; species Hippophae rhamnoides. The sequence continues at coordinate 41,512,224 of CM065429.1, read as the reverse complement.
AATACAAAATCCCAAACCCCAAAACCCTAAACCCTAAATCTTAAATCCCAAATCCCAAACCCCAAACCATTAGTAAAATAATATTTTTAACCCTAAACAATAAACACAAAAACAATAAACCCTAAACCATAACCCACAAAGATAACCCTAAACCCTAAATACAAAACCTTAAACCCAAAAACCTTAAATACAAAATCTCAAAACCGTAAATCCCAATTCCAAATCCCGAAACTCTATACCGTATTTTGAAAAATAATAATTTTAACACCTTAACCCATAAATATAACCTTAAACTCTAAACCCTAAACCCCAATTCCCAAAACCCAAACTCCTACCCACTATTTAGAATAATAATAAGTGTAACCATAATCCTTAAACCACAAATATAACAATAAACCCAAAATAATAAACTTTAAACCCTAAATCTTAAATCCCAAACCCCTACAACCAATTTAGAAAAATAATAATTTTAACTCGAAACCTTACCCCAAAAATATAATCCAAAACAATACACCAAAAACTTTAAACCCCAAATCCCAAATACCCAAACCCTTGATCCTCTTTAGAAAAATAATAATTTCAATCCTAAACCCTAAATCCAAAATCGAAATCCAAAAACTCCACACCCTATTTTGAAAAATAAAAATTTTAATCCTAAACCTTAACAAAATAATTTCACCCTAAACACCAAACCCCAAATCTCATATCATATATCCCAAACCCATATACCCTATTTAGAAAAATAAGAATTTTAACCCTACACCATTACCAAGAAAACAAAACAATAAACAATAAACCCTGAACACCAAACCCAAAATCCCAAAACCCTAAACCAAATTTAGAAAATTATAATTTTGACCCTAAACCTTTACCCTCAAATATAACCCTAAACCCTAAATTCCAAATCCCAAAATCCAAAATCCTAAACCTCAAAACCTTAAACCCTATTTATAAAAATAATAATTTTAATAATATATTTTATTGTTAAGTAATAATTATTTATAAAAATAATAATTTTAATCCTAAACCACAACCCAAAAATATAACCCATAACAATAAACCCTAAACCCCAAATCCAAAATCCCAAAAACCAAACACTTTACCCTATTTTGTAAAATGATAATTTTAACTCTAAACCTTAAATAAAAAATTTAACCCTAAACCTTAAACCCCAAATCCCAAATACTATATCCCAAATTGAAACCCCTACAACTTAGAAAAATAATAATTTTAACCCAATACCTTAATCCATAAAAATAACAATAAACTTAAACCCTAAACCCAAAATCCCAAATCCCAAAACCCTAAACTCTATTTAGAAAAATTATAATATTGATCCTAAACCTTTACTGTCAAATATAATTGTAAACCCTAAACACTAAACCCTAAATCCTAGGATATGTGATTTGGGATTTAGGGTTTTGGATTTTGGATTTTAGGGTTTAGCGTTTAGGTTTTGAGTTTGGGGTTTACGATTATATTTGTGAGTTCAAGTTTAGGGTTGAATATATTATTTTTCAAAATTGGGTTTAAGTTTTTGGGTTTTGGGTTTTGGGATAAGAGATTTAGGGTTTAGGGTTTAGTGTTAAATTTTGCATCTCTACTTTTTGAATCAAAAACTAAAAATTTATAAAATTATTGCTAGTTCTTCTCAAAAAGTGAAAAACTTAAAAGTTAAAAACTAAAAAATGAAAATTTTCTAGAAAGGGAAAGATAGAGAGGGGAAGAACTCAAAAAATTGTGTGTTTTATAATGGGAAAAGAGGGTCCTTTTATAGGTGAGGAAAAGGCCAAAAAAGAGGGGAAAAGATTTCAAAATTTGAATTTGGAGGCGTTTAGACAGGTTCCTACACGTATGGGGCATGAAAATCTCGGAAGACAAGAGGTTTGTGCAAGCAATTTCCCACGTATGATGACGGAGACACGTGTTGGAGTGTGCAGAAGTCAGTGCTACATGTGCTAGACAAGAAGCGCAATAAATCATAATTCCTTCTTCCACCCATAAGGAATCAAGTTTCCATTCTCATATCAAACTATTTTCCCATTATTCCACAACCATAATTATTACCCCATACCCTAAATCCTAAGCCTTAAATACTAAACCTTAAACCCTAAATCTAGATTCCTGAATCCAAGATCCTAACAATAAATCCTACTTAGAAAAATAATAATTTTAACCCTAAACCATAACTAAAAAATATAACCCTAAACTCTAAATTCAAATTCCCAAAAACCCTAAACCTATATAGAAAAATAATAACTTTAACCCTAATCCTTAACCCATAAAATAAACCGTAAACCCAAAATGCAAAAACTTATAAACCTAAATGCCAAATCCAAACTCTCAAAATCATAAACCCTATTTTTAAAAATAAAAATTTTAAACCTAAACCTTAACCCATAAATATAATAGAAACCCTAAACTCCTATTTAGAAAAATAATGATTTTAACCATAAACCTTAACCTTCAAATATAATCCTAGGCAATAAACAATAAATAAAAAATCCTAAAATCATTAACCCTTGTTTGAAAAATAAAAAGTCTAAACCTAAGCCTTAACCCACAAATATAAACCCTAAACCTAAAATCAAAATCCTATAAACCTAAATGCAAAATCCAAATTCTCAAAATCATAAATCCTATTTTGGAAAATAAAAACTTTAAACCTAAACCTAACACACAAATATAATAGAAACCCTAAACCCTAAATACTTTTTAGAAAAATAATAATTTTAACCCTAAAACCTTAACCTTAACCTTAACTTAGGCAATAAGCAATAAATAAAAAATGCCACAATCATTAACCCTAGTTTGAAAATAATAATTTTAAACCTAAACCTTAACCCACAAATATAACCTAAACCCTAAACCCTATTTTGAAAAATAATAATTTTAACCCTAATCCTGAACACACAAATATAACCCACTACTACAAAAATAGGCATTAAAGTCTGTTGAAAACTGACTTTAAACAAATTTAAAGTCGGTTTACTGAACCGACTTTAAATTGACCGACTTAAAATGTAAAGTCAGTTCGCGTGAACCGACTTTACCCATACATTTTATGATTTTTTTATTCTCATTTTTCATATTATTCAATATATATATAGCATAAAAAACTAAAATATAAATAATAATACAAATAATTAAAAATTTAAATATATTTAATTACTTGATAATTAAATTTATTACAAAAACAAATAATGTATATACAATACATATAGTTAACTTAAATTACAAATAAAATAATGTTATCAAAGTGTAATTGGATGCGATCGAGTAAGCTTGGTTGGCTTTGAATCTTGATTGGCCTTCACAAGCATTATGACAAAAAAACTAGACAAAAAACAGTTGATCCATATAACAATTCATATTACCCTATATACATGAGCATGTAAACATTCATCAAACAAGGAGTCTAAACTTCAGACATACGAATGAAGAAATTAAATCATTATAAATATTACCATAAAAAAGAGATTACCATGTACAATGACATCTGAGTGATATAACCCTTCGATGAACTCATATTAGCATTTTATTAATCATTTGTCTATAAATATGAAGTTATTTGGAATCTCTGCTAGTATTTTGAAGCATCAGAAAGCATAGGTAGTGGACAATCATGAAACAATGATTGATCAATTCCTATTCGCCATTGATTAGGCAAATATTGAATATGAATCATCCGATCATCGCTCAATTTTTGTACTGTTCCAATAGCAACAAATTCCGTTGATGAAGGATGTTTCAACAAACATTTCATATTCTGTAAAAAATTTAAGTGTTATATATAAAAAATAAAACATATAATAATAATTTCAAAATCATATGCATTCCTCGCATATAGTGAGGACCAATAGGATGGCTATATCCCATACTGGATGTAGTTTGAGCACGATGAGATTGCGTGGGTGGCATGCCTGGCATGCATGGTTGCATGCTTGGCCAATATGGCATTCCCTGGTTGTAGCATGATGCCATGGCTGACATTTGTTGTGATTGATGTTCTTTTAGAGTGGAAATCTTACTTATCACTGAGGCCTTAAAGGAGTTGAATTCTTCTTCAATTTTAGTGTACTTTTCCCTACTTACCATCTGAGGCTTTTGTTTTGGAATGTTAAAATACTCCATAGAACCATCATATTGGCTACCTCTCCTAATACAACCAGGATGCTCGCGTCGGAATGCATGATATAAAGCATCTCTCCCAGGCTCTTCGATTCTTTTACCCATGGATATTTTTTTCTTGAACAACTCTTTACAAATAATAAAGCACACAAACATATCATTCATTATTACATCAATTATTAAATAACATTAATACTTTTTATCAACCAAAATTACTAACCAATTTATTTAATTTTTCTTCTCCTCGCTTAGTCATTGGTCTTGAATTCTTCATTTTGGGTGTCTTTGTTTCTATGTACAATTCAGTTCAGGTAAAAAGTCTACCCAATTAAGCTTCCTACATAAATTATGAAAAATTTATTAAGTAAGATAGGAAATTAATTGAGGAAAATAAATATAAAAATATTTATAAATGAACACAAATTAATAATACCATTCTATATCGAACTTTTGGATTTGAAAACCTCTCAGTACAGTTAGCAAGAATGTTATGCATTGGTATATTCTGATGTTTTCCCTAATAATTTGAAATTCATCCGAACGTCTATAATCCATGAAATCTTTCCAAACTTGAGGTGTAATCCAGGGCTTCAGGGATTTTGTAGAGCTCTACCTCATCAAGTGGTTCCAAATGTGGAAACACATAATTTCTTGCCAATCTAGAAGTCTTGTATTCCTTCCATGCCTTATTTGTAATCTTATAACACTTGCTCTTCCAACTGTCATCGACTTTGTAATAATTCTGTAAAAACACAGTACAAAAAGATTAGATATAATACACACCTAATATAAAATATATATTAATTATAAAATAAAAGAGACTTACACAAATGGTTTCCATATTTTGAACTTTTCTACATCGTCAACCTCAGACCAATCATTTATATTCATTGGTATACTAGACTTTGCATGTCGACCAATAGAGGATTTCAATTAATGTTGACCATTTTCCCCTATTAGATTACCAGTAGCATAAAATAGAATATGTATTCTATCATATGGGTTAAGTGTAGCATCAGGTATATTCGCCCAACCCCTTCTTTTCAAATACCCCAATGGATCATTTGAATCTACAAGCTCTGTTATCCCAAGAACCATGAAATATCTACAAACAATAAAGAAATATAAATTAAATGATAATTTTAGGAACATACATATATATAAGAGTTATTACAACAATATAGAACATACATTATGTTTAATTAGGTTGTTGATCGTATACATATATTCCTTCACAATCACTTCGAGCCCATGACAAAGAATCATCATCATCAATTAGATCATCACATACTTAGGCAATTTATTTGAGAAATTACTAATATTGGTTAATGTATCAAGCATAGAGTCATCATCTTCTACATCATCACAATGGTAAAACTCTTTTTGTGGAGGCATTAACACAATAGACCATCTTGGATCAATTTGATCGCTCACGTAAAATACTTGTTATGCATGAAGTGCTAACGTGAAAGGATCATCAGTGTGACTTATCCTGGATAAATTTAAAAGGGTAAATCCAAAATCATCTATTTTATATCCAACATTGATAACATCTTTGACCTAATCACACAAGAAAACTATTTCATGGAAGACCTCATAATCCAATTCCCAAATCTCTTGTATTATACCATAATATGTTCTATCAGAAACTATAGGATTAGCATCTTTTGAATTGGCAAATTGCAAAGTTTGTGTAACCATCTTCACCCCACTATTTTGATTTACTTGGACTTTGTCCCTAGCTTGAGTCGTAAATCTTGATCCATTTATTGTGAAACTATAAAATGATTTGACATCGAATTTTGGCCCATGTGCAAGCCATTGTAAACTTTCCGAGATTGCCTTTATGCATGAATTTTTGTTTGTGACACTTACATGATTGAGAAACCAATTAATAAGTTCTCGCTTGTATTCATCATACAACCATTTTGCTCCTCATTTTTTTTATAACGAGGATCAATCTTCAATAAGTTTAAATGCATCCTATAATGTTATTAAATATATATTAAGTTATATATCATCATTAATAGTTAAATAAAAAATGATTTTTGCAATCATGAAACAATGAACATCACTTACTCTATGTACGGTTGTGCCTCATTATTATTTACCAAAATGATTCGGTGTGCTTTTTCCCATCGAGTGCGATCAATAAATAATTTCTTACTTCCACTAAGCATAGGGTTACCTACTTGGATAATGTGACGTTGTAAGAACAACTTGTGCATAGGATTCCCAATTTCAGTGCAACCACTAAAGTATTCAGAACAAAATTCAATATCCTCTTCAACAATGTAGCATTCTACCATGCATCCTTCAGGTCGATTTCTATTATTTACATATCCTTTATGGATTTGCACAATTGAACCACACAATTGAACCTCTCGAACTAAATGAACACACAAGTGAATCATTATATCGAAGAAAGAAGGAGGAAAATATTTTCAATTAGACACAAAGTGTCTACAACATCTTTTTGTAAAGAATTTAACTCGCCAATTGATATAGATTTATTGCATATTTTATTGAAGAATGAGCAAAGCTGAATTATTGATAATCGAACATGTTTTGGAAGAATTGATCTAATAGCAACTGGTAATAACTTTTGCATTAAGATATGACAGTCATGTGATTTCAATCCATATAGTCTTTTATCGGTGATAGACACAAAATTTCTTAAGTTGGATGAGTAACCATTAGGAACTTTCACACCCTCCAAACATTTACAAAACACATCCTTCTCTTTTGTTGACATTGTATATGATGTTGGTGGTAAGTATGTTCGATTCTTATCATTTTCCACCCTTGGTTCCAATTCAGGTTGTATGCCTAGTTTTTTAAATCCAATCTTACTTTAATTCCAACCTTTGTTTTTCCAGGTATATTAAGTAAAGTACCAATCAAGCTCTCACATACATTCTTGTCAATGTGCATGACATCTAAGATGTGACGAATGTATAGATCTTTCCAATAAGGTAATTCCCAAAATATTGATTTTTTTTCCAACAACCATGGTAAGTCGGTTCAAACTTTTTTTCATTTTCACCCATTTCATTAGTTGACCTCTTTCGTTTCCCTACCTTAGTGAGTTTTTTTTTCATCTTTCCATATCGTTTGAATGTCATACCATTCAATTGCTTTAATATCTTAACACCTCGCAAAGGTCGAGTTGCATGATCATGATCTTCTTCACCATCGAATGGTTTCTTTTGGTATCCAAACTTGTGTCCAATTGGAAAAAATCTTCTATGTCTTCTATAAGACATCTTTCGTCCGTGAACAAGATGAGTTGCAGAAGTTCCATCACTACATATAGGACATCCCTTGTAACCTTTTGTTGCATGTCCTGATAAGTTTCCATAGGCAGGAAAATCATTAATTGTCCATAAAAGGACCCCATTCAAGTTAAAGTGTTCTTCTTTATGTGCATCGTAAACATTTACACCATCATTCCACAATGTCTTTAAATCATCTATCAGAGGCTGGAAATATACATCAATATCAACACTAGGTTGTATCGGTCCTGAGATCCATAATGTTAACATCATGAATTTTCTTTTCATACACAACCTGGGAGGAAGGTTGTATGTTACTGATGAGTGCTCAAAAACAACTAAAATTACCATGATTTTATGCACATTAATTGATTAAAAAAATATATATATATATATATATATTTATATGTTTTATCATATATTTATATATATTTGTCTTTTTCGGAATCACGGGTATTTTTATTGTTTTTCGGGTATTTTTGCTTAAAAACGTAACTTAAAGACTCAAAGAGGAATATTGGAAGCAATACATCACAAATATATTAATAAATAAATGGGGAAAGGTCAACAAATATGGAAAAATTGGACAAAATGGGTAAAAATGTCAAAAAAGAGAAAATCGCGCCGCCACGCCGAGCCGCTACAAGAAGACACCCCACGTCCGCACGCATCAAGACGCTACCTTTGCATAAGACTGACATCAAGCTTTCCCATTTTTATACAAGAGTCACGATGATGACGTCATGCTAATGTCATCAATGACCTCAGCAATTGCACTCCGCGTTTTCACAATTTTTTAACATTTTTTCGCTCACTTTTTCTCCCCATCCTCACCTATAAATACCCCCCTTCTCTTCACTTCATACCATACCTCAAAACACACTTCTCTCTTCTTTCTTTCTCTCCATTTCTTAGTTTTTAGTTTTTTTAAGTTTTTCTTACTTTTTAGCTAGTTTCTCTTAGTTTTAGAGTTCTTCCCTTTTTGGGAAGAACTAGTTATGTTTTTTGTAATTTATTTGAAGTTATTTTTTTATGCTTTATTCTTACATGTTATATTTAATTTGTCTATTATTAAATTTAACTGTGTTGGCTGTTTGTAAACATGATATAATAATAACGTTGTTATGCTTGCGAAATATTAAATAGGTGAAAATCTCTAAAATGAATTGATTTTATTTTTATTCAAAAATTTATATTAAGAATGTTAGAGAGAAATATATTATTTTTCATTACAAACTTAAATCTGAAAATTAGATTTTAAGGTTTAGTTATCCGTTCTGATTTAGAGTAGTGCTCTTTTATTTGTTGGTACAATCGCCTGGTAGTTAGAGTGAAGCTCTATTTCAAAAGTTTTATAAGAATTATTAAATGAAAATGTATTGACAACATGTTTTCAGTAGTGGTTTTAAAACTTGAAAGTTAGTACTGGGATAATTAAATTCTTAGGTTTAATTTGGACACCTTGAATAAAGTTTAAACTGTCTAACCCACCATAGGTGGCATTTAAATGATTCATTTTAAATCTCTTAGAAAAATGAATTAATTTAATTAACCAAATTAGTTATCAACCCCACCCATAGGTATTAATTAATTTGTTTAGTTAACAAAGAATATCTAACCCCACCAAAGGTGTTATTCATACAAAAAAGGGAGAATCAATAAATATCAATTCATATCTTTAATAACCTAAATAATACGAGCAAGCATAATTAACTTAGTTATTATATCCATAAATACTCCACTATTTATAAAAGATAAAATTTGCATGAATGTTTATTGAATCTATGTTTAATTTTCTGTAAGTAGATTAAAAACACAAAAACCCCAAAATATCGGCATCGCCGATCCTGCCAATACTTTGGTTTTATATTTATAAAACTCTCGCAAGTGCACAAATCATTTCGTAGAAAATGATAAGTATACTCCCAAGGTCGATCTAAGGAAGGAATGTATGTGGTTTTTAATTTATTATTCAAACTTTTAAAAACGAAATTAAATCCTAAACATCCTGTCACGATATTTTGGGGTTTTTGTGTTTTTAATCTAATTACAGAAAATTAAACATAGATTCAATAAACATTCATGCAAATTTTATCTTTTATAAATAGTGGAGTATTTATGGATATAATAACTAAGTTAATTATGCTTGCTCATATTATCTAGGTTATTAAAGATATGAATTGATATTTATTGATTCTCCCTTTTTGTTGAATACCACCTTTGGGCGGGTTAGATATTCCTTGTTAACTAAACAAATCAATTAACACCTATGGGTGGGGTTGATAACTAATTTGGTTAATTAAATTAATTCCTTTTTCTAAGAGATTGAAAATGAACCATTTAAATGCCACCTTATGGGGTTAGACAGTTAAACTTTATTCAAGGTGTCCAAATTAAACCTAAGAATTTAGTTATCCGAGTACTAACTTTCAAGTTTTAAAACTACTACTGAAAACTTGTTGTCAATACATTTTCAGATAATAATTCTTATAAAAACTTTTGAAATAGAGCTTCACTCTAACTACCGGGCGATTGTACCTACAAATAAAAGAGCACTACTCTAAATCGACGGATAACTAAACCTTAAAATCTAATTTTCAGATTTAAGTTTGTAATGAAAAATAATATATTTCTCTCTAACATTCTTAATATAAAATCTTGAATAAAAATAAAATCAATTCATTTTAGATATTTTTACCTATTTAATATTTCGCAAGAATAACAACGTTATTATTATATCATGTTTACAAATAGCTAGCACAGTTAAATTTAATCACGCATAAATTAAATATAACATGTAAGAATAAAGCATAAAAAATAACTTAAAGAAAATAAAATTCTTACAAGATTGATGCTATTCACATTTGCTGGAAAAACTCCAAGCGGAATTTGCACTCCAATTTATTGAATCAAAAAGCTAAAATATTACAAAAACATAACTAGTTCTTCCCTAAAAAGGGAAGAACTCTAAAACTAAGAGAAATTAACTAAGAAAAGCTAAAAACTAAGAAAACATAAGAAAAACTAAAAATCTAAGAAAAGAGAGAAAGAAAGAGAGAAAATAATATATTTGGAGGTTTTTTTAGGTGTGATTTGAAGTAAAGGGAAGGGGGGTATTTATAGGTGAGGATGGAGAGAAAAAATGAGTAAAACAAATACTAAAAATTAAAAAACGTGTAATGGAAATGCTGAGGTCATCAATGACGTCAGCATGATGTCACAGGGGCTGCTGCACGTGAAAAATGGGGCAAAAACGCGTTGGGCGCGCGGAGGGGCGGCTGCTGCGCGCATGAATAGTAACCTCGCGTCTGATCGCGCGCATGAACGCATAACCCGCGCTTGATTTGGGGCGGAGCTGGGTGCTGGGGCGCGGCGGCGCGTTTTTTTCCTTTTTAACATTTTTGACCTTTTTGACCCATTTTGTCCAATTTTTCCATATTTGTCGACCTTTACGCATTTATTTATTAATATATTTGTGATGTATTGCTTCTAGTATTCCTCTTTGAGTCTTTAAGTTGCATTTTTAAGCCAAAATACCTTAAAAACAATAAAAATACCCGTGATTCCGAAAAAGACAAATTTATATAAATATATGATAAAACATATAAATATATATATTTTTAAACAATTAATTTGCATAAAATCATGGTTATTTTAGTTCTTTTTGAGCACTCATCACAACCCCCAATCAGCTTCTTGCTAGTCCCTTAGCAAGAGAAGCGATAAAAACTAAAAATTAAACTATCCTAAATCACTTTCGTGGATTGAAACGGTTGCATTTAGCCTATGCAACAAGCCTTTAAACCCCTAGGTTGCCCTAGTGGACGAGTTTGAGTCTCGTGAGGGTTTTCAGTAATGATACCCACAAACATTGAACTAAATGTAAAAATAAAAAAAACAATAAAAACAATGAAATCAAAAACTAAAATTACAACAAAATCAAAAACTAAAATAACAACAAAATCAAAAATTAATTTTTTTTTTGAATAAGAGAAAACAACATATCACAAAAATGTCTCATACTTTTTAATCTCCTTTAAGATCATAATTAAAATCTCAAGCATAAGTTATTTTAATCTCTTCAAACAATCATGATTTATTATAATAATTAGTCGAAAATCATTTTCATATTTCATGTCAAAAATGTATCAATTTAATTTCACCCAATTTCAGTGTCATGAATCAGAATTCGCTTCGACTCTATTCCACACAAGTCAATACTCTCGAAACACTGAATCCTATGGGTTCAAACACTCATACTATTTTATATGCGAAAGAGTTGATGTATAGAAATGAACTAATATGTTCGCATATGTATAAAGAATAAAGGCTTAAAGTGTTATTTTAACATTGATCTCATGAAAGGAATCAAATGTATAAATTATAAAGATATCATATATAAATTTTTTTTTTCATGCATAAATCAAACTCATTAAGAAAGAATTTCAAGATATATGCTTTTTACAAATGAAGAAATTGCAATGACTTTTTAGGGAATTACTTCCTATATCTTTCTTTTGTAAATAGCCTGTACTCACAACTTTGTAGGCAACGTGGGTCATAGTATATAGATGATACTATTTTTTATCCCTCTATTTTTTTCTGTAGATATTTTTCAATATGTGTATTTTTTAGAGAGTCAACCCATGTACAGATTGTACATTTTTTTTTTTGGATTTTGGTGAGTGGTTAATTTTGTGGCTTTTCTGTTTGATCTTGGTTTACGTAACCCCAGATATGTCTTTTTGTTTTTGTAGTAGTCATGCATAAATGAGATATAAGCATATACTATCAATTTCTACTCAAATCATTTAATCTAAGAAAAAATAATAATCAAAAATATATGATACTCTATTAAGATGAGAAAAAAAATTCATACATTCAATGCTAATACCTATAGAGATCATCTAAAAATTTGAATAAATAAGAAATGTGTTTGGAGTAGAAAAAATATATATTTCACTCTGAATAAAAGAAATTAGGCTCAAATTATATATCACAAAGGTAGTCTCCACTAAAAAAATTCATAAACACCGATTTTGGGTTTAATATAATATCCACATCTTATCAAGAAATACTAGTTATGACAAAAACTAACTAATTATCAAAAATAATTACAAAATATTTCATGATATGTTTTCAAAAATTAATCTAACAGTACAAAAGACTTAACTATTTACTTAAATTTGATTTAAAGAAAACATAAATTTTTGTGAAATTTTTTTTAATTCCAAAAATTACTAAATCACACAAAATAGAAATAAAACCAAACACATAAAAAATGAAAAAGTATATATTTTTTTATTTTTTTATTTTTTTTATTTTTAAATTGTTAAAACCTTTTTTTTTATTAAGCATGGTAACTTTTCACCACCCCCAACCTAGAACTTACATTGTCCTCAATGTAACAACTGTAAATTAAAGATAAAGAGAAAAGAGAAGAAAAATTACCTATTTTCTGAGAATGTGCAAGTAGTAATGGAAAATGCAGGTGCATCCATCATACTCATCATTAAAGTGTATACAGACAAATCGCTGTTAACTTCTAACATCTCAACAAATATTTTTAGTTTTAACAATTTAAAAATTATTAACATGTAATTAAAAAAATTAAATAAATGAAACAAATAAAAGAAAATTACCTAAAATGATGGGTTGCCTCCCATCCAGCGCTTAGTTTAACGTCTTAGCAAGACGTAACTTGGGGATTGCATTTTAAGTAAACTCAATGTCCCCTCATCATTGAGTCAATCAAACCTATAGGTAAGACAACGTTGTCTACCTATACTTTTTCAGTCATGCCCTATTGATTTTCATATTTCTTTATGTACTTCAAACTAGGGGCATACTTTGAGTTTTAGATAACCCACATCTAGGTACAAATCAAATAATTAAGGCATAAAAACACAATTGTACCTAGATTAAACAAAGCAACTAACTCCTTAGATTGTAATTAAAACTTTAAAATTTTGGAGATAGTTCAGAATTTTTTGTTTTTTTTAAGAAAAAAAATAACATAATCAGTATTAACCAAGAGTGCTCCCAGGAAAGAATGGTGGTGCAAAGGCTTTCTTATGTGTTGTACTCTCAGTTGTACCATGCTTTCATCTTGATTCTTTACACATAGGAAAATCATGTAATGTCTCATATTCTTTTCTATAAAGAATGCAATCATTTGGACAAGCGTGAATCTTATGATATTCCATGCCAAATTGACTAAGATATTTCTTCACTTCATACATTGAAGATGGCAATTCAATACCCTCAGGAAACATATCGACTAGTAGATTTAGTAATTCTATGAATCCCTTGTCAGAAAAACCATGTTTTGCCTTCACATTGTACAAATGAACCAACCCCGACATTTTAGTGTATTTTTTTCATTTTGGATACAACGGTTTTTTGGCATCTTCTATAAGTTTATTAGAGGTTTCGGGATCATCCTCGTGTAATTCATCTTCAACACCATGAAACATATTTTCTTTCTATACATTATGATAAGATGTATGTAATCCACTCACATTCTTATTTATCTTTTCCAATGAGTATTATCAATATTTTTTCCATGATAATACCAACATTTATAGCTCAAAAGAATACCATTACGGATAAGGTGATACTTAACGTCATCAAATTCATGAAATCACTCATTTTTACATTTAACACATGGGCATCAACTCATACTAGTTCTAGTATTACTATTTCTACATGCAAATTCCATGAAACTTTCAACTCTAGAAATATAGTCTTGCTCAACTCTACACTTTGACATCCAAGATTTGTCCATTTTCTATTAATGATATTAAGTAAACATATTAATTAATTATGTATACAATGAATATATTTCAAGTTTATTATATATAAATTTCCTAATAATTAGAATATATATCAAAACATACATAATACAAAACAATTATCATTTTAATCATTTTACAAAACCATTTCTATACAAATTAAAAAATAAGCAACATGCCAGCATGAATTAATAAAAAGCAATCACTTTGGTTGATTCTAATTTCTAAGCATGTTACTATATCATAATTAAAAAGTAATATTAATTATACATATATAACATTGTATAGAAGTATATAGAGACAACTATAGTAACATATTTAACATTTTAACACATAAGTAGCATATATAAATAAAAATAATAATACTACTTAGTTTTTAGTTATTATTTGATTTTTATTAATATATATATATATATATATATATATATATATATTATTTAAATTATTGAGTTTATAAACATTTATTTATAATGTTTTTTTAAGAGTCAATAGATAGCATGTATAACTCTTATACCAATATAATTTTTTACAAATTTAAAAAATCATATTATTTTTCCTCTATTCACTTCTTAATAAAATATAATTATTTCTATATAAATAAATTTATCCATGCATAGTAAACCACAACATTTCAAATATTATACAAAAAATAAAACAAAATAAATAATAAGCTGTAAAATTATACTTAATAAAATATAATTATTTATAATCCATCAAACCCACAACATTTCAGATATTATTTTCACATAAAATAAGTCAAATATAATAACAAGGAAAATAAAAATCATACATAAATAAATAATTTATACAAAAAATGGGTATACAAAAATATTAGTATTTCGCTCAAAAAAATAGTAGATCTGAAAGATAATGAGAAGAGGAATATAATTCACAAAATGATGTTGCAAATGGTGGTCGAAGGTGGCCTGAAATTTAGAAAGAAGGTGGCGGTGTAGATCTGTTTTGGGAGAAAATGGAGAAGAGAAATGAAGAAATTGGGGTTCTGCGTAAAAAATGAGCCGAATTTGGATATATTAGGTGGATAGCGTCGGTTCTCCACGTGAACCGACACTATACACGTGGGTATCGTCGATTTTCCCCAACAACCAACACTACACAGACGTATAACGTCGGTTCTCCACGTCAATCGATGCTATACACGCAATTAAATTTTTTTTTTGTCAATTATCATTTTATTTAGACTATGCATATACGTACTATAGAAATAGAAAAAATAATTAATTTAGAATGGTATTTAATTAAAACATATACACAAAATGAAATAAATATATACTGTAAGTACATATATAAATTTAAATATCCAAAAAATAAACAAAATTATATAATTTTTAAAACTAATTGTCTAAAAAAAAAGAAAACTTATACTACTTTTATCCAACTTAAATTATAAAGAGTCAAATAAAATAATAATTAATTTTAATCGTATTTACTTCATCCATTTTTTAATTTAAAAATAGGACGTAGCATCGGTTGACGTGGAGAACCGACGTTACCCATATGGATAGCGTCGGTTCGCCACGTGAACCGACGCTATCCACGTTGGGTAGCATCAGTTGACGTGGAGAACTGATGCTACCCACGTGGATAGGGTCTGTTCGTAACGTGAACCGACGCTACCCATGTGGGTAGTGTCGATTCTCCATGTCAACCGATTCTACGTCCAACGTGGATAGCGTCGGTTCTATACAGAACCGAATTTTAATTCATTATAAGTCAGTTTTTGGAAAAAATTGACTTTACACATCGACTTAAAAACCCCTTTTTGTAGTAGTGACCCTAAACTATAAATCAAAAAACTCCCAAAACCATAAACCTATATAGAAAAATAATAATTTTATCCCTAAACTTTAACCTACAAATATAACCGTAAACCCAAAGCCCAAAATCCCAAAAAGCTAAACCCCAAATATCAAATCTGAAAATCCTAGATGTTATTTTGACAAATAATAACTTTAACCCTAAACTTTAACCCCTAAATATAACCTAAACCCTAAACTCCAAAATCTTAAAACCCTAAATCCAATTTATAAAAATAATAATTTTAACCCTAAACCTTAACCTTCAAATATAAACCTAGACAATAAACCATAAATCCAAAATCCCAAAACCGTAAAACCTATTTAGAAAAATTATAATTTTAACCCTAAACCCTAACCCATAAATATAACCCTAAACCCTAAACCTCAAATCCTAAATCCTAAATCCTAAATCCCAAAATCATTAAATCACAAAATCAAACTGCAAAACCCTAAACTCTATTCAAAAAAATAATAAATTTTATTTTAACGTAATATTTATCTAGAAAAATAATTATTTAAATAATTTATTTCGTCTAACGAAAAAATAACAATTAAATAATATTATTTAAATTTTACTGGATATAGGAGTATTAAGGTAATATATAGTGTTTTCCATTCCAATTGTAAACCAAACATTGCAATACTAGTTCTTTCTTTGATTCTAGTAGTCAAACTAAACAAAATTGTTTCTTTTCCATTCCATTCCCATTCCCATCTTCATTCCATTCCATTGTCCATGCGAAAGTTATCAAATTTTAAGTCCACGGTTAGCAAATTAAAACTCAAGTTCATCATATTAAGATGGTTACTCAACAATAGGAGATGATGGATCAAAGGCATGGGTTCCTGAGGAGATTCTTACACAAACGTAGTCAAAATATAGCATCATAATTCTTTAGTACAATATCACAAGTAGCACGTACCTCACAATATTCATCAATTTCTCCATCTTCTTAGACTTGTATATTTTTTTCTTATTGGAGTAATATTATTTTGTTAGTTTATGTAGAGGCATTTGGTATATGTTAAAGTTGAAGTTATTGAATAAATGCTAGAAATTATTGGTTGACGGTGTATTGGAACATGTATTGAATTACATGTTATATATTTTGATAGAGAATGTGGAGTATATATTTGTATAAGTAAACATTAACCCATTAATATAACCTTAAACCTAAACCATAACCCAAAAATATAACCATAAACCAAAAACCGAAATCCCTAAACCACAAATCCCAAATGCAAAGACCAAAAACCCTATTTAGAAAAATAATAATTTTAACCATAAACCTTAATACATAAATATAACCCTAAACCCTAAACCTCAATTCCAAAATCCAAAAATGCTAAACCCTATTTAGAGAAATAATAATTTTAACCCTAAACCTAAACCCATAAATATAAACCCTAAACATCAATTCCCAAATCCCCAAACCCTAATTCCTATTAAGAAAATTAATAATTTTAATCCTAAACCTTAACCAACAAATATAACCCCACATAATAAACCCTAAACCCTATGTAGAAAAATAATAATTTTAACCCTAAACCTCAAACCACAAATATAACACAAATCAGAACACCTAAAACCTTATACCCAAAACCATAAATCCTATTTTGAAAAATCATAATTTTAAGCCAAAACCATAACCAACACATATAACCTTAAACGCCAAACCATAAACCTTAAATCGGAAACCCTAAAACTCCAATTCAAAAACCCTAAACATTAAACCCCAAAACTCAAATCCTAAAACCCTAAACCCTATTTAGAAAAATAATAATTTTAATCCTAAACCTTAACCCAAATATATAAGCCTAAACCATAAATCAGAATTCTAAACACTAAATTTGATTTAGAAAAATTATAATTTTAAACCTAAGTGTTGACCCACAAATATAACCTAATCCCTAAATCCAAAATCTTAAAACCCTAAATCTCACATCCCTAAATCCCAAATCAAAAACCCTAAACCTCATTTTGAAAAATAATAATTTTAATAATATATTTTTTTAAGTAATAATTATTTAGAAAAATAGCGTATTAAATAATTTATTTTGTTTAACGAAAAAATAATAATTATAATATATTATTAAAATTTTACTGAATATATAAGTATTAAGATAATACAATGTTTTCCATTCCATCCCAATTGTAAAGCAAATATTGTTATATTGATTCCTTCTTTGATTGTAGTGGTCAAACCAAACAAAATTGTTTCCATTCCATAGCCATACCCATTCCCATTCCGATTCTATTCCGTTATCCATGTCAAAAGTGTTCAAATTTTAAGTCCACGGTCAGCAATTTTAAACTCAGGATCATCGTATTGAGATGTATACTCAATAATAGGAGATTATGTAAAGGTGATAAAACATTACCCAATGTTTGGTTGACTAGAATGAAATGGAATAAGAATTAATTCCTTCTAATTTTTATGTTTGGTTGTCCTAAAAGGTGGGAATAAAATGGAATCTACTACTAAAAGAGAAGGAATCATAATTCATTCTCACCTAGTAACGAATGATGATTTCATTCCCATCTCAATTTTTTTTAATTTTAACTAAACCCCAAATATTCCACTAAACATTAAGCCATAAATACTAAACCCTAAACGCTAAACTACAAATCCCAAATCCTAAAACCATAAACCCTAATAAAAAATAATAGTTATAACCCTAAGCCTAAACACATAAATTTATCCCAAAACCCTAAACCTCAAATCCAAAATCTCAAAACCCTAAACCCTATTTAGAAAAATAATAATTTTAACCACAAACCTAAACCCATAAATATATCCCTAAACCTCAACCCACAAATATAAGCCTAATCATAAAACCCAAAACACTATACCCTAAACCCCAAATCCAAATTACCATAACATTAAATCCCAAATTCCGAATCCAAATACCCTAAACCCTATTTAGAAAAATAACAATTTTAACCCAAAATATTAACCCACAAATATAACCCTTAATCTCATCCCAAAAATATAAGCCTAATCAAAAACCCAAAACACTATAACCATAACCCCAAATCCAAACTACGAAACATTAAACTCTAAATCCCGAATCCCAAAACCCTAAACCCTATTGTGAAAAATAATAATTTTAACTCAAAACCTTAACCCATAAATCCCAAATCCCAAAACCCTAAAATCCAAATCCCTAAATCTCAAATCCAAAACCTAAAATCCTAAAACCATATTTAGAAAAATAATAATTTTAATAATATACTTTATTTTTAAGTAATAATTAATTGAAAAATAGTGCATTAAATATTGTATTTTGTATAATGGAAAAATAAGAATTAAATGATATTATTTAAATTTTATTGAATATGTGAGTATTAGGTTAATAAACAGACTTTTCCATTACATTCCAATTGTAAACAAAATGCTCTAATACTGACTTATTCTTTGATTGTAGTGGTCAAACCAAACAACTGTTTCCATTCCATTGCCATTCTCATTCCTATTCCGATTCCATTTTGTTATCCATATCGAAAGTGTTCAAATTTTAAGTCCATGATCAGCAAAATTAAACTTAGGATCACCATATTGAGATGTTTACACAACAATAAGAGATTATGTAAAGGTAATATGACATTACCTTATATTTGATTGAGTAGAATGAAATGAAATTGGAATTAATTCCTTCCAATTTTCTGTTTGGTTGGCTTGAAAAGTGAGAATAGAATATTATGAATTTCTAAAAGAGAAGGAATCATAATTCCTTCTTCCTCCATATGGAATCATCATTCCATTCCCATCTTAATTTGTTTTTACAATTTTATCCAAACCATAATATTACACTAAACATTAAGCCGTCAATCGTAAACATAAAACCCAAAAACCCAAATCTCAAATCCCAAAATCCTAACTACAAAACGCTATTTATAAAAATAATAATTTTAACCATAAACCTTATCGCACAAATATAACCATAAACCATAAACCCAAAATCCAAAACCATAAACATCAAATCCCAAAACCATAAACCCTATTTAGAAAAAAATAATAATTCTAACAATAACACTTAACACATAAAATAACCCTAAACCACTAACTCTAAACCCTAAACCTCAAATCTCAAATATCAAAACATAAACCATGTTATGAAAAATAATAATTTTAAGCCTTAACCTTAACCCATAAATATAACCCTAAATCCTAAACCCTAAATCCAATTTAGAAAATTAATAATTTTAACCCTAAGCCTTAACCAACAAATATAACCCCACACAATAAACACTAATCCCAAAATCCTAACCCCCAAATATAACCCTAATCACAAAACCCTAAACCTCAACCCACAGATATAACCCTAATCACAAAACCCAAAACCCTAAACCATAAACCCTAAAATCCAACAACAAAAACTCTAAATCCCAAATCTCAAAATATTAAACCCTATTTTGAAAAATCATAATTTTAACCTAAAACCATAAGCATCAAATTTAACCTTAAACCCTAATTCTGAAATCCTAAAACCCTAAACCTTATTTAGAAAAATAATAATTTAACCCTAAACCTTAACCCAAAAATATAAACCCAACACATAAATGTCAAATCGTAAACCCTAAATTAGATTTAGAAAAATTAAAATTTCAACCCTATACACTAACCCATAAATATAACCCTAAATGCTAAATCCAAAATCCCAAATCCCTAAATCCTTAATCCAAAACCTCAAAACCCTAAACCATATTTAGAAAAATAATAATTTTAATAATATATTTTATTTTTAAGTAACAGTTATTTATAAAAATAGGGCATTAAATAATTTAGTTTGTTTGACAAAAATAATAATTAAATGATATTATTTAAAATTTACTGAATATAGAAGTATTAAGGTAATATACAGTGTTTTTCATTCCATTCCAATTGTAAAGAAAAAAAAATACTGTGATATTGTTTCCTTCTTTGATTGCAATGGTCAAAGCAAACAAAATAGTTCCCATTCCATAGCCAACATGATTCAATTTCGTTATTCATGTCGAAAGAGTTCAAATTTTAAGTCCATGGTCACCAATTTAAACTCAGGATAATCGTATTGAAATGTTTACTCAATAATAGGAGATTATGTAAAGGTAATATAACATTACCCAATGTTTGGTTGACTGGAATGAAATGGAATAAGAATTAATTTCTTCCAATTTTATGTTTAGTTGGCCTGAAAAGTGGGTATAAAATGGAACCCATTACAAAAAGTGAAGGAATCATAATTCCTTCTCACCCAGTAAGGAATCATGGTTTCATTCCCATCTCAAATTTCTTTTACAATTTTAACCAAACCCCAAATATTGCACTAAACATTAAGCCCTAAATACTAAACCCTAAACCCTAAAACCTACTTGTAAAAATAATAATTTAAACCCAAAACCCTAAACAACAAATCCAAAATCCAAAATCCATAAACCCCATTAAGATGAATTATAATTCTAACCTTAAACCTAAACACATAAATTAAACACTAAACCGTAAACAATAAATCCCATTCCTTCCAATATTTTGTTTGGTTGACTTGAAAAGTGAGAATATAATAGAATGGATTTTTAAAAGAGAAGGAATCATAAATCCTTCTTCCTCTAGAAGGAATCATGATTCCATTCCAATTTCAATTGTTTTTCACATAAACCTCAATTCCCAAATCCCAAATCTCCAAACCTAATTCCTTTTTAGAAAATTAATAAATTTAACCTTATACCTTAACCCGTAAATATAACCCCAGACAATAAACTCTAAGCCTAAAATCACAAATCCCACAACCCTAAACCATATTTTGAACAATAATAATTTTAACCCTAAACCTTAACCCACAAATATAACCATAATCAAAACCCAAAACCCTATACCCTAAACACCAAATCCAAACTATCAAAACTCTAAATCTCAAATCCCAAATCCCGAAACTACAAACACTAATTAGAAAAATAATTATTTTAACCTTCAACCTTAACACATAATAAATCCGAAATCCTAAGACTTAAACCCCCAACCCCAAATCCCAAATCTCATATAATAAATCTGAAATCCCTCTACCCTATTTAGAAAAATAGTAATTTTAACCCTACACCTTAACCCACAATACTAACACTAAACAATAAACCTAAACCCTAAAAACAAAATCTCAAATCCCAAAACACAAAACCCACTTTAGAAAAATAATAATTTTTCCCTAAATCTTTACCCTTAAATATAACCTTAAACCCTAAATCCATAATTCCTAAATCCTTATCCTCAAATCCCTAAACCTTATTTAAAAGAATAATAATTTTAATGATATATTTTATTTGTCAGTAATAATTATTTAGAAAAATAATTATTTATATAATGTATTTTTTCTAACAAAAAAATCATTATTAAATAATATTATTTAAGTTATACTGAATATAGTAAGTAGTATTAAGGTAATATACAATGTTTTCCACTCCATTCTAATTGTAAACCAAATACTATAATACTAATCCCTTCTTTCATTCCAATTATGAAACAAAATAAAACTATTTCCATTCTATTCATGTTCTCATGCCAATTCTAATTCCATTATGTTGTCCATGTTGAAAGTGTTCAAATTTAAGTTCCCGATTAGTTAATTTAAACTTAGGATTATTGTATTGATATGTTTACTCAACAATAGGAGATGATGGATTAATGACATGAGGTGATGATGAGATTTTTTCACAAACTTAGTCAAAATATAGCATCATAATTCTTCACTACAATATCACAAGTAGTACCTACCTCAAAAGATCAATCCATTTCTCCATCTTCTTAGACTTTGATTTTTTTCCAATACGAGTTATATTATTTTGTTAGTTAATACATAGACATTTGGTATATGTTAAACCTAAAGTTCTTGAAAAAATGCTAGAAAATCTTAGATGACAATATATTGGGACATTTGGTAATATTACATTGCCCCAAATCTCATATCACAAATCCCAAACCCTTATACCCTTTTTAGAAAAATAAGAATTTTAACCGGGAATATAAAACCCAAAATCGAAAATCCCAAAACCCTAAAACCAATTTAGAAAAATTATAATTTTGACCTAAACCTTTACCCTCAAATATAACCCTAAACTCTAAACCCTAAACCCTAAACCCCTAATCCTAAAATCCTAAATCCTAAACCTGAAAACCATAAACCCTATTTATGAAAATAATAATTTTAATAATATATTTTATTGTTAAGTAATAATTATTTATAAAAATAACAATTTTAATCCTAAACCACAACCCAAAAATATAACCCATAACAATAAACCCTAAACCCCAAATCCAAAATCCCAAATCAGTCAATCCACAATCTGAATCACAAAACACTTTACCCTAATTTGAAAAGTAGAAATTTTAACCGCAAACCTTAAACCACAAATTTAACCATAAACCCCAAATTCCAAATCTAATATCTCAAATATGAAACCCCTACAACTTATTTAGAAAAATAATAATTTTAACCCCATACCTTAATCCATAAAAATAACAATAATCAATAAACTTAAACCATAAACCCAAAATCTGAAATCCCAAAACCCTATATTTAAAAATTATAATATTGACCCTAAATCTTTACCATCAAATATAACTATAAACCCTAAACATTAAATCCCAAGTCCCTAAACCCTAAATCCTAAACACTATTTATAATAATAATAATAATAATCTTAAAAATATATATTTTTTTAAGTAATAATTATTTAGAAAAATAAAGATTTAAATAATATATTTTGTCTAAAGAAAAAATAATAAGTAAATGATATTTTTTAAATTTTACTAAATAAAGTAGTATTAAGTTAATATACAATGTTTTCTCCACTCCATTCCAATTGTAAACCAAATACTATAATATTGATCCCTTCTTTCATTCCAAAGGTCAAAGCAAATAAAACTATTTCCATTCCATTCACATTCCCATTCCTATTACCATTTCATTCCATTGTCCATGTTGAAAGTGTTCAAATTTAAGTCCACGGTCAGCAAATTTAAACACATGATTATCATATTGAGATGTTTACTCAACAACAGGAGATGATGGATCAATGACATGAGGTGATGATGAGATTTTTACACAAACTTAGTCAAAATATAGCATCATAATTCTTTACTACAATATCACAAGTAGCACCTACCTCACAACATCCATCAATTTCTCCATCTTCTTAGACTTTGATTTTTTTTCTTATAGGAGTTATATTATTATTTTTAATTAATGTAGAGACATTTGGTATATGCTAAAGCTAAATTTCTTAAATAAATGCTAGAAAATCTTAGTTGATAGTATATTGGGACATTTGGTAATATTACATTACCCAATGTTTGGTTGATTGGAATGAAATGGAATTAGAATTAATTCCTTCAAATTTTATATTAAGTTGGCCTCAAAA
This sequence comes from Hippophae rhamnoides, assembly GCA_033030585.1. Taxonomy (NCBI): domain Eukaryota; kingdom Viridiplantae; phylum Streptophyta; class Magnoliopsida; order Rosales; family Elaeagnaceae; genus Hippophae; species Hippophae rhamnoides. The sequence goes on along the minus strand of CM065429.1, from coordinate 41,487,812 downwards.
GTGAGAAAAGAATGGAATCCATTATTTAAAGAGAAGGAATCATAACTAATTCTTCCCTTTAAGGAATCTTGATTCCATTCCCATTTCAAATTATTTTTACAATTTGACCCAAACCACAAATATTACACTAAACATTATGCCCTAAATCCTAAAACCTAAATCTCAAATCCCAAAAATCTTAATCCTAATCCCTATTTAGAAAAATAATAATTGTAACTATAAACCTAAACAAATAAATATAACTCTAAACCCTAAACATCAAATCTCAAATCCCAAAACCATAAACCCTCTTTAGAAAAATAAAAATTTTTACTCTTAACCTTAACCCACAAATATATGCCTAAACCCCAAACCTTAAACTCCAAATCTAAAATCCCAAAACCTTATAACCTATTTTGAAAATAATAAAATCCTAAACAAATAAATATAACTCTAAACCCTAAACATCAAATCTCAAATCCCAAAACCATAAACCCTTTTTAGAAAAATAAAAATTTTCACCCTAAACCTTAACCCATAAATATAATATTAAACCCCAAACCCTAAACTATAAATCCAAAATCCCAAAACCTTATAACCTATTTTGAAAAATAATAATTTTAACCCTAAACCTTAACCTACAAATATAACCATAAACCCTAATTCTCAAATCACAAATCCCAATTCCCATACCCTTATGCCCAATTTAGAAAAATAATAATTTTAACCCTAAACATTAACCCACAAATATAACGCTAAACCCTAAACCCTAAATAATAAACTTTAAACCTAAATTCTGAAATCCCAAATCCTAAATCCCTAACCCTTACAACCTATTTAGAAAAACAATAATTTTAATCCTAATTCTTAACCCACATATATAACCCTAAACAATAAACCACAATTCTAAAATCCCAAAACCAATAGAAAAATAATAATTTTAGCCCAAATCCTTAACCCATAAATATAACCCTAAACCCTAAACCCTAAAATACAAATCCAAAATCCCAAATCCAAATCCCAAAACTCTAAACCTTATTTTGAAAAATAAAAATTCTAACTCTAAACCTTTACCCATAAATATAATGCTAAATCCTAATCCCAAACCCCAAAATCATATTTAGGAAAACAATAATTTTAACTCTACACCTTAACCCACGAAAATAATACTAAATAATAAACAATAAACACAACCAAAAAGACCAAACTCCAAAACCCTAAACCTTATTTACAAAAATTATAATTTTGACCCTACACCTTTAACCTCAAATATAACCCTAAACTCCAAACCCTAAACCCAAAATCTCAAAATCCTAAATCATAAACCTCCAAAGCCTATTTATAAAAAAATAATTTTAATCATATATTTTAAATTATTATTTTTAAGTAATAATTATTTAGAATAATAATAATTTTAATCCCAAACCTTAACCCACAAAAATATAACATAAAACCCTAAATCTAAAACCCCAAATCCAAAATCCAAAATCCAAAAACCCTAAATCCAAAATCCAAATAACAAAACTCTTCACCCTATTTTGAAAAATAATAATTTTAACCCTAAATGTTAACCTATAAATTTAACCCTAAACCCAAAATCCTAAACCCTAAACCATAAATCCCTACACCCTATTTAGAAAAATAATAATTTATACACTATACCTTAACCCCCAAAAATAACACTAAACAATAAACTTAAACCATAAACCCTATTTAGAAAAATTATAATTTTCTACCTAAACCTTTACCCTCAAATATAACCTTAACCACTAAACCCTAAATCCCTAATTCCAAAATCCTAAACCTCAAAACCCTATCTATACAAATAATAATTTGAATAATATATTTTATTTTTCGGTAATAATTATTTAGAAAGATAATGATTTGAATAATGTATTTTGTGTGATGAAATTTTTTTTAATAATATTATTTAAATTTTATTGAATATTGTAGAATTAAGGTAATATACTATATTTTCTACTCCATTCCAATATTAAACCAAATACTATAATACTTCTCCCTTCTTTAAATCAAATGGTCAAACCTAATAAAATTGTTTCCATTCCATTTCCATTCTCATTCTCATTCCAATTCCATTCTATTGTCCATGTTGAAAGTGTTCAAATATTAAGTCCACAATCAGCAAATTTAAACTCACAATCATTAAATTGAGATGTTTACTCAATAAAAGGAGTTGATGGATCAATATCATGAGGTGATGATGAGAGTTTTACACAAACTTATTCAAAATATAGCATCATAATTCTTTACTACAATATCATAAGTAGCACCTATCTCACAACATATATCAATTTCCCCACCTTCTTAAACATTAATTTTTTTCCTTATAGTAGTTATATTATTTCGTTAGTTAATGTAGCGACATTTGATATATGTTAAACCTGACATTCTTGAAAAAATGCTAGATAATCTTGGTTGAAAGAATATTGGGATATTAGGTAATATTACATTACACCATGTTTGGTTGACTGGAATGAAACTAAATTAGAATTAATTCCTTCCAATTTTATGTATGGTTGGACTAAAAAGTGGGAATAGAATGAAATCTATTACTAAATGAGAAGGAATCATAACTAATTCTCCCCCGTAAGGAATCATGACTCCATTCCCATCCCAAATGTTTTTTACAATTTTACCCAAACCATAAATATTACACTAAACATTAAGCCTTAAATCCTAAGCCCTAAACCCTAAAAAAATCTCAAATCCTAAAACCCAAAATCCTAAACCGTATTTAGTAAAATAATAATTTTAACCCTAAACCTAAACATAAAATCTCAAATCAGAAAACACTAATTTTAACCCCAAACCTTAACCCATAAATATAACCCTAAATGGAAAATCCCAAATTCCAAATCCAAATCCCCTACACCCTATTTTGAAAAATAATAAATTTAACCCTAAATATTAACTCACAAATATAACCCCTACACCCTCTTAATATAACCATACAACTAAAGCTACAAAAATAACACTAAAATATAAACCCTAAACACTAAACCCAAAATCCATAATCCCAAAACCGTCATCCCTATTTAGAAAAACTATATTTTTGACCCTACACCTTTACCTTCAAATATAACACTAAACTCCAAACCCTAAACCCCAAATCCTAAATCCCAAAACCCTAAACCTAAAATCCCCAAATCATAAATCCTAAACCTCAAATATAACCCAAAACCATAGACCCTAAACCCCAAATCCAAAATCCAAAAACACTAAATCACAAATCCAAATCACAGAACTCCATACCCTATTTTGAAAAATAATAATTTTAACCCTAAACCATATACCCCAAAATCCAAATCTAATATAAAAAATATGAAACCCCTACACCCTATTTAGAAAAATAATAATTTTAACACAATACCTTAACCAAAAAAAAAAAAAAAACACTAAACAATAAACCTAAACCCTAATCCCTATTTAGAAAAATTATAATTTTAACCCAAAACCTTTACCCTCAAATATAATACTAAAACCTAAACCCTAAATCCCTAATTCCTAAATCCTAAACCTCAAAGCCCTAAATCTTATTTATAATAATAATAATTTTAATAATATATTTTATTTTTCAGTAATAATTATCTAGAAAAATAAGGATTTAAATAATGTATTTTTTCTAATCAAAAAATAATAATTAAATGATATTGTTTAAATTTTACTGAATATCGTAGTATTAAGGTAATATACAATGTTTTCCATTCAATTCCAATTGTAAACTAAATAATATAATACTGATTCATTCTTTCATTCCAATGGTTAAACCAAATAAAATTGTTCCCATTCCAATCACATTCTCATTCCCATTCTTATTCTAATTCCATTATGTTATCTATGTTGAAAGTGTTCAAATTTATGTCCATGGTTAGCAAATTTAAACTCATGATCATCATATTGAGATGTTTACTTTACAACTGGAGATGATGTAACAATGACATGAGGTGATGATGAGATTTTTACACAAATTTAATAAAAAAATAATATCATAATTCTTTACTACAATATCACAAGTAGCATCTACCTCATAACCTCCATCAATTTCTCCATCTTCTTAGACTTTGATTTTGTTTTCATATAGGAGTTATATTATTATTTTAGTTAATGTAGAGACATTCGGTATATGTTAAACATGAAGTTCTCGTATAAATACTAGAAAATCTTATTAGACTGTCTATTTTAACATTTGGTAATTTTACATTACACCATGTTTGGTTGACTATAATGAAATGGAATCAGAATTAATTCCTTCAAATTTTATATTTAGTTGGCCTGAAAGGCGGAAAAGAATGCAATCCATTACTTAAATAGAAGGAATCAAAACTAATTCCATTTCTTTTCAATTTATTTTTACAATTTCACCTAAACCATAAATATTACACTAAACATTAAGCCCTAAATCTTAAACCCATAATCCTAAAACCCAAATCTTTAAATCCTAAACCCTATTTAGAAAAATAATAATTTCAATCCTAATATTAAAACCATAAACCCAAAACCCTAAACATGAAATCTCAAATCCCAAACCCTAAACATTTGAAAGAAAAATAAAATTTTAACCCTAAACCTTAAACACCAAATGCACATTCCAAAAATCCAATAACCTATTTTGAAATATTAAAGTTTTAAGAATAAGCTTGACACACAAGTGTAACCATAAACCCTAAGCCCCAATTCCCCAAACCTCACACCCTGTTTAGAGAGATAATAATTTTAACCCTAAAAATTACCCAAAAAATATAACCCTAAACATTACCCAAAAAATATAACCCTAAACCCTAAAAAGGAACTTTAAATCCCAAATCCTCAATCCCAAACCCTTACAACCTATTTCATAAAATAAAAATTTTAACCCTTAACCTTTACCCACAAATTTAACCCTAAAAAATAAACCATAAATCCAAAATCCAAAAACACATAAAAAAATTATAATTTTAACCTTAAGCCATAACCCATAAATATAACCCTAAACCCAAAATCCCAAATCCAAATCCCAAAACTCTACACCTTATTTTGAAAAAGAATAATTTTAACCACAAACCTTAACACACAAATTTAACCCCAAACCCTAGGTACCAAACCACAAATCTCATATCACTAATCCCAAGAGTTGATGGATCAATGACATGAGGTGATGATGAGATTTTTACACTAACTTAGTGTAAATATAGCATCAAAATTCTTTACTACAATATCACAAGGAGCATCTACCTTACAACATCCATCAATTTCTCCATCTTCTTAGACTTAGATTTTGTTTTCTTATAGGAGTTATATTATTATTTTAGTTAATGTAGAGACATTCGGTATATGTTAAACCTGACATTCTTGAATAAATACTAGAAAATCTTATTTGATTGTATATTTTGACATTTGGTAATTTTACATTACACCATGTTTGGTTGAATGTAATGAAATGGAATCAAAATTAATTCCTTCAAATTTTATATTTAGCGGGCCTGAAAGGGGGAAAAGAATGGAATCCATTACTTAAATAGAAGGAATCAAAACTAATTCTTCTTCTATAAGGAATCTTGATTCCATTTATTTTGAATTTATTTTTACAATTTCACCTCAACCATAAATATTACACTAAACATTAAGCCCTAAATCCTAAACCCATAACCCTAAAATCAAAATCTTTAAATCCTAAACCCTATTTAGAAAAGTAATAGTTTCAACCCAAAACCGTAAACCGTAAACCCAAAACCCTAAACCGTTTAAAGAAAAATAAAATTTTAACCCTAAACCTTAAACACCAAATCCAAATTCCAAAAATCCAACAACCTGTTTTGAAAAATTATAATTTTAACTATAAGCTTAACCCACAAGTATAACCGTAAACCCTAAACCCCAATTCCCAAATCGCAAATCCCAATTCCAAAACCTCACACCCTATTTAGAAAAATAATAATTTTAACCCTAAAAATTACCCAACAAATATAACCCAAAAAATTAACCAACAAATTTAACCCTAAACCCTAAATAATAAACTTTAAATCCCAAACCCTTACAACCTATTTAGAAAATAATAATTTTAACCTTTAACCTTAACCCACAAATATATCACTAAAAAATAAACCCCAAATCCAAAATCCAAAAACACATAAAAAAATTATAATTTTAACCTTAAGCCATAACCCATAAATATAACCCTAAACCCAAAATCCCAACACCCTAAATCCCAAATCCAAATCCCAAAACTCTACACCTTATTTTGAAGAAGAATAAATTTAACCACAAAGCTTAACACACAAATTTAACCATAAACCCTAAGTACCAAACCACAAATCTCATATCACTAATCTCAGGATTTGATGGATCAATGACATGAGGTGATGATGATATTTTACACTAACTTAGTGTAAATATAGCATCACAATTCTTTACTACATTATCCCAAGGAGCATCTACCTTACAACATCCATCAATTTCTCCATCTTCTTAGACTTAGATTTTGTTTTCTTATAGGAGTTATATTATTGTTTTAGTTAATGTATAGACATTCGGTATATATTAAACCTGAAGTTCTCGAATAAATACTAGAAAATCTTATTTGATTGTATATTTTGACATTTGGTAATTTTACATTACACCATGTTTGGTTGACTGTAATGAAATGGAATCAGAATTAATTCCTTCAAATTTTATATTTAGTTGGCCTGAAAGGGGGAAAAGAATGGAATCCATTACTTAAATAGAAGGAATCAAAACTAATCCTTCGCCTATAAGGAATCTTGATTCCATTTCTTTCCAATTTATTTTTACAATTTCACCTAATCCATAAATATTACACTAAATATTAAGCCCTAAATCCTAAACCCATAACCCTAAAATCAAAATATTTAAATCCTAAACCCTATTTAGAAAAGTAATAATTTCAACCCTAAACCTAAAATCGTAAACCCAAAACCCTATACAGTTTAAAGAAAAATAAAATTTTAACCCTAAACCTTAAACACCAAATCCAATTTCCAAGAATCCAATAACCTATTTTGAAAAATTATAATTTTAACTATAAGCTTAACCCACAAGTATAACCATAAACCCTAAACCCCAATTCCCAAATCACATATCCCAATTCCAAAACCTCACACCCTATTTAGAAAAATAATAATTTTAACCCTAAAAATTACCCAACAAATATAACCCTAAACATTACCCAACAAATATAACCCTAAACCCTAAATAATACACTTTAAATCGCAAATCCTAAATCCCAAACCCTTACAACCTATTTCAAAATATAATAATTTTAACCCTTAACCTTAACCCATAAATTTATTCCTAAAAAATAAACCCCAAATCCAAAATCCAAAAACATATGAGAAAATTATAATTTTAACCTTAAGGCATAACCCATAAATATAACCCTAAACCCAAAATCCCAACACCCTAAATCCCAAATCCAAATCCCAAAACTCTACACATTATTTTGAAAAAGAATAATTTTAACCACAAACCTTAACACACAAATTTAACCCTAAACGCTAAGTACCAAACCACAAATCTCATATCACTAATCTCAGGAGTTGATGGATCAATGACATGAGGTGATGATGATATTTTACACTAACTTAGTGTAAATATAGCATCACAATTCTTTACTACATTATCCCAAGGAGCATCTACCTTACAACATCCATCAATTATTCCATCTTCTTAGACTTAGATTTTTTTTCTTATAGGAGTTATATTATTATTTTAGTTAATGTAGAGACATTCGGTATATGTTAAAACTGAAGTTCTCGAATAAATACTAGAAAATCTTATTTGACTGTATATTTTGACATTTGGTAATTTTACATTACACCATGTTTGGTTGACTGTAATGAAATGGAATTAGAATTAATTCCTTCAAATTTTATATTTAGTTGGCCTGAAAGGGGGAAAAGAATGTAATCCATTACTTAAATAGAAGGAATCAAAACTAATTCCATTTCTTTTCAATATATTTTACAATTTCACCTAAACCATAAATATTACACTAAACATTAAGCCCTAAATCCTAAACCCATAATCCTAAAACCCAAATCTTTAAATCCTAAACCCTATTTAGAAAAATAATAATTGCAACCCTAATACTAAAACCGTAAACCCAAAACCCTAAACATGAAATCTCAAATCCCAAAACCCTAAACATTTGAAAGAAAAATAAAATTTTAACCCTAAACCTTAAACGCCAGATCCAAATTCCAAAAATCCAATAACCTATTTTGAAAAATTAAAATTTTAAGAATAAGCTTAACCCACAAGTGTAACCATAAACCCTAAACCCCAATTCCCCAAACCTCACTCCCTATTTAGAAAAATAATAATTTTAACCCTAAAAATTACCCAACAAATATAACCCTAAACATTATCCAAAAAATATAACCCTAAACCCTAAAAAGGAACTTTAAATCCCAAATCCTAAATCCCAAACCCTTATAACCTATTTCAAAATATAATAATTTTAACCCTTAACCTTAACCCATAAATTTAACCCTAAATAATAAACCCCAAATCCAAAATCCAAAAACACATAAAAAAATTATAATTTTAACCTTAAGCCATAACCCATAAATATAACCCTAAACCCAAAATCCCAAATCATAAATCCCAAATCCCAAAACTCTACACCTTATTTTGAAAAAGAATAATTTTAACCACAAACCTTAACACACAAATTTAACCCCAAACCCTAGGTACCAAACCACAAATCTCATATCACTAATCCCAAGAGTTGATGGATCAATGACATGAGGTGATGATGAGATTTTTACACTAACTTAGTGTAAATATAGGATAACAATTGTTTACAACAATATCACAAGGAGCATCTACCTTACAACATCCATCAATTTCTCCATCTTCTTAGACTTAGATTTTGTTTTCTTATAGGAGTTATATTATTATTTTAGGTAATGTAGAGACATTCGGTATATGTTAAACCTGAAGTTCTCGAATAAATACTAGAAAATCTTATTTGACTGTATATTTTGACATTTGGTAATTTTACATTACACCATGTTTGGTTGAATGTAATGAAATGGAATCAGAATTAATTCTTTCAAATTTTATATTTAGCTGGCCTGAAAAGGGGAAAAGAATGGAATCCATTACTTAAATAGAAGGAATCAAAACTAATTCTTCTCCTATAAGGAATCTTGATTCCATTTCTTTTCAATTTATTTTTACAATTTCACCTAAACCATAAATATTACACTAAACATTAAGCCCCAAATCCTAAACCCATAACCCTAAAATCAAAATCTTTAAATCCTAAACACTATTTAGAAAAGTAATAATTTCAACCCTAAACCGTAAAATGTAAACCCAAAACCCTAAACCGTTTAAAGAAAAATAAAATTTTAACCCTAAACCTTAAACACCAAATCCAAATTCAAAAAATCCAACAACCTATTTTGAAAAATTATAATTTTAACTATAAGCTTAACCCACAAGTATAACCATAAACCCTAAACCCCAATTCCTAAACACAAATCCCAATTCCAAAACCTCACACCCTATTTTGAAAAATAATAATTTTAACCCTAAAAATTACCCAACAAATATAACCCTAAATCCCAAACTCTTACAACCTATTTCAAAATATAATAATTTTAACCCTTAACCTTAACCCATAAATTTATTCCTAAAAAATAAACCCCAAATCCAAAATCCAAAAACATATGAGAAAATTATAATTTTAACCTTAAGCCATAACCCATAAATATAACCCTAAACCCAAAATCCCAACACCCAAAATCCCAATTCCAAATCCCAAAACTCTACACCTTATTTTGAAAAAGAATAATTTTAACCACAAACCTTAACACACAAATTTAACCCAAACCCTAAGTACCAAACCACAAATCTCATATCACTAATCTCAGGATTTGATGGATCAATGACATGAGGTGATGATGATATTTTACACTAACTTAGTGTAAATATAGCATCACAATTATTTACTACATTATCCCAAGGAGCATCTACCTTACAACATCCATCAATTTCTCCATCTTCTTAGACTTAGATTTTGTTTTCTTGTAGGAGTTATATTATTGTTTTAGTTAATGTAGAGACATTCGGTATATATTAAACCTGAAGTTCTCGAATAAATACTAGAAAATCTTATTTGACTGTATATTTTGACATTTGGTAATTTTACATTACACCATGTTTGGTTGACTGTAATGAAATGGAATCAGAATTAATTCCTTCAAATTTTATATTTAGTTGGCCTGAAAGGGGGAAAAGAATGGAATCCATTACTTAAATAGAAGGAATCAAAACTTATTCTTCTTCTATAAGGAATCTTAATTCCATTTCTTTCCAATTTATTTTTACAATTTCACCTAAACCATAAAAATTACACTAAATATTAAGCCCTAAATCCTAAACCCATAACCAACAAATATAACCCTAAAAAATAAACCGCAAATACAAAATCCAAAAACACATTGAAAAATTATAATTTTAACCTTAAACCATAACCCATAAATATAACCCTAAACCCTAAACTACAAACCCAAAATCACAACACCCTAAATCCCAAATCCAAATCCCAAAATTCTATACCTTATTTTGAAAAAAGAATAATTTTAACCATAAACCTTAACACACAAATTTAACGCTAAACCCTTAATCACAAAAAAACAAATCTCATATCAATAATCCGAAGAGTTGATGGATCAATGACAGTAGGTGAGGATAAAATTTGTACACTAACTTAGACAAAATATAGCATCACAATTCTTTACTATAATATCCCAAGTAGCACCTACCTTATAACATACATCAATTTCTCCATCTTCTTAGATTTGGATATTTTTCTTATAGGAGTTATATTATTTTGTTAGTTAATGTAGCGACATTTGGTATAAATTAAACCTAAAGTTCTTGAATAAATTGTTAAAAACCTTGGTTGACAGTATATTGGGATATTAGGTAATATTACGTTACCCAATGTTTGGTTGACTGGAATGAAATGATATGAAATTAGAATTTAGTCCTTCCAATTTTTGGTATGGTTGCCTAAAAAGTGGGAATAGAATGAAATCTATTATTAAATGAGAAGGAATCATAACTAATTCCCCCCATAAGGAATTATGATTTCATTCCCATTGCAAATGTTTTTTACAATTTTACCTAAAGCATAATATTACACTATACATAAAGCCCTAAATCCTAAACCCTAAACCTTAACCCACAAATATAACACTAAATAATAAACCCCAAATCCCAAATCCCAAAACCTTTAAAAAAATAATTTTAACCCTAAACTGTAAACCACAAATATAACCTTAAATCTCAAATCCCAAAACCCTTAGAAAAATAAAAATTCTAACCCTAAATCCTTAAACCCTAAACCTCGAATCCCAAATTTCAAAACCCTAAATCCTAAATCCATATCCAAAACCCTAAAGAAAAACCCACAAATATAACCATAAAACGTAAACCCAAAACTCCAATTCCCAAATCCCAAATCATAAATCCCAAATCCAAAACCCCAAAACCATAATTTGAAAAATAATAATTTTAACCCTAATCCTTAACCCATAAATATAATCCTAAACCCTAAACCCGAAATAATAAACTTTAAATCCCAAATCTCATATCATAAATCCCAAACACCTACACCTTATTTAGAAAAATAATAGTTTTAACCCTTCATCTTAACCCACAAAAATAATACAAAAAAATAAATCCTACACACTAAAACCAAAAACCCAAATCCCAAAACCTTATCCATCAAATATAATCCTAAACTCTAAAACCAAAACCCCAACTCCCAAATCCTAAAGCCAAAAACCCGAAATCTAAAAATCCTAAATCCTACACCTCAAAACCCTAAACCCTATTTATAAAAATAATAATTTAAAGAAAAACCCAAAACCTTAAATCCTAAACAGCAAATCCCAAATCTCACATCAAAAATCCGAAACCCCTGCACCCCATTTAGAAAAATAATAATTTAACTATATACCTTAACCCACAAAAATAACACTAAATAATAAACCTAAACCCTAAACACAAAATCTCAAATCCCAAAACCCTAAACCTTATTTAGAAAAATTATAATTTTGATCCTAAACCTTTACCCTCAAATATAACATTAAAACCTAAACGCTAAATCCTACACCACAAATCACTAAACCCTATTTATAAGAATAATAATTTTAATAATATTTTCTTAGACTTTGATTTTATTCAAACATGAGTTATATTATTTTGTTAGTTAATATAGAGACATTTGGTATATGTTAAACCTGAAGTTCTTGAATAAATGCTAGAAAATCTTAAATAACAGTATATTGGGACATTTGGTAATATTACATTGCCACATATTTGGTTGACTAGAATGAAATGGAATTAGAATTAATTCCTTCCAATTTTATGTTTGGTTGGCCTGAAAAGTGGGAATAGAATAGAATCCATTACTAAAAAAGAAAGAATCATAATTACTAAGGAATCATGATTCCAATCTCACCTCAAATATTTTTACAATTTTACCCAAACCACAAATATTACACTAAATATTAAGCCCTAAATCCTAAACCCTAAAACCTAAAACTCAAATTTTAAATCTCGAAACCTTAAATCCTAAACCCTACTTAGAAAAATAATAATTTCAACCCTAAACCCAAAACTGTAAAACCATAAAATTAAACATCAAATAACAAATCCAAAAACCCTAAACCCAAATTTGAAAAATAAAATATTTACCTGAAAACCATAAACCCTAAATATAACCCTAAACTCTAAACCTTAAAAACTAAACCCAAAATCCCAAAACCCTAGACCACTATTCGAAAAATAATAATTTTAACCCTAAACCTTAACCCATAAATATAACCATAAATTCTAAACCCTAAACCCATAACACTAATCCCTAATCCCAAATCCAAACCCCTACAATGCATTTAGAAAAATAATAATTTTAATCCTAAACCTTATCAACAAATATAACACTAAATAATAAACGCTAAATCTCAAATCCAAAAACCCTTTGAAAAATTATAATCTTAACCCTAAACAAAACACCACAAATATAACCCTAAATATACACAAAACCTTAAACCTTAAACCTCAAATCCAAAATCCTAAAACCCTAAATCCCAAATCCAAATCGAAAAACCTGTATGCCTCATTTTGAAAAATAATAATTTTTCCCCTAAACCTTAACTCACAAAAATAACAATAAAAACAAAACCCTAAACCCCGATTCCCAAATCCCAATTCTCAAATCCCAAATCCCAAATCCAAAATCCAACACCCTATTCGGAAAAATAATAATTTTAACAATAATCCTTAACCCACAAATATAACCCTAAACACTAATCAATCAAAAATAAACTTTAAATCTCAAATCCCAAATCCCAAATCCCAAGCCCTTACATCACATTTAGAAAAATAATAATTTTAACCCTATACATGTACCCACAAAAATAAAAATAAACAATAAAGCTAAATAGTAAACCCAAATCCTAAATCCCTAAACCCTATTTAGAAAAATTATAATTTTGACCCTAAACATTTACCCTCAAATATAACCCTAAACTCTAAAGCCTAAACCCAAATCCCAAATCCCAAAACCCAACACCCTAAATCCAAAAATCCTAAATCCTATACCTCAAAACCCTAAACCCTACTTATAAAAATAATAATTTTAAGAATAAACCCTAAACCTTAAACCCTAAATTCCAAACCCCAATCTCATATCACAAATTAGAAACCCCTACACACTTTTTAGAAATAATAATAATTTTAACCCTATACCTAAACCCACAAAAATAACAATAAACAATAAAGCTAAACAGTAAACCCAATCTTCGTCAAAATATATCATCATAATTCTTTACTACAATATCAAAAGTAGCACCTACCTCAAAACATCCATCAATTTCTCCATCTTCTTAGACTTTGATTTTTTTCGTATAGAAGTTATATTGTTTTATTAGTTAATGTAGAGACATTTGGTATATGTTAAACTTGAAGTTCTTAAATAAATTCCAGAAAATCTTGGTTGATAGTATATTGGGACATTTGGTAATAGTATATTATACTATGTTTGTTTTACTCAAATGAAATGAAATTAGAATTAATTCCTTCCAATTTTATTTTTGGTTGGCCAAAAAATAGAAATAGAATGGAATCTGCAACTAAATGAGAAGGAATCAAAACTAATTCCCGCCGGAATGAATCATGATTCCATTCACACCTCAAATTTTTCTTACAATTTTACCCAAACCATAAATATTACACTAAACATTAAGCCCAAAATCTTAAACCCTAAAATTGAAATCTCAAATCCCAAAACCCTAAATCGTAAACTCTATGTAGAAAAATAATAATTTTAACCATAAACCTAAACATACAAATATTACCCTAAAATCTAAAACTCAAATCTCAAATCCTAAAACCCTAAATGTTATATACAAAAATTAAAATTTTAACCTTAAACCTTAACCCACAAATATAACCATAAACCTTAAACCCTTAACCCCAATTCCCAAATCCCAAATCCCTAATCACACACTCCTACACCCTATTTAAAAAAATAACTGTAAATATTAACCCACAAATATAACCCTAAACCCTAAACGCAATATAATAAATTTTAAATCCCAAATCTAAATTCCCACCGAAATTCCAAATCCTTACAACCTATTTTGAAATTTAATAATTTTAGTACTAATGCTTAACCCATAAATTGAACCGTAAACCCAAACCCCAAATCTCAAATCCCAAATTCCTACACCCTATTTGGAAAAATAATAATTTGTACCCTACACTTTAACCCTAAAAAATAACACTAAACAATGAACCCTAAACAGTAAATTATAACCCTAGACTCTAAAACCTAAACCCTAAAAGAATCTCTAATCCCAAATCCCAAAACTTTAAACCCTATTAAGAAAAATTATAATTTTGACCCTAAACCTTTACCTCAAATAGAACCCCACACTCTAAAACCTAAACCCTAAATCCCAAAACACTAAACCCTAAACTTCAAAACACAAAACCTATTTATAAGTATAATAATTTTATTAATATATTTTATTATTAAGTAATAGTTATTTGGAAAATTAATAATTTTAATCCTAAACCATAACCCATAAATATAACCCCAAAACTCTAAACCTAAACCCAAAATCCAAAAAACCCAAACACTAAATCCCAAAACCAAATCACAAAATGCTATACCCTATTTTAAAAAATAATAATTTTAACCCCAAACCTTAACTCACTAATTTAACCCTAAATCCTAAACCCTGAACCCCAAATATCTTATCATAAATGTGAAACCTACACCCTATTTAAAAAATAATACTTTTAACCTTATATCCTAACCCACAAAAATGACACTAACCAATAAAACTAAACCCCAAAACCCAAAACCCTATTTAGAACAATATAATTTTGACTATAAACCTTTACCCTCAAATATAACCCTAACCCCTAAACGTAAACCTCAAATCCCTTATTCCTAAATGCTAAACTTCAAAACCCTAAACCCTAATTAAAAAAATAATAATTTTAACAATATATTTTAATTTTTAGTAATAATTATTTTGAAAAATAATGATCCAAATAATGTATTTTGTTTAACGAAAAAATAATACATAAATAATATTATTTAAATATTATTGAATATAATAGTATTAAGGTAATATAGAGCGTTTTCCACTTCATTCCAATTGTAAACATCATACTATAATACTGATCCCTTCTTTCATTCCGATGGTCAAACAAAATAAAATTGTTTCCATTCCATTCACAATCCCATTTTCATTTTGTTGTCCATGTTGAAAGTGTTCAAATTTAAGTGCACGGTCAGCACATTTAAACTCATGATCATCATATTGAGATGTTTACTTTACAATAGGAGATGATGAAACAATGAAAGGAGGTGATGATGAGATATTTACACAAACATAGTCAAAATATAGCATCATAATTCTTAACTACAATATTACAAGTAGCACCTACCATACAACATCCATCAATTTCTCAATCATCATAGACTTTGATTGTTTTTTCTTATAGGGTTTATATTATTTTATTAGTTAATGTAGATACATTTGGTATTTGTTAAACCTGAATTCTTGAATAAATGTTAGAAAGTTTAAGTTGATAGTATATTTGGACATTTGGTAATATTAATTTACCCCATATTTGGTTAGCTAGAATGAATTAAAATTAGAATTAATTCCTTCCAATTTTTTCTTTGGTTGGCCTAAAAATTGGGAATAGAATGGATATTGTTACTAAATGAGAAGGAATCATAACTTATACTCCCCAGTAAGGAATCATGATTCCATTCTCACCTCAAATATTTTTTACAATTCTACTCAAACCATAAATATTATACTAAACATTAAAGCATTAATCCTAAACCTAAAACCCTAAAACCGAAATCTCAAATCCCAAAATTCTATTTAGAAGAATAATAATTTTAAGCCTAAACCAAAACACATAAATATAACCCTAAATTCTAAACCATAAACCCAAAACACAAAACATCAAATCTCAAATCCCAAATCCCTATATCCTATTTACAAAAATAAAAATTCGAACACTAAACCTTAACAAACAAATATAACCATAAACCTTGTTTAGAAAAATAATAATTTTAACCCTACAATTAAACCCGCAAAAATAACACTAAAAAATAAACCCAAAATCCCAAATCCCAAAACCCAAAACTTTACTTAGAAAGATTATATTTTTAACCCTACACCTTTACCCTTAAATATAACACAAAACACCAAACCCAAAACCCTTATCCTAAAATTCCCAAATTATAAATCCTAAACCTCAAAACCCTAACCCCTATTTACAAAAATAATAATTTTAATAATATATTTTCTTTTTAAGAAATAATTATTTAGAAAAATAATAATTTAAATAATGTATTTTGTTTAAATTTTACTAAAGATAGTAGTATTAAGGTATTATACAATGCTTTCCACTCCATTCCAATTGCAAACTAAATACTATAATACAGATTCATTCTTTCATTCCAATGGTCCAAATTGTTCCCATTCCATTCACATTCACATTCCTATTCCGATTCCATTTCGTTGTGCATGTTGAAAGTGTTCAAATTGAAGTCCACAGTCAGCACATTTAAACTCATTATCATCATATTGAGATGTTTACTTTACAATAGGAGATGATGAATCAATGAAAAGAGGTGATGATGAGATATTTACAAAAACTTAGTCAAAATATAGCATCGTAATTCTTTACTACAATATCAGAAGTAGCACTACCTCACGACATCCATCAATTTCTCCATCTTCTTAGACTTTGATTTTTTTACTTATAGGAGTTATATTATATGTTTAGTCAATTTAGAGATATTTGGTATATGTTAAACCAAAAGTTCTTCAATAAATGCTAGAAAATCTTGGTTGACAATATATTAGGACATTTGTTAATATTGCATTACCCCATGTTTCGTTAACTGGAATGAAATATTATTAGAATTAATTCCTTCAAATTTTATATTTAGTTAGCCTAAAAATGGGAAATAGAATGGAATACCTTACTTAAAGAGAAGGAATCATAACTAATTCTCCCCCATAAGGAATCTTGATTCCAATCCCATTTCATTTTTTTAAAATTTCACCCAAAACACAGATATTACAATAAACATTAAGCCCTAAATCTGAAATCCTAAACCCTAAAACCCAAATGAGAAATCCCAAAACTCTAAATCCTAAACCCTATTTAGAAAAATAATAATTTTAACCCTAAACCTAAACAAATAAATATAACCATAATCCCTAAACCATAAACCCAAAACCCTAACCACAAATCTCAAATCCCAAAAGCCTAAACCATTTTTTATAAAAATAAAAATATTAACCGTAAACACTAAACCCAAAACCCCAAATCCAAATTCCAAAAACCCTATAAACTATTTTGAAAAATAAGAATTTTAATCCTAAAGCTTAAGCCACAAATATAACCATAAACCCTAAACCGTAAACCTATATTCCCAAATAAAAAATCTCAATTCTCAAACCCTTACATTCTATTTAGAAAAATAATAATTTTAACCCTAAACATTAACCCACAAATATAACCACAAACCCTAAACCATGAATAGCAAACTTTAAACCCCAAATCTCAAATCCCAAATCCTAAATTCCAAACCCCTACAACCTATTTAGAAAAATAATAATTTTTACCCTTAACCTTAAACCACAAATATAACTCAAAACAATAAACCCCAAACCCAAAATCTCATATCACAAATCCCAAACCCCATCCCCCTATTTAGAAAAATAATATTTTTTACCATACACCTTAACTCTCAAAATAACCTAAAACACTAAACCCAAAATTCCAAAATCCCAAAACCAAAAACCTTATTTAGAAAAATTATAATTTTGACTCTAAACCTTTACCCTCAAATATAACCCTAATCCATAAAGCTAAACCGCAAATCCTTTTTTCTTAAATCCTAAACCTCAAAAACCTAAACCCTATTTATAAAAATAATAACTTTTATAATATATATTTTAATTTTCAGTAACAATTATTTAGAAAAATAATGAATCAAATAATGTGCTTTGCTTAATGAAAAAATAATAATTAAATAATATTATTTACGATTTACTGAATATAATAGTCTTAAAGTAACATAGATTTTTCCACTCCATTCCAATTGTAATCCAAATTCTATAATACTCATCCCTTCTTTCATTCCGATGGTCAAGCAAAATAACTATTTCCATTTCATTCACATTCCTATTCCCATTCTATTTTCCATGCTGAAAGTGTTCAAATTTAAGTCCACGATCGTCAAATTAAACAATGGATCATCGTATTGAGATGTTTACTTAACAGCAGGAGATGATGGATTAATGACATGATGTGATGATGATATTTTTACACAAACATAGTCAAAATATAGCTTCATAATTCTCTACTACAATATCACAAGTATCACCTACCACACAACATCCATCAATTTCTCAATCTTCTTAGATTTTGATTTTTTCTTCTTATAGGAGTTATATTATTTTATTAGTTAATGTAGAGACATTTGGTATATGTTAAACTTGAAGTTCTTCATTAAATGTTAGAAAATATTGGTTGACAATATATTGGGACATTTGGTAATATTAATTTACCCTATGTTTGGTTGACTAGAAGGAAATCAAATTAGAATAAATTGCTTCTAACTTTATGTTTGGTTGGTCTAATAATTGGGAATAGAATGGACTCTATTACTTAATGAAAAGAAATCAAAACTAATTCTTCCCAGTAAGGAATCATGATTCCATTCCCACCTCAATTGTTTTTTACAATTTTACCCAAACCATAAATATTACATTGAACATTAAGCCATAAATCCTAAAGCCAAAACCCTAAAACCCAAATCTCCAATCCCAAAACCCTAAATCTTAAATCGTGTTTAGAAAAATAGTAATTTTAAGAGTAAATTAAAAATACATAAATATAACCATAAATTCAAAACAACAACCAAAGCCCTAGACCTCAAATCTCAAATGCGAAAACCCTAAATCTTATTTTCAAAAATAAAAATTCTAACCCTAAACCTTAACGAACAAATATGACCATAAAACTTACACCAAAAATCCAAAATCCATAACCCTATACCCTATTTTGAAAAATAATATTTTTAACCCTAAACCTTAACGCACAAATATAACAACAAACCCTAATCCCTAAACCCAAATTCCTAAATCCCAAATCCCCAATCCTAAATTCCTACACTCTATTTAGGAAAATAATAATTTTAACCGTAAACATTAACCCACAAATATAACCCTAAACCTAAACAATAAATAATAAACTTTAAACCCCAAACTCAATTCCCAAATCTGAAATCCCAAACCCCTACAACCAATTTAGAAAAATAATAAGTTTAACATAAAACCTTAACCCATAAATTTAACCTAAAACATTAAACCCTAAACCCTAAACACAAAATCACATATCACAAATCCCAAACCTCTACACCCTTTTTTGGAAAAATGATATTTTTAACCCTACACCTTAACCCTCAAAAATAACACTAAAAACTAAACCCTAAACATTAAACCCAAAATCCCAAATCCCAAAACCCTGAACCCTATTTAGAAAAATTGTAATTTTGACCCTAAAATATTACCCTAAACCTCAAATCATATATAGTAAACCCTAAATCCTAAATCCCAAAATCCTAAATCTTAAACCTTAAAACCCTAAACCCTATTTATAAAAATAATAATTTTAATAATATATTTTATGTTTAAGTAATAATTATTTAGAAAACAATATTTTAATTGTAAAATATTACCCTAAACCCTAAGCCATTCTCATTCACATTCTTATTCCATTCCATTATCCATGTCAAAAGTGTTCAAATTTTAAGTCCACGGTCAGAAAATTTAAACTCAGCATCATCGTATTGAAATGTTTACTCAACAACAGTTGATGATGGATGAATGACACGAGGTTATGATTGTATTCTTACAAAAATAGAGTGAAAATATAGCATAATAATTCTCTACATCAATATCACAAGTAGCACATTCCTCACAGCATCCTTCAGTTTCCCCATCTTCTTAGACTTGGTTTTTTTTCTTATTAGAGTTATATTATTTTTGTTAGTTTATGTAGAGACATTTGGTATATGTTAAACATGAATTTCTTATATAATTTCTAGAAATACTTAGTTGACGTTATATTGGGACATGTTTTGGATTACTTGGTTTATATTTTGATCAGTAACACGTAGTATATTTCTCTATATGTAACGGAAATATTAGAATACCGTATGTTTAGTTCACTGGAATGGAATGTAATTAGAATTGATTCCATACAATTTCATGTTTAGTTTGGCTTAAAAGTGGGAATAAAATGCAATTGATACCTTAAAGAGAAGGATTCATAATTCCTTCTCCCCTTAAGAATTCAATATTCCATTATCATCTCAAATTCTTTTTCTAATTTTACCCCCACTACAAATATTACCCTGAACCCTAAGCCCTTAATCCTAAACCATAAACCCTAAATCCCAAATCCTAATTCCTAAACCCTAAACCCTATTTAGAAAGATAATAATTTTAAACCCAAAAATATAAACCTAAACCCTAATCCTCAAATTTCAAAAATCCCAAAACCGTAGACCCTATTTAGAAAAATAATAATTTTAACCCTAAAGTATAACCCACAAATCTAACCCTAAACAATAAACCATATATCCCAAATCCTAAAACCCTAAATCTTATATAGAAAAATTATAACTTTGACCCCAAACCTAAATCCAAAAATATAAACCTAAACACTAAACCCTAAACCCTAAATATTAAATCCTAAATCCTAAACCTCTAAACCCCAAATCCCTAAATCCTAAATCATAAACCTTAAAACCCTAAACCCTATTTAGAAAAATAAAAAAATTTAATAATATATTTTATTTTTAAGAAATAATTATTTACACAAATAATGTATTTTGTCTCATGCAAAAAAAATTATATTATTTAAATTTTACTTAATATAGAATTATTAAGGTAATGTACATTTGTTTTCCATTCCATTTCAATTTTAAACCAAACATTGTAATACAAATTTCTTTTTTGATTCTAATGGTGAAACAAACCAAAAATATTTACATTCCCATTCCCATTCTGATTCCATTTCACTGTCTATATCGAAAGTGTTGAAATTTTAAGACCGCGGTCTGTAAATTTAAAGTCAGGATCATCATATTGAGATATTTACTCAACAACAAGAGATGACTGATCAATGACATGAGGTTATGATGAGATTATTACAAAAACTTAGTCAAACTATTGTATCATAATTCTTTAGTAAAATATCACAAGTAGCACGTACTTTACCATATCCATCAATTTCTCCATCTTTTTTTACTTGTATTTATTTTTTCCTTATTAGAGTAATATTATTTTGTTAGTTTATGTAGAAACATTTGGTATATGTTAAAGTTGAAGTTCTTGAATAAATGCTAGAAATTATTGGTTGATGGTGTATTGGGACATGTTTTGGATTAGGTGTTATATATTTTGATAGAGAATGTGGAGTATATTTTTGTATATGTAAAGGTAATATTACATTACCACATGTTTGGTTGACTGAAATTAAATGAAATTAGAATTAATTCCTTCCAAATTTATGTTTGGTTGGGATGAAAAGTGGGAAAAGAATGGAATCGATCAATTTTTTTCCCAATTTTTCCCCAACCCTAAATATTATCCTTAACCCTAAACCCTAAATCCAAATCGAGAATCCAAAACCCTAAATCATAAACACTATATAGGAAAAAAATATACCCCTAAACCTTAACCCATAAATATAATCCTAAACCCTAAATCATCAATCTGAATACCCTGAACCTATATAGAAAACTAATAATTTTAACCCTAAACGTTAACCAATAAATATAACACTAAACCCTAAATCCTAAACTCTAACTCATAAATCTGAAAACCCATAACCTATCTAGAAAACTAATAATGTTAACCCTAAATGTTAACCAATAAATATAACCCTAAACCCTAAACTCTATCTCATAAATCCAAAAACCCTAAACCTATCTATAAAATTAATAATTTTAAACCTTAACATTATCCAATAAATATAACCCTAAACCCTAAAACCAAAATCTAAAAACCTAAACACAAAATCCCAAATCCTAAAGCCCTAAACCCTATTTTAAAAAATAATAATTTTAAACTATAAACCTTAACGCACAAATACTAAACCCCAAATCCCTAATTCTTAAATCCTACACCTCAAATCCCTAAACCCTATTTATAAGAATAATAATTTTAATAATATATTTTATTTTTCAGTAATAATTATTTAGAAAAATAATGATTTAAATATTGTATTTTGTCTGGCGAAAAAATAATAATTAAATGATATTATTTAAATTTTACTGAATATAGTAGTATTAAGGTAATATATAGTGTTTTCCACTCCATTCTAATTGTAAACCAAATACTATAATACTGATCATTTCTTTCATTCCAATGGTCAAACCAAATAAAATTGTTTCCATTCTATTCATATTCCTATGCCCATTCTGATTCCATTCCGTTGTCCATGTTGAAATTGTTCAAATTTAAGTCCACGATCAACAAATTTAAACTCAGGATTATTGTATTGATATGTTTACTCAACAATAGGAGATGATGGATCAATGACATGAGGTGATGATGAGATTTTTTCACAAACTTAGTCAAAATATAGCACATTATTTGTTTAAAACAATATCACAAGTCGCACCTACCTCACAACATAAAATAGAATCCATTAATAAAAATGAAAAAATCATAATTAATTCAGCCTCTGCAAGGAATCATGATTCCCATTCCAAATCAATTCTTTTTTATAATTTTACCCAAACCACAAATATTACACTAAATATTAATCCATAAATCCAAAACAATAAACCTAATAACCCAAATTTCGAATCCGAAAACCTTAAATCATAAACCTTTTTAAAAAAAAATAATTCTAACCTAAAACCTAAACACATAAATATAACTCTAAAACCTAAACCCCGAATATAACCCTAAAACCTAAACCTTAAACCCCCAAATATAACCCTAAACATTAAACGTTAAATCCCAAATCCCAAATCCCAAAACCCTAAATCCCAAATGCCAAATCCGAAAATCCTATACCCTTTTTTGAAAAATAATAATTTTAACCCTAAACCTTACCCTATAAATATAATTATAAAGCCTAAACCCAAAACCCCAAATCTTAAATCCCAAATCCCAAATCCTAAATCCCAAATCCCAATCCTCTACAACCTATTTAGAAAAATAATAATTTTAACCCAAAACCTTATCCTACAAATATAAACCCGAACAATAAACCCCAAATCGTAAGTCCCAAAACCCTTAGAAAAAAATAATTAACCAAAATTAAAAACCCATAAATATAACCCTAAATAGTAAATGCTAAATCTCAAATCCCAAAACCCATAGAAAAATAATAATTTTAACCCAAAACTCTAAACTCTATTTAGAAAAATTATAATTTTGACCATAAACATTTACTCTCAAATATAACATTAAATCCTAAATCGTAAACCCCAAATCCCTAAATCCTACACCTCAAATCCCTAAACCGTATTTATAAGAATAATAAATTTAATAATACATTTTATTTTTCATTAATAATTAATTAAAAAAATAATGATTTAAATGACAAAAAAATAATAATTAAATGATATTATTTAAACTTTACTAAATATAGTTGTATTAAGGTAATATATAGTGTTTTCCACTCCTTTCAAATAGTAAACAAAATACTATAATATTGATCCTTTTTTTCATTCCAATGGTCAAACCAAATAAAATTGTTTCCATTCTATTCATATTACCATGCCTATTTTGATTCTATTATATTGTCCATGTTGCAAAATTTTCAAATTTAAGCCCACGATCAGCGAATTAAACTAAGGATCATCGTATTGAGATGTTTACTAAACAACAGGAGGTGATGGATCAATGACATGAGGTGATGATTATATTTTTACACATCCATAGTCAAATGTAGCATCATAATTCTTTACTACAATATCACAAGTAGCACCTACCTCACAAAATCCATCAATTTCTCAATCTTCTTAGACTTTGACTTTTATTTGTTATAGGAGTTATATTATTTCATTAGTTAATGTAGATACATTTGGTAATTGTAATTTATGCCATGCTTGCTTGACTAGATTGAAATCAAATTAGAATTAATTCCTTCCAATTGTATGTTTGGTTGGCCTGAAAAGTGGGAATAGAATGAAATTCATTTCTAAAAGAAAACTATTCATAATTAAGTCTCCCGCATTAAGGAATCATGATACCATTCCCATTTCATTTTTTTACAATTTCCCCTAAACAATAAATATTACACTAAACATTAAGAACTAAATCAAAAACCCTAAATACTAAAACCCAAATCTCGAATCCCAAAATTATAAATCATAAACCCTATTTAGAAAAGTAATAATTTTGACCCTAAACCTAAACAAATAAGTATAACCATCAACCCTAAACCTCAAATCTCCAATCCCAAAACCCTAAACCCATTTTAGAAAAATAAAACTTTTACACCCTAAACCTTTACCCACAAATATAAGCATAAACCCTAAACACTAAACCCATATTCCCAAATAGCAAATCCCAATTCCCAAACCCTTACACCCTATTTGGAAAAATAATAATTTTAACCCTAAACAAAATCCACAAATAAAACCCTTAACTCTAAATCATAAATAGTTAACTTTAATCCTCAAATCCCAAATCCCAAACCCCTCCAACTTTTTAGAAAAAAAATAATTATAACCGTAAAACTTAAACCTACAAATATAAGCCTAAGCAATAAACCCGAAATCCAAAATCCAAAAACCCATAGAAAATAAATAATTTTAACCCAAACCATAACCCATAAATATAACCCTAAACTTTAAACTACAAATCCAAAATCCCAAAATTCTAAATCCCAAATCTAAATACCAAAACTCTATATCTTATTTTGAAAAATAATAATTTAAACGCTAAACCTTAACCCATAAATTTAACCCTAAACCCTAAACCCTAAACGCTACACCTAATTCTTTACTACAATATCACAATTAGCACCTACCGCACATCATCTATCAATTTCTCTATCTCCATAGACTTTGATTTTTTTTCTTATGGGTGTTATATTGTTTTCTTAGTTAATGTAGAGACATTTTGTATATGTTAAAACCAAAGCTCTTGAATAAATGCTAGAAAATCTTGGTTGACAGTATATTTGGACAATTGGTAATATTATATTACCCATGTTTGGTTGACTGGAATAAATTGAAATTGGAATTAATTCCTTCCAATTTTATGTTTGGTATGCCGAAAAATTAGGAATAGAATGAATTTGTAACTAAATGAGATAAAATCATACCTAATTCTCCCCCATATGGAATCATGATTCTATTCCCCTCTCAAATTGTTTTTACAATTTATCCAATCTATAAAAATCACACCAAACATTAAACCCTAAATCCTAAACTCTAAACCTAAAACCCAAATCATAAATCCCAAAACCCCAAATCCTAAACCCTATTTATAAAAAAAATTTAACACTAAACCTTAATCCACAAATTTAACCCTAAACATTAAACCCTAAATCTCATATCACAAATGAAAAACCCCTACACCCTTTTTAGAAAAATAATAATTTTAACCCTACACCTTAACCCTCAAAAATAACACTAAACAATATACCCTAAACACTAAACCAAAAATACCAAATCCCAAATCCCAAAACCCTAAACCTTATTTAGAAAATTATATTTTTGAACCTAAACCTTTACCATCAGTTATAAACCAAAACTCTAAACCCTAAACCCAAAATTCCAAGGCCCAAATAACAAAACCCTAAACCCTAAATCCAAAAATCCAAAATCCAAATCCTCGAAACCCTAAACCCTATTTATAAAAATAATAATTTTAATAATAGATTTTATGTTTAAGTAATAATTCTTTAGAAAATAATCATTATAATCCTAAACGATAACCTATAAATATAACCCAAAAGTGTAAAAACTAAACCCCAATCTAAAATCTGAAAATCCAAGATCCCAAATAGAAATCACAAAATGCTTTACCCAATTTTGAAAAATATTAATTTTAACCCTAAACCTTAACCCACAAATTTTACCCTAAATCCTACACCCCAAATCTCATAACATAAATCAGAAACCCCTACCCTATTTTCACAAATAATAATTTTAACCCTATACCTTAACCCACAAAAATAACACTAAAAAATAAACCTAAACCTAAAATCCCAAATCAAAAAACCCAAAACCCCATTTAGAAAAATTATAATTTTGACTGTAAACGTTTACCATTAAAAATATCCTTCACCCATAAATTTAACCCTAAACATTAAACCCTAAACACCAATCCCCAAATCTCATATCACAAATCCCAAACATCTACACCTTACTTAGAAGAATAAAAAGTTTTACCCCACACCTTAACCCAAAAAATAACACTAAAAAGTAAACCCTACACACTAAAAAAAATCCCAAATCCCAATACCCTAAATCCTATTTAGAAAAATTATAATTTTAACCCTAAACCTTTACCCTCATATAAAACACAAATCCCTAAATGTAAGCCTCAAATTTAGAAACCTAAACCCTAAATCCTAAATCCAAATCAGAAAAAGCTTTACCCTATTTTGAAAAATAATAATTTTAACCTCAAATCTTAAACCAGAAAATTTAACACTAAATAATAAACCCCAAAACCAAAATATCATATCATAAATCCGAAACCCCTCCACCCTATTTAAAAAGGCAATACTTTTAACCTTATCAATTAACCCATAAAAATGCCACAAAATAATAAACCTAAGCAAAAAATACCAAATCCCAAATCCCAAAACAAAAACCCAATTTAGAAAAATTATAATTTTGATGTTAAAGCTTTACCCTAAAATATAACCCTAACCCGTAAACCTAAACCTTAAATCCCTAATTCCTAAATCATAAACCACAAAACCCTAAACCCTATTTATAAAAAAATAAATTTTAATAACATATTTTAGTTTTCGGTAATAATTACTTAGAAAAATAATGATTCAAATAATGTATTTTGTTTCACGAAAAAAAATAATAGAACAGTATTATTTAAATTTTACTGAATATAAAAGTATTTAGCAAATATAGAGTGTTTTCCACTCCATTCCAATTGTAAAGGAAATACCATAATAATGATCCCTTCTTTCATTCGGATGGTGAAACAAAATAAAACTGTTTCAATTCCATTCTAATTCCCATTCCTATTATGTTGTCCATGTTGAAAGTGTTCAAATTTAAGTCATGGGTCAGCACATTTAAACTCATGATAATCATATTGAGATGTTCACTTTAGGGGATGATGGATCAATGACATGAAGTGATGATTAGACTTTTACACCAACTTAGTCAAAATATACCATCATAATTCTTTACTACAATATCACAAGTAGCACCTACTTCACAACATCCATCAATTTCTCCATCTTCTTAGACTTTGATTTTTATTTCCAAAATCCAAAACCTCAAATCTCATATCCCAAAACCCTGAAACCTATTTATAAAAATAAAAATTCTAACCCTAAACCTTAAAAAACAAATATTACCATAAAAAATTTTCAGGAAAATAATAATTTTAACCATACGACTTAACCCACAAAAATAACACTAAAAAATAAACCCTAAACACTAAACCAAAAATCCCAAGGGCCAAAAGCCAAGCCCTATTTAGAAAAATTATATTCTTGACCCTACACTTTTACCCTCAAATATAACAATAAACTCCAAACCCAAAACCCGAAATCACATAACCTAACACCCTTAATCTAATATCCACAAATCATAAATTCTAATCCTCAAAACCCTAACCACTATTTATAAAAATAATAACTTTAATTATATTTTATTTTTAAGAAATAATTATTTAGAAAAATAATAATTTTAATCCTAAATCATATCCCACAAATAAAACCTCAAACCATAAACCCTAAACCGCAAATCCAAAATCCCAAAACACTAAATCCCAAATCCAAATCACAGAACTTTTTACCCAATTTTGGAAAATAATAAATTTAACCCTAAACCTTAAACCAAAAATTTAACCCTAAACCCCAAACCCTAAATCTCATAACCCAAATATGAAAACTCTACACCCCATTTAGAAAAATAATAAATATAACCCTATACCTTAACGCACAAAAATGAAATTAAACAAAAACCAAAACCCTAAACCCAAAATCCGAAATGTGAAAACCCTAATCCTTATTTAGAAAAATTATAATTTTGTCCCAAAACCTTTACCCTCAAATATAACCCTAAACCATAAAACCTAAACCTCAAATCCCTAATTCTTCAATCCTAAACCTCAAAACTCGAAACCCTATTTATAATAATAATAATTTTAATAATATATTTTATTTTTTAGTAATAATTATCTAGAAAATAAATAATTTAAAAAAGGTATTTTGTTCAAATTTTACTAAACATAGTCGTATTAAGGTAATATACAATGTTTTCTACTTCATTCCTAAAGTAAACTAAATACTATAGTAATGATTCATTCTTTCATTCCAATGGTAAAACCAAATACTACTGTTCCCATTCCATTCACATTCTCATTCATATTTCGATGTTATTATGTTGTCCATGTTGAAAGTGTTCAAATTTAAATCCACGGTCAGCATATTTAAACTCATGATAATCATATTAAGATGTTTACTTTACAACAGGAGATGATGGATCAATGACATGAGGTGATGATGAGATTTTTACACAAACTTAGTCAAAATATAGCATCATAATTCTTTACTACAATATCACAAGTAGCACCTACCTCACAAAATCCATCAATTTCTCCATCTTCTTAGACTTTGACTTTTTTTCTTATAGGAGTTATATTTTTTTTTGTTAATGTAGAGACATTTGATATATTTTAAACCTGATTTTCTTGAATAAATGTTAGAAAATCTTACTTGATAGTATATTAGGACATTTGATAATATTACAGTACACACTATTTGGTTGATTGAAATGAAATGGAATTAGAATTAATTCTTTCAAATTTTATATTTAGTTGGGTTGGAAAGAAGGAATAGAATGAAATTCATTACATAAAGAGAAGGAATCATAACTAATTCTCCCCCCATAATGAGTCTTGATTCCATTTCAAATATTTTTTACAAATTCCAAAAACACTATAACCTATTTTGCAAATATAAGAATTTTAACCATAAATCTTAACCCCTAAATATAACCATAAACCCTAAAAAATAAACCCATATTCCCAAATCATAAATCCCAATTCCCAAACCCCTATAACCTATTTAGAAAAATAATAATTTTAACCCTAAACCTTAACCCACAAGTTTAATCCTAAACAATAAACCCCAGTTCCAAAATACCAAAACCCAAAGAAAAATAATATTTTTAATCCTAAACTATAACCCACAAATTTAAACCTAAACTACAAACCCCAAACATCAAATCTCATATCACTAATCCCAAACCCCTACACCATATTTAGAAAAAAATAATTTTACCTCTACACCTTAACCCATAAAAATAACACTAAATAACAAAGAATAAACACAACCAAAAATCCCAAACACCAAAAACATAAACCCAATTTACAAAAATTATAATATGACCCTAAATCTTTACCCTCAATTATAATCCTAAACCCCAAATCCCAAAATCCAAAATCCTAAACATCAATACCCTAAACCCTATTTAGAAAAGTAATAATTTTAATTTTAAACCTTAACCCACAACCCAGAACTCGAAACCCCAAATCAAAAATCACAAAACAATAAATCCAAAATATAAATCACAAAACTCATTACCAAATTTTGAAAAATAATAATTTTAATGGTAAACTGTTACCCACAACTTTAACCCTAAACCCTAAACCTCAAACTCCTACACCCTATTTAGAAAAATGAAATTGTTAACCCTATACCTTAACCCCCAAAAATAACACTAAATAATAAACCTAAACCTTAAATCCCAAATCCCAAATCCCCAAACATTGAACCCAATTTAGAAAAAATATAATTTTGACCCTATACCTTTACCATCAAATATAACCCTATGCCCAAAACTCTAAATCCCAAATCCCTAATTATTTAAAATAATAATTTAAAAAAATAGTTTAGTTTTCAGAAATAATTATTTAGAAAAAGAATAATTTTAATAATTTATTTTTCTGACAAATATTTGATTTAATAATATTATTTAAATTTTACTTAATATAGTAGTATTAAGGTAATATATATTGTTTTCAATTCCATTCAATTATATACCAAATACTATAATAATTATCCCTTCATTCATTCCAATGGTCAAACCAAATAAAACTGTTTCCATTCCATTCACATTCTGATTCCATTCCGTTGTCCATGTTAAAAGTGTTCAAATTTAAGTCACGATTAGCAAAGTTAAACTCAGGATTATCGTATTGAGATGTTTACTCAACAATAGGAGTTGATGGATCAATGACATGAAGTGGGGATGTGATTTTTACACTAACTTAGTCAAAATATAACATCATAATTCTCTACTACAATATCGCAAGTAGCACCTACCTCACAACATCCATCAATTTCTCAATCTTCTTAGAGTTCAATTTTTTTCTTATATGAGTTATATTATTTTGTAATTTAATGTAGAAACATATCGTATACGTTCTGGAATAAATGCTAGAAAATCTTGGTTGACAGTATATTGGGACATTAGGTAATATTACATTACCCCTTTTTTTGTTTATTAGAATGAAATGAAATAAGAATTAATTCCTTCCAATTTTTTGTATGGTTGGTCTGAAAATTGGGAATAGAATGAAATCTATTATTAAATGATAAGGAATCATAACTAATTCTCCACCGTAAGGAATCATAATTTCATTCCCAACTCCAATATTTTTTACAATATTACCCAAATCATAAATATTACACTATACATAAAGCCCTAAATCCTAACCCCTAAACCCTGAAACCAAAATCTCAAATCCTGAAACTATAAATCCTAAACCCTATTTAGGAAAATGATAATTTTAACCCTATACCTAAACACATAAATATTACCCTATACCCTAAATTGCAAACCAAAAAACCTAAACCATAAATCTCAAATCCCAAAACCCTAAACCCTATTTACACAAATAATAATTTTAACCATAAACCTTAACCGACAAATATAACACTAAACGCTAAACCTTAAACCTTAAATCCAAAAAACCAAAACCATATACCCTATTTTGAAAAACAATAATTTTAATACTAAACCTTAACAAGTAAATATACCCATAAACCTTACAACCGAAATCCTAAATCCAAAACCCCTACCCTACACATTATTTTGAAAAGTAATAATTTTAACCCTAAACATTAACCCATAAATATAACCCCAAACTCTAACCCTTAAATAATAAACTTTAAACCCCAATAACATATTTAGAAAATTAATAATTTAAACCTTAAATCTTAACTCACAAATATAACCCTAAACAATAAACCCCAAATCCCAAAACCCTCAAAAAATAATAATTTTACCCCTAAACCCTAAACCTATAACCATAAACCCCAAATCCAAATTCCCAAAACGATAAATACCAAATCCAAATGCCAAAGCTCTTTACCTTATTTTGAAAAATAATAATTTTAACACCAAATCTTATCCCATAAATATCACCCTAAAGCTTAAACCCTAAACCCCAAACTCTAAATCTCATATCATAAATCCCAAACCCCTATGCCCTAATTAAAAAAAAATTTAACCCAACACCTTAACACACAAAAATAACACTAAACAATAAACCCAAAATCTTAAATCAAAAATCCCTAAACCTAATTTAAAAAAATTATAATTTGAACCCTAAACCTTTACCCCCAAATATAACCATCAACTTAGATCCCTAAACCCCAAATCTCAAATCCCAAAACACAAAAACATAAATCCCAAAATCCTATATCCTAAATCCTAAACCTCAAAAGCCCATACCCTATTTACAGATATAATAATTTTAATAATATATTTTATTTTTATGTAATAATTATTTAGAAAAATAATAATTTTAATCCTAAACCACAACCCACAAATATAATCCAAAACCCTAAATCCAAAATCTAAATTCCCAAAACCCTAAATCCCAAATCAAAATCACGAAACTCTTGACCTTATTTTGGAAAATAATAATTTTAACCTTGAACCTTAACTCAAAAATTTATCCCAAAACCTTAAACCCCAACACCATCTTTAGAAAGATAATAATTTTAACCCTATACCTTAAACCAAAAAAATAACACTAAACAATAAACTTAAACCCTAAACCCAAAATCCTAAATCCCAAAACCTTAAACCCTATTAATAAAAATAAAAGATTTGTCCCTAAACCTTTACCCTTAAATATAACCCAAAACCCTAAAGCCCAAAACCCTATAAACTATTTATAATAATAATAATTTTAATAATATATTTTATTTTTCATTAATAACTATTTAGAAAAATAAATATTTAAATAATATATTTTGTCTGACGAAAAAAGAATAACTAAATGATATTGTTTAAATTTTACAGAATATAGAAGTATTAGGGTAATAATTTTAATCTTAAACATTAACCCACAACTATAACCTTAACCCTAAACCGTAAATAATAAACTTTAAACCCTAAATCTCAAATCTTAAATCCTAAATCTCAAACCCCTC
Organism: Hippophae rhamnoides; assembly: GCA_033030585.1. Lineage (NCBI taxonomy): Eukaryota > Viridiplantae > Streptophyta > Magnoliopsida > Rosales > Elaeagnaceae > Hippophae > Hippophae rhamnoides. The sequence continues at coordinate 41,454,554 of CM065429.1, read as the reverse complement.
CAACCTATTTAGAAAAATAATAATTTTAGCCCTAAAACTTAACCCACAAATATAACGCTAAATAATAAACGCCAAATCCAAAATCCCGAAACCCATAGGAAAATAATAATTTTAACCCTAAACCATAACCCAAAAATATAACCCTAAACTCTAAATTACAAATCCAAAATCCCAAAACTCCAAATCCCAAACTAAACACCAAAACTCTAGACTTTAGTTTGAAAAATAATAATTTTAACCATAACCCATAAATATAACCCTAAACCCAAAATCCCTAAATCCAGAAATGAAAAACCTCAAAACCTTAAACCCTATTTAGAAAAAAAATTAATAATATATTTAATTTTTAACTAACAATTATTTAGAAAAATAATTATTTATATAATTTATTTTGTCTAACAAAAAAACAATAATTAAATGATGTTATTTAAATTTTATTTGGTCTATGAATATTAATGTAATATACACTTTTATCCATTCCATTCCATTTGTAAACCAATCATTGCAATATTGATTCCCTTTTTTATTCTAGCGGTCAAACTAAGAAAAATTATTTCTATTCCATTCCATTCCCATTCACATCTTGATTCCATTTCATTGTCCATGTGGAAAGTGTACAAATTGTAAGCCCTTGGTCAATAAATTTAAACTCAGGATTATCGTATTGAGATGTTTACTCAACAACAAGAGATCATGGATCAAAGACATAAGGTTATGATGAGATTCCTAGACATATTCGTAAAAATATTGCATCATAATTCTTTAGTACAATATCACAAGTAACATGTATCTCACAAAATTCATCCATTTCTCCATCTTCTAAGACTTGTTTTTTTTCTTATTGGAGTAATATTATTTTGTTAGTTTATAAAGAGATATTTGGTATATGTTAAAGTTGAAGTTCTTGGATAAATGCTAGAACATATTGCTTGACGGTGTATTGGGACATGTTTTTAATTAGGTGTTATATATTTTGATAGAGAATCGAGAGTATATTTTTGTGTATGTAAAGGTAATATTACATTACCACATATTGGCTTGACATAAATTAAATGAAATTAGTATAGATTCTTTCCAAATCTATGTTCAGTTTTAAAAAAGGAATAGATCGTAAAAGACAAGGAATCATAATTCCTTCTCTTACCCTTAAGGAATCATGATTCTATTCTCATCTAAAATTCTTTTCCAATTTTTCCCATCCCCAAATATTACCCTAAACACCAAACACTTAATCCCTAATCCTGAATCCATAACCCTAAACCCTACACCATAAGCTTTAATTGCTAAACCTTAAACCCTAATCCCTTAAACGTAATCCTCGAATCCAAAACCCTAAAGTCTAAATCCCAAATCCCAAAACCCAAAACCAATATATAAAAATAATATTTTTAACCCTAAAGATTAACCCACAAATATAACCCTAACCCAAAACAGAAAATCCCAAGAACCTAAACCCCAAATACCAAATCCCAAAATCCTAAACCTTATTTTGAATAATAATAATAATAACCCTAAACCCTAACCCTAAAATATAACCTAAATCTTACACCCTAAATCCCAAAACCCTAAATCCAATTAATAAAAAAATAATTATTCTAACCCTGAACCTTAACCTACAAATATCAACCCTAAAGCCAAAATTCCAAAACCGTAAACCCTATTTTGTAAAATTATAATTTAAACCCTAAACCCTAACCCCTCAATAAACCCTCAATCGTAAACCCAAATCCGAAAACCAAAAACCCTAAATCACAATTACAAAACCTCAAAACCCTAAACTTTATTTAGAAAAATAATAAATTTAATAATATATTTTATTTTTAAGTAATAATTTTTTAGAAAAATAATTATTTAAATAATGTATTTGTTTAACAAAAAAATAACAATTAGGTGATATTATTTAAATTTTACTGGATATATGAGTATTAAAGAAAAATATAGTGTTTTGTATTCTATTTTAATTGTAAACCAAACATTGTAATACTGATTATTTCTTTGATTCTAGCAGTCAAACTAAAAAAAACTGTTTATATTACATTCCATTCCAATTCCTATCTCAATTCAATTATATTGTCCAAGTCGAAAGTGTTCTAATTTTAATTCCATGATGAGAAAATTTGACCTCAGGATCATCGTATTTAGATGTTTACACAAGAACATAAGATGATGGATCAAAGACATCAGATTATCATGAGATTCTTACACATACTTAGAAAATATGTTGCATAATAATTCTTTAGTACAATATGACAAGTAGCACGTACCACACAATATTCAACAATTCCTCCATCTTCTTAGTCTTGTATTTTTTTTCCTTATTGGAGTAATATTATTATGTTAGTTTAGGTAGAGACATTTGGTATATGTTAAATTTGAAGTTCTTGAATAAATGCAAGATATTATTGGTTGATGGTGTATGGGAATATGTTTTGGATTAGGTCTTAAATATTTTGATAGAGAATGGGGATTATATTTTGGTATATGTAAATGTAATATTACATTACCTCATATTTGGTAAATTGAAATTAAATGAAATTACAATTGATTGCAACCAAATTTATGTTGGGTTGAGCTGAAAAATAGAAAAAGAAAGGAATCATATTTCCTTCTCCCACAAATAACGAATCAAGATACCGTTAACGTCTCAAACTTTTTTTTAATTTTCCCCAAGCTTGAATATTACCCTAAACCATATGCCTTGAATACTAAACCGAAAAGCCCAAATCCAAAAAACAAAAACGCCAAATCTCAAATCCCAGAATCCTAAACCCTATTTGGAAAAATAATAATTTTAACCCTAAACCCTAACACATAAATATGACCCCTAACTCTAAATCCCAAATCCCAAGACCTTAAACCTATATAGAAAAATAATAATTTTAACCCAAAACCTTAACCCACAAATACAACCCTAAACCTAAAACAAAAATTCGCAAAAACCTAAATCCTAAATCTCAAATCCCAAAATTCTAAACCTAATTTTGAAAAATAATAATTTTAACCATAAACCTTAACGCACACAAATATAACCCTAAAGTTTAAATCCCAAATCCGAAACAACCAAACCTATATAGAAAAATAATAATTTTAACCCTAAACCTTAACCCACAAATATTACCCTAAAGTCTAAATCCCAAATCCCAAAACACCAAACCTATATAGAAAAATAATAATTTTAACCCTAAACCTTAACCCACAAATACAACCCTAAACCCAAAACAAAAATTCGCAAAAACATAAACCCTAAATCTCAAATCCCAAAATTCTAAACCTAATTTTGAAAAATAATAATTTTAACCATAAACCTTAACCCACAAATATAACCCTAAAGTCTAAATCCCAAATCCCAAAACACCAAACCTATATAGAAAAATAATAATTTTAACCCTAAACCTTAACCCACAAATACAACCCTAAACCCAAAACACAAATTCGCAAAAACATAAACCCTAAATCTCAAATCCCAAAATTCTAAACCTAATTTTGAAAAATAATAATTTTAACCATAAACCTTAACCCACAAATATAACCCTAAAGTCTAAATCCCAAATCCCAAAACACCAAACCTATATAGAAAAATAATAATTTTAACCCTAAACCTTAACCCACAAATATTACCCTAAAGTCTAAATCCCAAATCCAAAAACACCAAACCTATATAGAAAAATAATAATTTTAACCCTAAACCTTAACCCACAAATACAACCCTAAACCCAAAACAAAAATTTGCAAAAACCTAAATCCTAAATCTCAAATCCCAAAATTCTAAACCTAATTTTGAAAAATAATAATTTTAACCATAAACCTTAACCCACAAATATAACCCTAAAGTCTAAATCCCAAATCCAAAAACACCAAACCTATATAGAAAAATAATAATTTTAACCCTAAACCTTAACCCACAAATACAACCCTAAACCCAAAACAAAAATTCGCAAAAACCTAAATCCTAAATCTCAAATCCCAAAATTCTAAACCTAATTTTGAAAAATAATAATTTTAACCATAAACCTTAACCCACAAATATAACCCTAAAGTCTAAATCTCAAATCCCAAAACACCAAACCTATATAGAAAAATAATAATTTTAACCCTAAACCTTAACCCACAAATATTACCCTAAAGTCTAAATCCTAAATCCCAAAACACCAAACCTATATAGAAAAATAATAATTTTAACCCTAAACCTTAACCCACAAATACAACCCTAAACCCAAAACAAAAATTCGCAAAAACCTAAATCCTAAATCTCAAATCCCAAAATTCTAAACCTAATTTTGAAAAATAATAATTTTAACCATAAACCTTAACCCACAAATATAACCCTAAAGTCTAAATCCCAAATCCAAAAACACCAAACCTATATAGAAAAATAATAATTTTAACCCTAAACCTTAACCCACAAATATTACCCTAAAGTCTAAATCCCAAATCCCAAAACACCAAACCTATATAGAAAAATAATAATTTTAACCCTAAACCTTAACCCACAAATACAACCCTAAACCCAAAACAAAAATTCGCAAAAAACCTAAATCCTAAATCTCAAATCCCAAAATTCTAAACCTAATTTTGAAAAATAATAATTTTAACCATAAACCTTAACCCACAAATATAACCCTAAAGTCTAAATCCCAAATCCCAAAACACCAAACCTATATAGAAAAATAATAATTTTAACCCTAAACCTTAACCCACAAATATTACCCTAAAGTCTAAATCTCAAATCCCAAAACACCAAACCTATATAGAAAAATAATAATTTTAACCCTAAACCTTAACCCACAAATACAACCCTAAACCCAAAACAAAAATTCGCAAAAACCTAAATCCTAAATCTCAAATCCCAAAATTCTAAACCTAATTTTGAAAAATAATAATTTTAACCATAAACCTTAACCCACAAATATAACCCTAAAGTCTAAATCCCAAATCCGAAAACACCAAACCTATATAGAAAAATAATAATTTTAACCCTAAACCTTATCCCACAAATATTACCCTAAAGTCTAAATCCCAAATCCCAAAACACCAAACCTATATAGAAAAATAATAATTTTAACCCTAAACCTTAACCCACAAATACAACCCTAAACCCAAAACAAAAATTCGCAAAAACCTAAATCCTAAATCTCAAATCCCAAAATTCTAAACCTAATTTTGAAAAATAATAATTTTAACCATAAACCATAACCCACAAATATAATCCTAAAGTCTAAATCCAAATCCGAAAACACCAAACCTATATAGAAAAATAATAATTTTAACCCTAAACCTTAACCCATAAATACAACCCTAAACCCAAAACAAAAATTCGCAAAAACCTAAATCCTAAATCTCAAATCCCAATATTCTAAACCTAATTTTGAAAAATAATAATTTTAACCATAAACCTTAACCCAAAAATATAACCCTAAAGTCTAAATCCCAAATCCCAAAACACCAAACCTATATAGAAAAATAATAATTTTAACCCTAAACCTTAACCCACAAATATTACCCTAAAGTCTAAATCCCAAATCCCAAAACACCAAACCTATATAGAAAAATAATAATTTTAACCCAAACCTTGACCCACAAATACAACCCTAAACCCAAAACAAAAATTCGCAAAAACCTAAATCCTAAATCTCAAATCCCAAAATTCTAAACCTAATTTTGAAAAATAATAATTTTAACCATAAACCTTAACCCAAAAATATAACCCTAAAGTCTAAATCCCAAATCCCAAAACACCAAACCTATATAGAAAAATAATAATTTTAACCCTAAACCTTAACCCACAAATATTACCCTAAAGTCTAAATCCCAAATCCCAAAACACCAAACCTATATAGAAAAATAATAATTTTAACCCTAAACCTTAACCCACAAATACAACGCTAAACCCAAAACAAAAATTCGCAAAAACCTAAATCCTAAATCTCAAATCCCAAAATTCTAAACCTAATTTTGAAAAATAATAATTTTAACCATAAACCTTAACCCACAAATATAACCCTAAAGTCTAAATCCCAAATCCAAAAACACCAAACCTATATAGAAAAATAATAATTTTAACCCTAAACCTTAACCCACAAATATTACCCTAAAGTCTAAATCCCAAATCCCAAAACACCAAACCTATATAGAAAAATAATAATTTTAACCCTAAACCTTAACCCACAAATACAATCCTAAACCCAAAACAAAAATTCGCAAAAACCTAAATCCTAAATCTCAAATCCCAAAATTCTAAACCTAATTTTGAAAAATAATAATTTTAACCATAAACCTTAACCCACAAATATAACCCTAAAGTCTAAATCCCAAATCCAAAAACACCAAACCTATATAGAAAAATAATAATTTTAACCCTAAACCTTAACCCACAAATACAACCCTAAACCCAAAACAAAAATTCGCAAAAACCTAAATCCTAAATCTCAAATCCCAAAATTCTAAACCTAATTTTGAAAAATAATAATTTTAACCATAAACCTTAACCCACAAATATAACCCTAAAGTCTAAATCCCAAATCCGAAAACACCAAACCTATATAGAAAAATAATAATTTTAACCCTAAACCTTAACCCACAAATATTACCCTAAAGTCTAAATCACAAATCCCAAAACACCAAACCTATATAGAAAAATAATAATTTTAACCCTAAACCTTAACCCACAAATACAACCCTAAACCCAAAACAAAAATTCGCAAAAACCTAAATCCTCAATCTCAAATCCCAAAATTCTAAACCTAATTTTGAAAAATAATAATTTTAACCATAAACCTTAACCCAAAAATATTACCATAAAGTCTAAATCACAAATCCCAAAACAACAAACCTATATAGAAAAATAATAATTTTAACCCTAAACCTTAACCCACAAATATTACCCTAAAGTCTAAATCCCAAATCCAAAAACACCAAACCTATATAGAAAAATAATAATTTTAACCCTAAACCTTAACCCACAAATACAACCCTAAGCCCAAAACAAAAATTCTCAAAAACCTAAATCCTAAATCTCAAATGCCAAAATTCTAAACCTAATTTTGAAAAATAATAATTTTAACCATAAACCTTAACCCACAAATATAACCCTAAAGTCTAAATCCCAAATCCGAAAACACCAAACCTATATAGAAAAATAATAATTTTAACCCTAAACCTTAACCCACAAATATTACCCTAAAGTCTAAATCCCAAATCCCAAAACACCAAACCTATATAGAAAAATAATAATTTTAACCCTAAACCTTAACCCACAAATACAACCCTAAACCCAAAACAAAAATTCGCAAAAACCTAAATCCTAAATCTCAAATCCCAAAATTCTAAACCTAATTTTGAAAAATAATAATTTTAACCATAAACCTTAACCCACAAATATAACCGAAAAGTCTAAATACCAAATTCGCAAAAACCTAAATCCTAAATCTCAAATCCCAAAATTCTAAACCTAATTTTGAAAAATAATAATTTTAACCATAAACCTTAACCCACAAATATAACCCTAAAGTCTAAATCCCAAATCCGAAAACACCAAACCTATATAGAAAAATAATAATTTTAACCCTAAACCTTAACCCACAAATATTACCCTAAAGTCTAAATCCCAAATCCCAAAACACCAAACCTATATAGAAAAATAATAATTTTAACCCTAAACCTTAACCCATAAATACAACCCTAAACCCAAAACAAAAATTCGCAAAAACCTAAATCCTAAATCTCAAATCCCAAAATTCTAAACCTAATTTTGAAAAATAATAATTTTAACCATAAACCTTAACCCACAAATATAACCCTAAAGTCTAAATCCCAAATCCGAAAACACCAAACCTATATAGAAAAATAATAATTTTAACCCTAAACCTTAACCCACAAATATTACCCTAAAGTCTAAATCCCAAATCCCAAAACACCAAACCTATATAGAAAAATAATAATTTTAACCCTAAACCTTAACCCACAAATACAACCCTAAACCCAAAACAAAAATTCGCAAAAACCTAAATCCTAAATCTCAAATCCCAATATTCTAAACCTAATTTTGAAAAATAATAATTTTAACCATAAACCTTAACCCAAAAATATAACCCTAAAGTCTAAATACCAAATCCAAAAACACCAAACCTATATAGAAAAATAATAATTTTAATCCTAAACCTTAACCGACAAATACAACCCTAAACCCAAAACAAAAATTTGCGAAAACATAAACCCTAAATCTCAAATCCCAAAATTCTAAACCTAATTTTAAAAAATAATAATTTTAACCATAAACCTTAACCCACAAATATAACCCTAAAGTCTAAATCCCAAATCCCAAAACACCAAACCTATATAGAAAAATAATAATTTTAACCCTAAACCTTAACCCATAAATACAACCCTAAACCCAAAACAAAAATTCGCAAAAACCTAAATCCTAAATCTCAAATCCCAAAATTCTAAACCTAATTTTGAAAAATAATAATTTTAACCATAAACCTTAACCCACAAATATTACCCTAAAGTCTAAATCCCAAATCCCAAAACACCAAACCTATATAGAAAAATAATAATTTTAACCCTAAACCTTAACCCACAAATACAACCCTAAACCCAAAACAAAAATTCGCAAAAACCTAAATCCTAAATCTCAAATCCCAAAATTCTAAACCTAATTTTGAAAAATAATAATTTTAACCATAAACCTTAACCCACAAATATAACCCTAAAGTCTAAATCCCAAATCCAAAAACACCAAACCTATATAGAAAAATAATAATTTTAACCCTAAACCTTAACCCACAAATATTACCCTAAAGTCTAAATCCCAAATCCCAAAACACCAAACCTATATAGAAAAATAATAATTTTAACCCTAAACCTTAACCCACAAATACAACCCTAAACCCAAAACAAAAATTCGCAAAAACCTAAATCCTAAATCTCAAATCCCAAAATTCTAAACCTAATTTTGAAAAATAATAATTTTAACCATAAACCTTAACCCACACAAATATAACCCTAAAGTTTAAATCCCAAATCCGAAACAACCAAACCAATATAGAAAAATAATAATTTTAACCCTAAACCTTAACCCACAAATATTACCCTAAAGTCTAAATCCCAAATCCCAAAACACCAAACCTATATAGAAAAATAATAATTTTAACCCTAAACCTTAACCCATAAATACAACCCTAAACCCAAAACAAAAATTCGCAAAAACCTAAATCCTAAATCTCAAATCCCAAAATTCTAAACCTAATTTTGAAAAATAATAATTTTAACCATAAACCTTAACCCACAAATATAACCCTAAAGTCTAAATCCCAAATCCGAAAACACCAAACCTATATAGAAAAATAATAATTTTAACCCTAAACCTTAACCCACAAATATTACCCTAAAGTCTAAATCCCAAATCCCAAAACACCAAACCTATATAGAAAAATAATAATTTTAACCCTAAACCTTAACACACAAATACAACCCCAAACCCAAAACAAAAATTTGCAAAAACCTAAATCCTAAATCTCAAATCCCAAAATTCTAAACCTAATTTTGAAAAATAATAATTTTAACCATAAACCTTAACCCACAAATATAACCCTAAAGTCTAAATCCCAAATCCGAAAACACCAAACCTATATAGAAAAATAATAATTTTAACCCTAAACCTTAACCCACAAATATTACCCTAAAGTCTAAATCCCAAATCCCAAAACACCAAACCTATATAGAAAAATAATAATTTTAACCCTAAACCTTAACCCACAAATACAACCCTAAACCCAAAACAAAACTTCGCAAAAACATAATCCCTAAATCTCAAATCCCAAAATTCTAAACCTAATTTTGAAAAATAATAATTTTAACCATAAAACTTAACCCAAAAAATATAACCCTAAAGTCTAAATCCTAAATCCGAAACAACCAAACCTATATAGAAAAATAATAATTTTAACCCTAAACCTTAACCCACAAATATTACCCTAAAGTCTAAATCCCAAATCCCAAAACACCAAACCTATATAGAAAAATAATAATTTTAACCCTAAACCTTAACCCATAAATACAACCTTAAACCCAAAACAAAAATTCGCAAAAAACCTAAATCCTAAATCTCAAATCCCAAAATTCTAAACCTAATTTTGAAAAATAATAATTTTAACCATAAACTTAACCCACAAATATAACACTAAAGTTTAAATCCCAAATCCTAATCAACCAAACCTATATAGAAAAATAATAATTTTAACCCTAAACCTTAACCCACAAATATTACCCTAAAGCCTTAATCCTAAATCCCAATACACCAAACCTATATAGAAAAATAATAATTTTAACCCTAAACCTTAACCCATAAAAACAAGCCTAAACCCAAAACAAAAATTTGCAAAAACCTAAATCCTAAATCTCAAATCCCAAAATTCTAAACCTAATTTTGAAAAATAATAATTTTAACCATAAACCTTAACCCAAAAATATAACCCTAAAGTCTAAATCCCAAATCCGAAAATACCAAACCTATATAGAAAAATAATAATTTTAACCGTAAACCTTCACACACAAATATTACCCTAAAGTCTAAATCCCAAATCCGAAAACACCAAACCTATATAGAAAAATAATAATTTTAACCCTAAACCTTAACCCACAAATACAACCCTAAACCCAAAACAAAAATTCGCAAAAACCTAAATCCTAAATCTCAAATCCCAAAATTCTAAACCTAATTTTGAAAAATAATAATTTTAACCATAAACCTTAACCCACAAATATAACCCTAAAGTCTAAATCCCAAATCCGAAAACACCAAACCTATATAGAAAAATAATAATTTTAACCCTAAACCTTAACCCACAAATATTACCCTAAAGTCTAAATCCCAAATCCCAAAACACCAAACCTATATAGAAAAATAATAATTTTAACCCTAAACCTTAACCCACAAATATTACCCTAAAGTCTAAATCCCAAATCCCAAAACACCAAACCTATATAGAAAAATAATAATTTTAACCCTAAACCTTAACCCACAAATACAACCCTAAACCCAAAACAAAAATTCGCAAAAACCTAAATCCTAAATCTCAAATCCCAAAATTCTAAACCTAATTTTGAAAAATAATAATTTTAACCATAAACCTTAACCCACAAATATAACCCTAAAGTCTAAATCCCAAATCCAAAAACACCAAACCTATATAGAAAAATAATAATTTTAACCCTAAACCTTAACCCACAAATACAACCCTAAACCCAAAACAAAAATTCGCAAAAACCTAAATCCTAAATCTCAAATCCCAAAATTCTAAACCTAATTTTGAAAAATAATAATTTTAACCATAAACCTTAACCCACAAATATAACCCTAATGTCTAAATCCCAAATCCCAAAACACCAAACCTATATAGAAAAATAATAATTTTAACCCTAAACCTTAACCCACAAATACAACCCTAAACCCAAAACAAAAATTCGCAAAAACCTAAATCCTAAATCTCAAATCCCAAAATTCTAAACCTAATTTTGAAAAATAATAATTTTAACCATAAACCTTAACCCAAAAATATAACCCTAAAGTCTAAATCCCAAATCCGAAAACACCAAACCTATATAGAAAAATAATAATTTTAACCCTAAACCTTAACCCACAAATATTACCCTAAAGTCTAAATCCCAAATCCCAAAACACCAAACCTATATAGAAAAATAATAATTTTAACCCTAAACCTTAACCCACAAATATAACCCTAAACCCAAAACAAAAATTTGCAAAAACCTAAATCCTAAATCTCAAACCCAAAATTCTAAACCTAAGTTTGACAAATAATAATTTTAACCATAAACCTTAACCAGAAAATATAACCCTAAAGTCTAAATGCCTAATCCTAAACAACCAAACCTATATAGAAAAATAATAATTTTAACCCTAAACCTTAACCCAAAAATATTACCCTAAAGTCTAAATCCCAAATCCCAAAATTCTAAACCTAATATAGAAAAATAATAATTTTAACCCTAAACCTTAACCCACAAATACAACCCTAAACCCAAAACAAAAATTTGCAAAAACCTAAATCCTAAATCTCAAATCCCAAAATTCTAAACCTAATTTTGAAAAATAATAATTTTAACCATAAACCTTAACCCACAAATATAACCCTAAAGTCTAAATCCCAAATCCCAAAACACCAAACCTATATAGAAAAATAATAATTTTAACCCTAAACCTTAACCCACAAATACAACCCTAAACCCAAATAAAAAAATTCACAAAAACCTAAATCCTAAATCTCAAATCCCAAAATTCTAAACCTAATTTTGAAAAATAATAATTTTAACCATAAACCTTAACCCACAAATATAACCCTAAAGTCTAAATCCCAAATCCGAAACAACCAAACCTATATAGAAAAATAATAATTTTAACCCTAAACCTTAACCCACAAATATTACCCTAAAGTCTAAATCCCAAATCCAAAAACACCAAACCTATATAGAAAAATAATAATTTTAACCCTAAACCTTAACCCACAAATACAACCCTAAACCCAAAACAAAAATTCGCAAAAACATAAACCCTAAATCTCAAATCCCAAAATTCTAAACCTAATTTTGAAAAATAATAATTTTAACCAGAAACCTTAACCCACAAATATAACCCTAAAGTCTAAATCCCAAATCCGAAAACACCAAACCTATATAGAAAAATAATAATTTTAACCCTAAACCTTAACCCACAAATATTACCCTAAAGTCTAAATCCCAAATCCCAAAACACCAAACCTATATAGAAAAATAATAATTTTAACCCTAAACCTTAACCCACAAATACAACCCTAAACCTAAACAAAAAATTTGCAAAAACCTAAATCCTAAATCTCAAATCCCAAAATTCTAAACCTAATTTTGAAAAATAATAATTTTAACCATAAACCTTAACCCAAAAATATAATCCTAAAGTCTAAATCCCAAATCCCAAAACACCAAACCTATATAGAAAAATAATAATTTTAACCCTAAACCTTAACCCACAAATATTACCCTAAAGTCTAAATCCTAAATCCCAAAACACCAAACCTATATAGAAAAATAATAATTTTAACCCTAAACCTTAACCCACAAATACAACCCTAAACCCAAAACAAAAATTTGCAAAAACCTAAATCCTAAATCTCAAATCCCAAAATTCTAAACCTAATTTTGAAAAATAATAATTTTAACCATAAACCTTAACCCACAAATATAACCCTAAAGTCTAAATCCCACATCCGAAAAAACCAAACCTATATAGAAAAATAATAATTTTAACCCTAAACCTTAACCCACAAATATTACCCTAAAGTGTAAATCCTAAATCCGAAAACACCAAACCTATATAGAAAAATAATAATTTTAACCCAAAACCTTAACCCATAAATACAACCCTAAACCCAAAACAAAAATTCACAAAAACAAAATCCTAAATCTCAAATCCCAAAATTCTAAACCTAATTTTAAAAAATAAAAATTTTAACCAGAAACCTTAACCCACAAATATAATCCTAAAGTCTAAATACCAAATCCCAAAACACCAAACCTATATAGAAAAATAATAATTTTAACCCTAAACCTTAACCAAAAAATATTTCCCTAAAGTCTAAATCCAAAACTCCAAAACACCAAACCTATATAGAAAAATAATAATTTTAACCCTAAACCTTAACCCATAAAAACAAGCCTAAACCCAAAACAAAAATTCGCAAAAACATAAACCCTAAATCTCAAATCCCAAAATTATAAACTTAATTTTGAAAAATAATAATTTTAACCATAAACCATAACCCACAAATATTACCCTAAAGTCTAAAACCAAATCCGAAAACACCAAACCTATATAGAAAAATAATAATTTTAACCCTAAACCTTAACCCACAAATATTACCCTAAAGTCTAAATCCCAAATCCCAATACACCAAACCTATATAGAAAAATAATAATTTTAACCCTAAACCTTAACCCATAAATACAAACCTAAACCCAAAACAAAAATTCGCAAAAACCTAAATCCTAAATCTCAAATCCCAAAATTCTAAACCTAATTTTCAAAAATAATAATTTTAACTCTAAACCTTAACCCACATAAATATAACCCTAAAGTTTAAATCCCAAATCCCAAAACACCAAACCTATATAGAAAAATAATAGATTTAACCCTAAACCTTAACCCACAAATATTACCCTAAAGTCTAAATCCCAAATCCCAAAACACTAAACCTATATAGAAAAATAATAATTTTGACCCTAAACCTTAACCCACAAATACAACCCAAAAAACAAAAATTCGAAATAACCTAAATCCTAAATCTCAAATCCCAAAATTCTAAACCTAATTTTGAAAAATAATAATTTTAACCATAAACCTTAACCCACAAATATAACCCTAAAGTCTAAATCCCAAATCCCAAAACACCAAACCTATATAGAAAAATAATAATTTTAACCCTAAACCTTAACCCACAAATATTACCCTAAAGTCTAAATCCCAAATCCAAAAACACCAAACCTATATAGAAAAATAATAATTTTAACCCTAAACCTTAACCCACAAATACAACCCTAAACCCAAAACAAAAATTCGCAAAAACATAAACCCTAAATCTCAAATCCCAAAATTCTAAACCTAATTTTGAAAAATAATAATTTTAACCATAAACCTTAACCCAAAAATATAACCCTAAAGTTTAAATCCCAAATCCGAAACAACCAAACCAATAATTTTTACCCTAAACCTTAACCAAAAAATATTTCCCCAAAGTCTAAATCCAAAACTCCAAAACACCAAACCTATATAGAAAAATAATAATTTTAACCCTAAACCTTAACCCATAAAAACAAAGCTAAACCCAAAACAAAAATTCGCAAAAACATACACCCTAAATCTCAAATCCCAAAATTATAAACTTAATTTATGAAAAATAATAATTTTAACCATAAACCATAACCCACAAATATAACCTTAAAGTCTAAATCCCAAATCCCAAAACACCAATCCTATATAGAAAAATAATAATTTTAACCCTAAACTTAACCCACAAATACAACCCTAAACCCAAAACAAAAATTGGCAAAAACCAAAATCCTAAATCTCAAATCCCAAAATTCTAAACCAAATTTGGAAAAATAATAATTTTAACCATAAACCTTAACCCATAAATATAACCCGAAAATCTAAATCCCAAATCCGAAACAACCAATCCTATATAAAAAAATAATAATTTTAACCCTGAACCTTAACCCACACAAATATAACCCTAAAGTTTAAATCCCAAATCCAAAAACACCAAACCTATATAGAAAAATAATAATTTTAACCCTAAACCTTAACCCATAAATACAACCCTAAACCCAAAACAAAAATTCACAAAAACCTAAATCCTAAATCTCAAATCCCAAAATTCTAAACCAAATTTTGAAAAATAATAATTTTAACCATAAACCTTAACCCACAAATATAACCCTAAAGTCTAAATCCCAAATCCGAAACAACCAAACCTATATAGAAAAATAATAATTTTAACCCTAAACCTTAACCCACAAATATTACCCTAAAGTCTAAATCCAAAATCCCAAAACACCAAAACTATATAGAAAAATAATAATTTTAATCCTAAACCTAAACCAACAAATACAACCCTAAACCCAAAATAAAAATTTGCAAAAACCTAAATCCTAAATCTCAAATCCCAAAATTCTAAACCTAATTTTGAAAAATAATAATCTTAACCATAAACCTTAACCCACACAAATATAACCCTAAAGTTTAAATCCCAAATCCGAAACAACCAAACCAATATAGAAAAATAATAATTTTAACACTAAACCTTAAGAAACAAATATTTCCCTAAAGTCTAAATCCCAAATCCAAAACACCAAACCTATATAGAAAAATAATAATTTTAACACTAAACCTTAACCCACAAATACAACCCTAAACCCAAAACAAAAATTCGCAAAAACCTAAATCCTAAATCTCAAATCCCAAAATTCTAAACCTAATTTTGAAAAATAATAATTTTAACCATAAACCTTAACCCAAAAATATAACCCTAAAGTCTAAATCCCAAATCCAAAAACACCAAACCTATATAGAAAAATAATAATTTTAACCCTAAACCTTAACCCACAAATATTACCCTAAAGTCTAAATCCCAAACCCAAAACACCAAACCTATATAGAAAAATAATAATTTTAATCCTAAACCTTAACCCACAAATACAACCCTAAACCCAAAATAAAAATTCGCAAAAACCTAAATCCTAAATCTCAAATCCCAATATTCTAAACCTAATTTTGAAAAATAATAATTTAACCATATACCTTAACCCAAAAATATAACCCTATAGTCTAACTCCCAAATCCCAAAATTCTAAACCTAATTTTGTAAAATAATAATTTTAACCCTAAACCTTAACCCACAAATATTACCCTAAAGTGTAAATCCTAAATCCGAAAACACCAAACCTATATAGAAAAATAATAATTTTAACCCTAAACCTAAACACACAAATATTACCCTAAAGTCTAAATCACAAATCCCAAAACACCAAACCTATATAGAAAAATAATAATTTTAACCCTAAACCTTAACCCACAAATACAACCCTAAACCCAAAACAAAAATTCGCAAAAACATAAACCCTAAATCTCAAATCCCAAAATTTTAAACCTAATTTTGCAAATAATAATTTTAACCATAAACCTTAACCCAAAAATGTAACCCTAAAGTCGAAATCCTAAATCCGAAAACACCAAACCTATATAGAAAAATAATAATTTTAACCCTAAACCTAAACACACAAATATTACCCTAAAGTCTAAATCACAAATCCCAAAACACCAAACCTATATAGAAAAATAATAATTTTAACCCTAAACCTTAACCCACAAATACAACCCTAAATACAAAACAAAAATTTGCAAAAACCTAAATCCTAAATCTCAAATCCCAAAATTCTAAACCTAATTTTGAAAAATAATAATTTTAACCATAAACCTTAACCCACAAATATAACCCTAAAGTCTAAATCCCAAATCCAAAAACACCAAACCTATATAGAAAAATAATAATTTTAACCCTAAACCTTAACCCACAAATATTACCCTAAAGTCTAAATCCCAAATCCCAAAACACCAAACCTATATAGAAAAATAATAATTTTAACCCTAAACCTTAACCCACAAATACAACCCTAAACCCAAAACAAAAATTCGCAAAAACCTAAATCCTCAATCTCAAATCCCAAAATTCTAAACCTAATTTTGAAAAATAATAATTTTAACCATAAACCTTAACCCACAAATATAACCCTAAAGTCTAAATCCCAAATCCGAAACAACCAAACCTATATAGAAAAATAATAATTTTAACCCTAAACCTTAACCCACAAATATTACCCTAAAGTCTAAATCCCAAATCCCAAAACACCAAACCTATATAGAAAAATAATAATTTTAACCCTAAACCTTAACCCACAAATACAACCCTAAACCCAAAACAAAAATTCGCAAAAACCTAAATCCTAAATCTCAAATCCCAATATTCTAAACCTAATTTTGAAAAATAATAATTTTAACCATAAACCTTAACCCAAAAATATAATCCTAAAGTCTAAATCCCAAATCCCAAAATTCTAAACCTAATTTTGAAAAATAATAATTTTAACCCTAAACCTTAACCCACAAATATTACCCTAAAGTCT
Organism: Hippophae rhamnoides; assembly: GCA_033030585.1. Classification (NCBI taxonomy): domain Eukaryota; kingdom Viridiplantae; phylum Streptophyta; class Magnoliopsida; order Rosales; family Elaeagnaceae; genus Hippophae; species Hippophae rhamnoides. The sequence goes on along the minus strand of CM065429.1, from coordinate 41,436,824 downwards.
AAATCCCAAATCCAAAAACACTAAACCTTATATAGAAAAATAATAATTTTAACCCTAAACTTAACCCACAAATACAACCCTAAACCCAAAACAAAAATTGGCAAAAACCTAAATCCTAAATCTCAAATCCCAAAATTCTAAACCAAATTTTGAAAAATAATAATTTTAACCATAAACCTTAACCCACAAATATAACCCTAAAGTCTAAATCCCAAATCCGAAACAACCAAACCTATATAGAAAAATAATAATTTTAACCCTAAACCTTAACCCACAAATATTACCCTAAAGTCTAAATCCCAAATCCAAAAACACCAAACCTATATAGAAAAATAATAATTTTAACCCTAAACCTTAACCCACAAATACAACCCTAAACCCAAAACAAAAATTCGCAAAAACCTAAATCCTAAATCTCAAATCCCAAAATTCTAAACCTAATTTTGAAAAATAATAATTTTAACCATAAACCTTAACCCACAAATATAACCCTAAAGTCTAAATCCCAAATCCAAAAACACCAAACCTATATAGAAAAATAATAATTTTAACCCTAAACCTTAACCCACAAATACAACCCTAAACCCAAAACAAAAATTCGCAAAAACCTAAATCCTAAATCTCAAATCCCAAAATTCTAAACCTAATTTTGAAAAATAATAATTTTAACCCTAAACCTTAACCCATAAATACAACCCTAAACCCAAAACAAAAATTCGCAAAAACCTAAATCCTAAATCTCAAATCCCAAAATTCTAAACCTAATTTTGAAAAATAATAATTTTAACCATAAACCTTAACCCACACAAATATAACCCTAAAGTCTAAATCCAAAATCCGAAAACACCAAACCTATATAGAAAAATAATAATTTTAACCCTAAACCTTAACCCACAAATATTACCCTCAAGTCTAAATCCCAAATCCCAAAACACAAAACCTATATAGAAAAATAATAATTTTAACCCTAAAGATTAACACACAAATACAACCCTAAACACAGAACAAAAATTCGCAAAAACCTAAATCCTAAATCTCAAATCCCAAAATTCTAAACCTAATTTTGAAAAATAATAATTTTAACCATAAACCTTAACCCACAAATATAACCCTAAAGTCTAAATCCCAAATCTGAAACAACTAAACCTATATAGAAAAATAATAATTTTAACCCTAAACCTTAACCCACAAATATTACCCTAAAGTCTAAATCCCAAATCCCAAAACACTAAACCTATATAGAAAAATAATAATTTTAACCCTAAACCTTAACCCACAAATACAACCCAAAACCCGAAAAACAAATTCGCAAAAACCAAAATCCTAAATCTCAAATCCCAAAATTCTAAACCTAATTTTGAAAAATAATAATTTTAACCATAAACCTTAACCCAAAAATATAACCCTAAAGTCTAAATCCCAAATCCGAAAACACCAAACCTATATAGAAAAATAATAATTTTAACCCTAAACCTTAACCCACAAATATTACCCTAAAGTCTAAATCCCAAATCCCAAAACACCAAACCTATATAGAAAAATAATAATTTTAACCCTAAACCTTAACCCATAAATACAACCCTAAACCCAAAACAAAAATTCGCAAAAACCTAAATCCTAAATCTCAAATCCCAAAATTCTAAACCTAATTTTGAAAAATAATAATTTTAACCATAAACCTTAACCCACAAATATAACCTTAAAGTCTAAATCCCAAATCCGAAAAAACCAAACCTATATAGAAAAATAATAATTTTAACCCTAAACCTTAACCCACAAATATTACCCTAAAGTCTAAATCCCAAATCCCAAAACACCAAACCTATATAGAAAAATAATAATTTTAACCCTAAACCTTAACCCACAAATACAACCATAAACCCAAAATAAATCTCAAATCCCAAAATTCTAAACCTAATTTTGAAAAATAATAATTTTAACCCTAAACCTTAACCCACAAATATTTCCCTAAAGTCTAAATCCCAAATCCCAAAACACCAAACCTATATAGAAAAATAATAATTTTAACACTAAACCTTAACCCACAAATATTTCCCTAAAGTCTAAATCCCAAATACCAAAACACCAAACCTATATAGAAAAATAATAATTTTAACACTAAACCTTGACCCACAAATACAACCCTAAACCCAAAACAAAAATTCGCAAAAACTTAAATCCTAAATCTCAAATCCCAAAATTCTAAACCTAATTTTGAAAAATAATAATTTTAACCATAAACCTTAACCCACAAATATAACCCTAAAGTCTAAATCCCAAATCCCAAAACACCAAACCTATATAGAAAAATAATAATTTTAACCCTAAACCTTAACCCACAAATATTACCCTAAAGTCTAAATCCCAAATCCCAAAACACCAAACCTATATAGAAAAATAATAATTTTAACCCTAAACCTTAACCCATAAATACAACCCTAAACCCAAAACAAAAATTCGCAAAAACCTAAATCCTAAATCTCAAATCCCAAAATTCTAAACCTAATTTTGAAAAATAATAATTTTAACCATAAACCTTAACCCAAAAAATATAACCGTAAAGTCTAAATACGAAATCCGAAACAACCAAAGCTATATAGAAAAATAATAATTTTAACCCTAAACCTTAACCCACAAATATTACCCTAAAGTCTAAATCCAAAATCCCAAAACACCAAACCTATATAGAAAAATAATAATTTTAACCCTAAACCTTAACCCACAAATACAACCCTAAACCCAAAACAAAAATTCGCAAAAACCTAAATCCTAAATCTCAAATCCCAATATTCTAAACCTAATTTTGAAAAATAATAATTTTAACCATAAACCTTAACCCAAAAATATAACCCTAAAGTCTAAATCCCAAATCCAAAAACACCAAACCTATATAGAAAAATAATAATTTTAACCCTAAACCTTAACCCACAAATATTACCCTAAAGTCTAAATCCCAAATCCAAAAACACCAAACCTATATAGAAAAATAATAATTTTAACCCTAAACCTTAACCCACAAATACAACCCTAAACCCAAAACAAAAATTCGCAAAAACCTAAATCCTAAATCTCAAATCCCAAAATTCTAAACCTAATTTTGAAAAATAATAATTTTAACCATAAACCTTAACCCACAAATATAACCCTAAAGTGTAAATCTCAAATCCGAAAACACCGAACCTATATAGAAAAATAATAATTTTAACCCGAAAGCTTAACCCATAAATACAACCCTAAACCCAAAAAACAATTCCCAAAAACATAAATCCTAAATCTCAAATCCCAAAATTCGAAACCTAATTTTGAAAAATAATTATTTTAACCAGAAACCTTAACCCAAAAATATAACCCTAAAGTCTAAATCCCAAATCCGAAAACAAAAAAACCTATATAGAAAAATAATAATTTTAACAATAAACCTTAACCCACAAATATTACCCTAAAGGCTAAATCCCAAATGCCTAAACACCGAACCTATATAGAAAAATAATAATTTTAACCCGAAAGCTTAACCCATAAATACAACCCTAAACACAAAACAAAAATTCGCAAAAACCTAAATCCTAAATCTCAAATCCCAAAATTCTAAACCAAATTTTGAAAAATAATAATTTTAACCATAAACCTTAACCCACAAATATAACCCTAAAGTCTAAATCCCAAATCCGAAACAACCAAACCTATATAGAAAAATAATAATTTTAACCCTAAACCTTAACCCACAAATATTACCCTAAAGTCTAAATCCCAAATCCCAAAACACCAAACCTATATAGAAAAATAATAATTTTAACCCTAAACCTTAACCCACAAATACAACCCTAAACCCAAAACAAAAATTCGCAAAAACCTAAATCCTAAATCTCAAATCCCAAAATTCTAAACCTAATTTTGAAAAATAATAATTTTAACCATAAACCTTAACCCACAAATATAACCCAAAAGTTTAAATCCCAAATCCGAAAAAACCAAACCTATATAGAAAAATAATAATTTTAACCCTAAACCTTAACCCACAAATATTACCCTAAAGTCTAAATCCCAAATCCCAAAACACGAAACCTATATAGAAAAATAATAATTTTAACCCTAAACCTTAACCCACAAATACAACCCTAAACCCAAAACAAAAATTCGCAAAAACCTAAATCCTAAATCTCAAATCCCAAAATTCTAAACCTAATTTTGAAAAATAATAATTTTAACCATAAACCTTAACCCATAAATATGACCCTAACATCTAAATCCCAAATCCGAAACAACCAATCCTATATAAAAAAATAATAATTTTAACCTAAACCTTAACCCACAAATACAACCCTAAACCCAAAACAAAAATTCGCAAAAACATAAATCCTAAATCTCAAATCCCAAAATTCTAAACCTAATTTTGAAAAATAATAATTTTAACCATAAACCTTAACCCACAAATATAACCCTAAAGTCTAAATCCCAAACCCGAAACACCAAACCTATATAGAAAAATAATAATTTTAACCCTAAACCTTAACCCACAAATACAACCCTAAACCCAAAACAAAAATTTGCAAAAACCTAAATCCTAAATCTCAAATCCCAAAATTCTAAACCTAATTTTGAAAAATAATAATTTTAACCATAAACCTTAACCGAAAAATATAACCCTAAAGACTAAATCCGAACTCCGAAAACATCAAAGCTATATAGAAAAATAATAATTTTAACCCTAAACCTTAACCCACAAATATTACCCTAAAGTCTAAATCCTAGATCCCAAAACACCAAACCTATATAGAAAAATAATAATTTTAACCCTAAACCTTAACCCACAAATACAACCCTAAACCCAAAACAAAAATTCGCAAAAACCTAAATCCTAAATCTCAAATCCCAAAATTCTAAACCTAATTTTGAAAAATAATAATTTTAACCATAAACATTAACCCACAAATATAACCCTAAAGTCTAAATCCCAAATCCCAAAACACCAAACCTATATAGAAAAATAATAATTTTAACCCTAAACCTTAACCCACAAATACAACCCTAAACCCAAAACAAAAATTCGCAAAAACCTAAATCCTAAATCTCAAATCCCAAAATTCTAAACCTAATTTTGAAAAATAATAATTTTAACCCTAAACCTTAACCCACAAATATAACCCTAAAGTTTAAATCCCAAATCCTAAATAACCAAACCTATATAGAAAAATAATAATTTTAACCCTAAACCTTAACCCACAAATATTACCCTAAAGTCTAAATCCCAAATCCCAAAACACCAAACCTATATAGAAAAATAATAATTTTAACCCTAAAACTTAACCCATAAATACAACCTTAAACCCAAAACAAAAATTAGCAAAAACCTAAATCCTAAATCTCAAATCCCAAAATTCTAAACCTAATTTTGAAAAATAATAATTTTAACCATAAACTTTAACCCGCAAATATAACCCTAAAGTTTAAATCCCAAATCCTAAACAACCAAACCTATATAGAAAAATAATAATTTTAACCCTAAACCTTAACCCACAAATATTACCCTAAAGTCTAAATCCCAAATCCCAAAACACCAAACCTATATAGAAAAATAATAATTTTAACCCTAAACGTTAACCCACAAATACAACCTTAAACCCAAAACAAAAATTCGCAAAAACCTAAATCCTAAATCTCAAATCCCAAAATTCTAAACCTAATTTTGAAAAATAATAATTTTAACCATAAACCTTAACCCACAAATATAACCCTAAAGTCTAAATCCCAAATCCGAAAACACCAAACCTATATAGAAAAATAATAATTTTAACCCTAAACCTTAACCCACAAATATTACCCTAAAGTCTAAATCTCAAATCCCAAAATTCTAAACCTAATTTTGAAAAATAATAATTTTAACCATAAACCTTAACCCACAAATATAACCTTAAAGTCTAAATCCCAAATCCGAAAACACCAAACCTATATAGAAAAATAATAATTTTAACCCTAAACCTTAACCCACAAATATTACCCTAAAGTCTAAATCCCAAATCCCAAAACACCAAACCTATATAGAAAAATAATAATTTTAACCCTAAACCTTAACCCACAAATACAACCCTAAACCCAAAACAAAAATTCGCAAAAACCTAAATCCTAAATCTCAAATCCCAAAATTCTAAACCTAATTTTGAAAAATAATAATTTTAACCATAAACCTTAACCCACAAATATAACCCTAAAGTCTAAATCCCAAATCCGAAAACACCAAACCTATATAGAAAAATAATAATTTTAACCCTAAACCTTAACCCACAAATACAACCCTAAACCCAAAAGAAAAATTCGCAAAAACCTAAATCCTAAATCTCAAATCCCAAAATTCTAAACCTAATTTTGAAAAATAATAATTTTAACCATAAACCTTAACGCACACAAATATAACCCTAAAGTTTAAATCCCAAATCGGAAACAACCAAACCAATATAGAAAAATAATAATTTTAACACTAAAACTTAACCCACAAATATTTCCCTAAATTCTAAATCAAAAATCCAAAAATTCTAAACCTAATTTGGAAAAATAATAATTTTAACCCTAAACCTTAACCCATAAATACAACCCTAAACCCAAAACAAAAATTCGCAAAAACCTAAATCCTAAATCTCAAATCCCAAAATTCTAAACCTAATTTTGAAAAATAATAATTTTAACCATAAACCTTAACCGAAAAATATAACCCTAAAGACTAAATCCGAACTCCGAAAACATCAAAGCTATATAGAAAAATAATAATTTTAACCCTAAACCTTACCCCAAAAAATATTACCCTAAAGTCTAAATTCCAAATCCCAAAACACCAAACCTATATAGAAAAATAATAATTTTAACCCTAAACCTTGACCCACAAATACAACACTAAACCCAAAACAAAAATTCGCAAAAACCTAAATCCTAAATCTCAAATCCAAAAATTCTAAACCTAATTTTGAAAAATAATAATTTTAACCATAAACCTTAAACCACAAATATAACCCTAAAGTTTAAATCCCAAATCCGAAACAACCAAACCAATATAGAAAAATAATAATTTTAACACTAAACCTTAACCCACAAATATTTCCCTAAAGTCTAAATCCCAAATCCCAAAACACCAAACCTATATAGAAAAATAATAATTTTAACACTAAACCTTGACCCACAAATACAACCCTAAACCCAAAACAAAAATTCACAAAAACAAAATCCTAAATCTCAAATCCCAAAATTCTAAACCTAATTTTGAAAAATAATAATTTTAACCATAAACCTTAACCCACAAATATAACCCTAAAGTCTAAATCCCAAATCCAAAACACCAAACCTATATAGAAAAATAATAATTTTAACCCTAAACCTTAACCCATAAATACAACCCTAAACCCAAAACAAAAATTCGCAAAAACCAAAATCCTAAATCTCAAATCCCAAATTTCTAAACCTAATTTTGAAAAATAATAATTTTAACCAGAAACTTTAACCCACAAATATAACCCTAAGTCTAAATCCAAAATCCGAAAACACAAAACCTATATAGAAAAATAATAATTTTAACCCTAAACCTTAACCCACAAATATTACCCTAAAGTCTAAATCCCAAATCCCAAAACACCAAACCTATATAGAAAAATAATAATTTTAACCCGAAACCTTAACCCTTAAATACAACCGTAAACAAAAAACAGAAATTCGCAAAAACCTAAATCCTAAATCTCAAATCCCAAAATTCTAAACCTAATTTTGAAAAATAATAATTTTAACCATAAACCTTAACCCACACAAATATAACCCTAAAGTTTAAATCCCAAATCCGAAACAACCAAACCAATATAGAGAAATAATAATTTTAACACTAAACCTTAACCCACAAATATTTCCCTAAAGTCTAAATCCCAAATACCAAAACACCAAACCTATATAGAAAAATAATAATTTTAACCCTAAACCTTAACCCATAAATACAACCCTAAACCCAAAACAAAAATTCGCAAAAACCTAAATCCTAAATCTCAAATCCCAAAATTCTAAACCTAATTTTGAAAAATAATAATTTTAACCATAAAACTTAACCCAAAAAATATAACCCTAAAGTCTAAATCCCAAATCCGAAAATACCAAACCTATATAGAAAAATAATAATTTTAACCATAAACCTTAACCCACAAATATAACCCAAAAGTCTAAATCCCAAATCCAAAACACCAAACCTATATAGAAAAATAATAATTTTAACCCTAAACCTTAACCCACAAATACAACCCTAAACCCAAAACAAAAATTCGCAAAAACCTAAATCCTAAATCTCAAATCCCAAAATTCTAAACCTAATTTTGAAAAATAATAATTTTAACCATAAACCTTAACCCACACAAATATAACCCTAAAGTTTAAATCCCAAATCCAAAACACCAAATCTATATAGAAAAATAATAATTTTAACACTAAACCTTAACCCACAAATATTTCCCTAAATTCTAAATCAAATCCCAAAACACCAAACCTATAGAAAAATAATAATTTTAGCAAAAATACAACCTAAACAAAAAAATTAACAAAACCTAAATCCTAAATCTCAAATCCCAAAATTCTAAACCTAATTTTAAAAAATAATAATTTTAACCAGAAACCTTAACCCACAAATATAACCCTAAAGTCTAAATCCCAAATCCGAAAACACCAAACCTATATAGAAAAATAATAATTTTAACCCTAAACCTTAACCCACAAATACAACCCTAAACCCAAAACAAAAATTCGCAAAAACCTAAATCCTAAATCTCAAATCCCAAAATTCTAAACCTAATTTTGAAAAATAATAATTTTAACCATAAAACTTAACCCAAAAATATAACCCTAAAGTCTAAATCCCAAATCCGAAAATACCAAACCTATATAGAAAAATAATAATTTTAACCGTAAACCTTCACACACAAATATTACCCTAAAGTCTAAATCCCAAATCCCAAAACACCAAACCTATATAGAAAAATAATAATTTTAACCCTAAACCTTAACACACAAATACAACCCCAAACCCAAAACAAAAATTCGCAAAAACCTAAATCCTCAATCTCAAATCCCAATATTCTATACCTAATTTTGAAAAATAATAATTTTAACCATAAACTTTAACCCGCAAATATAACCCTAAAGTTTAAATCCCAAATCCTAAACAACCAAACCTATATAGAAAAATAATAATTTTAACCCTAAACCTAAACCCACAAATATTACCCTAAAGTCTAAATCCCAAATCCCAAAACACCAAACCTATATAGAAAAATAATAATTTTAACCCTAAACCTTAACCCATAAATACAACCCTAAACCCAAAACAAAAATTCGCAAAAACCTAAATCCTAAATCTCAAATCCCAAAATTCTAAACCTAATTTTGAAAAATAATAATTTTAACACTAAACCTTAACCCACAAATATTTCCCTAAAGTCTAAATCCCAAATCCCAAAACACCAAACCTATATAGAAAAATAATAATTTTAACCCTAAACCTTAACCCACAAATATTACCCTAAAGTGTAAATCCTAAATCCGAAAACACCAAACCTATATAGAAAAATAATAATTTTAACCCAAATCAAAAATTCGCAAAAAACCTAAATCCTAAATCTCAAATCCCAAAAATCTAAACCTAATTTTGAAAAATAATAATTTTAACCATAAACTTAACCCACAAATATAACACTAAAGTTTAAATCCCAAATCCAAAACACCAAACCTATATAGAAAAATAATAATTTTAACCCTAAACCTTAACCCACAAATACAACCCTAAACCCAAAACAAAAATTCGCAAAAACATAAACCCTAAATCTCAAATCCCAAAATTCTAAACCTAATTTTGAAAAATAATAATTTTAACCATAAAACTTAACCCAAAAATATAACCCTAAAGTCTAAATCCCAAATCCGAAAATACCAAACCTATATAGAAAAATAATAATTTTAACCGTAAACCTCCACACACAAATATTACCCTAAAGTCTAAATCCTAAATCCGAAAACACCAAACCTATATAGAAAAATAATAATTTTAACCCTAAACCTAAACACACAAATACAACCCCAAACCCAAAACAAAAATTCGCAAAAACCTAAATCCTAAATCTCAAATCCCAAAATTCTAAACCTAATTTTGAAAAATAATAATTTTAACCATAAACTTAACCCACAAATATAACACTAAAGTTTAAATCCCAAATCATAATCAACCAAACCTATATAGAAAAATAATAATTTTAACCCTAAACCTTAACCCACAAATATTACCCTAAAGTCTAAATCCCAAATCCCAAAACACCAAACCTATATAGAAAAATAATAATTTTAACCCTAAACCTTAACCCACAAATACAACCCTAAACCCAAAACAAAAATTCGCAAAAACCTAAATCCTAAATCTCAAATCCCAAAATTCTAAACCAAATTTTGAAAAATAATAATTTTAACCATAAACCTTAACCCACAAATATAACCCTAAAGTCTAAATCCCAAATCCGAAACAACCAATCCTATATAGAAAAATAATAATTTTAACCCTAAACCTTAACACACAAATATTACCCTAAAGTCTAAATCCCAAATCCAAAAACACCAAACCTATATAGAAAAATAATAATTTTAACCCTAAACCTTAACCCACAAATACAACCCTAAACCCAAAACAAAAATTCGCAAAAACCTAAATCCTAAATCTCAAATCCCAAAATTCTAAACCAAATTTTGAAAAATAATAATTTTAACCATAAACCTTAACCCACAAATATAACCCTAAAGTCTAAATCCCAAATCCGAAACAACCAAACCTATATAGAAAAATAATAATTTTAACCCTAAACCTTAACCCACAAATATTACCCTAAAGTCTAAATCCCAAATCCCAAAACACCAATCGTATATAGAAAAATAATAATTTTAACCCTAAACCTTAACCCACCTATACAAGGCTAAACCCAAAACAAAAATTCGCAAAAATCTTAATCCTAAATCTCAAATCCCCAAATTCTAAACCTTATTTTGAAAAATAATAATTTTAACAGTAAACCTTAACCCACAAATATTACCCTAAAGTCTAAATCCCAAATCCGAAACAACCAAATCTATATAGAAAAATATTAATTTTAACCCTAAACATTAACCCACAAATATTACCCTAAAGTCTAAATCCCAAATCCCAAAACACCAAACGTATATAGAAAAATATTATTTTTAACCCTAAAACTTAACCCACAAATACAACCCTAAACCCAAAACAAAAATTCGCAAAAACCTAAATCCTAAATCTCAAATCTCAAAATTCTAAACCTAATTTTGAAAAATAATTATTTTAACCATAAACCTTAACGCACACAAATATAACCCTAAAGTTTAAATCCCAAATCCGAAACAACCAAACCGATATAAAAAAATAATAATTTTAACCATTAACCTTAACCCACAAATATTTCCCCAAAGTCTAAATCCCAAATCCAAAAACAGCAAACCTATATAGAAAAATAATAATTTTAACCCTAAACCTTAACCCATAAATAGAACCCCAAACCCAAAACAAAAATTCGCAAAAACATAAATCCAAAATCTCAAATCCCAAAATTCTAAACCTAATTTTGAAAAATAATAATTTTAACCATAAACCTTAACCCAAAAATATAACCCTAAAGTCTAAATCCCAAATCCGAAAACACCAAACCTATATAGAAAAATAATAATTTTAACCCCAAACCTTAACCCACAAATATTACCCTAAAGTCTAAATCCCAAATCCCAAAATACCAAACCTATATAGAAAAATAATAATTTTGACCCTAAACCTTAACCCATAAATACAAACCTAATTCCAAAACAAAAATTCGCAAAAACCTAAATCCTAAATCTCAAATCCCAAAATTCTAAACCTAATTTTCAAAAATAATAATTTTAACTCTAAACCTTAACCCACATAAATATAACCCTAAAGTTTAAATCCCAAATCCTAATCAACCAAACCTATATAGAAAAATAATAATTTTAACCCTAAACCTTAACCCACAAATATTACCCTAAAGCCTTAATCCTAAATCCAAAAACACTAAACCTATATAGAAAAATAATAATTTTAACCCTAAACCTTAACCCACAAATACAACCCTAAACCTAAAACAAAAATTCGCAAAAACCTAAATCCTAAATCTCAAATCCCAAAATTCTAAACCTAATTTTGAAAAATAATAATTTTAACCATAAACCTTAACCCACACAAATATAACCCTAAAGTTTAAATCCCAAATCCGAAACAACCAAACCAATATAGAAAAATAATAATTTTAACCCTAAACCTTAACCCACAAATATTACCCTAAAGTCTAAATCGCAAGTCCCAAAACACCAAACCTATATAGAAAAATAATAATTTTAACCCTAAACCTTAACCCACAAATATTACCCTAAAGTCTAAATCCCAAATCCCAAAACACCAAACCTATATAGAAAAATAATAATTTTAACCCTAAACCTTAACCCACAAATACAACCCTAAACCCAAAACAAAAATTCGCAAAAACCTAAATCCTAAATCTCAAATCCCAAAATTCTAAACCTAATTTTGAAAAATAATAATTTTAACCATAAACCTTAACCCACAAATATAACCCTAAAGTCTAAATCCCAAATCCGAAAACACCAAACCTATATAGAAAAATAATAATTTTAACCCTAAACCTTGACCCACAAATACAACCCTAAACCGTAAACAAAAAATAGAAATTAGCAAAAACCTAAATCCTAAATCTCAAATCCCAAAATTCTAAACCTAATTTTGAAAAATAATAATCTTAATCATAAATCTTAACCCACACAAATATAACCCTAAAGTTTAAATCCCAAATCCGAAACAACCAAACCAATATAGAAAAATAATAATTTTAACCCTAAACCTTAACCCACAAATATTACCCTAAAGTCTAAATCCCAAACCCAAAACACCAAACCTATATAGAAAAATAATAATTTTAATCCTAAACCTTAACCCACAAATACAACCCTAAACCCAAAATAAAAATTCGCAAAAACCTAAATCCTAAATCTCAAAACCCAAAATTCTAAACCTAATTTTGAAAAATAATAATTTTAACCATAAAACTTAACCCAAAAATATAACCCTAAAGTCTAAATCCCAAATCCCAAAATACCAAACCTATATAGAAAAATAATAATTTTAACCGTAAACCTTCACACACAAATATTACCCTAAAGTCTAAATCCTAAATCCGAAAACACCAAACCTATATAGAAAAATAATAATTTTAACCCTAAACCTTAACCCACAAATACAACCCTAAACCCAAAACAAAAATTTGCAAAAACCTAAATCCTAAATCTCAAATCCCAAAATTCTAAACCTAATTTTGAAAAATAATAATTTTAACCATAAACTTTAACCCGCAAATATAACCCTAAAGTCTAAATCCCAAATCGGAAAACAAAAAAACCTATATAGAAAAATAATAATTTTAACCCTAAACCTTAAACCACAAATATAACCCTAAAGTCTAAATCCCAAATCCACAAACACCAAACCTATATATAGAAAAATAATAATTTTAACCCTAATCCTTAACCCACAAATACAACCCTAAACCCAAACAAAAAATTTGCAAAAACCTAAATCGTAAATCTCAAATCCCAAAATTCTAAACCTAATTTTGAAAAATAATAATTTTAACCATAAACCTTAACCCACAAATATAACCCTAAAGTCTAAATCCCAAATCCAAAAATACCAAACCTATATAGAAAAATAATAATTTTAACCATAAACCTTAAACCAAAAATCCCAAATCAAAAATTCGCAAAAAACCTAAATCCTCAATCTCAAATCCCAAAATTCTAAACCTAATTTTGAAAAATAATAATTTTAACCATAAACCTTAACCCACACAAATATAACCCTAAAGTTTAAATCCCAAATCCGAAACAACCAAACCAATATAGAAAAATAATAATTTTAACCCTAAACCTTAACCCACAAATATAACCCTAAAGTCTAAATCCCAAATCCGAAAACACCAAACCTATATAGAAAAATAATAATTTTAACCCTAAACCTTAACCCACAAATATTACCCTAAAGTCTAAATCCCAAATCCCAAAACACCAACCTATATAGAAAAATAATAATTTTAACCCTAAACCTTAACCCACAAATACAACCTTAAACCCAAAACAAAAATTAGCAAAAACCTAAATCCTAAATCTCAAATCCCAAAATTCTAAACCTAATTTTGAAAAATAATAATTTTAACCATAAACCTTAACCCAAAAATATAATCCTAAAGTCTAAATCCAAAATCCGAAACAACCTAAACAATATAGGAAAATAATAATTTTAACCCTTAACCTTAAGCCACAAATATTTCCCTAAAGTCTAAATCCCAAATCCCAAAACACCAAACCTATATAGAAAAATAATAATTTTAACCCTAAACCTTAAAACACAAATACAACCCCAAACCCAAAACAAATATTCGCAAAAACCTAAATCCTAAATCTCAAATCCCAAAATTCTAAACCTAATTTTGAAAAATAATAATTTTAACCATAAACCTTAACCCACAAATATAACACTAAAGTTTAAATCCCAAATCCTAAACAACCAAACCTATATAGAAAAATAATAATTTTAACCCTAAACCTTAACCCACAAATATTACCCTAAAGTCTAAATCCTAAATCCCAAAACACCAAACCTATATAGAAAAATAATAATTTTAACCCTAAACCTTAACCCACAAATACAACCCTAAACCCAAAACAAAAATTCGCAAAAACCTAAATCCTAAATCTCAAATCCCAAAATTCTAAACCTAATTTTGAAAAATAATAATTTTAACCATAAACCTTAACCCACACAAATATAACCCTAAAGTTTAAATCCCAAATCCGAAACAACCAAACCAATATAGAAAAATAATAATTTTAACCCTAAACCTTAACCCACAAATATTTCCCTAAAGTCTAAATCCCAAATCCAAAAACACCAAACCTATATAGAAAAATAATAATTTTAACCCTAAACCTTAACCCATAAATACAACCCTAAACCCAAAACAAAAATTCGCAAAAACCTAAATCCTAAATCTCAAATCCCAAAATTCTAAACCTAATTTTGAAAAATAATAATTTTAACCATAAACCTTAACCCACACAAATATAACCCTAAAGTTTAAATCCCAAATCCGAAACAACCAAACCAATATAGAAAAATAATAATTTTAACCCTAAACCTTAACCCACAAATATTACCCTAAAGTCTAAATCCCAAACCCAAAACACCAAACCTATATAGAAAAATAATAATTTTAACCCTAAACCTTAACCCATAAATACAACCCTAAACCCAAAACAAAAATTTGCAAAAACCTAAATCCTAAATCTCAAATCCCAAAATTCTAAACCTAATTTTGAAAAATAATAATTTTAACCATAAACCTTAACCCACAAATATAACCCTAAAGTTTAAATCCCAAATCCGAAACAACCAAACCAATATAGAAAAATAATAATTTTAACCCTAAACCTTAACCCACAAATATTACCCTAAAGTCTAAATCCCAAACCCAAAACACCAAACCTATATAGAAAAATAATAATTTTAACCCTAAACCTTAACCCACAAATACAACCCTAAACCCAAAACAAAAATTCGCAAAAACCTAAATCCTAAATCTCAAATCCCAAAATTCTAAACCTAATTTTGAAAAATAATAATTTTAACCAGAAACCTTAACCCAAAAATATAATCCTAAACCCCAAATCCCAAAAAACCAAACCTATATAGAAAAATAATAATTTTAACCCTAAACCTTAACCCACAAATATTACCTTAAAGTCTAAATCCCAAATCCCAAAACACCAAACCTATATAGAAAAATAATAATTTTAACCCTAAACCTTAACCCACAAATACAACCCTAAACCCAAAACAAAAATTTGCAAAAACCTAAATCCTAAATCTCAAATCCCAAAATTCTAAACCTAATTTTGAAAAATAATAATTTTAACCATAAACCTTAACCCACAAATATAACCCTAAAGTCTAAATCCCAAATCCCAAAACACCAAACCTATATAGAAAAATAATAATTTTAACCCTAAACCTTAACCCACAAATATTACCCTAAAGTCTAAATCCCAAATCCCAAAACACCAAACCTATATAGAAAAATAATAATTTTAACCCTAAACCTTAACCCATAAATACAACCCTAAACCCAAAACAAAAATTCGCAAAAAACCTAAATCCTAAATCTCAAATCCCAAAATTCTAAACCTAATTTTGAAAAATAATAATTTTAACCATAAACTTAACCCACAAATATAACACTAAAGTTTAAATCCCAAATCCTAATCAACCAAACCTATATAGAAAAATAATAATTTTAACCCTAAACCTTAACCCACAAATATTACCCTAAAGCCTTAATCCTAAATCCCAATACACCAAACCTATATAGAAAAATAATAATTTTAACCCTAAACCTTAATCCAAAAATACAACCATAAACCCAAAACAAAAATTTGCAAAAACCTAAATCCTAAATCTCAAATCCCAAAATTCTAAACCTAATTTGGAAAAATAATAATTTTAACCATAAACCTTAACCCACAAATATTACCCTAAAGTCTAAATCCCAAATCCGAAAACACCAAACCTATATAGAAAAATAATAATTTTAACCCTAAAGCTTAACCCAAAAGTACAACCCAAAACCCAAAACACAACCTAAATCCAAAATTCTAAACCCAATTTTGAAAAATAATAATTTTAACCATAAAGCTTAACACAAATATAACCCTAAAGTTTAAATCCCAAATAAACAACCAAACCAATATAGAAAATAATAATTTTAACACTAAACCTTAACCCACAAATATTTCCCTAAAGTCTAAATCCCAAATCCGAAAACACCAAACCTATATAGAAAAATAATAATTTTAACACTAAACCTTGACCCACAAATACAACCCTAAACCCAAAAAAAAAAATTGGCAAAAACCTAAATCCTAAATCTCAAATCCCAAAATTCTAAACCTAATTTTGTAAAATAATAATTTTAACCATAAACCTTAACCCACAAATATAACCTTAAAGACTAAATCCCAAATCCAAAACAACCAAACCAATATAGAAAAATAATAATTTTAACCCTAAACCTTAACCCACAAATATTACCCTAAAGTCTAAATCCCAAATCCCAAAACACCAAACCTATATAGAAAAATAATAATTTTAACCCTAAACCTTAAAACACAAATACAACCCCAAACCCAAAACAAATATTCGCAAAAACCTAAATCCTAAATCTCAAATCCCAAAATTCTAAACCTAATTTTGAAAAATAATAATTTTAACCAGAAACCTTAACCCACAAATATAACCCTAAAGTCTAAATCCCAAATCCGAAAACACCAAACCAATATAGAAAAATAATAATTTTAACCCTAAACCTTAACCCACAAATATTACCCTAAAGTCTAAATCCCAAATCCCAAAACACCAAACCTATATAGAAAAATAATAATTTTAACCCTAAACCTTAACCCACAAATACAACCCTAAACCCAAAACAAAAATTCGCAAAAACCTAAATCCTAAATCTCAAATCCCAAAATTCTAAACCTAATTTTGAAAAATAATAATTTTAACCAGAAACCTTAACCCACAAATATAACCCTAAAGTCTAAATCCCAAATCCCAAAACACTAAACCTATATAGAAAAATAATAATTTTAACCCTAAACCTTAACCCACAAATACAACACTAAACCCAAAACAAAAATTCGCAAAAACCTAAATCCTAAATCTCAAATCCCAAAATTCTAAACCTAATTTTGAAAAATAATAATTTTAACCATAAACCTTAACCCACACAAATATAACCGTAAAGTTTAAATCCCAAATCCGAAACAACCAAACCAATATAGAAAAATAATAATTTTAACCATAAACCTTAACCCACAAATATTACCCTAAAGTCTAAATCGCGAGTCCCAAAACACCAAACGTATATAGAAAAATAATAATTTTAACCCTAAACCTTAACCCACAAATATAACCCTAAACCCAAAACAAAAATTTGCAAAAACCTAAATCCTATTTCTCAAATCCCAAAATTCTAAACCTAATTTTGAAAAATAATAATTTTAACCATAAACCTTAACCCACAAATATAACCCTAAAGTCTAAATCCCAAATCCGAAACAACCAAACCAATATAGAAAAATAATAATTTTAACCCTAAACCTTAACCCACAAATATTATCCTAAAGTCTAAATCCCAAACCCAAAACACCAAACCTATATAGAAAAATAATAATTTTAATCCTAAACCTTAACCCACAAATACAACCCTAAACCCAAAACAAAAATTCGCAAAAACCTAAATCCTAAATCTCAAATCCCAAAATTCTAAACCTAATTTTGAAAAATAATAATTTTAACCATAAACCTTAACCCACACAAATATAACCCTAAAGTTTAAATCCCAAATCCCAAAACACCAAACCAATATAGAAAAATAATAATTTTAACACTAAACCTTAACCCACAAATATTTCCCTAAAGTCTAAATCCCAAATCCCAAAACACCAAACCTATATAGAAAAATAATAATTATAACCCTAAACCTTAACCCATAAATACAACCGTAAACAAAAAACAGAAATTCGCAAAAACCTAAATCCTAAATCTCAAATCCCAAAATTCTAAACCTAATTTTGAAAAATAATAATTTTAACCATAAACCTTAACCCACACAAATATAACCCTAAAGTTTAAATCCCAAATCCCAAAACACCAAACCTATATAGAGAATTAATAGATTTAACCCTAAACCTTAACCCACAAATATTACCCTAAAGTCTAAATCCTAAATCCCAAAACACCAAACCTATATAGAAAAATAATAATTTTAACCCTAAACCTTAACCCACAAATACAACCCTAAACCCAAAACAAAAATTCGCAAAAACCTAAATCCTAAATCTCAAATCCCAAAATTCTAAACCTAATTTTGAAAAATAATAATTTTAACCATAAACTTAACCCACAAATATAACACTAAAGTTTAAATCCCAAATCCTAAACAACCAAACCTATATAGAAAAATAATAATTTTAACCCTAAACCTTAACCCACAAATATTACCCTAAAGTCTTAATCCTAAATCCCAATACACCAAACCTATATAGAAAAATAATAATTTTAACCCTAAACCTTAACCCACAAATACAACCCTAAACCCAAAACAAAAATTCGCAAAAACCTAAATCCTAAATCTCAAATCCAAAAATTCTAAACCTAATTTTGAAAAATAATAATTTTAACCCTAAACCTTAACCCACAAATATAACCCTAAAGTCTAAATCCCAAATCCGAAAACACCAAACCTATATAGAAAAATAATAATTTTAACACTAAACCTTAACCCACAAATATTTCCCTAAAGTCTAAATCCCAAATCCCAAAACACCAAACCTATATAGAAAAATAATAATTTTAACACTAAACCTTGACCCACAAATACAACCCTAAACCCAAAACAAAAATTCGCAAAAACCTAAATCCTAAATCTCAAATCCCAAAATTCTAAACCTAATTTTGAAAAATAATAATTTTAACCATAAACCTTAACCCACACAAATATAACCCTAAAGTTTAAATCCCAAATCCGAAACAACCAAACCAATATAGAAAAATAATAATTTTAACCCTAAACCTTAACCCACAAATATTACCCTAAAGTCTAAATCCCAAATCCCAAAACACCAAACCTATATAGAAAAATAATAATTTTAACCCTAAACCTTAACCCATAAATACAACCCTAAACCCAAAACAAAAATTCGCAAAAACCTAAATCCTAAATCTCAAATCCCAATATTCTAAACCTAATTTTGAAAAATAATAATTTTAACCATAAACCTTAACCCAAAAATATAACCCTAAAGTCTAAATACCAAATCCAAAAACACCAAACCTATATAGAAAAATAATAATTTTAACCCTAAACCTTAACCCACAAATATTACCCTAAAGTCTAAATCCCAAATCTGAAAACACCAAACCTATATAGAAAAATAATAATTTTAACCCTAAACCTTAACCCACAAATACAACCCTAAACCCAAAACAAAAATTCGCAAAAACCTAAATCCTAAATCTCAAATCCCAAAATTCTAAACCTAATTTTGAAAAATAATAATTTTAACCATAAACCTTAACCCACACAAATATAACCCTAAAGTTTAAATCCCAAATCCGAAACAACCAAACCAATATAGAAAAATAATAATTTTAACCCTAAATCTTAACCCACAAATATTTCCCTAAAGTCTAAATCCCAAATCCCAAAACACCAAACCTATATAGAAAAATAATAATTTTAACCCTAAACCTTAACCCACAAATACAACCCTAAACCCAAAACAAAAATTCGCAAAAACCTAAATCCTAAATCTCAAATCCCAAAATTCTAAACCTAATTTTGTAAAATAATAATTTTAACCATAAACTTTAACCCACAAATATAAACCTAAAGTTTAAATCCCAAATCCGAAAACACCAAACCTATATAGAAAAATAATAATTTTAACCCTAAACCTTAACCCACAAATATTACCCTAAAGTCTAAATCCCAAATCCCAAAACACCAAACCTATATAGAAAAATAATAATTTTAACACTAAACCTTGACCCACAAATACAACCCTAAACCCAAAACAAAAATTCGCAAAAACCTAAATCCTAAATCTCAAATCCCAAAATTCTAAACCTAATTTTGAAAAATAATAATTTTAACCATAAACCTTAACCCACACAAATATAACCCTAAAGTTTAAATCCCAAATCCGAAACAACCAAACCAATATAGAGAAATAATAATTTTAACACTAAACCTTAACCCACAAATATTTCCCTAAAGTCTAAATCCCAAATCCCAAAACACCAAACCTATATAGAAAAATAATAATTATAACCCTAAACCTTAACCCATAAATACAACCGTAAACAAAAAACAGAAATTCGCAAAAACCTAAATCCTAAATCTCAAATCCCAAAATTCTAAACCTAATTTTGAAAAATAATAATTTTAACCATAAACCTTAACCCACAAATATTACCCTAAAGTCTAAATCCCAAATCCGAAAACACCAAACCTATATAGAAAAATAATAATTTTAACCCTAAACCTTAACACACAAATATTACCCTAAAGTCTAAATCCCAAATCCAAAAACACTAAACCTTATATAGAAAAATAATAATTTTAACCCTAAACCTTAACACACAAATACAACCGGAAACGCAAAAAAGAAATTCGCAAAATCATAAACCCTAAATCTCAAATCCCAAAATTCTAAACCTAATTTTGAAAAATAATAATTTTAACCATAAACTTAACCCACAAATATAACACTAAAGTTTAAATCCCAAATCCTAATCAACCAAACCTATATAGAAAAATAATAATTTTAACCCTAAACCTTAACCCACAAATATTACCCTAAAGTCTAAATCCCAAATCCCAAAACACCAAACCTATATAGAAAAATAATAATTTTAACACTAAACCTTAAAACACAAATACAACCCCAAACCCAAAAGAAATATTCGCAAAAACCTAAATCCTAAATCTCAAATCCCAAAATTCTAAACCTAATTTTGAAAAATAATAATTTTAACCATAAACATTAACCCACAAATATAACCCTAAAGTTTAAATCCCAAATCCGAAACAACCAAACCAATATAGAAAAATAATAATTTTAACACTAAACCTTAACCCACAAATATTACCCTAAAGTCTAAATCCCAAATCCCAAAACACCAAACCTATATAGAAAAATTATAATTTTAACACTAAACCTTAAAACACAAATACAACCCGAAACCCAAAAGAAATATTCGCAAAAACCTAAATCCTAAATCTCAAATCCCAAAATTCTAAACCTAATTTTGAAAAATAATAATTTTAACCATAAACCTTAACCCAAAGAAATATAACCCTAAAGTTTAAATCCCAAATCCGAAACAACCAAACCAATATAGAAAAATAATAATTTTAACACTAAACCTTAACCCACAAATATTACCCTAAAGTCTAAATCCCAAATCCCAAAACACCAAACCTATATAGAAAAATAATAATTTTAACCCTAAACCTTGACCCACAAATACAACTCTAAACCCAAAACAAAAATTCGCAAAAACCTAAATCCTAAATCTCAAATCCCAAAATTCTAAACCTAATTTTGAAAAATAATAATTTTAACCATAAACCTTAACCCACACAAATATAACCCTAAAGTTTAAATCCCAAATCCGAAACAACCAAACCAATATAGAAAAATAATAATTTTAACACTAAACCTTAACCCACAAATATTTCCCTAAAGTCTAAATCCCAAATCCCAAAACACCAAACCTATATAGAAAAATAATAATTTTAACCCTAAACCTTAACCCATAAATACAACCCTAAACCCAAAACAAAAATTCGCAAAAACCTAAATCCTAAATCTCAAATCCCAAAATTCTAAACCTAATTTTGAAAAATAATAATTTTAACCATAAACCTTAACCCACAAATATAACCCTAAAGTTTAAATCCCAAATCCGAAAACACCAAACCTATATAGAAAAATAATAATTTTAACCCTAAACCTTAACCCACAAATATTACCCTAAAGTCTAAATCCCAAATCCCAAAACACCAAACCTATATAGAAAAATAATAATTTTAATCCTAAACCTTAACCCACAAATACAACCCTAAACCCAAAATAAAAATTCGCAAAAACCTAAATCCTAAATCTCAAATCCCAAAATTCTAAACCTAATTTTGAAAAATAATAATTTTAACCATAAACCTTAACCCACACAAATATAACCCTAAAGTTTAAATCCCAAATCCGAAACAACCAAACCAATATAGAAAAATAATAATTTTAACACTAAACCTTAACCCACAAATATTTCCCTAAAGTCTAAATCCCAAATCCCAAAACACCAAACCTATATAGAAAAATAATAATTTTAACACTAAAACTTAACCCATAAATACAAACCTAAACCCAAAACAAAAATTAGCAAAAACCTAAATCCTAAATCTCAAATCCCAAAATTCTAAACCTAATTTTGAAAAATAATAATTTTAACCATAAACCTTAACCCACACAAATATAACCCTAAAGTTTAAATCCCAAATCCGAAACAACCAAACCAATATAGAAAAATAATAATTTTAACACTAAACCTTAACCCACAAATATTTCCCTAAAGTCTAAATCCCAAATCCCAAAACACCAAACCTATATAGAAAAATAATAATTTTAACACTAAACCTTAACCCACAAATACAACCCTAAACCCAAAACAAAAATTCGCAAAAACATAAACCCTAAATCTCAAATCCCAAAATTCTAAACCTAATTTTGAAAAATAATAATTTTAACCATAAACCTTAACCCACAAATATAACCCTAAATTCTAAATCCCAAATCCGAAACAACCAAACCAATATAGAAAAATAATAATTTTAACACTAAACCTTAACCCACAAATATTTCCCTAAAGTCTAAATCCCAAATCCCAAAACACTAAACCTATATAGAAAAATAATAATTTTAACCCAAATCCTTAACCCACAAATACAACACTAAACCAAAAAAAAATTCGCAAAAACGTAAATCCTATATCTTAAAACCCAAAATTCTAAACCTAATTTGGAAAAATAATAATTTTACCTATAAACCTTAACCCACAAATATAACCCTAAACTTTAAGTCCCAAATCCGAAACAACCAAACCAATATAGAAAAATAATAATTTTAACACTAAACCTTAACACACAAATATTTCCCTAAAGTCTAAATCCCAAATCCCAAAACACCAAACCTATATAGAAAAATAATAATTTTAACCCTAAACCTTAACCCATAAATACAACCCTAAACGCAAAACAAAAATTCGCAAAAACCTAAATCCTAAATCTCAAATCTCAAAATTCTAATCCAAATTTTGAAAAATAATAATTTTAACTATAAACCTTAACCCACAAATATAACCCTAAAGTTTAAATCCCAAATCCGAAACAACCAAACCAATATAGAAAAATAATAATTTTAACACTAAACCTTAACCCACAAATATTTCCCTAAATTCTAAATCCCAAATCCAAAAACACCAAACCTATATAGAAAAATAATAATTTTAACCCTAAACCTTAACCCATAAATACAACCCTAAACGCAAAACAAAAATTCGCAAAAACCTAAATCCTAAATCTCAAATCCCAAAATTCTAAACCTAATTTTGAAAAATAATAATCTTAATCATAAATCTTAACCCACACAAATATAACCCTAAAGTTTAAATCCCAAATCCGAAACAACCAAACCAATATAGAAAAATAATAATTTTAACCCTAAACCTTAACCAAAAAATATTTCCCCAAAGTCTAAATCCAAAACTCCAAAACACCAAACCTATATAGAAAAATAATAATTTTAACCCTAAACCTTAAGCCACAAATACAAGCCTAAATCCAAAACAAAAATTTGCAAAAACCTAAATCCTAAATCTCAAATCCCAAAATTCTAAACCTAATTTTGAAAAATAATAATTTTAACCATAAACCTTAACCCACACAAATATAACCCTAAAGTTTAAATCCCAAATCCGAAACAACCAAACCAATATAGAAAAATTATAATTTTAACCCTAAACCTTAACCCACAAATATTTCCCTAAAGTCTAAATCCCAAATCCCAAAACACCAAACCTATATAGAAATATAATAATTTTAACACTAAACCTTAACCCACAAATACAACCCTAAACCCAAAACAAAAATTCGCAAAAACATAAACCCTAAATCTCAAATCCCAAAATTCTAAACCTAATTTTGAAAAATAATAATTTTAACCAGAAACCTTAACCCACAAATATAACCCTAAAGTCTAAATCCCAAATCCGAAACAACCAAACCAATATAGAAAAATAATAATTTTAACACTAAACCTTAACCCACAAATATTTCCCTAAAGTCTAAATCCCAAATCCCAAAACACCAAACCTATATAGAAAAATAATAATTTTAAAACTAAACCTTAACCCACAAATCCAGCCCTAAACACAAAACAAAAATACGCAAAAACCTAATTCCAAATTCTCAAATCTGAAAATTCTAAACCTAATTTTGAAAAATAATAATTTTAACCATAAACCATAATCGACAAATATAACCCTAAAGTTTAAATCCCAAATCCGAAACAACCAAACCAATATAGAAAAATAATAATTTTAACACTAAACCTTAACCCACAAATATTTCCCTAAAGTCTAAATCCCAAACCCCAAAACACCAAACCTATATAGAAAAATAATAATTTTAACACTAAACCTCGACCCACAAATACAACCCCACACCGACAACAAAAATTCGCAAAAACCTAAAACCTCAATCTCAAATCCCAAAATTCTAAACCTAATTTTGAAAAATAATAATTTTAACCATAAACCTTAACCCACACAAATATAACCCTAAAGTTTAAATCCCAAATCCGAAACAACCAAACCAATATAGAAAAATAATAATTTTAACACTAAACCTTAACCCACAAATATTTCCCTAAAGTCTAAATCCCAAATCCCAAAACACCAAACCTATATAGAAACATAATAATTTTAACACTAAACCATAACCCACAAATACAACACTAAACCCAAAACAAAAATTCGCAAAAACCTAAATCCTAAATCTCAAATCCCAAAATTCTAAATCTAATTTTGAAAAGTAATAATTTTAAGCAGAAACCTTAACCCACAAATATAACCCAAAAGTCTAAATCCCAAATCCGAAACAACCAAACCAATATAGAAAAATAATAATTTTAACACTAAACCTTAACCCACAAATATTTCCCTAAAGTCTAAATCCCAAATCCCAAAACACCAAACCTATATAGAAAAATAATAATTTTAACACTAAACCTTGACCCACAAATACAACCCTAAACCCAAAACAAAAATTCGCAAAAACCTAAATCCTAAATCTCAAATCCCAAAATTCTAAACCTAATTTTGAAAAATAATAATTTTAACCATAAACCTTAACCCACACAAATATAACCCTAAAGTTTAAATCCCAAATCCGAAACAACCAAACCAATATAGAAAAATAATAATTTTAACACTAAACCTTAACCCACAAATATTTCCCTAAAGTCTAAATCCCAAATCCCAAAACACCAAACCTATATAGAAAAATAATAATTTTAACACTAAACCTTGACCCACAAATACAACCCTAAACCCAAAACAAAAATTCGCAAAAACCTAAATCCTAAATCTCAAATCCCATAATTCTAAACCTAATTTTGAAAAATAATAATTTTAACCCTAAACCTCAACCCACACAAATATAACCCTAAAGTTTAAATCCCAAATCGGAAACAACCAAACCAATATAGAAAAATAATAATTTTAACACTAATCCTTAACCCACAAATATTTCCCTAAAGTCTAAATCCCAAATCCCAAAACAAAAAACCTATATAGAAAAATAATAATTTTAACACTAAACTTTGACCCACAAATACAACCCTAAACCCAAAACAAAAATTCGTAAAAACCTAAATCCTAAATCTCAAATCCAAAAATTCTAAACCTAATTTTGAAAAATAATAATTTTAACCATAAACTTTAACCCACACAAATATAACCCTAAAGTTTAAATCCCTAATCCGAAACAACCAAACCAATATAGAGAAATAATAATTTTAACACTAAACCTTTACCCACAAATATTTCCATAAAGTCTAAATCCCAAATCCCAAAACACCAAACCTATATAGGAAAATAATAATTTTAACACTAAACCTTGACCCACAAATACAACCCTAAACCCAAAACAAAAATTCGCAAAAACCTAATTCGTATATCTCAAATCCAAAAATTCTAAACCTAATTTTGAAAAATAATAATTTTAACCATAAACCTTAACCCACACAAATATAACCCTAAAGTTTAAATCCCAAATCGGAAACAACCAAACCAATATAGAAAAATAATAATTTTAACACTAAACCTTAACCTACAAATATTTCCCTAAAGTCTAAATCCCAAATCCCAAAACACCAAACCTATATAGAAAAATAATAATTTTAACACTAAACTTTGACCCACAAATACAACCCTAAACCCAAAAGAAAAATTCGCAAAAACCTAAATCCTAAATCTCAAATCCCAAAATTCTAAACCTAATTTTGAAAAATAATAATTTTAACCATAAACCTTAACGCACACAAATATAACCCTAAAGTTTAAATCCCAAATCCGAAACAACCAAACCAATATAGAAAAATAATAATTTTAACACTAAACCATAACCCAGAAATATTTCCCTAAATTCTAAATCCCAAATCCCAAAACACCAAACCTATATAGAAAAATAATAATTTTAACACTAAACCTTAATCCACAAATACAACCGTAAACCCAAAACAAAAATTCGCAAAAAAATAAAACCTAAATCTGAAATACCAAAATTCTAAACCTATTTTTGAAAAAAAAAAATTTTAACCATAAACCTTAACCCACAAATATTACCCTAAAGTTTAAATCCCAAATCCGAAACAACCAAACCAATATAGAAAAATAATAATTTTAACACTAAAACTTAACCCACAAATATTTCCCTAAAGTCTAAATCCCAAATCCCAAAACACCAAACCTATATAGAAAAATAATAATTTTAACACTAAACCTTGACCCACAAATACAACCCTAAACCCAAAACAAAATTTCGCAAAAACCTAAATCCTAAATCTCAAATCCCAAAATTCTAAACCTAATTTTGAAAAATAATAATTTTAACCATAAACCTTAACTCACACAAATATTACCCTAAAGTTTAAATCCCAAATCCGAAACAAACAAACCTATATAGAAAAATAATAATTTTAACCCTTAACCTTAACCAACAAATATTACCCTAAAGTCTAAATCCCAAATCCCAAAACACTAAACCTATATGGAAAAATAATACTTTTCCCACTAAACCTTATCCGCCAAATACAACGCTAAACCCAAAACAAAAATTCGCAAAAACCTAAATCCTAAATCTCAAATCTCAAAATTCTAAACCTAATTTTGAAAAATAATAATTTTAACTATGAACCATCACCCACAAATATAACCCTAAAGTTTAAATCCCAAATCCGAAACAACCAAACCAATATAGAAAAATAATAATTTTAACACTAAACCTTAACCCACAAATATTTCCCTAAAGTCTAAATCCCAAATCCCAAAACACCAAACCTATATAGAAAAATAATAATTTTAACACTAAACCTTGACCCACAAATACAACCCTAAACCCAAAACAAAAATTCGCAAAAACCTAAATCCTAAATCTCAAATCCCAAAATTCTAAACCTAATTTTGAAAAATAATAATTTTAACCATAAACCTTAACCCACACAAATATAACCCTAAAGTTTAAATCCCAAATCCGAAACAACCAAACCAATATAGAAAAATAATAATTTTAACACTAAACCTTAACCCACAAATATTTCCCTAAAGTCTAAATCCCAAATCCCAAAACACCAAACCTATATAGAAAAATAATAATTTTAACCCGAAACCTTAACCCTTAAATACAACCCTAAACCCAAAACAAAAATTCGCAAAAACCTAAATCCTAAATCTCAAATCCCAAAATTCTAAACCTAATTTTGAAAAATAATAATTTTAACCATAAACCTTAACCCACACAAATATAACCCTAAAGTTTAAATCCCAAATCCGAAACAACCAAACCAATATAGAAAAATAATAATTTTAACACTAAACCTTAACCCACAAATATTTCCCTAAAGTCTAAATCCCAAATCCCAAAACACCAAACCTATATAGAAAAATAATAATTTTAACACTAAACCTTGACCCACAAATACAACCCTAAACCCAAAACAAAAATTCGCAAAAACCTAAATCCTAAATCTCAAATCCCAAAATTCTAAACCTAATTTTGAAAAATAATAATTTTAACCATAAACCTTAACCCACACAAATATAACCC
The DNA here is from genome assembly GCA_033030585.1 of Hippophae rhamnoides. Classification (NCBI taxonomy): domain Eukaryota; kingdom Viridiplantae; phylum Streptophyta; class Magnoliopsida; order Rosales; family Elaeagnaceae; genus Hippophae; species Hippophae rhamnoides. The sequence continues at coordinate 41,407,674 of CM065429.1, read as the reverse complement.
TAAAGTTTAAATCCCAAATCCGAAACAACCAAACCAATATAGAAAAATAATAATTTTAACACTAAACCTTAACCCACAAATATTTCCCTAAAGTCTAAATCCCAAATCCCAAAACACCAAACCTATATAGAAAAATAATAATTTTAACACTAAACCTTGACCCACAAATACAACCCTAAACCCAAAACAAAAATTCGCAAAAACCTAAATCCTAAATCTCAAATCCCAAAATTCTAAACCTAATTTTGAAAAATAATAATTTTAACCATAAACCTTAACCCACACAAATATAACCCTAAAGTTTAAATCCCAAATCCGAAACAACCAAACCAATATAGAAAAATAATAATTTTAACACTAAACCTTAACCCACAAATATTTCCCTAAAGTCTAAATCCCAAATCCCAAAACACCAAACCTATATAGAAAAATAATAATTTTAACACTAAACCTTGACCCACAAATACAACCCTAAACCCAAAACAAAAATTCGCAAAAACCTAAATCCTAAATCTCAAATCCCAAAATTCTAAACCTAATTTTGAAAAATAATAATTTTAACCATAAACCTTAACCCACACAAATATAACCCTAAAGTTTAAATCCCAAATCCGAAACAACCAAACCAATATAGAAAAATAATAATTTTAACACTAAACCTTAACCCACAAATATTTCCCTAAAGTCTAAATCCCAAATCCCAAAACACCAAACCTATATAGAAAAATAATAATTTTAACACTAAACCTTGACCCACAAATACAACCCTAAACCCAAAACAAAAATTCGCAAAAACCTAAATCCTAAATCTCAAATCCCAAAATTCTAAACCTAATTTTGAAAAATAATAATTTTAACCATAAACCTTAACCCACAAATATAACCCTAAAGTTTAAATCCCAAATCCGAAACAACCAAACCAATATAGAGAAATAATAATTTTAACACTAAACCTTAACCCACAAATATTTCCCTAAAGTCTAAATCCCAAATCCCAAAACACCAAACCTATATAGAAAAATAATAATTTTAACACTAAACCTTAACCCACAAATATAACCATAAACCGAAAACAAAAATTCGTAAAAAGCTAAATCGTCAATCTCAAATCCCAAAATTCTAAACCTAATTTTGAAAAATAATAATTTTAACCATAAACCTTAACCCACACAAATATAACCCTAAAGTTTAAATCCCAAATCCGAAACAACCAAACCAATATAGAAAAATAATAATTTTAACACTAAACCTTAACCCACAAATATTTCCCTAAAGTCTAAATCCCAAATCCCAAAACACCAAACCTATATAAAAAAATAATAATTTTAACACTAAACCTTAACCCACAAATACAACCCTAAACCCAAAACAAAAATTCGCAAAAACCTAAATCCTAAATCTCAAATCCCAATATTCTAAACCTAATTTTGAAAAATAATAATTTTAACCCTAAACCTTAACCCACAAATATTGCCCTAAAGTTTAAATCCCAAATCCGAAACAACCAAACCAATATAGAAAAATAATAATTTTAACACTAAACCTTAACCCACAAATATTTCCTTAATGTCTAAATCCCAAATCCCATAACACCAAACCTATATAGAAAAATAATAATTTTAACACTAAACCTTAACCCACAAATACAACCCTAAACCCAAAACAAAAATTCGCAAAAATCTAAATCCTAAATCTCAAATCCCAAAATTCTAAACCTAATTTTGAAAAATAATAATTTTAACCATAAACCTTAACCCACACAAATATAACCCTAAAGTTTAAATCCCAAATCCGAAACAACCAAACCAATATAGAAAAATAATAATTTTAACACTAAACCTTAACCCACAAATATTTCCCTAAAGTCTAAATCCCAAATCCCAAAACACCAAACCTATATAGAAAAATAATAATTTTAACACTAAACCTTAACCCACAAATACAACCCTAAACCCAAAACAAAAATTCGCAAAAACCTAAATCCTAAATCTCAAATCCCAAAATTCTAAACCTAATTTTGAAAAATAATAATTTTAACCATAAACCTTAACCCACACAAATATAACCCTAAAGTTTAAATCCCAAATCCGAAACAACCAAACCAATATAGAGAAATAATAATTTTAACACTAAACCTTAACCCACAAATATTTCCCTAAAGTCTAAATCCCAAATCCCAAAACACCAAACCTATATAGAAAAATAATAATTTTAACCCGAAACCTTAACCCTTAAATACAACCCTAAACCGAAAACAAAAATTCGCAAAAACCTAAATCCTAAATCTCAAATCCCAAAATCAAAACCAAATTTTGAAAAATAATAATTTTAACACTAAACCTTAACCCACACAAATATAACCATAAAGTTTAAATCCCAATCGAAACAACCAAACCAATATAAAAAAATAATAATTTTAACACTAAACCTTAACCCACAAATATTTTACTAAAGTCTAAATCCCAAATCCCAAAACACCAAACCTATATAGAAAAATAATAATTTTAACACTAAACCTTGGCCCACAAATACAACCCTAAACCCAAAACAAAAATTCGTAAAAACCTAAATCCTAAATCTCAAATCCAAAAATTCTAAACCTAATTTTGAAAAATAATAATTTTAACCATAAACCTTAACCCACACAAATATAACCCTAAAGTTTAAATCCCAAATCCGAAACAACCAAACCAATATAGAAAAATAATAATTTTAACACTAAACCTTAACCCACAAATATTTCCCTAAAGTCTAAATCCCAAATCCCAAAACACCAAACCTATATAGAAAAATAATAATTTTAACCCTAAACCTTAACCCACAAATACAACCCTAAACCTAAAACAAAAATTCGCAAAAACCTAAATCCTAAATCTCAAATCCCAAAATTCTAAACCTAATTTTGAAAAATAATAATTTTAACCATAAACCTTAACCCACACAAATATAACCCTAAAGTTTAAATCCCAAATCCGAAACAACCAAACCAATATAGAAAAATAATAATTTTAACACTAAACCTTAACCCACAAATATTTCCCTAAAGTCTAAATCCCAAATCCCAAAACACCAAACCTATATAGAAAAATAATAATTTTAACACTAAACCTTGACCCACAAATACAACCCTAAACCCAAAACAAAAATTCGCAAAAACCTAAATCCTAAATCTCAAATCCCAAAATTCTAAACCTAATTTTGAAAAATAATAATTTTAACCATAAACCTTAACCCACACAAATATAACCCTAAAGTTTAAATCCCAAATCCGAAACAACCAAACCAATATAGAAAAATAATAATTTTAACACTAAACCTTAACCCACAAATATTTCCCTAAAGTCTAAATCCCAAATCCCAAAACACCAAACCTATATAGAAAAATAATAATTTTAACACTAAACCTTAACCCACAAATACAACCGTAAACCCAAAACAAAAATTCGCAAAAACCTAAATCCTAAATCTCAAATCCAAAAATTCTAAACCTAATTTTGAAAAATAATAATTTTAACCATCAACCTTAACCCAAACAAATATAACCCTAAAGTTTAAATCCCAAATCCAAAACAACCAAACCAATATAGAGAAATAATAATTTTAACACTAAACCTTAACCCACAAATATTTCCCTAAAGTCTAAATCCCAAATACCAAAACACCAAACCTATATAGAAAAATAATAATTTTAACACTAAACCTTGAGCCACAAATACAAATAAACCCAAAAAAAATTCGCAAAAACTTAAATCCTAAATCTCAAATCCCAAAATTCTAAACCTAATTTTGAAAAATAATAATTTTAACCATCAACCTTAACCCAAACAAATATAACCCTAAAGTTTAAATCCCAACCGAAACAACCAAACCAATATAGATAAATAATAATTTTAACACTAAACCTTAACCCACAAATATTTGCCTAAAGTCTAAATCCCAAATCCCAAAACACCAAACCTATATAGAAAAATAATAATTTTAACACTAAACCTTGACCCACAAATACAACCCTAAACCCAAAACAAAAATTCGCAAAAACCTAAATCCTAAATCTCAAATCCCAAAATTCTAAACCTAATTTTGAAAAATAATAATTTTAACCATAAACCATAACCCACACAAATATAACCCTAAAGTTTAAATCCCAAATCCGAAACAACCAAACCAATATAGAAAAATAATAATTTTAACACTAAACCTTAACCCACAAATATTTCCCTAAAGTCTAAATCCCAAATCCGAAAACACCAAACCTATATAGAAAAATAATAATTTTAACACTAAACCTTAACCCACAAATACAACACTAAACCCAAAACAAAAATTTGCAAAAACTTAAATCCTAAATCTCAAATCCCAAAATTCTAAACCTAATTTTGAAAAATAATAATTTTAACCATAAACCTAAACCCACAAATATAACCCTAAAGTCTAAATCCCAAATCCCAAAACACCAAACCTATATAGAAAAATAATAATTTTAACACTAAACTTTGACCCACAAATACAACCCTAAACCCAAAACAAAAATTCGCAAAAACCTAAATCCTAAATCTCAAATCCAAAAATTCTAAACCTAATTTTGAAAAATAATAATTTTAACCATAAACCTTAACCCACACAAATATAACCCTAAAGTTTAAATCCCAAATCGGAAACAACCAAACCAATATAGAAAAATAATAATTTTAACACTAAACCTTAACCCACAAATATTTCCCTAAAGTCTAAATCCCAAATCCCAAAACACCAAACCTATATAGAAAAATAATAATTTTAACACTAAACCTTGACCCACAAATACAACCCTAAACCCAAAACAAAAATTCGCAAAAACCTAAATCCTAAATCTCAAATCCCAAAATTCTAAACCTAATTTTGAAAAATAATAATTTTAACCATAAACCTTAACCCACACAAATATAACCCTAAAGTTTAAATCCCAAATCCGAAACAACCAAACCAATATAGAAAAATAATAATTTTAACACTAAACCTTAACCCACAAATATTTCCCTAAATTCTAAATCAAAAATACCGAAACACCAAACCTATATAGAAAAATAATAATTTTAACACTAAACCTTAACCCATAAATACAATCGTAAACCCAAAACAAAAATTCGCAAAAACATAAATCCAAAATCTCAAATCCCAAAATTCTAAACCTAATTTTGAAAAATAATAATTTTAACCATAAACCTTAACTCACACAAAGATAAACCTAAAGTTTAAATCCCAAATCCAAAACAACCAAACCAATATAGAAAAATAATAATTTTAACACTAAACCTTAACCCACAAATACAACCCTAAACCCAAAACAAAAATTCGCAAAAACCTAAATCCTAAATCTCAAATCCCAAAATTCTAAACCTAATTTTGAAAAATAATAATTTTAACCATAAACCTTAACCCACACAAATATAACCCTAAAGTTTAAATCCCAAATCCGAAACAACCAAACCAATATAGAAAAATAATAATTTTAACACTAAACCTTAACCCACAAATATTTCCCTAAAGTCTAAATCCCAAATCCCAAAACACCAAACCTATATAGAAAAATAATAATTTTAACACTAAACCTTGACCCACAAATACAACCCTAAACCCAAAACAAAAATTCGCAAAAACCTAAATCCTAAATCTCAAATCCCAAAATTCTAAACCTAATTTTGAAAAATAATAATTTTAACCATAAACCTTAACCCACACAAATATAACCCTAAAGTTTAAATCCCAAATCCGAAACAACCAAACCAATATAGAAAAATAATAATTTTAACACTAAACCTTAACCCACAAATATTTCCCTAAAGTCTAAATCCCAAATCCCAAAACACCAAACCTATATAGAAAAATAATAATTTTAACACTAAACCTTGACCCACAAATACAACCCTAAACCCAAAACAAAAATTCGCAAAAACCTAAATCCTAAATCTCAAATCCCAAAATTCTAAACCTAATTTTGAAAAATAATAATTTTAACCATAAACCTTAACCCACACAAATATAACCCTAAAGTTTAAATCCCAAATCCGAAACAACCAAACCAATATAGAAAAATAATAATTTTAACACTAAACCTTAACCCACAAATATTTCCCTAAAGTCTAAATCCCAAATCCCAAAACACCAAACCTATATAGAAAAATAATAATTTTAACACTAAACCTTGACCCACAAATACAACCCTAAACCGAAAACAAAAATTCGCAAAAACTTAAATCCTAAATCTCAAATCCCAAAATTCTAAACCTAATTTTGAAAAATAATAATTTTAACCATAAACCTTAACCCACACAAATATAACCCTAAAGTTTAAATCCCAAATCCGAAACAACCAAACCAATATAGAAAAATAATAATTTTAACACTAAACCTTAACCCACAAATATTTCCCTAAAGTTAAATCCCAAATACCACAACACCAAACCTATATAGAAAAATAATAATTTTAACACTAAACCTTGACCCACAAATACAACCCTAAACCCAAAACAAAAATTCGCAAAAACCTAAATCCTAAAGCTCAAATCCCAAAATTCTAAACCTAATTTTGAAAAATAATAATTTTAACCATAAACCTTAACCCACACAAATATAACCCTAAAGTTTAAATCCCAAATCCGAAACAACCAAACCAATATAGAGAAATAATAATTTTAACACTAAACCTTAACCCACAAATATTTCCCTAAACTCTAAATCTCAAATCCCAAAACACCAAACTTATATAGAAAAATAATAATTTTAACACTAAACCTTGACCAACAAATACAACCCTAAACCCAAAACAAAAATTTGCAAAAAACTTAAATCCTAAATCACAAATCCCAAAATTCTAAACCTAATTTTGAAAAATAATAATTTTAACCATAAACCATAAACCACACAAATATAACCCTAAAGTTTAAATCCCAAATCCGAAACAACCAAACCAATATAGAAAAATAATAATTTTAACACTAAACCTTAACCCACAAATATTTCCCTAAAGTCTAAATCCCAAATCCCAAAACACCAAACCTATATAGAAAAATAATAATTTTAACACTAAACCTTGACCCACAAATACAACCCTAAACCCAAAACAAAAATTCGCAAAAACCTAAATCCTAAATCTCAAATCCCAAAATTCTAAACCTAATTTTGAAAAATAATAATTTTAACCATAAACCTTAACCCACAAATATTTCCCTAAAGTCTAAATCCCAAATCCCAAAACACCAAACCTATATAGAAAAATAATAATTTTAACACTAAACCTTAACCCACAAATACAACCCTAAACCCAAAACAAAAATTCGCAAAAACCTAAATCCTAAATCTCAAATCCCAAAATTCTAAACCTAATTTTGAAAAATAATAATTTTAACCATAAACCTTAACGCACACAAATATAACCCTAAAGTTTAAATCCCAAATCCGAAACAACCAAACCAATATAGAAAAATAATAATTTTAACACTAAACCTTAACCCACAAATATAACCCTAAAGTTTAAATCCCAAATCCGAAACAACCAAACCAATATAGAAAAATAATAATTTTAACACTAAACCTTGACCCACAAATACAACCCTAAACCCAAAACAAAAATTCGCAAAAACCTAAATCCTAAATCTCAAATCCCAAAATTCTAAACCTAATTTTGAAAAATAATAATTTTAACCATAAACCTTAACGCACACATATATAACCCTAAAGTTTAAATCCCAAATCCGAAACAAACAAACCTATATAGAAAAATAATAATTTTAACCCTTAACCTTAACCAACAAATACAACCTAAACCCAAAACAAAAATTCGCAAAAACCTAAATCCTAAATCTCAAATCCCATAATTCTAAACCTAATTTTGAAAAATAATAATTTTAACCATAAACCTCAACGCACACAAATATAACCCTAAAGTTTAAATCCCAAATCCGAAACAACCAAACCAATATAGAAAAATAATAATTTTAACACTAAAACTTAACCCACAAATATTTCCCTAAAGTCTAAATCCCAAATCCCAAAACACCAAACCTATATAGAAAAATAATAATTTTAACACTAAACCTTGACCCACAAATACAACCCTAAACCGAAAACACAAATTCGCAAAAACTTAAATCCTAAATCTCAAATCCCAAAATTCTAAACCTAATTTTGAAAAATAATAATTTTAACCATAGACCTTAACCCACAAATATAACCCTAAAGTTTAAATCCCAAATCCGAAACAACCAAACCAATATAGAAAAATAATAATTTTAACACTAAACCTTAACCCACAAATATTTCCCTAAAGTCTAAATCCCAAATCCCAAAACACCAAACCTATATAGAAAAATAATAATTTTAACACTAAACCTTGACCCACAAATACAACCCTAAACCCAAAACAAAAATTCGCAAAAACCTAAATCCTAAATCTCAAATCCCAAAATTCTAAACCTAATTTTGAAAAATAATAATTTTAACCATAAACCTTAACCCACACAAATATAACCCTAAAGTTTAAATCCCAAATCCGAAACAACCAAACCAATATAGAAAAATAATAATTTTAACACTAAACCTTAACCCACAAATATTTCCCTAAAGTCTAAATCCCAAATCCCAAAACACCAAACCTATATAGAAAAATAATAATTTTAACACTAAACCTTGACCCACAAATACAACCCTAAACCCAAAACAAAAATTCGCAAAAACCTAAATCCTAAATCTCAAATCCCAAAATTCTAAACCTAATTTTGAAAAATAATAATTTTAACCATAAACCTAAACCCACACAAATATAACCCTAAAGTTTAAATCCCAAATCCGAAACAACCAAACCAATATAGAAAAATAATAATTTTAACACTAAACCTTAACCCACAAATATTTCCCTAAAGTCTAAATCCCAAATCCCAAAACACCAAACCTATATAGAAAAATAATAATTTTAACACTAAACCTTGACCCACAAATACAACCCTAAACCCAAAACAAAAATTCGCAAAAACCTAAATCCTAAATCTCAAATCCCAAAATTCTAAACCTAATTTTGAAAAATAATAATTTTAACCATAAACCTTAACCGACAAATATAACCCTAAAGTTTAAATCCCAAATCCGAAACAACCAAACCAATATAGAAAAATAATAATTTTAACACTAAACCTTAACCCACAAATATTTCCCTAAACTCTAAATCCCAAATCCCAAAACACCAAACCTATATAGAAAAATAATAATTTTAACACTAAACCTTGACCCACAAATACAACCCTAAACCCAAAACAAAAATTCGCAAAAACCTAAATCCTAAATCTCAAATCCCAAAATTCTAAACCTAATTTTGAAAAATAATAATTTTAACCATAAACCTTAACCCACACAAATATAACCCTAAAGTTTAAATCCCAAATCCGAAACAACCAAACCAATATAGAAAAATAATAATTTTAACACTAAACCTTAACCCACAAATATTTCCCTAAAGTCTAAATCCCAAATCCCAAAACACCAAACCTATATAGAAAAATAATAATTTTAACACTAAACCTTGACCCACAAATACAACCCTAAACCCAAAACAAAAATTCGCAAAAACCTAAATCCTAAATCTCAAATCCCAAAATTCTAAACCTAATTTTGAAAAATAATAATTTTAACCATAAACCTTAACCCACACAAATATAACCCTAAAGTTTAAATCCCAAATCAAAACCAACCAAACCAATATAGAAAAATAATAATTTTAACACTAAACCTTAACCCACAAATATTTCCCTAAAGTCTAAATCCCAAATACCAAAACACCAAACCTATATAGAAAAATAATAATTTTAACACTAAACCTTGACCCACAAATACAACCCTAAACCCAAAACAAAAATTTGCAAAAAACTTAAATCCTAAATCTCAAATCCCAAAATTCTAAACCTAATTTTGAAAAATAATAATTTTAACCATAAACCTTAACCCACACAAATATAACCCTAAAGTTTAAATCCCAAATCCGAAACAACCAAACCAATATAGAAAAATAATAATTTTAACACTAAACCTTAACCCACAAATATTTCCCTAAAGTCTAAATCCCAAATACCAAAACACCAAACCTATATAGAAAAATAATAATTTTAACACTAAACCTTGACCCACAAATACAACCCTAAACCCAAAACAAAAATTTGCAAAAACTTAAATCCTAAATCTCAAATCCCAAAATTCTAAACCTAATTTTGAAAAATAATAATTTTAACCATAAACCATAACCCACACAAATATAACCCTAAAGTTTAAATCCCAAATCCGAAACAACCAAACCAATATAGAAAAATAATAATTTTAACACTAAACCTTAACCCACAAATATTTCCCTAAAGTCTAAATCCCAAATACCAAAACACCAAACCTATATAGAAAAATAATAATTTTAACACTAAACCTTGACCCACAAATACAACCCTAAACCGAAAACAAAAATTCGCAAAAACTTAAATCCTAAATCTCAAATCCCAAAATTCTAAACCTAATTTTGAAAAATAATAATTTTAACCATCAACCTTAACCCAAACAAATATAACCCTAAAGTTTAAATCCCAAATCCGAAACAACCAAACCAATATAGAAAAATAATAATTTTAACACTAAACCTTAACCCACAAATATTTCCCTAAAGTCTAAATCCCAAATACCAAAACACCAAACCTATATAGAAAAATAATAATTTTAACACTAAACCTTGACCCACAAATACAACCCTAAACCCAAAACAAAAATTCGCAAAAACCTAAATCCTAAATCTCAAATCCCAAAATTCTAAACCTAATTTTGAAAAATAATAATTTTAACCATAAACCATAAACCACACAAATATAACCCTAAAGTTTAAATCCCAAATCCGAAACAACCAAACCAATATAGAAAAATAATAATTTTAACACTAAACCTTAACCCACAAATATTTCCCTAAAGTCTAAATCCCAAATCCCAAAACACCAAACCTATATAGAAAAATAATAATTTTAACACTAAACCTTGACCCACAAATACAACCCTAAACCCAAAACAAAAATTTGCAAAAACTTAAATCCTAAATCTCAAATCCCAAAATTCTAAACCTAATTTTGAAAAATAATAATTTTAAACATAAACCATAACCCACACAAATATAACCCTAAAGTTTAAATCCCAAATCCGAAACAACCAAACCAATATAGAAAAATAATAATTTTAACACTAAACCTTAACCCACAAATATTTCCCTAAAGTCTAAATCCCAAATCCCAAAACACCAAACCTATATAGAAAAATAATAATTTTAACACTAAACCTTGACCCACAAATACAACCCTAAACCCAAAACAAAAATTCGCAAAAACCTAAATCCTAAATCTCAAATCCCAAAATTCTAAACCTAATTTTGAAAAATAATAATTTTAACCATAAACCTTAACCCACACAAATATAACCCTAAAGTTTAAATCCCAAATCCGAAACAACCAAACCAATATAGAAAAATAATAATTTTAACACTAAACCTTAACCCACAAATATTTCCCTAAAGTCTAAATCCCAAATACCAAAACACCAAACCTATATAGAAAAATAATAATTTTAACACTAAACCTTGACCCACAAATACAACCCTAAACCGAAAACAAAAATTCGCAAAAACTTAAATCCTAAATCTCAAATCCCAAAATTCTAAACCTAATTTTGAAAAATAATAATTTTAACCATCAACCTTAACCCAAAGAAATATAACCCTAAAGTTTAAATCCCAAATCCGAAACAACCAAACCAATATAGAAAAATAATAATTTTAACACTAAACCTTAACCCACAAATATTTCCCTAAAGTCTAAATCCCAAATCCCAAAACACCAAACCTATATAGAAAAATAATAATTTTAACACTAAACCTTGACCCACAAATACAACCCTAAACCGAAAACAAAAATTCGCAAAAACTTAAATCCTAAATCTCAAATCCCAAAATTCTAAACCTAATTTTGAAAAATAATAATTTTAACCATAAACCTTAACCCACAAATATAACCTTAAAGTCTAAATCCCAAATCCGAAAACACCAAACCTATATAGAAAAATAATAATTTTAACACTAAACCTTAACCCACAAATACAACCCTAAACCCAAAACAAAAATTCGCAAAAACCTAAATCCTAAATCTCAAATCCCAAAATTCTAAACCTAATTTTGAAAAATAATAATTTTAACCATAAACCTTAACCCACACAAATATAACCCTAAAGTTTAAATCCCAAATCCGAAACAACCAAACCAATATAGAAAAATAATAATTTTAACACTAAACCTTAACCCACAAATATTTCCCTAAAGTCTAAATCCCAAATCCCAAAACACCAAACCTATATAGAAAAATAATAATTTTAACACTAAACCTTGACCCACAAATACAACCCTAAACCCAAAACAAAAATTCGCAAAAACCTAAATCCTAAATCTCAAATCCCAAAATTCTAAACCTAATTTTGAAAAATAATAATTTTAACCATAAACCTTAACCCACACAAATATAACCCTAAAGTTTAAATCCCAAATCCGAAACAACCAAACCAATATAGAAAAATAATAATTTTAACACTAAACCTTAACCCACAAATATTTCCCTAAAGTCTAAATCCCAAATCCCAAAACACCAAACCTATATAGAAAAATAATAATTTTAACACTAAACCTTGACCCACAAATACAACCCTAAACCGAAAACAAAAATTCGCAAAAACTTAAATCCTAAATCTCAAATCCCAAAATTCTAAACCTAATTTTGAAAAATAATAATTTTAACCATCAACCTTAACCCAAACAAATATAACCCTAAAGTTTAAATCCCAAATCCGAAACAACCAAACCAATATAGAGAAATAATAATTTTAACACTAAACCTTAACCCACAAATATTTCCCTAAACTCTAAATCCCAAATCCCAAAACACCAAACCTATATAGAAAAATAATAATTTTAACACTAAACCTTGACCCACAAATACAACCCTAAACCCAAAACAAAAATTCGCAAAAACCTAAATCCTAAACTCAAATCCCAAAATTCTAAACCTAATTTTGAAAAATAATAATTTTAACCATAAACCTTAACCCACACAAATATAACCCTAAAGTTTAAATCCCAAATCCGAAACAACCAAACCAATATAGAAAAATAATAATTTTAACACTAAACCTTAACCCACAAATATTTCCCTAAAGTCTAAATCCCAAATACCAAAACACCAAACCTATATAGAAAAATAATAATTTTAACACTAAACCTTGACCCACAAATACAACCCTAAACCCAAAACAAAAATTAGCAAAAACCTAAATCCTAAATCTCAAATCCCAAAATTCTAAACCTAATTTTGAAAAATAATAATTTTAACCATAAACCTTAACCCACAAATATAACCCTAAAGGCTAAATCCCAAATCCGAAACAACCAAACCAATATAGAAAAATAATAATTTTAACACTAAACCTTAACCCACAAATATTTCCCTAAAGTCTAAATCCCAAATACCAAAACACCAAACCTATATAGAAAAATAATAATTTTAACACTAAACCTTGACCCACAAATACAACCCTAAACCCAAAACAAAAATTCGCAAAAACCTAAATCCTAAATCTCAAATCCCAAAATTCTAAACCTAATTTTGAAAAATAATAATTTTAACCATAAACCTTAACCCACACAAATATAACCCTAAAGTTTAAATCCCAAATCCGAAACAACCAAACCAATATAGAAAAATAATAATTTTAACACTAAACCTTAACCCACAAATATTTCCCTAAAGTCTAAATCCCAAATACCAAAACACCAAACCTATATAGAAAAATAATAATTTTAACACTAAACCTTGACCCACAAATACAACCCTAAACCGAAAACAAAAATTCGCAAAAACTTAAATCCTAAATCTCAAATCCCAAAATTCTAAACCTAATTTTGAAAAATAATAATTTTAACCATAAACCATAACCCACACAAATATAACCCTAAAGTTTAAATCCCAAATCCGAAACAACCAAACCAATATAGAAAAATAATAATTTTAACACTAAACCTTAACCCACAAATATTTCCCTAAAGTCTAAATCCCAAATACCAAAACACCAAACCTATATAGAAAAATAATAATTTTAACACTAAACCTTGACCCACAAATACAACCCTAAACCGAAAACACAAATTCGCAAAAACTTAAATCCTAAATCTCAAATCCCAAAATTCTAAACCTAATTTTGAAAAATAATAATTTTAACCATCAACCTTAACCCAAACAAATATAACCCTAAAGTTTAAATCCCAAATCCGAAACAACCAAACCAATATAGAAAAATAATAATTTTAACACTAAACCTTAACCCACAAATATTTCCCTAAAGTCTAAATCCCAAATACCAAAACACCAAACCTATATAGAAAAATAATAATTTTAACACTAAACCTTGACCCACAAATACAACCCTAAACCCAAAACAAAAATTCGCAAAAACCTAAATCCTAAATCTCAAATCCCAAAATTCTAAACCTAATTTTGAAAAATAATAATTTTAACCATAAACCTTAACCCACACAAATATAACCCTAAAGTTTAAATCCCAAATCCGAAACAACCAAACCAATATAGAAAAATAATAATTTTAACACTAAACCTTAACCCACAAATATTTCCCTAAAGTCTAAATCCCAAATACCAAAACACCAAACCTATATAGAAAAATAATAATTTTAACACTAAACCTTGACCCACAAATACAACCCTAAACCCAAAACAAAAATTCGCAAAAACCTAAATCCTAAATCTCAAATCCCAAAATTCTAAACCTAATTTTGAAAAATAATAATTTTAACCATAAACCTTAACCCACACAAATATAACCCTAAAGTTTAAATCCCAAATCCGAAACAACCAAACCAATATAGAAAAATAATAATTTTAACACTAAACCTTAACCCACAAATATTTCCCTAAAGTCTAAATCCCAAATACCAAAACACCAAACCTATATAGAAAAATAATAATTTTAACACTAAACCTTGACCCACAAATACAACCCTAAACCCAAAACAAAAATTCGCAAAAACCTAAATCCTAAATCTCAAATCCCAAAATTCTAAACCTAATTTTGAAAAATAATAATTTTAACCAGAAACCTTAACCCACAAATATAACCCAAAAGTTTAAATCCCAAATCCGAAAACACCAAACCTATATAGAAAAATAATAATTTTAACACTAAACCTTGACCCACAAATACAACCCTAAACCCAAAACAAAAATTCGCAAAAACTTAAATCCTAAATCTCAAATCCCAAAATTCTAAACCTAATTTTGAAAAATAATAATTTTAACCATCAACCTTAACCCAAACAAATATAACCCTAAAGTTTAAATCCCAAATCCGAAAACACCAAACCTATATAGAAAAATAATAATTTTAACACTAAACCTTAACCCACAAATATTTCCCTAAAGTCTAAATCCCAAATACCAAAACACCAAACCTATATAGAAAAATAATAATTTTAACACTAAACCTTGACCCACAAATACAACCCTAAACCCAAAACAAAAATTCGCAAAAACCTAAATCCTAAATCTCAAATCCCAAAATTCTAAACCTAATTTTGAAAAATAATAATTTTAACCATAAACCTTAACCCACACAAATATAACCCTAAAGTTTAAATCCCAAATCCGAAACAACCAAACCAATATAGAAAAATAATAATTTTAACACTAAACCTTAACCCACAAATATTTCCCTAAAGTCTAAATCCCAAATACCAAAACACCAAACCTATATAGAAAAATAATAATTTTAACACTAAACCTTGACCCACAAATACAACCCTAAACCGAAAACAAAAATTCGCAAAAACTTAAATCCTAAATCTCAAATCCCAAAATTCTAAACCTAATTTTGAAAAATAATAATTTTAACCATCAACCTTAACCCACACAAATATAACCCTAAAGTTTAAATCCCAAATCCGAAACAACCAAACCAATATAGAGAAATAATAATTTTAACACTAAACCTTAACCCACAAATATTTCCCTAAAGTCTAAATCCCAAATCCCAAAACACCAAACCTATATAGAAAAATAATAATTTTAACACTAAACCTTGACCCACAAATACAACCCTAAACCCAAAACAAAAATTCGCAAAAACCTAAATCCTAAATCTCAAATCCCAAAATTCTAAACCTAATTTTGAAAAATAATAATTTTAACCATAAACCTTAACCCACACAAATATAACCCTAAAGTTTAAATCCCAAATCCGAAACAACCAAACCAATATAGAAAAATAATAATTTTAACACTAAACCTTAACCCACAAATATTTCCCTAAAGTCTAAATCCCAAATACCAAAACACCAAACCTATATAGAAAAATAATAATTTTAACACTAAACCTTGACCCACAAATACAACCCTAAACCGAAAACACAAATTCGCAAAAACTTAAATCCTAAATCTCAAATCCCAAAATTCTAAACCTAATTTTGAAAAATAATAATTTTAACCATCAACCTTAACCCAAAGAAATATAACCCTAAAGTTTAAATCCCAAATCCGAAACAACCAAACCAATATAGAAAAATAATAATTTTAACACTAAACCTTAACCCACAAATATTTCCCTAAAGTCTAAATCCCAAATACCAAAACACCAAACCTATATAGAAAAATAATAATTTTAACACTAAACCTTGACCCACAAATACAACCCTAAACCCAAAACAAAAATTCGCAAAAACCTAAATCCTAAACTCAAATCCCAAAATTCTAAACCTAATTTTGAAAAATAATAATTTTAACCATAAACCTTAACCCACAAATATAACCCTAAAGTTTAAATCCCAAATCCGAAACAACCAAACCAATATAGAAAAATAATAATTTTAACACTAAACCTTAACCCACAAATATTTCCCTAAAGTCTAAATCCCAAATCCCAAAACACCAAACCTATATAGAAAAATAATAATTTTAACACTAAACCTTGACCCACAAATACAACCCTAAACCCAAAACAAAAATTCGCGAAAACCTAAATCCTAAATCTCAAATCCCAAAATTCTAAACCTAATTTTGAAAAATAATAATTTTAACCATAAACCTTAACCCACACAAATATAACCCTAAAGTTTAAATCCCAAATCCGAAACAACCAAACCAATATAGAAAAATAATAATTTTAACACTAAACCTTAACCCACAAATATTTCCCTAAAGTCTAAATCCCAAATCCCAAAACACCAAACCTATATAGAAAAATAATAATTTTAACACTAAACCTTGACCCACAAATACAACCCTAAACCGAAAACAAAAATTCGCAAAAACTTAAATCCTAAATCTCAAATCCCAAAATTCTAAACCTAATTTTGAAAAATAATAATTTTAACCATAAACCATAACCCACACAAATATAACCCTAAAGTTTAAATCCCAAATCCGAAACAACCAAACCAATATAGAAAAATAATAATTTTAACACTAAACCTTAACCCACAAATATTTCCCTAAAGTCTAAATCCCAAATACCAAAACACCAAACCTATATAGAAAAATAATAATTTTAACACTAAACCTTGACCCACAAATACAACCCTAAACCGAAAACAAAAATTCGCAAAAACTTAAATCCTAAATCTCAAATCCCAAAATTCTAAACCTAATTTTGAAAAATAATAATTTTAACCATCAACCTTAACCCAAAGAAATATAACCCTAAAGTTTAAATCCCAAATCCGAAACAACCAAACCAATATAGAAAAATAATAATTTTAACACTAAACCTTAACCCACAAATATTTCCCTAAAGTCTAAATCCCAAATCCCAAAACACCAAACCTATATAGAAAAATAATAATTTTAACACTAAACCTTGACCCACAAATACAACCCTAAACCCAAAACAAAAATTCGCAAAAACCTAAATCCTAAATCTCAAATCCCAAAATTCTAAACCTAATTTTGAAAAATAATAATTTTAACCATAAACCTTAACCCACAAATATAACCCTAAAGTTTAAATCCCAAATCCCAAAACACCAAACCTATATAGAAAAATAATAATTTTAACACTAAACCTTGACCCACAAATACAACCCTAAACCCAAAACAAAAATTCGCAAAAACCTAAATCCTAAATCTCAAATCCCAAAATTCTAAACCTAATTTTGAAAAATAATAATTTTAACCATAAACCTTAACCCACAAATATAACCCTAAAGTCTAAATCCCAAATCCGAAACAACCAAACCAATATAGAAAAATAATAATTTTAACACTAAACCTTAACCCACAAATATTTCCCTAAAGTCTAAATCCCAAATACCAAAACACCAAACCTATATAGAAAAATAATAATTTTAACACTAAACCTTGACCCACAAATACAACCCTAAACCGAAAACAAAAATTCGCAAAAACTTAAATCCTAAATCTCAAATCCCAAAATTCTAAACCTAATTTTGAAAAATAATAATTTTAACCATAAACCTTAACCCACAAATATAACCCTAAAGTTTAAATCCCAAATCCGAAACAACCAAACCAATATAGAAAAATAATAATTTTAACACTAAACCTTAACCCACAAATATTTCCCTAAAGTCTAAATCCCAAATACCAAAACACCAAACCTATATAGAAAAATAATAATTTTAACACTAAACCTTGACCCACAAATACAACCCTAAACCGAAAACAAAAATTCGCAAAAACTTAAATCCTAAATCTCAAATCCCAAAATTCTAAACCTAATTTTGAAAAATAATAATTTTAACCATAAACCATAACCCACACAAATATAACCCTAAAGTTTAAATCCCAAATCCGAAACAACCAAACCAATATAGAAAAATAATAATTTTAACACTAAACCTTAACCCACAAATATTTCCCTAAAGTCTAAATCCCAAATACCAAAACACCAAACCTATATAGAAAAATAATAATTTTAACACTAAACCTTGACCCACAAATACAACCCTAAACCCAAAACAAAAATTCGCAAAAACCTAAATCCTAAATCTCAAATCCCAAAATTCTAAACCTAATTTTGAAAAATAATAATTTTAACCCTAAACCTTAACCCACAAATATTACCCTAAAGTTTAAATCCCAAATCCGAAACAACCAAACCAATATAGAAAAATAATAATTTTAACACTAAACCTTAACCCACAAATATTTCCCTAAAGTCTAAATCCCAAATACCAAAACACCAAACCTATATAGAAAAATAATAATTTTAACACTAAACCTTGACCCACAAATACAACCCTAAACCGAAAACAAAAATTCGCAAAAACTTAAATCCTAAATCTCAAATCCCAAAATTCTAAACCTAATTTTGAAAAATAATAATTTTAACCAGAAACCTTAACCCACAAATATAACCCTAAAGTTTAAATCCCAAATCCGAAACAACCAAACCAATATAGAAAAATAATAATTTTAACACTAAACCTTAACCCACAAATATTTCCCTAAAGTCTAAATCCCAAATACCAAAACACCAAACCTATATAGAAAAATAATAATTTTAACACTAAACCTTGACCCACAAATACAACCCTAAACCGAAAACAAAAATTCGCAAAAACTTAAATCCTAAATCTCAAATCCCAAAATTCTAAACCTAATTTTGAAAAATAATAATTTTAACCATCAACCTTAACCCAAACAAATATAACCCTAAAGTTTAAATCCCAAATCCGAAACAACCAAACCAATATAGAGAAATAATAATTTTAACACTAAACCTTAACCCACAAATATTTCCCTAAAGTCTAAATCCCAAATACCAAAACACCAAACCTATATAGAAAAATAATAATTTTAACACTAAACCTTGACCCACAAATACAACCCTAAACCGAAAACAAAAATTCGCAAAAACTTAAATCCTAAATCTCAAATCCCAAAATTCTAAACCTAATTTTGAAAAATAATAATTTTAAGCATCAACCTTAACCCAATTAAATATAACCCTAAAGTTTAAATCCCAAATCCGAAACAACCAAACCAATATAGAAAAATAATAATTTTAACACTAAACCTTAACCCACAAATATTTCCCTAAAGTTAAATCCCAAATACCACAACACCAAACCTATATAGAAAAATAATAATTTTAACACTAAACCTTGACCCACAAATACAACCCTAAACCCAAAACAAAAATTCGCAAAAACCTAAATCCTAAAGCTCAAATCCCAAAATTCTAAACCTAATTTTGAAAAATAATAATTTTAACCATAAACCATAACCCACACAAATATAACCCTAAAGTTTAAATCCCAAATCCGAAACAACCAAACCAATATAGAAAAATAATAATTTTAACCCTAAATCTTAACCAAGAAATATTTCCCTAAAGTCTAAATCCCAAATACCAAAACACCAAACCTATATAGAAAAATAATAATTTTAACACTAAACCTTGACCCACAAATACAATCCTAAACCCAAAACAAAAATTCGCAAAAACCTAAATCCTAAACTCAAATCCCAAAATTCTAAACCTAATTTTGAAAAATAATAATTTTAACCATAAACCTTAACCCACACAAATATAACCCTAAAGTTTAAATCCCAAATCCGAAACAACCAAACCAATATAGAAAAATAATAATTTTAACACTAAACCTTAACCCAAAAATATTTCCCTAAAGTCTAAATCCCAAATACCAAAATTCGCAAAAACTTAAATCCTAAATCTCAAATCCCAAAATTCTAAACCTAATTTTGAAAAATAATAATTTTAACCATAAACCATAACCCACACAAATATAACCCTAAAGTTTAAATCCCAAATCCGAAACAACCAAACCAATATAGAAAAATAATAATTTTAACACTAAACCTTAACCCACAAATATTTCCCTAAAGTCTAAATCCCAAATACCAAAACACCAAACCTATATAGAAAAATAATAATTTTAACACTAAACCTTGACCCACAAATACAACCCTAAACCGAAAACAAAAATTCGCAAAAACTTAAATCCTAAATCTCAAATCCCAAAATTCTAAACCTAATTTTGAAAAATAATAATTTTAACCATCAACCTTAACCCGCAAATATAACCCTAAAGTTTAAATCCCAAATCCGAAACAACCAAACCAATATAGAAAAATAATAATTTTAACACTAAACCTTAACCCACAAATATTTCCCTAAAGTCTAAATCCCAAATACCAAAACACCAAACCTATATAGAAAAATAATAATTTTAACACTAAACCTTGACCCACAAATACAACCCTAAACCCAAAACAAAAATTCGCAAAAACCTAAATCCTAAACTCAAATCCCAAAATTCTAAACCTAATTTTGAAAAATAATAATTTTAACCATAAACCTTAACCCACACAAATATAACCCTAAAGTTTAAATCCCAAATCCGAAACAACCAAACCAATATAGAAAAATAATAATTTTAACACTAAACCTTAACCCACAAATATTTCCCTAAAGTCTAAATCCCAAATACCAAAACACCAAACCTATATAGAAAAATAATAATTTTAACACTAAACCTTGACCCACAAATACAACCCTAAACCCAAAACAAAAATTCGCAAAAACCTAAATCCTAAACTCAAATCCCAAAATTCTAAACCTAATTTTGAAAAATAATAATTTTAACCATAAACCTTAACCCACACAAATATAACCCTAAAGTTTAAATCCCAAATCCGAAACAACCAAACCAATATAGAAAAATAATAATTTTAACACTAAACCTTAACCCACAAATATTTCCCTAAAGTCTAAATCCCAAATACCCAAAACACCAAACCTATATAGAAAAATAATAATTTTAACACTAAACCTTGACCCACAAATACAACCCTAAACCGAAAACAAAAATTCGCAAAAACTTAAATCCTAAATCTCAAATCCCAAAATTCTAAACCTAATTTTGAAAAATAATAATTTTAACCATCAACCTTAACCCAAAGAAATATAACCCTAAAGTTTAAATCCCAAATCCGAAACAACCAAACCAATATAGAAAAATAATAATTTTAACACTAAACCTTAACCCACAAATATTTCCCTAAAGTCTAAATCCCAAATACCAAAACACCAAACCTATATAGAAAAATAATAATTTTAACACTAAACCTTGACCCACAAATACAACCCTAAACCGAAAACAAAAATTCGCAAAAACTTAAATCCTAAATCTCAAATCCCAAAATTCTAAACCTAATTTTGAAAAATAATAATTTTAACCAGAAACCTTAACCCACAAATATAACCCTAAAGTTTAAATCCCAAATCCGAAACAACCAAACCAATATAGAAAAATAATAATTTTAACACTAAACCTTAACCCACAAATATTTCCCTAAAGTCTAAATCCCAAATACCAAAACACCAAACCTATATAGAAAAATAATAATTTTAACACTAAACCTTGACCCACAAATACAACCCTAAACCCAAAACAAAAATTCGCAAAAACTTAAATCCTAAATCTCAAATCCCAAAATTCTAAACCTAATTTTGAAAAATAATAATTTTAACCATAAACCATAACCCACACAAATATAACCCTAAAGTTTAAATCCCAAATCCGAAACAACCAAACCAATATAGAAAAATAATAATTTTAACACTAAACCTTAACCAAGAAATATTTCCCTAAAGTCTAAATCCCAAATACCAAAACACCAAACCTATATAGAAAAATAATAATTTTAACACTAAACCTTGACCCACAAATACAATCCTAAACCCAAAACAAAAATTCGCAAAAACCTAAATCCTAAACTCAAATCCCAAAATTCTAAACCTAATTTTGAAAAATAATAATTTTAACCATAAACCTTAACTCACACAAAGATAAACCTAAAGTTTAAATCCCAAATCCAAAACAACCAAACCAATATAGAAAAATAATAATTTTAACACTAAACCTTGACCCACAAATACAACCCTAAACCCAAAACAAAAATTCGCAAAAGTCTAAATCCTAAATCTCAAATCCCAAAATTCTAAACCTAATTTTGAAAAATAATAATTTTAACCAGAAACCTTAACTTAAAAATATAACCCTAAAGTTTAAATCCCAGATCCGAATGGGGGGGGGGTGGGGGGGGGGGGGGGTGGGGGGGGGGGGGGGTGGGGGGGGGGGGGGGTGGGGGGGGGGGGGGGTGGGGGGGGGGGGGGGTGGGGGGGGGGGGGGGTGGGGGGGGGGGGGGGTGGGGGGGGGGGGGGGTGGGGGGGGGGGGGGGTGGGGGGGGGGGGGGGTGGGGGGGGGGGGGGGTGGGGGGGGGGGGGGGTGGGGGGGGGGGGGGGTGGGGGGGGGGGGGGGTGGGGGGGGGGGGGGGTGGGGGGGGGGGGGGGTGGGGGGGGGGGGGGGTGGGGGGGGGGGGGGGTGGGGGGGGGGGGGGGTGGGGGGGGGGGGGGGTGGGGGGGGGGGGGGGTGGGGGGGGGGGGGGGTGGGGGGGGGGGGGGGTGGGGGGGGGGGGGGGTGGGGGGGGGGGGGGGTGGGGGGGGGGGGGGGTGGGGGGGGGGGGGGGTGGGGGGGGGGGGGGGTGGGGGGGGGGGGGGGTGGGGGGGGGGGGGGGTGGGGGGGGACTGAGCCCAGGCCACTGGGCCCCCAGGCCCTGAGCCTGGGCCTGGGCCTAAGGCCTAGGCCTAGGCCTAGGCCTGGGCCTAGGCCTGGGCCTAGGCCTAGGCCTAGGCCTAGGCCTAGGCCTGAGCCTAGGCCTAGGCCTAGGCCTGGGCCTGAGCCTGGGCCACAGGCCACAGGCCTAGGCCTGAGCCACTAGGCCTGAGCCTCAGGCCTAGGCCTGAGCCTGGGCCACAGAGCCTGGGCCTGAGCCTGAGCCTAGGCCTGAGCCTGAGCCTGAGCCTAGGCCTAGGCCTAGGCCACAAGCCTGGGCCTAGGCCTGGGCCTGCAGGCCTGGGCCTGAGCCTGGGCCTGGGCCCAGGCCTGGGCCTGCACAGGCCACAGGCCACAGGCCTGAGCCTCCTGGGCCTGGGCCTGGGCCATGACCTGAGCCTGGGCCTAGGCCTGAGCCTGAGCCTGAGCCTGAGCCTGAGCCTGGGCCTAGGCCACAGGCCTGGGCCTGGGCCTGGGCCTGGGCCTGGGCCACAGGCCACAGGCCTAGGCCTAGGCCTGAGTACTGAGCCTGAGCCTGGGCCTAGGCCTGAGCCTGAGCCTAGGCCTGGGCCTGGGCCTGGGCCTAGGCCCTGGAAGCCTGAGCCACTGAGCCTAGGCCTGAAGCCTGAAGCCTGAAGCCTGAAGCCTGAGCCCAGGCCTAGGCCTGAAGCCTGAGCCTGAAGCCTGGGCTGCAGGCCTGGGCCACTGACCTGAACCTGAGCCCAGGCCTAGGCCACCAGGCCTAGGCCTAGGCACTGGAAGCCACTGAAGCCTGAATACTGAAGCCACTGAGCCACTGAGCCTAGTACTAAAGCCACAAACCCTAAACCTAAACCCTAAATACCCAAACCTAAACCTAAACCTAAATACTGAAGCCTGAGCCACTATGCAAACCCTGAAGCCACTAAACCCCAAACCACCAAGCCTAAACCTAAACCCTAGGCCACCCAAGCCTAGGCCAGCCACAAACCTAAACCTAAACCTAAACCTAAACCCTGGCCTAATTACCTAAACCTAAACCTTTAAACCTAAACCTAAACCTAAACCCTAAACCTAAACCTAAACCTAAATACAAGCCTAAACCTAAACCACAAGCCTAAACCTAAAGCCTAAACCTAAACCTAAACCCTAAAGCCTAAGCCTAAACCTAAACCTGAAGCCTAAACCTAAACCTAAACCTAAACCTAAATACACAAGCCACTAAACCCTAAACCCACACAAATACTGACCCAAACCTAAACCTAAGCCATGACACACAAACCACAAACCTAAAGCCTAAACCTAAACCTAAACCTGACCTAAACCTAAACCCTAAACCCTAAACCCTGAGCCACAAGCCTAAACCCTAAACCTAAACCTAAACCACTGAAGCCTAAACCCAAACCCTAAACCCTAAACCCTAAACCTAAACCACAAACCTAAACCCGCCTAAACCTAAATGCAAACCTAAACCTAAACCACAAGCCTAAACCTAAACCTGACCTAAACCCTAAACCCTAAACCCTAAACCTAAGCCTAAACCCTAAACCTAAACCCAAGCCACAACCTAAACCTAAACCCTAAACCCCTAAACTGTAAACCCTAAACCCTGAAACCTAAACCTAAACCACTAAACCCTAAACCCCAAGCCTAAACCTAAACCCTGACCTAAACCTAAACCCTAAACCTGCAAGCCTAAACCACAAGCCACTAAACCCTAAACCTAAACCTAAACCTAAACCTAAACCTAAACCTAAACCTAAACCCTGAAACCCTAAACCCTAAACCTACAAACCACTAAGCCTAAACCTGAAACCTAAACCCTAAAGCCTTTAAACCCTAAACCTAAACCCTGAAACCTACAAACCCTAGGCACAAGCCTAAACCTAAAACCTAAACCCACAAGCCTAAACCCTAAACCCTAGGCCTAAACCTAAACCCTAAGCCACACAAGCCTAAACCCCAAGCCTAAACCCTGAAACCCTAAACCTAAACCCTAAACCCAAACCTAAACCTAAACCTGAGCCTGGGCCTGGGCCTAGGCCTGAGCCTGGGCCTAGGCCTAGGCCTAGGCCACAGGCCTGGGCCTGGGCCTGAGCCACTAGGCCTGGGCCTGGGCCACCAGGCCTGGGCCCCAGGCCCTGGGCCTGGTGCAGAGCCTGGGCCTAGTACTGAGGCCTAGGCCTGGGCCAGGCCTGGGCCTGGAGGCCACTGAATACTAGGCCTAGGCCTAGGCCTAGGCCTAGGCCACTGAGCCTGAGCCTGAGCCTGGGCCTGAGCCTGGGCCTGGGCCACAGGCCTGAGCCTGAGCCAGGCCTGGGCCTAGGCCTGGGCCTGGGTACTGAGCCACTGAGCCTGGGCCTGGGCCTGGGCCTAGGCCTGGGCCTAGGCCTAGGCCTGAGCCTGGGCCAGGCCTGGGCCACAGGCCTGAGCCACCCCAGGCCCTGAGCCCTGACCCTGAGCCTGGGCCTGAGCCTGGGCCTAGGCCTGGGCCTGGGCCTGGGCCAGGCCTGGGCCTAGGCCTGGGCCTGGGCCACCAGGCCTGGGCTGCAGGCCTAGGCCTGGGCCTGGGCTGGTACTGAGCCTGGGCCTAAGGCCTGAGCCACTGAGCCTGGGCCTAGGCCACTGAGCCTGGGCCCACAGGCCTGGGCCACTGAGCCTAGGCCCAGGCCTGGGCCTAGGCCTAGGCCTGAGGCCACTGAGCCTGAGCCTGGGCCTGGGCACCCAGGCCTGGGCCATGAGCCTAGGCCTGAGCCTGGGCCTGGAGCGCAGGCCTGAGCCGCAGGCCTGGGCCACTGAGCGCAGTAGCAGCGCAGGCGCTTGAGCGCAGCGCAGGCCCAGGCCTGGGCCTGGGCCACCCAGGCCTGGGCCTGAGCCTGGGCCACTAGGCCATGAGCCCTGGGCCCCAGGCCTGGGCCACAGGCCCAGGCCTGGGCCTAGGCCTGAGCCACTGAGCCTGAGCCCTGGGCCTGGGCCCTGGGTACTGAGCCTGCAGGCCTGAGCCACTGAGCCTAGGCCTAGGCCTGGGCCCTGGGCCTGACACAGGCCTGGGCCTGTTTTGTACTGAGTACTGAGCCTGGGCCTAGGCCATGGTACTGAGCCTGGGCCCTGGGCCTGGGCCCCAGGCCACAGGCCTAGGCCTGGTACTGGGCCTGGGCCACTGAGCCTGTTACTGAGCCTGGGCCTAGGCCAGGCCTGGGCCTAGGCCTAGGCCTAGGCCACAGGCCTGAGCCTGGGCCTGAATACTGGCCTGGGCCTGGGCCTGGGCCATGAGCCTGAAGCCACAGGCCTGGGCCTGGGCCACTGAATACTGAGCCCTGGGCCTAGGCCTGGGCCTGAGCCTGGGCCTAGGCCTGGGCCTGGGCCTGGGCCACTGACCGCAGAGCCTGGGCCTGGTACCACATGCTGGGCCTGGGCCTGGGCCCAGGCCTGGGCCTGGGCCACAGGCCTGAGCCTGAATGCTGAGCCTAGACCTGGGCCCTGGGCCTAGGCCTGGGCCACAGGCCTGGGCCTGGGCCCAGGCCTGGGCCCTGGGCCCTGAATTGCCTGAATTACTGGGCCTAGATACTGGTACTGGGCCACTGGGCCTAGGCCTGGGCCACTGGGCCCTGAATGCCTGGGCCAGGCCTGGGCCTGGGCCTAGGCCTGCAGGCGCAGGCCTGAGCCAGGCCTGGGTACTGGGCCTAGATACAGATACTGAATACTGGGCCCTGGAATTACTGAATTACTGGTACTGAGGCCTGGGCCACCAGATATAATTTTGGAATTACTGGGCCCTGGGCCACTGAGCCTGGAAGCCCTGGGCCTGTTACTGGGCCCTGGGCCCTGGGCCCTGAATTACTGAATACTAGGCCCTGGGCCACTGAGCCTGAGCCTGGGCCTGACTGGGCCTGGGCCTGGGCCTGAGCCTGAGCCTAGGCCTGGGCCACAGATATAGACCTAGATACTGAATTACTAGACCTAGATACAGATACTGAATGCAGACCCCCCGGACCTAGGCCTGGGCCCTGGAGTACTGGGCCCTGGGCCACTGGGCCTGGAGCCTGGGCCCATAAGATTGCTGGGCCATGGGTACTGAATTACTGGGCCTGAATTTTGGGCCCTAGATACTGAATACTACAGGCCTAGATACTGGGCCATGATTGATTTGGTCACTGGAGTACTGGGCCTAGGCCACTGAGCCTGGGCCTAGGCCTGGGCCACAGGCCTGGGCCTGGGCCCACAGGCTGTACTGAGCCACAGGCCCCCCAGGCCACAGGCCGCAGGCCAGGCGCAGGCCTGAGCCTGAGGCCGCAAGGCCACAAGGCCTGGGCCTAGGCCTAGGCCACAGGCCACTGAGCCCTTTGAGCCCAAAAAAAAAAAACTGAGTACTGAGCCACAGGCCTGGGCCTAGGCCTAGTACTGAGTACTGGTACACAGGCCTGGGCCTGGGCCTAGGCCTAGGCCTGAGCCTGGGCCTGGGCCCAGGCCTAGGCCTGGGCCCCAGGCCACAGGCCTGAGCCACAGGCCTGGGCCTAGGCTGCAGGCCTAGGCCTAGGCCTGGGCCTGAGTACTGGGCCTGGGCCTGGGCCTGGGCCTGGGCCACAGGCCTGGGCCACTGAGCCTGGGCCACAGGCCTGAGCCTAGGCCTAGGCCTAGGCCTAGGCCTAGGCCTGGGCCTGAATACTGACCTGAGCCCTGAGCCCTGGGCCACAAAAATACTGGCCTGCTAGGCCTAGGCCTAGGCCCTAGGCCTGGGCCTGAGCCCACTGAGCCTAGGCCTGGGCCTGGGCCTAGGCCTAGGCCTAGGCCTGAGCCCAGGCCTGGGCCTGGGCCTGGGCCTAGGCCTGAGCCACAGGCCTAGGCCTGAGCCTGGGCCTAGGCCTGAGCCTGGGCCACAGGCCTGGGCCTAGGCCACAGGCCCTGAGCCCTGGGCCTAGGCCTGGGCCACAGGCCTAGGCCTGGGCCCCCAGGCCTGGGCCTGGGCCTAGGCCTAGGCCTGGGCTACTGAGCCACTGAGCCACTGGGCCTAGGCCTGAGCCCCCCAGGCCTGGGCCACAGGCCTGAGCCTAGGCCTAGGCCTGGGCCACTGGGCCTGTGCACAGGCCTAGGCCTAGGCCCTGGGCCTGGGCCTGGGCCTGGGCCACAGGCCTGGGCCAGGCCTAGGCCTGGGCCTGACCTGAAACCCTAAATACAAACCTAAACCTGAAACCCTAAACCTAAACCTAAACCTGAAACCCAAAATGACTAAACCCTGAAACCACCAAACCTAAACCCTAAACCCTAAACCCTAAGCCACAAGCCTATTACTGAAGCCTAAACCTAAACCTAAACCCTGAAACCTAAACCACAAACCTAAGCCTAAACCTAAACCTAAACCTAAACCTAAACCTAAACCTAGGCCTAAACCTGAAGCCTAAACCTAAACTGAAGCCACTAAACCTAAACCTAAGCCCTAAACCCTAAACCCCAAACCTAAACCACAAGCCTAAACCCCTAAACCCTAAACCTAAACCTAAACCTAAACCCTAAACCTGAAACCTAAACCTAAACCTGAAACCCTAAGCCACAAACCTAAAGCCTAAACCTAAACCCTAGGCCTAAACCTAAAGCCTAAACCCTGAAGCCTAAACTAAACCTAAACCTAAACCCTAAACCTAAACCTAAACCACCTAAACCCTAGTACTGACACTAAACCATAGGCCACTGAAGCCTAGGCACTCGCGCAAGGCACTAAACCTAAACCCTAAACCCTGAAACCCTAAACCTAAAGCCTAAACCCACTAAAACCTAAACCCTAGAAGCCTAGGCCTTCAAGCCTGAAGCCTAAACCTGAGCCACCCCAAGCCTAAACCTAAACCCAAGCCTAGGCCACTGAATACTAAACCTAAAGCCTAAACCCACAAGCCACAAACCTAAACCCTAAACCCTGAAGCCTAAACCTAAAGGCCTAAACCTAAACCTGAGCCTGAAACCTGAAGCCTAAACCTAAACCACTAAACCTAAACCTAGGCCTAAACCTGAGCACTGTGCTGAGCCTAAACCTAAACCACTAAACCTAAACCCTAAACCACACAAGCCTAAACCCTAAACCTAAGCCACAAGCCACAAGCCACCAAACCCTAAACCACTAAAGCCACAAACCTAAAGCCACAAACCTAAACCTAAAACTACTAAACCCTAAGCCTGAGCCACTGAGCCTGAGCCACAAGCCTGGGCCTAAACCCTAAACCTAAACCACTGAAACCTAAACCACTAAACCTGGGCCACTGGGCCACTAAACCTGAGCCACTGGGCCACTGAGCCACTGGGCCTAGGCCTGAAGCCTGGGCCTGGGCCCAGGCCCTAGGCCACTCAGGCCTGAGCGCTGAGCCACTGAGCCTTTCAGGCCTGGGCCTAGGCCTGAGCCTGGGCTACTGGGCCTAGGCCTGGGCCTGGGCCATGAGCCTGAGCCTAGGCCACACAGGCCACTGAGCCACTGAGCCTAGGCCACTGAGCCACTGAGCCCTGGGCCTGGGCCTAGGCCTGGGCCCTGAGGCCTGAGCCTGGGCCTGGGCCTAGGCCTGAGCCTGAGCCTGGGCCACCAGGCCTGGGCCTGAGCCTGGAAGCCTGAGCCTGAGCTGCTGGGCCTAGGCCTGAGCCACTGAGCCTGGGCACTGAGCCTAGGCCTAGGCCTGAGCCTGAGCCACAGGCTCCTGAGCCTGGCCTAGGCAGAGCCTGGGCCATGAGCCCTGGAAGCCTGAGCCTAGGCCACAGGCACCTGAGCCTATGAGGCCTGAGCCTGAGCCACCTAGGCACTGAGCCTGTGAGCCTAGGCCTGAGCCTAGGCCTGGGCCTGAGGCCTGAGCCTAGGCCTAGGCCTAGGCCTGAGGCCTGAGCCTGGGCCTGGGCCTGGGCCTAGGCCTGAGCCTAGGCCACAGGCCCTGAATACTGGCCATGAGGCCTGAAGCCTAGGCCTGGGCCTAGGCCTGAGGCCCTGGAAGCCTAGGCCTAGGCCTGGGCCTAGGCCTAGGCCTAGGCCTAGGCCTAGGCTAGGCCTGGGCTCAGGCCTAGGCCTGAGCCTAGGCCTAGGCCTGGGCCTAGGCCTGAGCCTGGGCCTAGGCCTGGGCCTGAGCCTAGGCCTCAGGCCTAGGCCTAGGCCTAGAGCCTAGGCCTGGGCCTAGGCCTGGGCCTAGGCCTGAAATACAGGCCTATTGCTGAGCCATGATACTGTGCCTGAGCCCTGACCTGAGCCTAGGCCTAGAGCCTACAAATAGGCTGGGCCTGAAGCCCTGGGCCACTGAAGGCCCTAGGCCACTGAAGCCACAAACCCTAGGCCTGAGGCCTAGGCCTAGACCCTGGGCAGGCCTAAACCCTGAAGCCTAAAGCCTAAACCCTAAACCCTAAAACCTAAACCCTAAACCTAAACCCTGAAGCCCCTAAACCTAAACTGCAAGCCTAAACCCTAAACCCTGAAGCCCACTGAAGCCTAGGCCTAGGCCTGGGCCTGCGACACAAACCTGAAGCCTGGAAGCCACTGAGCCACTGAAGCCTAAACCCTAAACCTGAAGCCTAGGCTTACAAACCCTGAAGCCTAAACCCTAAAGCCTAAACCTGAAGCCCTACAAGCCACAAACCCTAAACCCTAAAACCTAAACCCCCCCTACAGCCTAAACCTAAACCCCTAAACCCTAAACCCTAAACCCTAAACCTAAACCTAAACCTAAACCTAAACCCTAAACCACAAACCACTAAACCTAAGACACCTAAGCCTAAACCTAAACCCTAAACCTAAACCTAAACCTAAATACTGAAGCCTAAATACTAAACCTAAACCCTAAACTTCAAGCACTAAACCTAAACCCTAAACCTAAACCTAAGCCTAAACCTAAACCCTAAAGCCTAAAATACTAAACCTAAACAAACCTAAACCTAAACCCTAAACCCTGAACCCTAAACCTGAAGCCTAAACCACTGAAGCCTAGGCACAAACCTAAACCCTAAACCTGAAGCACCCTAAACCTAAACCTAAACCTAAACCTAAACCTAAACCTAAGCCACAAACCCTAAACCTAAACCTAGGCCTAGGCCTAAACCTGAGGCAAACCTAAGCCCTAAACCACTAAAGCCCACTGAAACCTAAACCCTAAACCCTAAAGCCTAAACCTAAACCACAAGCCTAAACCCTAAACCTAAACCCAAACCCTAAGCCTAAACCTAAACCCTGACCCTAAGCCTAAACCCTAAACCACTAAACCTAAACCTAAACCTGAAACCACTAAACCTGGGCCTAAACCCAAACCCTAAACCCTAAACCTAAACCCTAGGCCAAGGCCCTATTTTAAACCACAAGCCTGGGCTGGGCCAAACCCTAAACCTGAGCCTAAACCCTAAACCCCCAAACCTAAACCACTAAACCCTAAACCTAAACCCTAAACCTAAACCTAAACCTAAACCTACAACCCTAAACCCACTAAACCACAAGCCACAAACCTAAACCCTAAACCTAAACCCTAAACCTAAACCCTAAACCTAAACCCTAAACCTAAACCTAAACCCTAAACCCCTAAACCCTAAACCTAAACCTAAACCCTAAACCCTAAACCCTAAACCACAAGCCACTGACCTAAGCCTAAACCACTAGAAGCCTAAACCACTAAACCTAAGCCTAAACCTAAACCCTAAACCCTAAACCTAAACCTAAACCCTAAACCCTAAACCTAAACCCTAAACCCTGAAAAACCACAAACCCTAAACCCTAAACCACAAGCCTAAACCCTAAACCTAAACCCTAAACCCTTAAACATAAACCACAAGCCTAGAAAACCCTAAACCTAAACCCCTAAACCCTAAACCCTAAACCTAAACCCTAAACCTAAACCTAAACCTAAACCCTAAACCTAAACCTAAGCCACAAGCCTAAACCTAAACCTAAACCTAAACCTAAACCTAGGCCTGAAGCCTAAACCCTAAACCCCTAAACCCTAAACCTAGAACCCTAAACCTAAACCCTAAACCTAAACCCCCAAACCTAAACCTAAACACTAAACCCTAAACCTAAACCTAAACCCCAAGCCTAAACCCTAAACCCTAAACCTAAACCTAAACCTGAAGCCTAAACCCACTAAACCTAAACCCTAAACCCTAAACCTAAACCTAAAGCCCTAAACCCTAAACCTAAACCATAAACCCCTAAGCCTAAACCCTAAACCTAAACCTAAACCCTAAACCTAAACCTAAACCCTAAACCTAAACCCTAAACCTAAACCTAAACCCTAAACCTAAACCTAAGCCACAAGCACTAAACCACAAGCCTAAACCTAAACCTACAAACCTAAACCTAAACCCTAAACCCTAAACCTAAACCTAAACCTAAACCTAAACCCTAAACCCTAAACCACTAAACCACTAAACCCTAAACCTAAACCCTAAACCTAAACCCTAAACCTAAACCCTAAACCCTAAACCTAAACCCTAAACCCTAAACCTAAACCCTAAACCCTAAACCACAAGCCTAAACCCTAAACCTAAACCTAAAGCACTAAACCCTAAACCTAAACCTAAACCCTAAAGCCCTAAACCCTAAACCTAAACCCTAAACCCTAAGCCACAAGCCTAAACCTAAACCTAAACCCTAGCCACAAACCACAAGCCAAACCCTAAACCACAAATGCCTAAACCTAAACCTAAACCCTAAACCCTAAACCTAAACCCTAAACCTAAACCTAAACCCTAAACACTAAACCTATAAACCTAAACCTACAAACCTAAACACAAGCCTAAACCCTAAACCTAAACCCTAAACCTAGGCACAAACCTAGGCTAAACCTAAACACTAAACCCCAAACCTAAACCCCAAACCTAAACCTAAACCTAAACCCTAAACCTGAACCCTAAACCTAAACCTAAACCCTAAACCCTAAACCTAAACCTGGCTTATAACCCTAAACCTAAACCCTTAAACCTAAACACCTAAACCTAAACCTAAACCCTAAACCCTAAACCTAAACCCTAAACCTAAACCTAAACTGAAGCCTAAACCACTAAGGCCCTAAACCCTAAACCCTAAACTGGCCTAAACAGGCCTAGGCCTAGGCCACAAGCCTAGGCCTAGGCCACAAGCCTGAAGCCTAGGCCTACAAACCTAAACCTAAACCTAAACCTAAACCCTAAACCTAAACCTAAACCTAAACCTAAACCCTAAACCTAAACCCTAAACCCTAAACACCTAAACCCTAAATACAAACCTAAACCTAAACCTAAACCTGAGACCTAAACCTAAACCCTACAAAGCCACTAAGCCTAAACCTAAAACCTAAACCCTAAACCTAAACCTAAACCACAAGCCTAAACCTAAACCTAAACCTAAACCTAAGCCTAAACCCTAAGCACACTAAGCCTAAACCACTAAACCTAAGCCACTGAAAGCCTAAACCTAAGCCACAAGCCTAAACCTAAACCTAAACCCTAAGCCCTAAACCCTAGAACCCTAAACCTACAAACCTGACACAAACCCTAAACCCTAAACCCTAAACCCTAAACCTACTTCCCTAAACCTAAACACTAAACCTAAACCAAGCCACAAGCACTAGAAGCCACAAGCCTAAACCCCAAGCCACAGCCTCAGCCTAAACCTAAACCTAAACCTAAACCTAAACCTTTCAAGCCTAAACCTAAACCTAAACCTAAACCCTAAACCCTTAAACCTAAACCCTAAACCTAAACCTAAACCCTAAATACTGAAAGCCTAAACCTAAACCTAAACCTAAATACAAGCCTAAACCCTAAACACTGAAAACCTAAACCTAAACCCTAAGCCTAAACCCTAAACCTAAACCACTAAACCTAAACCCTAAACCTAAACCTAAACCTAAACCTAAACCCTAAACTACTAAAACCACAAACCTAAACCCTAAACCTAAACCTAAACCTAAACCCTAAACCTAAACCTAAAGCCTAAGCCCTAAACCCCAAGCCCTAAACCTAAACCTAAACCACCAGGCCTGACCTAGGCCTAGGCCTAGGCCTAGGCTTCTAGGCCTAAACCCTAAACCTAAACCTAAACCTAAACCCTAAACCTAAACCCTAAAGCCTAAACCTAAACCTAGGCCACAAACCTAAACCTAAACCCTAAACCCTAAACCTAAACCTAAACCCTAAACCTAAACCTGGGCCTAAACCACAAGCCTAAACCTAAACCTAAACCCTAAACCTAAACCTAAGCCCTAAAGCCCTAAACCTAAACCTAAACCTAAACCTAAACCTAAGCCACAAACCTAAACCTAAACCTAAACCTAAGCCACAAACCTAAACCTAAACCTAAACCTAAACCTAAACCCTAAGCCTAAACCTAAACCACAAGCCTAAACCTAAACCTAAACCCTAAACCTAAACCTAAACCCTAAACCTAAACCACTAAACCTAAACCCTAAACCACAAACCTAAACCCTAAACCTAAACCCTAAACCTAAACCTAAACCTAAACCCTAAGCCTAAGCCTAAACCCTAAACCTAAACACAAACCCTAAGCCACAAACCTAAACCTAAACCCTAAACCACTAAACCTAGGCTTTAAACCTGAAACCCCTAAACCTAAACCCTAAACCCTAAACCTAAACCTAAACCTAAACCCTAAACCTAAACCTAAACCTAAACCTAAACCCTAAACCCTAAACCCTAAGCCTAAACCACAAGCCTAAACCTAAACCTGAAGCCACTAAACCTAAACCTAAACCTAAGCCTAAACCCTAAACCCACAAACCTAAACCTAAACCACTAAACCTAAACCCTAAACCTAAACCCTAAACCCTAAACCCTAAACCTAAACCTAAACCTAAACCCCTAAACCACTAAACCACTGACCCTAAGCCACAAGCCCTAAACCCTAAACCTAAACCTAAACCACCAAACCTAAACCCTGAGCCTAAACCACTGAAGCCTGGCGCAGGCCCTAAACCTAAACCTAAACACGAGCCCTAAACCTGAACCTAAACCTAAACCCTAAACCTGAGCCTAAACTGCAAAATGCCTAAACCTAGGCCTAGGCCTGGAAGCCTGAGCCACTGGGCCTAGGCCTGGGCCTGGGCCTAGCCCATAGGCCTAGGCCACTGAGCCTAGGCCTAGGCCTAGGCCTGGGCCTGGGCCACTGAGCCTGGGCCTAGGCCCTGGGCCTAGGCCTAGGCCTAGGCCTAGGCCTGAGCCTAGGCCTAGGCCTAGGCCTGGGCCTGGGCCTGGGCCTGAGCCACCCCCAGGCCTGAGCCTAGGCCCTGGGCCTGAGCCTGAGCCTGAGCCTGGGCCACTGAGCCTAGGCCTAGGCCTGAGCCTGGGCCTAGGCCTGAGCCCTGAGCCAGCCTGAGCCTAGGCCTAGGCCTGAGGCCTGGGCCTGGGCCCTGAGCCCTGGGCCACTGAGCCTGGGCCTGAGCCTGGGCCTGAGCCTGAGCCCTGGGCCTAGGCCTGGGCCTGGGCCTGAGCCACAAGGCCTGAGCCTGGGCCTAGGCCTGAGCCTGAGGCCTAGGCCTGAGCCTAGGCCTGGGCCTGGGCCTGAGCCTGAGGCCTAGGCCTAGGCCTGAGCCTGAGCCTGAGCCTGGGCCTGAGCCACTGAAGCCTACAAACCTGGGCCACAGGCCTGACAGGCCCTGGGCTGCAGGCCTGAGCCTGAGCCTGGGCCCTGGGCCTGGGCCTGGGCCTGGGCCTGAGCCTGAGGCCTGGGCCTGGGCCTAGGCCACTGAGGCCTGAGCCTGGGCCTAGGCCTAGGCTACTGAGCCACTGAGCCTGGGCCCAGGCCTGAGCCTGAGCCTGGGCCTAGGCCTGAGCCTGAGCCTGAGCCTAGGCCTGAGCCTGGGCCACTGAGCCTGAAGCCTGAGCCTGAGGCCTAGGCCTAGGCCTGAGCCACTGAGCCTGAGCCTAGGCCTAGGCCTAGGCCTAGGCCCTGAGCCTAGGCCTAGGCCTGGGCCTGAAGCCTAGGCCAGGCCTGGCACAGGCCTGAAGCACTGAGCCTGAAGCCTGAGCCACAAATAGGCCTGAAGCCTGCAAGCCTAAACCCTAGGCCACCAGGCCACAAACCTAGGCCTGAACCCTAGGCCTGCAAGCCACTGAGCCTAGGCCTAGGCCACAAACCTAAACCACTAAAGCCTAAGGCCATACAAACCCCACTGAACCCTAAACCCTAAACCACTAAACCACTGACACGAAACCACAAACCCTAAACCTAAACCACTATAAACCACTAAACCACAAACCCTAAACAAACCTAAACCTAAACCTAAACCTAAAGCCTAAACCCTAAACCTAAACCCCAAACCCTAAACCTAAACCTAAACCTAAACCTAAACCTAAACCCCTAAAAGCCTAAACCTAAACCCTAAACCCTAAACCTAAACCCTAAACCCTAAACCCTAAACCTAAACCTAAACCCTAAAGCCTAAACCTAAACCCTAGGCTTAAAACCACTAAACCCTAAACCCTAAACCTAAACCCTAAACCACAAAGCCTAAACCTAAACCACTAAACCTAAACCTAAACCCTAAACCCCAAACCACTAAAGCCTAAACCTAAACCTAAACACTAAACCTAAACCACAAACCCTAAACCTAAACCCTAAACCTAAACCCTAAACCCCTAAACCCACAAACCTAAACCTAGCCTAAACCCTAAACCTAAACCTAAACCTAAACCTAAACCTAGAAACGAACCTAAACCTAAACCCTAAACCACTAAACCCTAAACCCTAAACCTAAACCCTAAACCTAAACCTAAACCCTAAACCTAAACCTAAACCACAAACCCTAAACCACTAAACCCTAAACCTAAACCCTAAACCCTAAACCTAAGAAGCCTAAACCTAAACCAAACACAAACCCCAAGCCTAAACCTAAAGCCACTGAACCCTAAACCCTAAACCTAAACCTAAACCCCTAAACCTAAACCTGAAACCTAGGCCCAAACCCTAAACCTAAAACCTTTAAACCTAAACCCTAAACCACTAAACCCTAAACCTAAACCTACAAGCCTAAACCTAAACCCTAAACCTAAACCTAAACCTAAACCACAAACCTAAAGCCTAAACCTAAAACACTAAACCTAAACCACAAGCCTAAACCTAAACCTAAACCCTAAACCTAAACCCCTAAACCTAAACCCTAAACCTAAACCTAAACCTAAACCACTAAGAAACTACAAACCCTAAACCTAAACCTAAACCTAAACCTAAACCTGGGCCTGAAGCCACCTAAACCTGGGCCTGAGCCTAGGCCACAGGCCACAGGCCTAGGCCTGGGCCTGGGCCACCAGGCCCTGGGCCTGGGCCTAGGCCTGAATACACAGGCCTAGGCCTGGGCCCCAGGCCTGGGCCACAGGCCTGGGCCTGGGCCTAGGCCTGGGCCTGAGCCCTGAGCCTGGGCCTAAGCCTGGGCCTAGGCCACTGAGCCACCAGGCCTGAGCCTGGGCCTAGGCCTAGGCCTGGGCCTAAAGGCCTGGGCCTGGGCCTAGGCCTAGGCCTGTGACCTGAGCCACAGGCCTGGGCCACAGGCCTGGGCCTAGGCCTGGGCCTAGGCCTGAGCCTGGGCCCTGGGCCTGGGCCTGCTGAGCCTAGGCCTGGGCACTGAGCCCTGAGCCTGGGCCTGGGCCTGCACAGGCCTGGGCCCAGGCCTGAGGCCTGAGCCACTGAGCCACTGAGCCTGGGCCTGGGCCTGGGCCTGGGCCACTGAGCCTGGGCTGCACAGGCCTGAGCTGGGCCTGGGCCAAGGCCTGAGCCACTGGGCCTGAGGCCTGAGCCCTGAGCCTGGGCCCTGGGCTGGGCCTAGGCCACAGGCCTGGGCCTGGGCCTGGGCCATGAGCCTGAGCCACTGAGCCTGGGCCTGGGCCTGAGCCTGTGCCAGGCCTGAGCCTGAGCCACTGAGCCACTGCAAGGCCTGGGCCCTGGGCCACTGAGCCTGAAGCCCTGAAGCCTGGAAGCCTGAGCCTAGGCCTGGGCCTAGGCCTAGGCCACAGGCCTGAAGCCTGAGCCAAACCAGGCCTGAGCCTAAACCCTGAAGCCTGGGCCAAACCTGGGCCTGAGCCACCTAAACCTAAACCTGGGCCTGTAAGCCTAGGCCTGGGCCTAAACCTGAAACCTGAAGCCTAGGCCACTGGGCCTGGGCCTGAGCCTGGGCCTGGGCCTAGGCCCACAAACCTGAAACCACAAACCACTGAAGCCTAAACCCACAAACTGAGCCTAAACCTGAAGCCCTGAAGCCACAAAGCCTAAACCCTAAACCACAGGCCCTAAAGCCTAAACCACTAAACCCTAAAGGCCTGGGCCTGGGCCTGGGCTAGGCTGGGCCTGGAGCCTGGGCCACTAGGCCTGGGCCAGGCCCTGGGCCTGGGCCACTGCCACAGGCCTGGGCCCTGGGCCTGAGCCCTGAGCCACTGAGCCTGAGCCTGGGCCACTGAGCCTAGGCCTGGGCCTGGGCCTGGGCCTGAGCCTAGGCCTGAGCCACTGGCCTGGGCCTAGGCCTAGGCCACTGGGCCTGGGCCTGAGCCTGAGCCACTGAGCCACTGGGCACTAGGCCACTGAGCCACTGGGCCTGAGCCCCAGGCCTGAGCCTGGAAGCCTGAGCCACTGAGCCTAGGCCTGAGCCTAGGCCTGAGCCCAGGCCTGAGCCTGAGCCTGGGCCTAGGCCATGAGCCTGGGCCCACTGAGCCTGGAGAAGGCCTGGGCCTGAGGCCTGGGCCACTGGGCCTAGGCCACTGGGCCTGGGCCTGGGCCACTGGGCCTAGGCCACCCAGGCCACAGGCCTGAGCCATGGGCCTGAGCCTGAGGCCACCTAGGCCTGGCCTGAGCCACTGAGCCTGGGCCACTGGGCCCAGGCCACTGAGCCACAGGCCTGGGCCTGAGCCTGGGCCATAGGCCTGGGCCACAGGCCACTGAGGCCTGAGGCCTAGGCCACTGAGCCTGAGCCTGGGCCACAGGCCTAGGCCTGAGCCACAGGCCTGAGCCCTGAGCCTGGGCCTGGGCCATTGAAGGCCACTGAGGCCCTGGAAGCCTAGGCCTGAGCCTAGGCCACTGAGCCACTGAGCCTGAGCCTGGGCCTAGGCCTGGGCCCTGGGCCTGGGCCTGAAGCCTGAGCCCTGGGCCTCAGGCCACTGAGCCCTGAAGCCCTAGGCCTAGGCCTGAGACCCTGGGCCACTGAGCCTAGGCCCTGAAGCCACTGGCCCTGGGCCCTGGGCCTGGGCCTGAAGCCACTGAAACCTAAACCCTGAGCCACTGAGCCACAAACTGGGCCTGGGCCTGGGCCCAAACACTGAAGCCTGGGCCACTGAGCCTGGGCCCCAAACCCTGGGCCTGGGCCTGAGCCCTGGGCCTAAACTGGGCCACTGAGCCTGGGCCACTGAGCCACTGAGCCACTGGCCTGAGCCACAAGGCCACTGAGCCTGGGCCACAGGCCACAAAGCTAGAGCCTAGGCCTGGGCCCTGGGCCACTGGGCCTGGGCCTAGGCCTAGGCCTGGGCCACTGAGCCCTGGGCCTGAGGCCTGAGCCACTGACCTAGGCCACTGGGCCCTGGGCCTGGGCCTGGGCTGAGCCTGGGCCACTGAGCCCAGGCCTGGGCCTGGGCCCTGGGCCACTGAGCCTGGGCCTGGTAGCCCTGGGCCACTGAGCCTAGGCCAGGCGCAGGCCTGGGCCTGAGCCACTGAGCCACAGGCCACTGAGCCCTGGGCCACTGAGCCAGGCCACTGAGCCTGAGCCTGAGCCACTGAGCCTGGGCCTGAGCCTGAGGCCAGGCCTGGGCCACAGGCCTGGTACTGAGCCACTGAGCCTGGGCCACTGAGCCCTAGGCCTGGGCCACTGAGGCCTGAGCCTAGGCCTGGGCCACAGGCCTGGGCCTGAGCCACTGAGCCTAGACCTGGGCCTGAGCCTGAGCCACTAGGCCTAGGCCACTGAGCCCTAGGCCACTGAGCCCTGGGCCTGGGCCACTGAGGCCACTGGGCCACTGAGCCCTGGGCCCTGGGCCTAGGCCTAGGCCACTGAGCCTAGGCCTGAGCCACTGGGCCTAGGCCACAGGCCCAAAGCCACTAGGCCACAGGCCTAAACCTAAACCAGGCCACTGAGCCTAGGCCACTAAACCCTGGGCCTAAGCCCTAAACCCCTAAACCACTAAAGCCTAAACCTAAACCCTAAACCTGAGCCCTAAACCTAAACCCTAAACCCTAAACCTAAACCCTAAACCCCTAAACCCTAAACCCTAACCTAAACCCTAAACCTAAACCTAAACCCTAAACCTAAACCTAAACCCTAAACCCTAAACTCCTAAACCCTAAACCACTAAACCACTAAACCCTAAACCCTAAACCCTAAACCCTAAACCACTAAACCCTAAACCCTAAACCCTAAACTCCTAAACCCTAAACCCTAAACCCTAAACCCTAAACCCTAAACCTAAACCCTAAACCCTAAACCCCAAACCCCAAACCCTAAACCCTAAACCCTAAACCCTAAACCCTAAACCCTAAACCCCAAACCCACAAACCCCAAACCCTAAACCCTAAACCCTAAACCCCAAACCCCCAAACCCTAAACCCTAAACCCCAAACCCCAAACCCTAAACCCTAAACCCCAAACCCCAAACCCTAAACCCTAAACCCTAAACCCTAAACCCTAAATCCTAAAACCCTAAACCCTAAACCCTAAAATACTAGGATGCTTTTATGTCGTTCTTTAGGCACACATCTGTGGATGATTTGATCTTAATCAATCTTTAATAGATAAGGATCATACCAAAAGTATTCCCTACATGAGTTTAACCATTTTCTCTTTTCCTATAAAGATATGGTAGATCCCAAAATTCCACTAACAAGATAATTAACTATATCCGCATATTTTGGATTTGGACCTACTAAAAATAATTGATCATCAAGAAAAGTTTCAACCATATCTTTTTTTTTACCGTTAATAGAATAAAATTTAGAAATTAAACTAGATAAATGGTTTGCTATTAAGTTTTGACTACTTTTTTTATCTTTGATTTCTATTTTAAATTCTCTTAAAATTAAAACTCACCATATTAAGCTTGGTTTAGTATTAGGTTTACTTAGTAGATATTGTAAAATAGTACGATCAGAATACATAATTACTTTACGAAACACTAAGTAAAACCTAAATTTATTTGAAGATATTTCAACAACTATGAATTCTTTTCAGTGGTTGAATAATTAATTTGTGCACCATTGAGCATTTTACAAGCATAATATATAACATGCAAACACTAATCTGTCCCAAAATTGCCCTGATTGCAGAATCAAAAACATCATACATAATTTCAAAAGGAAGAGACTAACTTGTTGCCAAAATTATAATGAACTATATTAATTTTTCTTTCCAATTATTAACGGAGATAAGGCACGGATCATTAAAATCAAAATAAACATCTTTTGATAGAAAATTGCATAAAGGATTACTTATTTAAAAAAATCTTTAATAAATCACCTATAGAAACATACATGTGCTAAGAAGCTTCTAACCTTTTAACAGAATTAGGGGAAGTAATTTTACAATAAAAAATAATTTAAAGATTCGAAGAAAAATAGCCAGTTGCTACCCACCCAGGTAGCCATGCCTTCGTCGAACTCAATACTTCTGGGGTTCGCATCTAGTGGTGTGGCGAGGTCATCATCTAAGTCTGGATAGACGCAATGGTAAGGAAACTTAGCGATAGTATGAGATGGTAGGTGCGATGAATGTTCATTATGAAGAATTTTTTTCTCTCGTGGTTTAATCTACCTTTGAATCTCGCTCAACTGGGTCTGGATTTGGGTGATGGTGCATAGGAGAAATTGTTGAAGGTCTCACGATACCTCTAAAATCCTCTCCTCAAAACGATTTTCAAGGCCAGTCATCGTAACCCACAGGTTCTTCACCTTATCACTATCGTCACCAATAGTCTGGTTACCGAATGTCATCATCTATTTGCAGTCCAAACCAAGCTCTGATACCAATTTCTGATGTAGCACAAAAGATCAGAACAAGAACACGAACAAAAGGTTATTATATTTGTATTGATTACAAGAACAACTCGTCGGTTGTTCTTGAATTACACATACTCACACTATACTAAGAATTGAGTAAATATGAAATTGAATGCTTAGCTATTCGTTATGCAA
This sequence comes from Hippophae rhamnoides, assembly GCA_033030585.1. Lineage (NCBI taxonomy): Eukaryota > Viridiplantae > Streptophyta > Magnoliopsida > Rosales > Elaeagnaceae > Hippophae > Hippophae rhamnoides. Next base: position 41,364,907 of record CM065429.1, on the reverse strand, counting down.
TGGTTTTATAGGCCTCAAGCCTAACTGTTTCCACACTCAAGCGCACTTACACATCCTAACTAACTCTCATGTGTCTCATCACTCACACATGTTGTCACCATGTGTATTGTTATTTTGTTATAACAGAAAATAAAAAGGAATATAGTTTCAATAATTCTAGAACTTTCTATCTGCATCAAAATATAATTGAAAAAACGTAAAAAAAATAGGATTAGAGATTAATTAAATGTGAAATTTCAAACAACTTTCATTTTCTTAGACAAAATAAATCTATCTTTATTTAATTTAAAAATAGTGAGTATCGAGGAATGCAACCACCATCTGTCACCCATAAACTTCTCGTCTCAGCCCAACCACCATCATCCTTCAACACCAATAGGCACTGTAAATTGGTACCACCATTTCTACCAGCACAACCAATCTCAGCTTCCTCTTCCCTAATGCCCAACTTGTGCAACCCAATCTCGTGGAGACCAAGCTACTACTCATCGCCAGTCGTGCCACCATTTTCCATTTGTGCCACCAGTCCAACGAACGTAGCCTAGTGCCATTCAGATCCCACCTTGCCAATGCGAGTTGATCAATTTTATAGATCTATTCGGTTCAGATTCATCAGTTTGGTTCAGTAACAAAAAAAAAACAACTTCAAACAAGATACATTGGTCTGGTTCATTCAATTCTTAAATGGCTCAAGTCAATGCTTTTACTTCCAGAGCTTCTATACATCTACTAGTTTAGATTATGAAATTTTCACAAAAGTTCAAACTTAGATCAATTTAACATGATTATGTGTTACATTCAAAGATGATCAAAATCTCATAGAAAAATAAATAAATACTTAGGCCAATGGTGTAAAAAAAATAAAGATAAAATAGATGAAATTTTTGATAAAACAAATAAATAAGCATTAAAAGTTAAAGAAAAAAAACCTTTATAAGATTTTCTACTTCGACATTAGTTAAACTTAAAAAAAACATTTTTAAATTACCTTCAAAACTTATAGTTCAACATTTAACTAATTTATACTTATTCCTTCTCCAAACCATCTCATCAATAAAGACATTACATGTTCACCTACCCATCCAACAAACTGTGTGTTCTAACATTGTCAAAACAACTTGACAATCATTATCATATTATTACACTAAAAAACTCTTATCAAAGACTTCCCCTCCCATTTATTTAAACTTCAAGCTCATATTTCTCAATCTTTTGAAAACCCATTTGTAAATTTTAATACATATTTATTAATATTTTCTACTAATATAATTATACATTAAATTTTTGGTCTATAATTGAGTAAATTTAAATTCAAATATTTTTGAAATAAAATATGAAAATAATTTTAACTAATTATTATTATAAACTATGAATGTTTAAGAAGTTGAAAATAACTTATGCTTTAAATTTTAATTATAATCTTAAAGGAGATTAAAAGGCATGAGATATTTTTATGTTTATGTTTATTTTATTTTATTTTATTTTTAAGTTAATTTTTTATTTTATTTTGTTTTTATTTTGTTATAATTTTAGTTTTTGATTAGTTTATTTTTGTTATTTCTTTCTAATTTTTACATTTATCTCAATGTTTGTGGGTATCATTACTGAACACCCTCACCAGACTTAAACTAGTCTACTAGGATAACCTAGGAGTTTAAATGCTTATTGTATATGATAAGTGCTCAAAAAGCACTAAAATAACCATGATTTTATGCACATTAATTGATTAAAAATATATATATTTATATGTTTTATCATATATTTATATAAATTTGTCTTTTTCGGAATCACGGGTATTTTTATTGTTTTTCAGGTATTTTGGCTTAAAAACGCAATTTAAAGACTCAAAGAAGAATACTTGAAGCAATACATCACAAATAAATTAATAAATAAGTGGAAAAAGGTCAACAAACATGGAAAAATTGGACAAAATGGGTCGAAAAGGTCAAAAATGTCAAAAGCGAGAAAACGCGCCGCCGCGCATACAATAGCGCCGAGCACCCGGCTCGCCCAAAACTGCGCGCAGTGCGTTCGTTCATGCGCGCAGCTAACGCGCGGGGTACTGCCGTGCGCGCGCGCGCGGAGTTCTGTTCACGCGCGGTGCAAGCGCGCGCGAGGTTCTGTTCCGTGCGCGAGCGCGCGGGGTTCACTGTTCACGCGCGCGCGCTTCATCGGCCCGGCCACGCGCGCTACCAACGCGTTTTTGACCCATTTTTCACGTGCGGTACCGCCCCATGACGTCATCTTGACGTCATTGATGACCTCAGAGTCCAAAACACGTTTTTATTTTTTAATATTTTTTAACATTTTTTAATCATTTTTCTCTCCATCCTCACCTATAAATACCTCTCTCTTCCATTCACTTCAAAGCACACCTTCAAACACCTCAAAAACACACTTCTCTTTCTTTCTTTCTCTCCATTTCTTAGTTTTTAGTTTTTCTTAGTTTCTCTTATGTTTTAGCTAGTTTTTCTTATGTTTTAGCTAGTTTCTCTTAGGTTTAGAGTTCTTCCCTTTTGGGAAGAACTAGTTATGTTTTTGTAATATTTTAGATTTTTGATTCAATAAATGGAAGTGCAAATTCCGCTTGGAGGTTTTCTAGCAACGGGAATAGCGTCAAAATCTTGTAAGGATTTTATTTTCTTTGAGTTATTTTTTATGCTTTATTCTTACATGTTATATTTAATTTAATGCGTGATTAAATTTAAGCGTGCTATTTGTTTGTAAACATGATATAATAATAACGTTGTTATGCTTGCGAAATATTAAATAGGTGAAAATCTCTAAAATGAATTGATTTTATTTTTATTCAAGATTTTATATTAAGAATGTTAGAGAGAAATATATTATTTTTCATTACAAACTTAAATCTGAAAATTAGATTTTAAGGTTTAGTTATCCTGTCGATTTAGAGTAGTGCTCTTTTATTTGATGGTACAATCGCCATTAGTTAGAGTGAAGCTCTATTTCAAAAGTTTTTATAAGAATTATTATCTGAAAATGTATTGACAACATGTTTTCGGTAGTGGTTTTAAAACTTGAAAGTTAGTACTCGGATAACTAAATTCTTAGGTTTAATTTGGACACCTTGAATAAAGTTTAAATTGTCTAACTGCACCAAAGGTGGCATTTAAATGGTTCATTTTCAATCTCTTAGAAAAGGAATTAATTTAATTAACCAAATTAGTTATCAACCCCACCCATAGGTGTTAATTGATTTGTTTAGTTAACAAAGAATATCTAAACCCCACCAAAGGTGGTATTCATAAAAAAAGGATAATCAATAAATATCAATTCATATCTTTAATAACCTAAATAATACGAGCAAGCATAATTAACTTAGTTATTATATCCATAAATACTCCACTATTTATAAAAGATAAAATTTGCATGAATGTTTATTGAATCTATGTTTATTTTTCTGTAATTAGATTAAAAACACAAAACCCAAAATATCGTGACAGGATGTTTAGGATTTAATTTCGTTTTTAAAAGTTTGAATAATAAATTAAAAACCACATACATTCCTTCCTTAGATCGACCTTGGGAGTATACTTATCATTTTCTACGAAATGATTCGTGCACTTGCGAGAGTTTTACAAATATTAAAACCAAAGTATTGCGAGAATGGCGATCTGATTTTTAGCTAAATCAAGTTTTTAGGCGGATTCTTGGTGAAGGAATAGCGTTTTTAATTTATTTATCAAAATTTTAAAAATATTTTTGTGTTGTAAATAATTGTGATTTTTGTTTTTGTTTTTGTAAAAAAATAAAAATAAAAAAAAAATTCAAATTTTAAATTTCATAAGAAATAATAAAATAATAAAAAAATAATTTTTTTTTTTAATAAATTTTAAATAAAAAAAAGAAAATAATTAAAAAAAAATTTTAAAAATTAAAAAAATTGAAAAAAAAATTAAAAAAAATTAAAAAAATTAAAAAAAAAATTAAAAAAAAAATTAAAAAAAAAATTAAAAAAAAAATTAAAAAAAAACAAAATTTTAATTTTTTTGAGTTTAATTTTTACTATTTTTTTATTTATTTTAAATCATAATTTTAATTTTTCTTTTTCTTTTTCTTTTACCTTTTTCAATTTTTATATTATTTTTTATTTTTCTTTCTTTAGCTATTTTTTTTTTCTTCTTGATTTTTAGTTACCCTACTTAACTTAGTTTTTTTTACTAACTTAATTAACTTAGATTTTTTTTTTAAACATTAACTTAGGTTTTTTCTTAAATTTTCATTAACTTAATTAACTTAGATTTTTTACTTCACTTAACTTAATTAACTTAGATTTTTTTACTTCACTTAGCTTAATTAACTTTTTACTAACTTAATTAACTTAGATTTTTTTTAACTTAACTTAATTAACTTAGATTTTTTAATTCACTTAACTTAATTAACCTTTTCTTTAAACTTAATTAACTTAGATTTTCATTAACTTAAAGTTTTATTTAACTTAACTTAATAACATGAAAAGTAAAGATCTAAGGGAGTTAAATGCAGGAGACTAGTTCTTGGAAGCCTTTGTGCCACTAGTCTTTCCTGGGAACGTTGTTCGCAATACAGGAGGATGGTTTTTAAGGAGCCTTTGCACCACCATTCTTTCCTGGGAGCACTCTTGGTTAATACTGATTATGTTATTTAAAAAAAAAAAAATCTGAACTATCTCCAAAATTTTAATGTTTTTATTACAATCTAAGGAGTTAGTTGCTTTGTTTGATCTAGGTACAACTGTGTTTTAATGACTTAATTATTTGATTTGCACCTAGATGTGGGTTATCTAAAACCGTCAAAGTATGCCTCTAGTTTTAAGTACAGAAAGAAATCTGAAAATCAATAGGGCATGACTGAAAAAGTATAGGAAGACAACTTTGTCTTACCTGCAGTTTTGATTGACTCAATGATGAGGGGACATTGAGTTTACTTAAAATGCAATCCCCAAGTTACGTCTTGCTAAGACGTTAAACTAAGCTTATTTGGATGGGAAACGACCATCATTTTAGGTAATTTTCTTTTATTTGTTTCATTTATTTAATTACATGTGAATAATTTTTAATTTGTTAAAACTAAAAATATTTGTTGAGATGTTAGAAGTTTACAGCGATCTGTCTGTATACACTTTAATGATGAATATGATGGATGCACCTGCATTTTCCATTACTACTTGCACTTTCTCAAGAAATAGGTAATCTTTCTTCTCTTTTCTCTTTATCTTTAATTCTGATTGTTACATTGAGGACAATGTAAGTTCTAGGTTGGGGGTGGTGAAAAGTTACCATGCTTAATTAAAAAAAAAAAAGTTTTAACAATTTAAAAAAAAAAAAAAAAAATTTACTTTTTCATTTTTTTTGTGTGTTTGGTTTTATTTCTATTTTGTGTGATTTAGTAATTTTTGAAAAAAAAAAACTTTTTCACAAAAATTTATCATTTCTTTAAATCAAATTTAAGTAAATAGTTAAGTCTTTTGTACTGTTAGATTAATTTTTTGAAAACATATCATGAAATATTTTGTAATTATTTTTGATAATTAGTTAGTTTTTGTCATAATTAGTATTTCTTGATAAGATGTAGAAATTATATTAAACCCAAAATCGGTGTTTATGAGTTTTTTTTAGTGGAGACTACCTTTGTGAGATATAATTTGAGCCTAATTTCCTTTATTCAGAGTGAAATATATATTTTTTCTACTCCAAACACATTTCTTATTTCTTCAAATTTTTAGATGATCTCTATAGGTATTAGCATTGAATGTATGAATTTTTTCATCTTAATAGAGTATCATATATTTTTGATTATTATTTTTGCTTAGATTAAATGATTTGAGTAGAAATTGATAGTATATGCTTATATCTCATTTATGCATGACTACTACAAAAACAAAAAGACATATCTGGGTTACCTAAACCAAGATCAAACAGAAAAGCCACAAAATTAACCACTCACCAAAATCCAAAGAAATGTACAATGCATACATGGGTTGACTCTCTAAAAAATACACATATTGAAAAATATCTACAAAAAAAAAAGAGAGATAAAAATAGTATCATCTACATACTATAACCCGCATTGCCTACAAAGTTGTGAGTAAAGGCTAATTACAAAAGAAAGATATAAGAAGTAATTCCCTAAAAAGTCATTGCAATTTCTTCATTTGTAAAAGGCATATATCTTGAAATTCTTTCTTAATGAGTTTGATTTATGCATGAAAATAATTTTTATATATGATATCTTTATAATTTATACATTTGATTCCTTTCATGAGATCAATGTTAAAATAACACTTTGAGCCTTTATTCTTTATACATATGCGAACATATTAGTTCATTTCTATACATCAACTCTTTCGCATATAAAATAGTATGAGTGTTTGAACCCATAGGATTCGGTGTTTTGAGAGTATTGACTTGTGAGGAATAGAGTCGGCGAATTGATTCATTATTAATCGAAATTGGGTGAAATTAAATTGATACATTTTTGACATGAAATATGAAAATGATTTTCGACTAATTATTATAATAAATCATGATTGTTTGAAGAGATTAAAATAACTTATGCTTAAGATTTTAATTATGATCTTAAAGGAGATTAAAAAGTATGAGACATTTTTGTGATATGTTGTTCAAAAAAAAAAATAATAATAATAATAATAAATTAATTTGTTATTTTGTTGTAAATTTAATTTTTAAGTTGTTTGTTTTTATTGTTTCTTTTGTTTTTACATTTAGTACAATGTTTGTGGGTATCATTACTGAAAACCCTCACGAGACTCAAACTCGTCCACTAGGGCAACCTAGGGGTTTAAAGGCTTGTTGCATAGGCTAAATGCAACCGTGTCAATCCACGGAAGTGATTTAGGATAGTTTAATTTTTAGTTTTTATCGCTTCTCTTGCTAAGGGACTAGCAAGAAGCTGGTTGGGGCATACTTTGATTTGAAAATGCAGGTGCATCCATCATATTCATCATTAAAGTGTATACAGACAGATCGCTGTAAACTTCTAACATCTCAACAAATATTTTTAGTTTTAACAAATTAAAAATTATTCACATGTAATTAAATAAATGAAACAAATAAAAGAAAATTACCTAAAATGATGGGTTGCCTCCCATCCAGCGCTTAGTTTAACGTCTTAGCAAGACGTAACTTGGTCATTGCATTTTAAGTAAACTCAATGACCCCTCATCATTGAGTCAATCAAACCGCAGTAAGACAAAGTTGTCTTCCTATACTTTTCGATCATGCCCTATTGATTTTCGGATTTCTTTACGTACTTAAAACTAGAGGCATACTTTGACGGTTTTAGATAACCCACATCTAGGTGCAAATCAAATAATTAAGTCATTAAAACACAGTTGTACCTAGATCAAACAAAGCAACTAACTCCTTAGATTGTAATTAAAACATTAAAATTTTGGAGATAGTTCAGATTTTTTTTTTTAAATAACATAATCAGTATTAACCAAGAGTGCTCCCAGGAAAGAATGGTGGTGCAAAGGCTCCTTAAAAACCATCCTCCTAGACAGAACAACGTTCCCAGGTGAAAGACTAGCGCACAAAGGCTTCCAAGAACTAGTCTCCTAGACAGAACTCCCTTAGATCTTTACTTTTCATGTTATTAAGTTAAGTTAAATAAAACTTTAAGTTAATGAAAATCTAAGTTAATTAAGTTTAAAGAAAAGGTTAATTAAGTTAAGTGAATTAAAAAAATCTAAGTTAATTAAGTTAAGTTAAAAAAATCTAAGTTAATTAAGTTAGTAAAAAGTTAATTAAGCTAAGTGAAGTAAAAAAATCTAAGTTAATTAAGTTAAGTGAAGTAAAAAATCTAAGTTAATTAAGTTAATGAAAATTTAAGAAAAAACCTAAGTTAATGTTTAAAAAAAAAATCTAAGTTAATTAAGTTAGTAAAAAAAACTAAGTTAAGTAGGGTAACTAAAAATCAAGAAGAAAAAAAAATAGCTAAAGAAAGAAAAATAAAAAAAAATATAAAAATTGAAAAAGGTAAAAGAAAAAGAAAAAGAAAAATTAAAATTATGATTTAAAATAAATAAAAAAATAGTAAAAATTAAACTCAAAAAATTAAAATTTTGTTTTTTTTTAATTTTTTTAATTTTTTTAATTTTTTTAATTTTTTTTAATTTTTTTTTAATTTTTTTTTTTAATTTTTTTAATTTTTTTAATTTTTAAAATTTTTTTTAATTTATTTTCTTTTTTTTATTTAAAATTTATTAAAAAAACATTTTTTTAATTTTTTTATTTTTTTTTATTTCTTATGAAATTTAAAATTTGAATTTTTTTTTTATTTTTATTTTTTTACAAAAACAAAAACAAAAATCACAATTATTTACAACACAAAAATATTTTTAAAATTTTGATAAATAAATTAAAAACGCTATTCCTTCCCCGGCAACGGCGCCAAAAACTTGATGGCTTAAAATCATCGCATGATTCTCGCAATACTTTGGTTTTAATATTTGTAAAACTACCATGAAGTGCACGAATCATTTCGTAGAAAATGATAAGTATACTCACGAAAGTCGATCTAAGGAAGGAATGTATGTGGTTTTTAATTTATTATTCAAACTTTTAAAAGCGAAATTAAATCCTAAACATCCTGTCACGATATTTTGGGTTTTGTGTTTTTAATCTAATTACGAGAAAAATAAACATAGATTCAATAAACATTCATGCAAATTTTATCTTTTATAAATAGTGGAGTATTTATGGATATAATAACTAAGTTAATTATGCTTTTCGTATTATTTAGGTTATTAAAGATATGAATTGATATTTATTGATTCTCCTTTTGTATGAATACCACCTTTGGTGGGTTAGATATTCTTTGTTAACTAAACAAATCAATTAACACCTATGGGTGGGGTTGATAACTAATTTGGTTAATTAAATTAATTCCTTTTTCTAAGAGATTGAAAATGAACCATTTAAATGCCACCTTTGGTGAGTTAGACGATTTAAACTTTATTCAAGGTGTCCAAATTAAACCTAAGAATTTAGTTATCCGAGTACTAACTTTCAAGTTTTAAAACCACTACCGAAAACATGTTGTCAATACATTTTCAGATAATAATTCTTATAAAAACTTTTGAAATAGAGCTTCACTCTAACTACGAGGCGACTGTACCATCAAATAAAAGAGAACGACCCTAAATAACACCAGATAACTAAACCTTAAAATCTAATTTTTGATTTAAGTTTGTAATGAAAAATAATATATTTCTCTCTAACATTCTTAATATCAAATCTTGAATAAAAATAAAATCAACTCATTCTACACATTTTCACCTATTTAATATTCCGCACCCATAAAAACGTTACTATTATATCATCTTTACAAACAACTAGCATTAAATTTAATCACAGACAAATTAAATATAACATGTAAGAATAAAGCATAAAAAATAACTGCAAAGAAAATAAAATCCTTACAGTACTTCGACGCTATTCCCGTTGCTAGAAAACCTCCAAGCGGAATTTGCACTTCCATTTATTGAATCAAAAATCTAAAATATTACAAAAACATAACTAGTTCTTCCCAAAAAGGGAAGAACTCTAAACCTAAGAGAAACTAGCTAAAACATAAGAAAAACTAGCTAAAACATAAGAGAAACTAAGAAAAACTAAAAACTAAGAAATGGAGAGAAAGAAAGAAGAGAGAAGTGTGTTTTTGAGGTGTTTGAAGGTGTGCTTTGAAGTGAATGGAAGAGGGGTATTTATAGGTGAGGATGGAGAGAAAAAATGATTAAAAAAATGTTAAAAAAATATTAAAAAAATAAAAAACGTGTTTTGGACCTGCTGAGGTCATCAATGACGTCAGCATGACGTCGTGAAGCGGCTGCACGTGAAAAATGGGTCAAAAACGCGTTGCGCGCGGTGCGTGGTGATGGGCGCGCGCGCAGCGTGAACAGAACCGCGCAGATGCCGCGCGCATGAACAGACCTGGCGATAGCCGCGCGCATGAACAGAACCGCGCTTGAACGCGCATGAACAGTACCCGCTGCAGCGCGCGCACGAACAAGACTACCGCGATTTTGAATTGGCGCGCTGCAGCGCTGGGCGCGTTTTTCTGCTTTTTGACATTTTTGACCTTTTCGACCCATTTTGTCCAATTTTTCCATGTTTGTTGACCTTTTTCCACTTATTTATTAATTTATTTGTGATGTATTGCTTCAAGTATTCTTCTTTGAGTCTTTAAATTGCGTTTTTAAGCCAAAATACCTGAAAAACAATAAAAATACCCGTGATTCCGAAAAAGACAAATTTATATAAATATATGATAAAACATATAAATATATATATTTTTAATCAATTAATGTGCATAAAATCATGGTTATTTTAGTGCTTTTTGAGCACTTATCAGTATACCATAAATACAACCGTTTCAATTCATGAAAGTGATTTAGGATAGTTTAATTTTTAGTTTTTATCGCTTCTTTTGCTAAGAAACTAGTAAGAAGTTGGTTAGGGGTTGTGATGAGTGTTTAAAAAATATTAAAATTATCATGATTTAATGTATTTTAATTGATTAAATAAATTTATATTTGTATGATTTTATCATTATTTTATATAAATTTATCTTTTCAAAATCATACATATTTTTATTATTTTTTAGGTATTTTCATTCAAAAATAATTTAAAGACTCGAAGAAAAACACTTAAGGCAATACAATATAAATATGTTGAGAAAAAAATTAAGAAAAGTTAAAAAATGAAATATTGGACAAAACGGTCAAAAATGTCAAAAATGCCCTCATTTATTGACATCTATGTGTGCCATACCGAGTCTCGCGCGCTAGTGCTTGTATCACCGCAAATCTCGCCCATCCACACGTGTTAGTGCCCCCACACACGTGCTAGCTTATCCAAATTCATTTAAGACTAATTTTTAAGATATTTTCCCATTTCTTTAGCTTTTTTCTATCCTATAAAAGGATCCACTCCCCCATTGTCTCATTCCTCATAATCCCTTTGAAAATCCCTAAAATCACACATTTCTCAGCCCTTCTCTCTCTAGAAAACTTTCTTAGTTTTTTTTAGCTTTAAAGTTCTTTTTTTGAAAAGAAAATTTTTTGATTCAATACACAGAAATGCAAATTCGTTTGGAGTTTTTTTAGAAACGGAATTAGCATCAAAATATTATAAAGATTCTTTTGAGGTATAATTTTAAAATGAATTATTTACATTTATTTTTATGCTTTATTCTTATATATTATATTTAATTTTTCTGTGATTAAATTTAACATAGTTGGTTGTTTGTAAATATGATATAATAACAACGTTGTTATGCTTGCGAAATATTAAATAGGTAAAAACAATTTATAAAATAAATTGATTTTATTTTTATTTAATATTTTATATTAAGGATGTTAGAGAGAAATATATTATTTTTCATTACAAACTTAAATATGAAAATTAGATTATAAGGTTTAATTATCCGGTCTGATTTAGAGTAGTTTTTTTCATTTGTTGGTACAATCGTCCAGTAGTTATAATGAAGCTCTATTTCAAAAAAAATTATAAGAACTATTATACGAAAATATATTGACAACATATTTTCAGTAATGGTTTTAAAACTTGAAAGTTAGTACTCAGATAATTAAATTCTTATGTTTAATTTGGACACCTTAAATAAAACTTAAAATGTCTAACCCTACCAAAGGTGTCATTTAAATAGTTCATTTTCAATCTCTTGAAAAAAAGAAATTAATTAAATTAATTAAATTAATTATCGACTCCACCTATAGGTGTTAATTAATTTGTTTAATTGACAAAGAATATCTAATCACACCAAAGATTGTACTTATATAAAAAAAGAATTAATAAATATCAATTTATATCTTTAATAACCTAAATAATATGAGCAAGCATAATTAACTTAATCATAGTATCTATAAATACTCAATTGTTATGAATGGTAAAAAAATTCATAATTGTTTATTGAATCCATATCTATGTTTTTTTATGTTATTAAATTATGAAATACAAAAAAGTTAAAATATCATAACAGAATGTTTAGGATTCAATTCTGTTTTTAAAAGTGTGAATAATAAATTAAAAACTGCATATATAATATTTTAACTTATATCTAAGCTAAAATATAATATCATATATTTTAGCTTATATCTTATCGTTTATCTTAACCTAAAATTTGGGACATATTTTAAAAACAATGAAGCACATTAAAGAATAGAAATAAACCCTAGACCAGGTAGATGGAACGCGATCGATCGAGCAACCTATATACTAAATGTTCATATGTGTTTAATTTGAAATCTAATATACATAAGAACAAAGATATACCTAAATTTTGATCGTTGTAGCTTGATAGTTTTTTGACTTGAAAATATTCTTGAAAGACACACCTAGAAAATTAAAATTACATTTGCATATTTTGTTATCGAACACGTTCAATACTCAATCGATCTACCTCTTCAATTGATCCAAATACTGCTCGATTGATCGAACAACCTATATACAAAATATTTATATAGGTCTAATTTGAAATCTAACGTGCATAAGAACTGAGATATACCTAAATTGTGATCGTTAGAGCTTGATAGTTTCTTTAGCTTGAAAATATTCTTGAATGAAAAATCTAGAAATTAAAATTACATTTATATATTTTGTTCATAAATATCGTCAATACTCACGTAGACTTTACGAGGGGAATTACGAGTTTTTTTTAAATACAAAATTTGCTCATCGATTATCCATTTAAGCTGAAACCTAGACCAATTCAACAAGATTATGTGTCACCTCTTAGAGTTCTAAAGAGTTAACTAAAAAGGATCAACATCTCATAGAATAAATGAAATACTTAGTGGATGGTGTAAAATATATAAAAATGAAATTTTTGATAAACAAATAAATAACTTAAAAAGATAAAAGAAAAAATCAAATTGTTAAAATCAGAGCTTACATATTCCCCTAAACTTACTAATTTTTATACTATAGAAGGTATTTTAGGCACTTCTCCGTATAGATTATTTTAAAAACTCCTATTTTAAAAAAAAGCATTATTCAACCACCTTATAAACTCATGGTTCAACATTTTTCTTGACTCATTTGTTTATTGTCCAAACCATCCTATCAACAAAGACATCACCTCCTTACTCACACCATTCAACAAATTGTGTGTTCTACCACCGACAAAACCACCACACAAGTATTGTCATATTATTACACTAGAAAATCTTAAATCTTTTCCAAACTTCATTGTAAAATTTAATGTATATTTACTAAATTTTTCTACTAATATATATGACTGTACGAGGCCTATAAAAGAAATTAGGCTCAAATTATATCTTACAAGGGTAGTCTATACTATTTGATTTCTAAACAATGATTTTGGGTTCATTATAATTTTTATACTTTATCATGAAATACTACTTATGACAAAAACTAACTAATTACCATATACTCCATTATATGTTTCCAAAAATTAATCTAATAGTGCAAAAGACTTAACTATTTTTGTGATAAAAGTTTTAAAATTAATCCTAAAATTCTAAAAATTACTAAACTACATAAATCAAATCAAATCAAATACAATAAAAATAAAAATGTGAACATAAAATTTTCTAACATTGTTAAAAATTTTGAAATTAAGCACGATAACTTTTCACCATCCCCAACCTAAAACTTTTATTGTCTTCGATGTAACAATTATAAATTAAAGATAAAGAGAAAAGAGAAGAAAATTACCTATTTTCTAAGAATGTGCAAGCAGTGATGGAGAAGTGTAGTTGCATCTATCATGTTCATCAATAAAGTCCACGTAGATAGATCGTTGTGAACTTCTAACATCTCAACAAATATTTTTAGTTTTAAAAATTCTAAAATTGTTCACATAAAATTAAACAAAATAAATTAAATAAAAAAATAAAAGAAAATTACCTAAAATAATGGGTTACCTCTCATCTAGCGCTTAGTTTAATGTCTTAACAAGAAGTAACTTGGGGGATTTCATTTCAATTTAAGTAAACCCAATGTCCCCACATCATTGAGTCAAACATACATGTAAGATAAGTTTGTCTACCTATACTTTTTAAATCATATTCTATAAATTTTTAAAATTTTATTTACTTAAAACTATGGACATGATTGTGGGTTTTATATAAACCACTTCTACGTGTAAGTCAAATAACTAAGGCATTAAAATTATTTTTTTAAATAAATCTAAAAGAAAAATAAACAAATAAAAGAAAAAAACAAAGTAAAATACAAATAAAGTTAGTAAAATAAAGAAAAGAATAAAATAAAATAATTATATAGATTTTACAATATATATAATACAAACAATACACTCTATCTACCATAAAATCAAAATTATTTATAACCCAAAAAGTTTTCAAAATTTTGACAAATAATTTAAAGAGGCTATTCTTTTCCTAACAACGGTGCCAAAAACTTGATGAACAAAATCAAATAAGGTTAGCAATACCAATTTTGCTAAAATTTTGGTTTTATATTTGTAAAACTCATCGTAAATGCATGAATCATTTTACAAAAATTAATAAGTATTCTCCCAAGTTCGATTTAAGGAAGAAATATATGTAATTTTTCATTTGTTATTCAAACATAAAAAATAATATAGATATGGATTTAATAAATAATTATGAAAAAATTATTATTCATAACGATAGAGTATTTATGGGTATAATAATTAAATTAATTACGTTTGCTCATATTATTTAGATTATTGAAGATATAAATTGATATTTATTAATTCTCTATTTTTTTTATAAATACAACCTTGGTGTGGTTAGATATTCTTTGTTAATTAAACAAATCAATTAACACATATACGTAGGGTCGATAATTAATTTGATTAATTAAATTAATTCTTTATTTCGAAGAGATTGAAAATAAACTATTTAAATGTCACATTTGGTAGGGTTAGACATTTTGAATTTTATTTAAGGTGTCCAAATTAAACCTAAGAATTTAACTATCTGAGTATTAACTTTAAAGTTTTAAAAGCATTACTAAAAATATGTTTTAACACATTTTTGATTAATAGTTCTTATAAAAACTTTTGAAATAGAGTTTCACTCTAACTATAGGGTGATTGTACCAACAAATAAAATGGCACTATTCTAAATTAGATCAGATAATTAAATCTTAAAATCTAATTTTTAGATTTAAGTTTGTAATGAAAAATAATATATTTCTCTCTAACGTACTTAATATAATAAAAAAATTAATTTATTTTATAAAAATATTTTACCTATTTAATACTTCGCAAGCATAGAAACATTATTATTATATCATATTTACAAACAGCTAACCATGTTAAATTTAATCACAAATAAATTAAATATAACATATAAGAATAAAAAATAAAAATAAGTATAAAGAATTCATTTTAAAATTATACCTCAAAAGAATCCTTTAATTACGTTTCTAGAAAACCTTTAAACGAATTTGCATTTCCGTTTATTGAATCAAAAACTAGAAATTTACAAAAGCATAATTAGTTCTTTTCAAAGAGAGAAGAACTTTAAAACTAAAAAAAACTAAGAAAGATTTCTAGAGAAAGAATGTTAGAAAGAGAGAAGAGTTGAGAAATGTGTGATTTTAGGGATTTTCAAAGGGAACTTAAGGGATGATTTTTACAATGTAGGAGATGGTTTTTTATAGGTGAAGAAAAGGCTAAAAAAGTGGAAAAATATCTCAAAAATTGATTTTGGATGCGTTTGGACAAGCAGGCACGCGTGGGGGGCATTGGAGTTCGCAATTAGGAGCAGATGAGTAAGATTTATGGCATGACGGGTGCTAGTGCTAGCGGCTGGATGTAGATCGGCAAGATTTGTGGTAGGACAGGAGCTGGCACTTGCGGTTGGGTACCGATGCTGGCGAATTGGTGCATTTTTGACCATTTTGATCCATTTTGTCCAATTTTTTCATTTTTTTTAATTTTCCTCATTTTTTCTCAAAATATTTGTGATGTATTGCCTCTAGTATTTTTATACGAGTCTTTGAATTATTTTTGAACGAAAATACTTGAAAAACAATACAAATATTTGTGAATCTGAAAAGATAGATAAATTTATATAAATATATGATAAAATCGTACAAATATAAATCCATTTAATAAATTAAAATATATTAAATCATGGTGATTTTAGTACTTTTTAAACACTCATAATTAATCTATCAAACATTAGTCATTGTGTTTGATTGACTAATAAGCCTACTTATTTATGATATTTTGATTATATGTTCTTATAGCTTCTTCTTTATTTTCGTTCTTGAATTATTAGATGAAATAATTGTGTGTATTATATCATGATTATTTGGTTTGATTATTTTTCCTTAAAGAAACTATCTTTATTGAACTTATGTTTAAACAAATTGTTCTAAGATTATTAATTGATTTTGTTTTATAGGACACACATTTACACTTGTAAACCCCAAAAATCAACCTTTAACCTCACCATTAAGGTTCGCTTTGTAATAGTCGACTAAGTAATTTTGAACCAATAATTTTTTTATTGAAAATTACTTCATTATATATATTCTTTATACATTGTTGGTTGGTAATGCCTAACTTTGTTAAAAATTAAATTTGTTTAAGAAAGACTTCATAATATACATTAAATCATAAATCAATGAAGCAAAACAAGAGAATGAAGATATTGAAAGTGGTTGAAATTTGGAAATAAATAAATAAAAAAAGAAATCTCATATAGAGCTATTATGTTGGTTCAAACCCATAAATTATAAACCAATTTGTAAGTTTCATTATACCCATTTTGATGTATTTACTTTTCATGTACGAAATACAATGTTAGTTTATTTACTTAGTGTATCTGTCTTCCTCTGTGTAAGATTAATTACTGCATATCAGTAATACATATATGCACATAGTTGGGTATACTTTGTATCAAACATTTTTAACCATATCAAAGAGTTGGTTTTTGTAATGTGCATGCTCGCTCGTTAACATTTTCACTTGCATTTTTGGTTCAATTTAGGTGTGGGTTGATGAGAGAAAACCGTTATCGGGTTAGCAATATATGTGATTTTTAATTTATTATACTCTTAAATTCAATCTAAGAAAGAAATATATGTGATTTTTAATTTATTATTTAAACTTTTAAAAACAAAATTAAATCCTAAATATTTTGTCATGATATTTTATTTTTTTTTTGTTTCCAAATCTAATAACATAAAAATGAATATAGATATGGATTCAATAAACAATTATGCAAATTTTTATCATTCATAACAGTTCAGTGTTTATGGATATAATAATTAAGTTAATTATATTTTCTCATATTATTTAGGTTATTAATATATAAGTTAATATTTATTGATTCTCTATTTTTTTATATAAATACCACATTTTGTAGAGTTAGATATTCTTTGTTAATTAAACAAATCAATTAACACTTATGGGTGTGGTTGATAATTAATTTGGTTAATTAAATGACACCTTTGGTAGTGTTAGACATTTTAAACTTTATGCAAAGTGTTCAGATTAAACTTAAGAATTTAATTATCCGAGTATTAACTTTCAAGTTTTAAAATCATTACTGAAATATGTTGTCAATACAATTTTGAATAATAGTTCTAATAAAAACATTAGAAATAGAGCTTTACTCTAACTACCGAACGATTGTATCAACAAATAAAATAGCACTACTCTAAATCAGACCGGATAATTAAACCTTATAATATAATTTTCAGATTTAAGTTTGTAATGAAAAATAATATATTTTTCCCTAACATATTTAATATAAAATCTTGAATAAAAATAAAATCAATTTATTTTATAAAATTTTTTACCTATTTAATATTACACAAATATAACAACGTTGTTATTATATCTTATTTATAAATAGTCAGTCATGTTAAATTTAATCACATACAAATTAAAAATAACATATAAAAATAACTATAAAGAATTCATTTTAAAATTATACATCAAAAAATCCTTACAGAACTTTGGTGCTAATTCTAATTTAGGAAAACCTCCAAACGGGTTTGTGTTTTTCGTTTATTGAATTAAAAATTAGAAATCTATAAGAGCATAACTAGTTCTTCTCAAAAAGAGAATAACTTTAAAACTAAAAAAACTAAAAAACTAAAAAAGCTTTCTAGAGAGAAAAGTTATGAGAAATTGTGTGATTTGAGATTGCAGTGGGATGGGCGTTGGTGTGGGTGGGATTTACTGTAGGATGAGTATTGGAGCACGTGGGACTCGATGTGACATATGAGTGGGGCATGCGCGGACATGTTCTAGTTGCACTGCTACTTGGGTGGGTAGCAACCGGGAGAGACGGCGTGAGAAGAATAGCTCATGTAACAGACCATTTGACAGTATGAGGGGTAATTACGTAGATTGCTTTAATATACTTCATGAGCGGCAATCCTATGTTAAGTAAGACAACCAGCTTATCGTGGACTTGTCTATTTTTACAGGCCACTTGCACATGGAAGAATTCTTGGATTGGTTGGTTGTTCTTGAAACACTAGAGAAACACTAGAGTTGAGCCAAACCTTGTGGTCTGTCAACCAAGCTAATAGTATGGCATTGAAAGTGGAAAACCAACTAGTTAGACACAGAAAATCCACACCCTTTGGGCCTCATTTTAGTGACTTCTCTGCCAGTAAAAACCTGAGTGGTTTCACCTCAAAATTCATCCCATCGATCACCATATAACCCATATTAGTTCCAAAAACTTCCAACCCTAAACCCAACAACTCAAACAACCCACTTACAAAACCTAACCCCTATGCCAATCCACCACATATCAAATTTTTTAGGTGCTATCAACAAAGGCACAAATCTAATGAATGTCCATAAAGGCGTGCAACTAATTTGGTCAATGAATTTGAACATTCAGATGATGAGTTTGACCCACTATCTCTAGATAACCTAGAAGGAGCATAACCAACTGAAGGTGATGAGGGTGAGAATGCTTTGAGCTACATAGTATAGAAGGTGTTGCTATCACCAAAACAACCACCACCATCACAATGACATGCCATTTTCAGAACAAGGTGCACATTCCAACAAAAAGTATGTGACGTTATTATTGATAGTGTTAGTACTGAAAATATTGTCTCACACGCACTTGTGAAGTCTTTAGGACTAAACACTCAACCCCACCCTCATCCCTACAAAATAGGATGGATTAAGAAAATGAGTGAGGTTAAAGTACAAGAGGTGTATAGAGTACCATTTTCCATTGGCAAATTTTACAAAGATAAGGTGCATTGCGATGTGGTAGAAATGGATGCCTTTTGGGAAGACCCTAGCAGTATGACGTAGATGTAATACACAAGGGCATGCCAAACATCATCATTTTCACTTGGAAAAGTACCAAGATAGCCCTACTCCATGTAAAGGAAAACATTCCCACCTCTACCAAATCAAAAATTCTTCTTAACTACAACCTAAACGAATTTGACAATGAAATCAACACCACATAGATTTCATACCAAGCCTTAATCTGCCAATTTTACCCCACTACCGAATGAACCCCGAAGACCATGAGCTCCTACAAGAGATAGTAGAAGACTTCTTGGATAAACATCTCATCCAAAAAAGCAAGATTCCATGTGTTGTGCCTGCACTGCTTGTACCCAAGAAGAATGGCATGATGAGGATATAATAGTAGGGATATTAACAAGATCACGATTAAGTACAAGTTCCCTATTCTCAGGTTAGAAGATATGATTGAAAATCTATACGGTTCCACTGTCTTCTCTAAGCTTGATCTTCGCAGTGGGTATCACCAGATTCGCATCAGAAAAGGAGATAAGTAGAAGACAGCTTTTAAAACCAAAGAAGGCATGTATGAATGGCTTGTCATGCCATTGGGGTTATGCAATGCTCCTAGCACTTTCATGAGATTAATGCATCACGTTTTGAAGCCTCCCAATGGTACTTGTGTAGTCATGTATTTCGATGATATCCTAATCTACCGCAAGAACCCTAATGAGCACCTAGAACATTTATAAGTTGTTTTGGAAATATTGAGGGAACACAAGCTTTTTCTCAAACTCAAAAAGTGTGAGTTTATGACCACCAGACTCCTTTTTTTGGGATATATTATCAGCTGTGAAGGTATCTCAGTAGATACTAAGAAGATTGATACCATCCAATCATGGCCTAACCCGACATCAATACATGAAGTCAGGAGTTTTCATGACCTGGCAACGTTCTACAGAAGGTTCATAAAAGATTTCATTTCAATTGTAGCACCCATAACCAATTTCCTGAAGAAAGGATAGTTCATTTGGGGAAAAAAGCAAGAAGATAGTTTCCAACTAAAAAAAAACCTATGTACAACCCCAATCCTAGCTCTGCCAGATTTTGATAAAGTATTTGAAGTTTAAACAGATGCATCCATGGTGGGAATTGGAGCAGTACTATCCCAAGGTGGCAAGCCTATTGAATTCTTCAACGAGAAACTCAATGAAGCACGCTAGAAACGGTCCACTTACGACAAGGAATCCAATGCTGTCATTCGAGCCTTTAAACACTAGGATTATTATCTCATTTCAAAAGAATTTATCCTTCATAGTGATCACTCGGCACTCAGATGGATCCACTTCCAGAAAGACATCTCAAGAGCCCATACTAGGTGCATCATCTACCTACAAAGGTTTACTAATGTATTTAAGCACAGAGAAGGACACTTAAACAACTGGTTGATGCACTTAGCCGGAGACATACCTTACTAACTACCCTCCAAATTGAAATTACTAGTTTTGACACCCTTCTTGAACTATATACGACAGATGAAGATTTTACAACTGTCTGAACCCAATGCAACAACCATGAACTTGTACATGATTTCCATTTGCAAATTTGAATACATATTTATTAAAATTTTCTACTAATACAATCTTATCAGAGACTTCCCTTACTATTGTGCAACAATGCTCTATCTGCCAGAGAGCTAAGGGAGGCAGTCAAAACACTAGCCTATATTCTCTTTTGCCAATTCCTACAACCATTTGGGAGGATTTTAGCATGGATTTCATCATCGAGCTACCGGTCAGCAAAAGAAGAGTAGACTTTATCCTGGTGGTAATGGATAGGTTTTCAAAGATGTCCTACTTAATCCCATGCAAAAAAGTCTTTGATGACAGCAACATAGCAACTATCTTCTTTTAAGACATTGTTAGGATGCATGGCATTTCTAAAACCATCACCTCTGATCGTGACGTGAAATTCATGAGTCACTTTTGGAGAGAATTGTGGCACAGGTTTGATACCAACTTGAATTTTAGCAACGCCTATCATCTACAAATAGATGGGAAAACATAAGTACTCAACAGAACCATAGGCAGCATGCTCAAATGTTTGACTCATGAAAAACCTCGAGAATGGGATATGCATCTTCCCCAGATTGAGTTTGCCCTCAATAGTATCACAAATCATGCCACTAAGCACTCACCCTTCTCAATTGTCTACACCAAAGTACCTAACATCAGTATAGATTTGCAAGCCATACCCAACCCAAAGAGAAAAACTACTAACATATGAGTTACTGATTATACTCAATTCCACCAGGAAATCTGAGAGCATATAAAAAAGATGAATGTAAAATACAAAATGCAAGCTGATCAGCATCGTAGGTTATCACAAAGCAATTGTCCCAAGCTTCAGCTCAGAAACTATAGTCTTTTCAAAATTCTTAAGAAAATAAACGACAATGTTTATGTCATTGATCTCCCCAAAGACTGGAATATCTCTAACACATTCAACGTAGCATATCTGCATAAATACTACCCTACAAACGTAGCTGATGTGATCAATTTGAATACGAGGACGAATTTTGTTGAAGATGAGGACTATGATGCAGATAGCAAGTTCCAGAATTACTGAAACTATATTTCTTTTCATTTTATGTTATAACAAAATAACAATACACATAGTGACAACACGTGTAAGTAATGAGGCACATGTGAGTTAGTTAGGATGTGTGAGTGCGTGTAAGTGTGGAAACGGTTAGGCTCGAGACCTATAAAACCCTTGTATAATGGAAATCATGTACAGGCTTTCAAAGTATATCTCATTTAATGTATATTTACTAAATTTTCTAGTGATATAATATATGGTCATTTCAAATGGTACTGTTAGTTTCTTAACAAAAGAATTTAAGGGCAATCTTATTTTGTTGCCAAGCATTTTGTAAGTTTTACCAAGATACTAGTCATGAACTCCCTCGTACTTTTTTCAAGAACATGAGTTTTTTATTTTTTGACTATTATTTTATGTCATTATAATTTATCGAAAGTAAAAATTAGATATGTTAAAATTATAATAATATTAAATTTTATTTATTCAAAAAACATTAAAATTTCCTCGTTAAAAACACCACGCAAAAAACCGTAGATACGAACTCCAGAAACTGATGTGCTAATGGACGATTCAAGTGCCGAGATTACCGCACCAGAGCGGTACCTGGACGATAGTCGCGTAAAGCTTAACGTTGGCGGCAAGCTGTTCGAGACTACCGTCTCTACACTTCGCTCCGGAGGTCCCGAGTCCATCCTTGCTGCTCTCTCCAACCGACCTGACATCTTCATTGATCGCGACCCTGAGATTTTCTCCGTCCTACTTTCCCTTCTCAGGTCCAATCGCCTTCCGTCCACAGCTCATCGATTCTCTAAGCAAGAGCTGGCCGATGAAGCCATCTACTATGGCATTGAGTCCCAACTCAAATCAGCCATGACTCCCCCTCCCTTCTGTGGAGTCGATGCCTCCATCGTCGCCAGTATTCAACCCGCTTCCGATGGTTTTCCATCCGCTTACACCGCCGGAGACGGCAACGGTTCTGTATGGATCGCTCATGGTGGTCAAATTTCAAGCTACGACTGGAACCTCTTCCACACCGCTACTATTCGAACCCACCTGGACGATATTAATTCGATCTGCCAAGTATACCCTGAAATATCCGCAGTAGGATCCAATTCAGCTCCAGGGCTCCACTTTTATGATTTCTCCAGAAGCAGGAGCGTCGGTTCCGTACACTGGACCGATTCTTCTGATCCCAGGATCTATAAAGCCCGAGTAAGTGCTATTTGCGACTCACCGACTTCAATTTTTGCTTCGTTTGATTGCGCCCATAAAGAGAATTGCGTTATTGTCATTGATAAATCAACGCTAGAAGTCCAGTCTGAGCTAGGTCGTCAGTCCGGCAGTTCCGCAAAGAGATTGGTTGCCGGAAAATTAAAGTGGCTCCCAGAGACTAGCGTGCTACTGGGAAGTTCCGTCACGTGCGGTGCGTTTGGGTACTCTGGGTATATCAGATTGTGGGACCTCAGGTCTGGAAAAGTGGTTTGGGAGAATAATGAGCCAGGATCGGGGCGGAGCAGTAGGTTTGGGGATTCTTTTGCTGACATGGACGTTGATTTGGATGAGTCGGTGATGTTCAAAGTTTGCTCCAAGAGTGGAGATTTGGCAATGGCGGATTTGCGCAAATTGGGTGAAGATCCATGGATATATTTGCAAGACTCGAACCCAAGTATGAGGGATATGAGTGGAAGTGGCAATAAAGTGATCCATTGCTATAAGAAGCAAGTGTTCGTGGGGAGAGATGATAGCTTGGAGGTTTGGTCCAAACTGATGGACAGCGAAAATGGTAACGAAAGTGAAAGGGAAGGTTTCAGGAGCATGTTATACAGGAGAAATTATGTGGATAAGCCAGAGGATTTTGAGAGAGGGGTAATAGAGAGGATTCAAGGTGGTGGAGAAAGGCTGTTCGTAAGTAGACAAGGTGCTGAAGGAATTGAGGTTTGGGAGAGCTCCAACTCTTCTCGAGCTATTTCAATTTAAGGACAGCTTATTATAATTGGCATGACAAATGGGTCTGATAGATGATTCCGACTCCGTGCTCGTGTCGTAGTCAATGATTAAATGCTAGATGTTTCGGATGCTTCAATCCCTCGATAGGTAGTTGGTTTGCTACATCATCATTCCTTCTACTTGCAGAAATAAATTGCTATCATATTTTGTTAATATCTCATCTCTCTTTAATTTTCTCAGGTTTTAGGATGGTACATGTCCTCCCCCAGATTCAGCTGCAAGAAACTGGCTACTGAACCTACTGATGAAACAGGAATAACACTGGCCTTCGACTGTGGGTATTTGTTAGAAAGATTAGAAATGCAAAGAGTGCTGCAAGTCTGCCATCTCAGAAACAGAGACGATGCAAGAAAATAAATTTTGAAAATGGACTTTATATGATATCTCAGGAATACGGCTGCTTGCAATGAGAGATTTGATCACGGTAATTTAAGCATTTATCTCTTTATCCCTAGACAAAGGATTGATGTTCGTCTTTGAATTCTGTTGAAAGTTGCTAATGATTTTGGTTTAATGATTTATGCTTGCCATGGATATTGTTTATAGCTTAAAATGTCCGGTCCTAGAAATCCATAAGAAATTGGTAAATAGCACATAAAGAATGTAATTATTCGCCGAAAGTTTATAAATTACGAATCTAATTAACCTAGAGAAGATGAATAGTTTATTTTTAATTGTTATCGATTTATAATTTAATAATATAAACAAAGCGGTCTGACATGTAATCTCGTATAAGAATAAAATGAGAAAATAAAAGAAGAACACATGATATTTTTAGGTGGAAATAACTTAGACTACAACCATGACCTAAGAATAAAACCAATAGTTTACCGGACCATCTAATTTTTCATTATGCAAAATAAATGCTCAAGTACAAACTCGGTCTTATGCTACCCTCTCTAGTATACTATCCCAATGAACCTTACTTATGAGCCTTTATTCCTTTTTTATAGTTTCTGAAATTAGCATTAGCGATTTTCAAACCAACGTTCTAATGAGCTTCCCGTTAATTAGATATGTTCACGAATTAACTACAAAAAAGGTTAGCACAAAAAACACAAGTGTCTGTGTGTACTCTAGAACGGATTTAATAATGAATAATCTTAACTAGATGATTCAAAACATGTCACTTAAATTAAATCAACTAGCAAATTCTATAGTATAAGAGATTAAGTACAAATTTAATAAAAATAGTTTCTTTAAAGATTAATAATCAAATCAAATAATTATGATATAACAAACACAATTATTTGATCTAATAATTCAAAAACAAAAATAAAGAAGAAGTTATAAGAACATATTATCAAAATATCATAAACTAATTAGGCTTATTAATCAATCAAACATAACTACCAATATTTGATAGATTAACTAAATAAAAAAGTCGAAAGAATTATGATATTATATTTACAAAACAAGAGGAAGATTAAGAAGAATAAAATAATGCTCTTGTATGTTTGATTGAGACAATAAACAATAAGTTTTATTTATAAGAAAAATTAAAACCCTTAATCCTATGTAATTGATAAATATCTTTTCTATTACGAATATGATTAATAACACTCATTAATTAAGAAAACTCTTTTATAATTGATAAATATATTTTCTATTAAAAATAGGATTAGTAATATTCACTAATTAAGAAAACTCATATTTAAAGAAGAGTTATTTTAAAGTAAACTCATTTATCATGAATACTTCTATTTAAAGAAGAATTCTTTTAAAGTAGACTCGTTAATCAAGAACTCTTATTTTAAAAAAGAGTTCTTTTAAAGTAGACTCATTAATTAAGAACTCTTATATAAAAAAGAGTTATTTTATAGTATATTTTATGATATCTTTTAGCCTATAATTTAACATATATCTTATTTTAGATTTTGATATAAATATTTTAACACTAAAAATAATTTCAAATTTATGAATATGTGTTATTAAATATATGAGTGTAATTCTATGTGCTATAGTTATAATAAATATACTTAAAATACGATTATCTAAAATTTTAAAATTTTTTCGGTTTTTCTTGATAGACTTGATAGTAGGTCTAAAAATAAGTTTATAGGTAACTATCTTGTCAACAAAAATAACCAATAGTTATAATCAATGGTGGAATTATGATGTTTAAGGCTTTAAGCTTATGCTGTATTTTGCAATTAGCATTGCAAGTACCTCTCCTCAAGTGGATGGGTATGAACACTTGTGGGGTTAAATATGACTTTATGTTAGGGGGGTAAGTCTCTCGTGAGTATAATTCTGTTGATGGGTGCATTGAGCATGATAAAAAGTGTTTGAGAAGTAAAAACAAACAAGTTTCTATAAAATAACAATAAGAATGAATTTATAAGGATATAAGCTTTAACTTTTTAAAATGTATGGTGATTGTTTTGTGAAAAACCAGGAGCTCTATTGTTCCTATCAAAAAGCATAAGGATAAAGTGGTGTCACAAGGTTTTTTAAAATCCTACTAATAAGTGACCAAATATGGATAAATCTAAAGTACAATCAAACTTTTTTAATTAAATCAATTTAGTTTATATTTTGTAATGTTTAAGAGAGAATGATTTAGTTTTGGTTAAATGAGTATTTTAGTTATTTAGTTTTTAACTAAAATGTTTTAGTCTTATAATTTAAAGAAACAATATACCACGTAGTCAAATACCTACCTTTGGTCTAAGCTGTAAATTTATTTTCTATAATTTTTATTAAAAAAATTTCATAATTGTTATAGAGTTTTTCTAATGTTTTTTGTTGCCACTATTATATCTTCTATATTTTTTGTAAAATTTAAAGTTTTACTATTTTGATTGATACGGACACTTTCAACCATGTTCATCATAGGGATGTCAGTAGGGTGGAGGCATGGGTGAGGTAGTTATTTTCATCCCCATTAAATATTGTGGTGGAAGGGGTGTGATTTTCCATCGAGGATTCGAATATTTTATGAGTTTCGAGAATTCTTTGCTAATAAATAAATAAAGATAAAAGTGAATCTTAAATAACTTAAATGCTATAAAATTTCAATTATGTTTTTATTATATGATTAAATATAATAATTTAAAATTTAAGAGTGTAAATTATAGTTATATGGAAAACTATCTAATCGATCAATACAGATTGGTTGGTCCACTATAGGTCTTGAAATTCAAAAATCGACTTAGTTGAGTAAGTTAGTTTATTTATTTTATAAAATTGACAACAAGTGAACCAATCTATTTTTATTATAAATGTATTTTAATTTTAATTTTATTATATTTATAATATTTCCTCCTATTAATAAATATGTTTTAGTTTTTTATTATTTCTCAATTTTTTGGAGGGAGGAAGCATTTTCTAGGAAAAAAAATTAGTAGATCAGTATGTGATTTTTTTTTGTTAGTTACTTTCAAATTTCGAACACTTTGATAATCTTTATTATTTGTTTTACTTCATTGATTTGTAATAAGTTATACATTTTGGGATCTTTTTTAAAAAAATTCAAATTTTAATTAAGTTAAACATTTCAAAATAACAATATACATAAAAAGATATATTGTGTTATGATTCATTCTTAGTCCCATATTCTTCTTTAAAAAATTATAGGTTCGAAATTTCCAAGGAAGCAAACCTATAGGTCGGCTTGAATGTAGTTTTTTAGGGGCCATGAGTTGGTTATGGTTATGGTTATGATTTTTCCAAAATAACAATATAAATTCGGTTTGTAAAATAATCTAATAACCAATCAAATTGACTATAGCCACATTGATCATTTTCACAAGGATTAGATTCCTCAATTTCAATGGGCTTCTTCTTCTGGAGTTACTATGTGATAAATTTAGTTAACATTCTAATAGTTAAATTTTATTCCTCCAATTATAATTTTAAATGTATCAAAATATTAATACTATTTTCAACTCAAAAAATATATTACTATTGAAAGTATAAAAAAGGGAAATATGTTATTTTCAAATTTTATTAATTTATAATTTAATAAACTAAATAAAACAAACAAGTATACAATTGCTTGTAAGGATAAATTACGAAAATAAAAAAAATAACATACGATATTTTTAAGTGAAAATAACTTAGCATATAACCATGATTTAAGAGGAAAATCATCGATCTATAAGACTATTTAATTTTTTACTATAAAAATAAATATTTAAGTACAAACTCGTCGTACACTATCCTCTTTAAGGCTTATGTTTTATTTTCATAATTTCTAATATTAGCGTGAGCGGTATCCAAACCAATGTTTTAATAAATTTTCTGTCAATCAGATACATTCACGAATTAACTAAAAAATGGTTAACACAACAACACAAGTATCTGTGTGTATTCTAAAATAAATTTAATAATAAATAATCCTAAATAGATAATTTAATAACTATATCAGATAAATCAACTATTAACCTTGGAACAATCATTTTAAGCACAAGTTCATTAATGATAGATTCTTTAAAGATTAATAATCAAATCAAATAATTATGATATTATATACACAATAATTTGATCTAACAATTCAATAACAAAAATAAAGAAGTTATAAGAACATATGATCAAAATATCATAAACTAATTAGGCTTATTAATCAATCAAACACAACCATCAATGTTTGATAGATTAACCAAATAAAGAAACCTAACGAATTATAATATTATATTTGCAAAATAAGATAGAGATATTAAGAAGAAGAGAATAATACAAAGAGTGTGATTGATTGAAATAATGAGTAATAAGTTTTATTTATAAAAAAAATTAAAACTCTTAATCCTATTTAATTGATAAATATATTTTCTATTACAAATATGATTAATAATATTCATTAATAAAAAAAATATTATGTAAAGAATAGCTATTTTAAGGTAGACTCATTAATTAAGAAGATTCTTATTTAAAGAAGAATTATTTTTAAAGTAGATTTTAGACTATCTTTAAGGCTAAGATTTAGCCTATAATTTAGGTTATATCTTATACAATATTTTAACCTATATTTTATCTTAAAATTTAGGATATATATTCAAAATAATGAACATATTTAAAAATAGGCTAAGTGTTAATTTTATTAATTAATTCAAGCTTAAATAAATATTTTAACAATAAAAATAATTTCAGATTTATGAACATATACTATTAAATGTATAAGTGAAACCCTATGTGTTATAGCTATAACAGATAAACCTGAATTACAACTATCGAAAATTCTGACGTTTTTTAATTTTACTTGATAAATTTGATAAGTTTAAAAATAAATTTATGTGCAAATATTTTATCTACAAAAAACTAACACTTATAATTCTTACTATTCTTATAATTTTTTGTTTATCGTACTTAAAAATAAAGTAAAAAATTAGCTATTTTCCCGCTAATTTACGACGAAACCTCGTATGAAAGTTAACAATTTAACATCAAAACCCTTCCTAGTTTTACAGCAGTGTGTACTGTACTTTGGAAGAATACACACACACAAAAAATAAGGATAACCCCTTCTTATCATAAGCACATAATCAAATCATTTTATCCTATAAAAAATCAAATCATTTTATTAATGTGAGAATACTTTAAACACAAGCACAATTCATTCCACCACTTCACTAGAACTCATTCCTCCCACTCTTTATCAAATTTTGTAATGCTCTTATTTCTTCACTTATTTAAATTATTATTTATTCATTTATCTCATTTATTTGAATTCCGTCGTATCACTATTATTATTTCTATTAGGTATCTATTATATAAATTAAACATAACATGCCCTAAGTTTTT
This sequence comes from Hippophae rhamnoides, assembly GCA_033030585.1. Lineage (NCBI taxonomy): Eukaryota > Viridiplantae > Streptophyta > Magnoliopsida > Rosales > Elaeagnaceae > Hippophae > Hippophae rhamnoides. The sequence goes on along the minus strand of CM065429.1, from coordinate 41,335,315 downwards.
CCGATTCAACTAATATTGTTTTCTGACCAAATTAGTTCTCCGGTGCTACCAACCAATTAGTGCTAGAAAAATTTATGCCAAGTATTATATTGGAACAACACCTAGCCTATATTATTAAAATAAATACACGTGGACTAAGATTGCTATATAAACCTGTATTCAAGGATGAAAAAATAATCGTTGACAATCTTGACATTATCTCAACAATGTCGTCTCGTGTATATTTATTTTATTAAATAAAATTTATTATCGTATTGTTTAAGTTTATCAATTTATTAAAGTATTAAATTAATAATATCACTAATTATTTTCAATCATTTTAATTACTCATTATATAATTTTTTTAATTAGTCGATGAACTTAACGATAATAGATCAAGTATTTATAAATAATTAATTGTTTTGATATTTCATGAATTTTTGATATATTTTTCAAAATTTTGGTGAATTTTTCTAACATTTTTTGTTGACACAACTATACCCTTTTATCTTTTCATAAAATTTAAATAACAATATTTTGATCGACTTATCCACTTCTAAATTACTTATTTGCCTTGTTTTTATTTAAATATCATGAACAAGTTTAATTTGTGTTTAATATGATAATGTATGTGAAAAAATATTAAACGGATCAAAAATAAGAAAAAGTACAAATACAAAATCATTAGGGTAGATCGAACGCGGGTTCATCACTCGAACGATTGATAAAGGAGTAAATCGATTGAGGGTTCATTACTCGATCAATCGAGCAGTTAGGATTTTAATGTATTAGCTTTAAATTAAATTATAGCTTTCAATCTCAATCCTTTGATCAAAATAATACGAATCCTAATCTATTGATGATCAATTTCATCAGCCTATTTAAAGCACCATATAGAGGTTATAAACAACACATAATTAAGAATTATGAAACCCAAGCAGCTCTTTATAATAGAAAAATAGAGAAAAAATTCAAGAGGAGATTAAGGGAGACACATTTTTGTGAATGATTCAAGAGAAGATCATTAATACAAATCAAGAGATTGAGTGTATCTCTTCTTCTCCATACTTTATCAATTTTATTGTCTTTCTTTATTAAAAATTTGAGCTTTTAAAATATAATTATGTCTCGCTAATTTATTAATCTAGATGTCTTATGAACCCAAATTTTTACACGTAATGATATAATATTTTACCTCAATTGCTATTGCAATTCAATTATATTATTTAGTTTGATTTTTATGTTAATAATTGTTTTTCCAACAATTAATCTATAAAGATAATTAAATAAATTTAAGAGAATTATTTAATTGTTTGCCTTGATTAAATAACATGTATAGTTTCTAGGTAGAGATATATGATTCTTATGTGTGTGATCTATAATTGATGAATTTAATAAGTAGTATGCAATCTAATTAACATGAGAGTGTAATTAGCTTAATTACTATATGATGTGTAGTGTACTTGAACGAGAAATGCATGCTAAGTTAGATTCAATTAATCATATAATTGATTGAGAATTATATTGGGGGTTTAGTGATTCATATGTTAGAATATTAAAGGGATTAAGGATTTTTATATTGTTTTCTCATTTATAATTTTCTATTATCCAAATAGTATTCTTAATAATTATATTGATACTCGGTTAAAAGTTACACAACTCACTATAAGATTGATATCCGTACTTAAGTACATTATATTACTTACATGACCTGTATATTTGCAGATTGCATTATGTTGATCATCGATACAAACACTTTCAACCATGTTCATTATAGGAATGTCAACAGGGTGAAGGTAAGGGTAGGGTATCTATTCTCATCCCCCATTAAATATTGTGGTGGACTGGGTGGGATTCTCCATTGAAAACTCGAGTAATTTATAAGATTCGAGAATTCCTTACTAATAAATAAATAGAAATAAAAACAAATCTTAAATGTTATAAGTAGCCATAAAATTTCAACTATGATTTTATTATATGATTAAATATAATAACTTAAAATCTAAAGTGCAAATTTTTCATTTAACGATCATTAAGATAATTGTTCTCACATATCATAATGTTAGATTTTGATTAATTGAGGAAAAATATTAATTTTGCTTAAAATTCATTTCATTTAATTCTAAACTAATATTATATAGTATATTTTAAAAGATGGAATATACGTAAGGCGAGTGATCCCCAGCTTATAATGATCATTTACTAATGTGAAATCTTAATTTTCATTCTTCGACTCTTTGTTTTTGTATGATATTAAATCTTAACCTTATAGTGACCCAACTTTCTAGATTTTTCTTTGAGTCATTATGTTTTCTTATAGGTTTTAGCTATGGATGCCAAGAACATTATCTATTAAGGGTGGATATTTTTTTCAAAACAATCCAAATCCAATATTAAATTAAACCTACACTTTTTTTATAGATTGGTTGTTCTACTGAAATTCAAAAATTGACTTCATTTAGTAAGTTAGGAGTTTTATTTTATAAAACTGAGAAAATTATCACAGTAAAGGGGAGTAATACCATGTTCAAAGCCATTCTCCATAAGCATGTTTTTCATATAGAGAAGTTGTGTGGAGGTGCTTTCAACAGTAATGTATTTTACCTCTGTAGATAAAGAAATAGAGCTTTATTTCTTGTTGTGCCAAGATACAAGGTTGTTACCAATATAAAAGCACCCACCTAAGGTGTTTTTTCTTATATCCTAATTTATATCCCAATATACATTTGTGCATTAGTAATTTCATAGGTAGTATCATTAGAAAACCAAATGTTAAAGTTTTAGTTCTAAAGACATGCCTAATGATCCTTTTGACATGTTCAATATGCGATTCTTTAAGATCTGACTGATAATAGGCACAAATACTAACACTAGAGAAAATGTTAGGTCTACTAGCCATAAGGTACAATAAGCTTCCTATCATGTTGTTCAATGCTCTTACCTAACTCGTTTATAGAAATTTTGGCACTTGTACTTATAGGAGTTCTCAAATGCTTAATTGTTTCAAGTCCAAATTTTTTAATTAGATTACATGCATACTTGATTTGAGAGATAAAGATACCATCATTTAATTGCTTAATTTGAAAACCAAGAAAGTATGTAAGTTCACCTATCATAAATATTTCAAATTTACTAGTCATTATATTCACAAAATCTTTGACAAGTGAGGTGGAGGTTAACCCAAAGACTATCTCATCAACATATATTTGAGCAATGAATATTACTTCTTCGATCCTCTTAATGAAAATAGTTTTATCAACTTTTTCTCAAACAAATCTCGTATTTGAGAGATAAGATTTAAGCTTCTCTTACGAAGCACTAGGAACTTGTTTCAAACCATAAAGAACAATACTGAGTTTATAGACATGCTTGGGGTATCGTGGGTCAGCAAAGTGTTTGGGTTATTCTATATAAACATCTTCACTATGTAAACCATTTAGGAAAATAGATTTTATATCCATTTAAAAGAGTTTGAATTTCATAAAGGATGGAATCGCAAGTAAGATCCTAGTTGATTCTAACCTAGCTACATCATATTCATAAGATTTATTTTTAAACACCTATTTAATTTCTATGATATTTTTTGTCATTAAATCTAGGTACTAATTTTCAAATATCATTCCTAGTGAATTGAACTAACTCTTCTTAGATGACATTTTTACAAAATTCATTTTTCAAGGCATCATTAATATTCTTTAGTTCTATTTGGGAAATATAGTAAAGATGAGTTACCTCACTTATCTGTCTTCTTCTAGTTACCATGCTTGCATTTGGATCACCAATGATGTTCTCATTTAGGTGTTTTGGTAGTACATGTTGGCTTCTGAATTTGAATGTTGGGGACGACATCCTCATCACCCAAGGTTGATTCTTTATTTATCTTAGATTCTACCTTTTCATTGTTAGATGTTTCATCCTTTTTTCCCTCAATTGTGAAGCTTGTGCTCAAAGATTCTTTATCATCAATGACCAGAGTACTAGTACTTGCATCATTTACAACAACATTGAAAGACTCCTGATAAGTGCTCAAAAAGCACTAAAATAACCATGATTTTATGAACATTAATTGATTAAAAATATATATATTTATATGTTTTATCATATATTTATATAAATTTGTCTTTTTCGGAATCACGGGTATTTTTATTGTTTTTCAGGTATTTTGGCTTAAAAACGCAATTTAAAGACTCAAAGAAGAATACTTGAAGCAATACATCACAAATAAATTAATAAATAAGTGGAAAAAGGTCAACAAACATGGAAAAATTGGACAAAATGGGTCGAAAAGGTCAAAAATGTCAAAAAGGAGCGCCGGCCAGCGCCACGCCAGCTTAAGACCCAAAATCGCGGGTATTGTTCATACAAAGATCAAGGCGGGTATTGTTTACGCATGCGAAGATCAGCGGCATCGTTCTCATGCTACGAAGATCGCTGCCGCGAGGTGTTCGTCGCGCGCAAAGATCGCGGCGGTTATCTCACGCGCGCGCGTTAGCGCCCATCAAGCCGCCCAGCCGCGCGCCCAACGCGTTTTTGACCCATTTTTCACGTGCAGCCGCCCCCATGACGTCATGCTGACGTCATTGATGACCTCAGCAGGTCCAAAACACGTTTTTTATTTTTTTAATATTTTTTTAACATTTTTTTAATCATTTTTTCTCTCCATCCTCACCTATAAATACCCCTCTTCCATTCACTTCAAAGCACACCTTCAAACACCTCAAAACCTCACTTCTCTCTTCTTTCTTTCTCTCATTTCTTAGTTTTTAAGTTTTTCTTAGTTTCTTTCTTAGTTTCTAAGCTTTTCTTAGTTTTTCTCTTAGTTTTTAGTTCAATTGTCTTAGGTTTAGAGTTCTTCTCTTTTTGAGAGGAACTTGTAATGTTTTTGTAATAATTTAGATTTTTGATTCAATAAATGGAAGTGCAAATTCCGCTTGGAGGTTTTCTAGCAACGGGAATAGCGTCAATCTTGTAAGGATTTTATTTTCTTTGCAGTTATTTTTTATGCTTTATTCTTACATGTTATATTTAATTTGTCTCGTGATTAAATTTAACTGCTAGCTGTTTGTAAACATGATATAATAATAACGTTGTTATGCTTGTAAATATTAAATAGGTGAAAATCTCTAAAATGAATTGATTTTATTTTTATTCAAGATTTTATATTAAGGATGTTAGAGAGAAATATATTATTTTTCATTACAAACTTAAACACGAAAATTAGATTTTAAGGTTTAGTTATCCTATTCGATTTAGAGTAGTGCTCTTTTATTTGATGGTACAATTGCCTGGTAGTTAGGGTGAAGCTCTATTTCAAAAGTTTTTATAAGAATTATAATTTAAAAATGTATTGATAATATATTTTCAGTATTGGTTTTAGAACTTGAAATTTAGTGCTTGGATAATTATATTTTTAGGTTTAATTTCGACACCTTGAATAAAGTTTAAATTGTCTAACCTCACCAAAGGTGGCATTTAAATGGTTATTTTTCAATCTCTTAGAAAAAAAAGGAATTAATTTAATTAACCAAAGTAGTTATCCATCCCACACATACGTGTTAATTGATTTATTTAATTAACAAAGAATATCTAACCCCACCAAAGGTGGTATTCATATAAAAAAGAGAGAATCAATAAATATCAATTCATATCTTTAATAACCTAAATAATACGAGCAAGCATAATTAACTTAGTTATTATATCCATAAATACTCCACTATTTATAAAAGATAAAATTTGCATGAATGTTTATTGAATCTATGTTTAATTTTCTGTAATTAGATTAAAAACACAAAACCCAAAATATCGTGACAGGATGTTTAGGATTTAATTTCGTTTTTAAAAGTTTGAATAATAAATTAAGAACCACATACATTCCTTCCTTAGATCGACCTTGGGAGTATACTTATCATTTTCTACGAAATGATTCGTGCACTTGCGAGAGTTTTACAAATATTAAAACCAAAGTATTTGCGAGAATTGGCGATGCCGGTTTTCGCTCATCAAGTTTTTGGCGCCGTTGCCGGGGAAGGAATAGCGTTTTTAATTTATTTATCAAAATTTTAAAAATATTTTTGTGTTGTAAATAATTGTGATTTTTGTTTTTGTTTTTGTAAAAAAATAAAAATAAAATAAAAAAAATTCAAATTTTAAATTTCATAAAAAATAAAAAAAAAATAATAAAATTTTTTTTTTTAAATAAATTTTAAATAAAAATTAAAAAAAAATTAAAAAAAAAATTTTTAAAAAAAAAATAAAAAAAAAAATAAAAAAAACAACAAAATTTTAATTTTTTGAGTTTAATTTTTACTATTTTTTTATTTATTTTAAATCATAATTTTAATTTTTCTTTTTCTTTTTCTTTTACCTTTTTCAATTTTTATATTATTTTTTATTTTTCTTTCTTTAGCTATTTTTTTTTTCTTCTTGATTTTTAGTTACCCTACTTAACTTAGTTTTTTTTTACTAACTTAATTAACTTAGATTTTTTTTAACATTAACTTAGGTTTTTACTTAAATTTTCATTAACTTAATTAACTTAGATTTTTTACTTCACTTAACTTAATTAACTTTTTTTTTTCACTTAACTTAATTAACTTAGATTTTTTACTTCACTTAGCTTAATTAACTTTTTACTAACTTAATTAACTTAGATTTTTTTTAACTTAACTTAATTAACTTAGATTTTTTTTAATTCACTTAACTTAATTAACCTTTTCTTTAAACTTAATTAACTTAGATTTTCATTAACTTAAAGTTTTATTTAACTTAACTTAATAACATGAAAAGTAAAGATCTAAGGGAGTTAAATACAGGAGACTAGTTCTTGGAAGCCTTTGTGCCACTTAGTCTTTCACGGGAGCGTTGTTCTACAGGAGGATGGTTTTTAAGGAGCCTTTGCCCCACCATTCCTTCCTGGGAGCACCCTTGGTTAATACTGATTATGTTATTTAAAAAAAAAAAAAAATCTGAACTCTCTCCAAAATTTTAATGTTTTAATTACAATCTAAGGAGTTAGTTGCTTTGTTTGATCTAGGTACAACTGTGTTTTAATGACTTAATTATTTGATTTGCACCTAGATGTGGGTTATCTAAAACCGTCAAAGTATGCCTCTAGTTTTAAGTACCGAAAGAAAGCCGAAAATCAATAGGGCATGGTGAAAAAGTATAGGAAGACAACCTTGTCTTACCTGGCAGGTTTGATTGACTCAATGATGAGAGGACATTGAGTTTACTTAAAATGCAATCCCCAAGTTACGTCTTGCTAAGACGTTAAACTAAGCGCTGGATGGGAGGCAACCCATCATTTTAGGTAATTTTCTTTTATTTGTTTCATTTATTTAATTACATGTGAATAATTTTTAAATTGTTAAAACTAAAAATATTTGTTGAGATGTTAGAAGTTCACACCGATCTGTCTGTATACACTTTAATGATGAATATGATGGATGCACCTGCATTTTCCATTACTACTTGCACTTTCTCAAGAAATAGGTAATCTTTCTTCTCTTTTCTCTTTATCTTTAATTTACAGTTGTTACATTGAGGACAATGTAAGTTCTAGGTTGGGGGTGGTGAAAAGTTACCATGCTTAATTAAAAAAAAAAAAGGTTTTAACAATTTAAAAAAAAAAAAAAAAAAAAAAAATTTACTTTTTCATTTTTTGTGTGTTTGGTTTTATTTCTATTTTGTGTGATTTAGTAATTTTCGGAATAAAAAAAAAAAAAAATTAACAAAAATTTATCTTTTCTTTAAATCAAATTTAAGTAAATAGTTAAGTCTTTTGTACTGTTAGATTAATTTTTGAAAACATATCATGAAATATTTTGTAATTATTTTTGATAATTAGTTAGTTTTTGTCATAACTAGTATTTCTTGATAAGATGTGGAAATTATATTAAACCCAAAATCGGTGTTTATGAATTTTTTTAAGTGGAGACTACCTTTGTGAGATATAATTTGAGCCTAATTTCCTTTATTCAGAGTGAAATATATATTTTTTCTACTCCAAACACATTTCTTATTTCTTCAAATTTTTAGATGATCTCTATAGGTATTAGCATTGAATGTATGAATTTTTTTCATCTTAATAGAGTATCATATATTTTTGATTATTATTTTTGCTTAGATTAAATGATTTGAGTAGAAATTGATAGTATATGCTTATATCTCATTTATGCATGACTACTACAAAAACAAAAAGACATATCTGGGTTACCTAAACCAAGATCAAACAGAAAAGCCACAAAATTAACCACTCACCAAAATCCAAAACAATGTACAATCTGTACATGGGTTGACTCTCTAAAAAATACACATATTGAAAAATATCTACAGAAAAAAAAGAGAGAGATAAAAATAGTATCATCTACATACTATAACCCGCATTGCCTACAAAGTTGTGAGTAAAGGCTAATTACAAAAGAAAGATATAAGAAGTAATTCCCTAAAAAGTCATTGCAATTTCTTCATTTGTAAAAGGCATATATCTTGAAATTCTTTCTTAATGAGTTTGATTTATGCATGAAAATAATTTTTATATATGATATCTTTATAATTTATACATTTGATTCCTTTCATGAGATCAATGTTAAAATAACACTTTGAGCCTTTATTCTTTATACATATGCGAACATATTAGTTCATTTCTATACATCAACTCTTTCGCATATAAATTAGTATGAGTGTTTGAACCCATAGGATTCTGTTTTGAGAGTATTGACTTGTGAGGAATAGAGTCAAGCGAATTTCGATTCATTAATCGAAATTGGGGGAAATTAAATTGATACATTTTTGATATGAAATATGAAAATGATTTTCGACTAATTATTATAATAAATCATGATTGTTTAAAGAGATTAAAATAACTTATGCTTGAGATTTTAATTATGATCTTAAAGGAGATTAAAAAGTATGAGACATTTTTGTGAGATGTTGATAATTTGTGATTTTGTTGTAAATTTAATTTTTAAGTTGTTTGTTTTTATTGTTTCTTTTGTTTTTACATTTAGTACAATGTTTGTGGGTATCATTCTTGAAAACCCTCACGAGACTCAAACTCGTCCACTAGGGCAACCTAGGGGTTTAAAGGCTTGTTGCATAGGCTAAATGCAACCGGGTCAATCCACCCAAGTGAATTAGGATAGTTTAATTTTTAGTCTTTATCGCTTCTCTTGCTAAGGGACTAGCAAAGAAGTTCGGTTAGAGTTGTGATAAGTGCTCAAAAAGCACTAAAATAACCATGATTTTATGAACATTAATTGATTAAAAATATATATATTTATATGTTTTATCATATATTTATATAAATTTGTCTTTTTCTGAATCACGGCTCTTTTTATTGTTTTTCACGTATTTTGACTTAAAAACGCAATTTAAAGACTCAAAGAAGAATACTTGAAGCAATACATCACAAATAAATTAATAAATAAGTGGAAAAAGGTCAACAAACATGGAAAAATTGGACAAAATGGGTCGAAAAGGTCAAAAATGTCAAAAAGCAGAAAAACGTACACATACGCCACGGCTTAGCACCAGCCCGCCCAAAATCTGCTGGTATCGTTCATGCTAAGATCGCGCGGGTATCGTTTCATGCGCGAAGATCGCGCGGTTACTGTTCATCACGCGCAGAAGATCGCGCGCGAGGTTATCGTTCATGCGCGCAAAGATCGCGCGCGGGTTATCACGCGCGCGCGCAGCCGCCCATCGCCCGCCTCACCGCGGCCCAACGCGTTTTTGACCCATTTTTCACGTGCAGCCGCCCCATGACGTCACGCCGACGTCATTGATGACCTCAGCAGTCCAAAACACATTTTTTATTTTTTTAATATTTTTTTAACATTTTTTTAATCATTTTTTCTCTCCATCCTCACCTATAAATACCCCTCTTCCATTCACTTCAAAGCACACCTTCAAACACCTCAAAACCTCACTTCTCTCTTCTTTCTTTCTCTCATTTCTTAGTTTTTAAGTTTTTCTTAGTTTCTTTCTTAGTTTCTAAGCTTTTCTTAGTTTTTCTCTTAGTTTTTAGTTCAATTGTCTTAGGTTTAGAGTTCTTCTCTTTTTGAGAGGAACTTGTAATGTTTTTGTAATATTTTAGATTTTTGATTCAATAAATGGAAGTGCAAATTCCGCTTGGAGGTTTTCTAGCAACGGGAATAGCGTCGAAGTACTGTAAGGATTTTATTTTCTTTGCAGTTATTTTTTATGCTTTATTCTTACATGTTATATTTAATTTGTCTGTGATTAAATTTAACTGTGCTAGCTGTTTGTAAACATGATATAATAATAACGTTGTTATGCTTGCGAAATATTAAATAGGTGAAAATCTCTAAAATGAATTGATTTTATTTTTATTCAAGATTTTATATTAAGGATGTTAGAGAGAAATATATTATTTTTCATTACAAACTTAAACCTGAAAATTAGATTTTAAGGTTTAGTTATCCTATTCGATTTAGAGTAGTGCTTTCTTTTATTTGATGGTACAATCGCCTAGGTAGTTAGAGTGAAGCTCTATTTCAAAAGTTTTTATAAGAATTATTATCTGAAAATGTATTGACAACATGTTTTCAGTAGTGGTTTTAAAACGTGAAAGTTAGTACTCGGATAACTAACTTCTTAGGTTTAATTTGGACACCTTGAATAAAGTTTAAATTGTCTAACCTCACCAAAGGTGGCATTTAAATGGTTCATTTTCAATCTCTTAGAAAAAGGAATTAATTTAATTAACCAAATTAGTTATCAACCCCACCCATAGGTGTTAATTGATTTGTTTAGTTAACAAAGAATATCTAACCCCACCAAAGGTGGTATTCATACAAAAAAGGGAGAATCAATAAATATCAATTCATATCTTTAATAACCTAAATAATACGAGCAAGCATAATTAACTTAGTTATTATATCCATAAATACTCCACTATTTATAAAAGATAAAATTTGCATGAATGTTTATTGAATCTATGTTTAATTTTCTGTAATTAGATTAAAAACACAAAACCCAAAATATCGTGACAGGATGTTTAGGATTTAATTTCGTTTTTAAAAGTTTGAATAATAAATTAAGAACCACATACATTCCTTCCTTAGATCGACCTTGGGAGTATACTTATCATTTTCTACGAAATGATTCGTGCACTTGCGAGAGTTTTACAAATATTAAAACCAAAGTATTTGCGAGAATTGGCGATGCCGGTTTTCGCTCATCAACTCCATCACAGTGTTAGTTCTCACATTGAAAAATTTAAAAGCATGACTTGTCAATGAGTAACATAGGAAAATACCTTCATCAATTATGGAGTCAAATTTGCCTAGATTCTCACAATCTGTAAGAATATAACATTTACTTCCAAACATATAAAGATACTTATGATTAGGTTTTTTACCTTTCCATATCTGATAGGGAGTTTGGTTTGTACCTGGGCATAAATAAACATGATTCACTATGTAGCAAGAGGTACTTACCACTTTAGCCCAAAACTTATTTGGAATTTTCTTAGCACATAGCAAAACTCTTTCCATCACTTGTGAAACCCGATTCTTCCTATCAACTATACCATTTTCTTGTGGGGTGATTGGTGCAGAGAACTCATGAGCTATTCCATACTCCCTACAAAATTCAACATATCTTGAATTCTCAAACTCTTTGCCATGATCAGTCCTTAGTCTCATTATGTCGGTTATTCTATTACTTGTTTTAATTTACACTTTAAGACAAAAAAGATCTAAAGAAATCAAACGCATCAGATTTTTCTTTTAGAAACTCACCCACGTAAAATAAGAAAAATCATCAACAACAATGATATATTTCTCACCACCCAAACTCTCAGTTCTCATAGGACCTATGAGGTCGATTTGAATTAATTCAAGTATTCTACTTGTGTTAACTCCTTTAATTTTCTTATGAGAAAAACAAGTTTGTTTGCCAAGTTGGCATGGTCTACAAAATGTATTTCAGTTTTAGAAAGTGTAGGTAGACCATGCACAATTTCCTTTTTGCTCAAGTTTACATGATCTTTAAAATTGACAAGTCCCATCTCTTTGATGCCACAAGGAGACAAAATGATTATTGGCTAAGTTACAAGTAACACTAAGACCTATATCAATGCAGTAATAGTTATCATGAGACATAATTTCTCTAAGCATACATTTACATTTTAGATCAGTTATAATACAATGATTATTGGTAAATTGTGCACCATTTTTTTGTCACAAATTTGACTGATGCTTATTAGATTGGCTTTTAAATCTATCAACATATAGAACATCATCCAACCTAGGTATGCCTTCAACCTGAATTATACCTTTACTTATAATCCTAGATTTATTTCTATCACCAAAAGAAATTGTTTCTTCATTATACTCTTCATAGGTTTTAAAAGAGAACGATCAACAGTTATGTGTCTAGAACATTCACTATCGAAATAACAAGTAGTAGTAGATTTAGTTTTAAATGCAATGTGGGCTACAAAATAATGTAAATCAGACTTCTTGACCCAACATTTCCTAGATTTTTGACTCATTTGATTATTTCTGAAGACATGATTATTAATTCTTGAATAGAATGCATGCATATTATGATCAACACAGATAGAAGATACCAAGAATCTATACCTAGTCTAATGTCTTTTTCTACCATAATTATGGCATATTAGAATAAATTTAGATGCATAAGGTGTATATGTAGTATATGAAGAGGAGGGATTAGAGGGTTATACAAACATAGTTGTTTTTGAAGATAATGGCATAGTGTGCCCATCTAAATAGACTAGCCCTTTCTTATCTCCAAAAAGGTTTTCCATAGTAGCCTTTCAACTCCAATGATTAACATTTTCACAAATTTCTTAGATTTTTCAAGTTTCTACACAAAATTCTTATTTTCTTATTTTAGATTTGCAAGACTTGAATTTCATTAATACGTTCAAATAGCTCAAGTTTTCTTTTGTTAACATGGAGGAGTTTGTTTTATATGATCTCAGTTTATCATTTAATTTAGTTACTTCTACAAGTAACCTATCATTTTCCTTTTAATATCTTACTAAATCTATAAAAAAATCCATCAGGGCCACTAGCATTAAATTTATTCAATAGGAATTCATAATCACTTTTCTCATTATCTGGATCAATATCAGACTTACTATAATGTCTACTAGTTATTGTAGTAAATTCTAAAAAGTTAGTGTCACTATTTTTTGATTCACTAAGGTTATCATTGTCACTTTCTGAATCACTAAGGGTATAATTGAAAGCTCTTCCAGTTTCATTATTTTTGTTAGCATATTCAGTTGCAAAGTGACCATAACCCATACATTCAAAACATTGAGGTCCAGTGTTTTTAGATTTCTTGCCTTTATAACTCATAGGTTTGAGTTCTCTTGAATTATGATCATTTGGGCGACTTGATTGCCCTTTGCTTTGTGAGTTTTTCTTGTTGAATATTTTCTTTAATCTTTTTGCTATTAGTACCAATTCTTCACCATTATTGTCAAAATCATCAATCATGGCAGTTTTAAAGGTGACATCTTTATTCTTTGTAGGTGAATACAAGTTGGTTCCTCAATTTAGATGGTGACAAAATCCTTGCTTTCATCTATGGTAATGAACTTTGCATGGAAGCAATCTAGTAATGAGTAGAGAATATTTCGACCTAATTTGAATTCATCAATTTTCTCTACAAAATTGATAGAGATGTTAGCAATATTATATAATTTAATATAGAATTTAGCAAAAGTTTCAGTCTCTTCCATCCTAAGATTTTTAAACCTAGTGCCTGATGAGCGAAAACCGGCATCGCCAATTCTCGCAAATACTTTGGTTTTAATATTTGTAAAACTCTCGCAAGTGCACGAATCATTTCGTAGAAAATGATAAGTATACTCCCAAGGTCGATCTAAGGAAGGAATGTATGTGGTTTTTAATTTATTATTCAAACTTTTAAAAACGAAATTAAATCCTAAACATCCTGTCACGATAGTTTGGTTTTTGTGTTCCTAATCTAATAACATAAAATAAACATATATACAGATTAATTAAATATAAAAAAATAAACATAGATACAAATTCAATAAATAAATATAAATACAGATTCAATAAATATTCATGCAAATTTTATCATTTATATTAGTGGAGTATTTATGGATATAATAACTAAATTAATTATGCTTGCTCATATTATCTAGGTTATTAAAGATATAAATTGATATTTTATTGATTCTCTCTTTTTTGTATGAATACCACCTTTGGTGGGGTTAGATATTCTTTGTTAACTAAACAAATCAATTAACACCTATGGGTGGGGTTGATAACTAATTTGGTTAATTAAATTAATTCCTTTTTCTAAGAGATTGAAAATGAACCATTTAAATGCCACCTTTGGTGGGGTTAGACAGTTTAAACTTTATTCAAGGTGTCCAAATTAAACCCAAGAATTTAGTTATCCGAGTACTAACTTTCAAGTTTTAAAACCACTACTGAAAACATGTTGTCAATACATTTTCACATAATAATTCTTATAAAAACTTTTGAAATAGAGCTTCACTCTAACTACCTAAGGCGATTATACCAACAAATAAAAGAGCACTACTCTAAATTAGACAGGATAACTAAACCTTAAAGTCTAATCTTCAGATTTAAGTTTGTAATGAAAAATAATATATTTCTCTCTAACATCCTTAATATAAAATCTTGAATAAAAATAAAATCAATTCATTTTAGAAATTTTCACCTATTTAATATTTCGCAAGCATAACAACGTTATTATTATATCATGATTATAAATAGACGCTTAAATTTAATCACAGACAAATTAAATATAACATGTAAGAATAAAGCATAAAAATAATCAGAAGAAAATAAAATCCTTACAGAACTTCGACGCTATTCCCGTTGCTAGAAAACCTCCAAGCGGAATTTGCACTTCCATTTATTGAATCAAAAATCTAAATTATTACAAAAACATTACAAGTTCCTCTCAAAAAGAGAAGAACTCTAAACCTAAGACAATTGAACTAAAAACTAAGAGAAAAACTAAGAAAAGCTTAGAAACTAAGAAAGAAACTAAGAAAAACTTAAAAACTAAGAAATGAGAGAAAGAAAGAAGAGAGAAGTGAGGTTTTGAGGTGTCTTTTGAAATGAATGGAAGGGGGTATTTATAGGTGAGGATGGAGAGAAAAAATGAGTAAAAAAATGTTAAAAAAAATATTAAAAAAATAAAAAACGTGTTTTGGACCTGCTGAGGTCATCAATGACGTCGGCATGGCGTCGTCAGAAGCGGTACACGTGAAAAATGGGTCAAAAACGCGTTGGTGCTGGCGGCCGCATTAAATAATTTATTCTTGTTCGGCTGTAATAGCGTGAAACGATGCCAGCGCTGCGAAGCGGCATCGGGTGGTATGTGACTCGGGGGTAAATGTGAAATTTGGCGTATGCGATTTTCCGATCTTTTGACATTTTTGACCTTCGACCCATTTAGTCCAATTTTTCCATGTTTGTTGACCTTTTTCCACTTATTTATTAATTTATTTGTGATGTATTGCTTCAAGTATTCTTCTTTGAGTCTTTACATTGCGTTTTTAGGCCAAAATTCACGAAAAACAATAAAAATACCCGTGATTCGAAAAAGACAAATTTATATAAATATATGATAAAACATATAAATATATATATTTTTAATCAATTAATGTGCATAAAATCATGGTTATTTTAGTGCTTTTTGAGCACTCATCACAACCCCAACCACTTGCTAGTCCCTTAGCAAGAGAAGCGATAAAAACTAAAAATTAAACTATCCTAAATCACTTCCGTGGATTGACACGGTTGCATTTAGCCTATGCAACAAGCCTTTAAACCCCTAGGTTGCCCTAGTGGACGAGTTTGAGTCTCGTGAGGGTTTTCAATAATGATACCCACAAACATTGTACTAAATGTAAAAACAAAAGAAACAATAAAAACAAACAACTTAAAAATTAAATTTACAACAAAATCACAAATTAACAACATCTCACAAAAATGTCTCATACTATTTAATCTCCTTTAAGATCATAATTAAAATCCCAAGCATAAGTTATCTTAATCTCTTTAAACAATCATGATTTATTATAATAATTAGTCGAAAATCATTTTCATATTTCATATCAAAAATGTATCAATTTAATTTCACCCAATTTCAGTGTCATGAATCAGAATTCGTTTCGACTCTATTCCTCACAAGTCAATACTCTCAAAACACTGAATCCTATGGGTTCAAACACTCATACTAATTTATATGCGAAAGAGTTGATGTATAGAAATGAACTAATATGTTCGCATATGTATAAAGAATAAAGGCTCAAAGTGTTATTTTAACATTGATCTCATGAAAGGAATCAAATGTATAAATTATAAAGATATCATATATAAAAATTATTTTCATGCGTAAATCAAACTCATTAAGAAAGAATTTCAAGATATATGCCTTTTACAAATGAAGAAATTGCAATGACTTTTTAGGGAATTACTTCTTATATCTTTCTTTTGTAATTAGCCTTTACTCACAACTTTGTAGGCAATGCGGGTTATAGTATGTAGATGATACTATTTTTATCTCTCTCTTTTTCTGTAGATATTTTTCAATATGTGTATTTTTTAGAGAGTCAACCCATGTACAGATTGTACATTGTTTTGGATTTTGGTGAGTGGTTAATTTTGTGGCTTTTCTGTTTGATCTTGGTTTAGGTAACCCCAGATATGTCTTTTTGTTTTTGTAGTAGTCATGCATAAATGAGATATAAGCATATACTATCAATTTCTACTCAAATCATTTAATCTAAGCAAAAATAATAATCAAAAATATATGATACTCTATTAAGATGAAAAAAATTCATACATTCAATGCTAATACCTATAGAGATCATCTAAAAATTTGAAGAAATAAGAAATGTGTTTGGAGTAGAAAAAAATATATATTTCACTCTGAATAAAGGAAATTAGGCTCAAATTATATCTCACAAAGGTAGTCTCCACTAAAAAAAACTCATAAACACCGATTTTGGGTTTAATATAATTTCTACATCTTATCAAGAAATACTAATTATGACAAAAACTAACTAATTATCAAAAATAATTACAAAATATTTCATGATATGTTTTCAAAAATTAATCTAACAGTACAAAAGACTTAACTATTTACTTAAATTTGATTTAAAGAAATGATAAATTTTTGTGAAAAAGTTTTTTTTTTTTTTTTTCAAAAATTACTAAATCACACAAAATAGAAATAAAACCAAACACACAAAAAATGAAATTTTTTTTTTTATTTTTAAATTGTTAAAACTTTTTTTTTTAATTAAGCATGGTAACTTTTCACCACCCCCAACCTAGAACTTACATTGTCCTCAATGTAACAACTGTAAATTAAAGATAAAGAGAAAAGAGAAGAAAGATTACCTATTTCTTGAGAAAGTGCAAGTAGTAATGGAAAATGCAGGTGCATCCATCATATTCATCATTAAAGTGTATACAGACAGATCGCTGTGAACTTCTAACATCTCAACAAATATTTTTAGTTTTAACAATTTAAAAATTATTCACATGTAAACAAATAAAAGAAAATTACCTAAAATGATGGGTTGCCTCCCATCCAGCGCTTAGTTTAACGTCTTAGCAAGACGTAAATTGGGGATTGCATTTTAAGTAAACTCAATGTCCCCTCATCATTGAGTCAATCAAACCTGCAGGTAAGACAAGGTTGTCTTCCTATACTTTTTCAGTCATGCCCTATTGATTGTCAGATTTCTTTCTGTACTTAAAACTAGAGGCATATTTTGAGTTTTAGATAACCCACATCTAGGTACAAATCAAATAATTAAGTCATTAAAACACAGTTGTACCTAGATCAAACAAAGCAACTAACTCCTTAGATTGTAATTAAAACATTAAAATTTTGGAGATAGTTCAGAATTTTTTTTTTTTTTAAATAACATAATCAGTATTAACCAAGAGTGCTCCCAGTGAAAGAATGGTGGTGCAAAGGCTCTTAAAACCATCCTCCTGCATTTAACAACGCTCCCAGGAAAGACTATGGCACAAAGGCTTCCAAGAACTAGTCTCCTGATTTAACTCCCTTAGATCTTTACTTTTCATGTTATTAAGTTAAGTTAAATAAAACTTTAAGTTAATGAAAATCTAAGTTAATTAAGTTTAAAGAAAAGGTTAATTAAGTTAAGTGAATTAAAAAAAATCTAAGTTAATTAAGTTAAGTTAAAAAAAATCTAAGTTAATTAAGTTAGTAAAAAGTTAATTAAGCTAAAAAAAATCTAAGTTAATTAAGTTAAGTGAAAAAAAAAGTTAATTAAGTTAAGTGAAGTAAAAAAATCTAAGTTAATTAAGTTAATGAAAATTTAAGTAAAAACCTAAGTTAATGTTAAAAAAAAATCTAAGTTAATTAAGTTAGTAAAAAAAAACTAAGTTAAGTAGGGTAACTAAAAATCAAGAAAAAAAAATAGCTAAAGAAAAAAAAAATAAAAAAAAATATAAAAATTGAAAAAGGTAAAAGAAAAAGAAAAAGAAAAATTAAAATTATGATTTAAAATAAATAAAAAAAAATAGTAAAAATTAAACTCAAAAAATTAAAATTTTGTTTTTTTTATTTTTATTTTATTTTATTTTTTATTTTTTTATTTTTTTAATTTTTTTTAATTTTATTTAATTTTATTATTTTTTTATTTTATTTATTTTTTATTTATTTTATTTATTTTTTATTTATTTTTTTATTTATTTTTTTATTTATTTTTTTATTTATTTTATTTTTATTTAAAATTTATTAAAAAAAAAAATTTTTTTTTATTTTTTTATTATTTCTTATGAAATTTAAAAATTTTTTTTTATTTTTATTTTTTTTACAAAAACAAAAAAAAAATCACAATTATTTACAGCACAAAAATATTTTTAAAATTTTGATAAATAAATTAAAAACGCTATTCCTTCAAGAATCCGCTACCAAAAACTTGATGGTAAAACCCAGATCGCCAATTCGCAAATACTTTGGTTTTAATATTTGTAAAACTCTCGCAGTGCGAATCATTTCGTAGAAAATGATAAGTATACTCGAGTCCGATCTAAGGAAGGAATGTATGTGGTTTTTAATTTATTATTCAAACTTTTAAAAACGAAATTAAATCCTAAACATCCCGTCACGATAGTTTGGTTTTTGTGGTCCTAATCTAATAACATAAAATAAACATATATACAGATTCATTAAATATAAATAAAAAAATAAACATAGATACAAATTAAATAAATAAATATAAATACAGATTCAATAAATATTCATGCAAATTTTACCATTTATATTAGTGGAGTATTTATCGATATAATAACTAAATTAATTATGCTTGCTCATATTATCTAGGTTATTAAAGATATAAATTGATATATTATTGATTCTCTCTTTTTTGTATGAATACCACATTTGGTGAGGTTAGATATTCTTTGTTAACTAAACAAATCAATTAACACCTATGGGTGGGGTTGATAACTAATTTGGTTAATTAAATTAATTCCTTTTTCTAAGAGATTGAAAATGAACCATTTAAATGCCACCTTTGGTGAGTTAGACGATTTAAACTTTATTCAAGGTGTCCAAATTAAACCCAAGAATTTAGTTATCCGAGTACTAACTTTCAAGTTTTAAAACCACTACCGAAAACATGTCGTCAATACATTTTCACATAATAATTCTTATAAAAACTTTTGAAATAGAGCTTCACTCTAACTAATGAGGCGATTGTACCAACAAATAAAAGAGCACTACTCTAAATTAGACCGGATACCTAAACCTTAAAGTCTAATCTTCAGATTTAAGTTTGTAATGAAAAATAATATATTTCTCTCTAACATCCTTAATATAAAATCTTGAATAAAAATAAAATCAATTCATTTTAGAAATTTTCACCTATTTAATATTTCGCAAGCATAACAACGTTATTATTATATCATGATTATAAATGTTTAGCACGCTTAAATTTAATCACAGATAAATTAAATATAACATGTAAGAATAAAGCATAAAAATAACTGTAAAGAAAATAAAATCCTTACAGAACTTCGACGCTATTCCCGTTGCTAGAAAACCTCCAAGCGGAATTTGCACTTCCATTTATTGAATCAAAAATCTAAATTATTACAAAAACATTACAAGTTCCTCTCAAAAAGAGAAGAACTCTAAACCTAAGATAATTGAACTAAAAACTAAGAGAAAAACTAAGAAAAGCTTAGAAACTAAGAAAGAAACTAAGAAAAACTCAAAAACTAAGAAATGAGAGAGAGAAAGAAAGAAGAGAGAAGTGAGGTTTTGAGGTGTCTTTTGAAATGAATGGAAGGGGGTATTTATAGGTGAGGATGGAGAGAAAAATGAGTAAAAAATGTTAAAAAAAATATTAAAAAAATAAAAACGTGTTTTGGACCTGTTGAGGTCATCAATGACGTCGATGACGTCATGGGGCGGCCGCACGTGAAAAATGGGTCAAAAACGCGTTAGGGCGCTACTGGCGGCATCGATGCCGCGCTGTATGGGCCGCGCGGCTTCAGCGGTGAAAGCAGTCCGCATGGCGCTGTGAAGAAGCATCGCGGGCATCAAGCTGGCGCGTATTGGCTGGGCCGGGTACGCGGCGCGCGATTTTCCGTCTTTTGACATTTTTGACCTTTTCGACCCATTTAGTCCAATTTTTCCATGTTTGTTGACCTTTTTCCACTTATTTATTAATTTATTTGTGATGTATTGCTTCAAGTATTCTTCTTTGAGTCTTTACATTGCGTTTTTAGGCCAAAATTCCTGAAAAACAATAAAAATACCCGTGATTCCGAAAAAGACAAATTTATATAAATATATGATAAAACATATAAATATATATATTTTTAATCAATTAATGTGCATAAAATCATGGTTATTTTAGTGCTTTTTGAGCACTCATCAGTGCCTAGCAGATGAATTTTTGCTCTTTTAACTTGTATGATGCCCTTATAAATAATATCTAAAGTATCTCAAGCATTCTTGGCAATATCAACATCAAATATATAAAGAAATTCATTAGTAGATATAGTACTAAAGATAACATCAATACCTTTTGAGTTCCAATTACTATCAGTTTTATCTTTAGTAATCCATTCGTTCTTAGGTTTGAGTGTGATAACATTATCTTTTATAACTATATGTGGTCCTAACCATAAATAAGAAAATTCCAAATACATTTATCTAGGAATATAGAAAGGCTCTTGATGAGTCCTTAAAAAGCACTAAAGTTACCATGATTTAATGTACTTTAATTAATTAAATAAATTTATATTAGTATGATTTTATCATATTTTTATATAAATTTATTTTTTCGAAATCACGAGGATTTTTATTATATTTCAGGTATTTTTGTTCAAAACAACTTAAAAACATGAAAAACAAAAACTTGAAGCAATGCATCACAAATATATTGAGAAAATAAATGAGTAAAAGTCAAAAATATGAAAAAAAAAATTCAACAAAATGGGTCAAAAATGTCAAAATGGTTGAAATCCCAAGCGTAGCAACCCATTCGTGTCGAGTCCCGTACGCACTGAGTCCTATGCACAATAGTCCATCTGCACTAAGTCCCGTATGTAGCATCTCGCCCGTACTGTTCCGCGCGCACGCCAGTACAATCCATGCCATTCATGTGCACGTCAACCGTCTATTTATTGAGATTTTCGCGCCTCATACACGTGCCAACCTGTCCAAACGCACCCAAATTCAAATTTTGAAATATCTTCTCCCCTTTTTGGCCTTTTCTTCACCTATAAAAGAACCATCTTTTCCCATTGTAAAAAACATAATTTTTTGAGCATTTTCTCTCTCTATCTTTCTCTTTCTAGAAAGTTTTCATTTTTTTAGTTTTTAGTTTTTAAGTTCTTCTATTTTTGAGAAGAACTAGAACTAGTTATGCTTTTATAAATTTTTAGTTTTTGATTTAATAAACAGATATGCAAATCTATTTGGAGGTTTTCCAGCAACAAAGTTAGCATCAAATTATTATATTTTATTCTTATATGTTATATATAATTTATCTGTGATTAAATTTAACATGAATAGCTATTTGTAAATATGATATAATAATTTAATAATATAATCTCCGTGAAAACAATCTTTTTTATCATTATATTACTTGTTGCAATACATATACTTACATATTCATTGAATACAAGTAGCGTTCGATCAAGTTTTTTGCTTCGTTGCTAGGAATTATAAATATTAAAAATTTATTATTTTATTATAGTTATTTTTATTTATTTATTTTTTAAAATTTTAATTAATTTATTTAGTTATTAATTTTTAATTTTTATTTATTTTTAATTTAGACATATCCTTTAGTGAGATTAGAAACACATTTGAGTCTATTGCATGAGTAGAGTTTGTGAAGGGGAAATCTTATCTTTAGATCCTAAAATTGAGCATACTTTGAGATCAATAAAAAAACAACAAGTTGTAATCCAAGTGTAAGAAATGACTAACCCATTAGAAATAAACAATAATGAGCTAAATTTTAACAATTATATACCTTTAATGGATGATAAGCATATAACTATGAATGAATATGCAATACCTATGTTGGAAATGTCGGATCTAAGTATTAAAAGGCCAAACATTCATGCTAATCAATTTGAACTAAAGCCAATGATGTTTCAAGTATAACAAACAGTTGGACAATTCAATGGATTACCAATAGAGGATCATCATCTACATCTCAGATTGTTTATTGAAGTTATAGATTCATTTAAATTTAGTGGTATTATTGAGGAGTCATTTAGGCTTAGATTATTCCCTTACTATTTGCGAGATCGTGCTCGAGCTTGGCTAAACTTTTTGCCACCTGATTCCATTACAATTTGGAATGATTTAGCGAAGAAAGTTTTGATGAAATACCTCCCACCAATAAAGAATGCTAAGCTTAGGAATGACATTACCTCTTATTAACAATATGAAGGAGAATCTTTATATGAAGCATGAAAAAAATTTAAAGAATTGCTAAGGAAATGTCATCACCATGATATGCCTCATTGGATCCAAATGGAGACTTTCTACAATGGTCTCAATGCTCAAACAAGAACAATTGTTGATGCATCTACTAATGGAGCTCTACTAGCCAAATCTTACAATCAAGATTATGATTTACTTAAAAAATGGCTAGAAATAATTATCAATAGCCAGTGTATAGAAGGACAACCATAAGAAGAGTAGCCAAAGTGCATGAGGTAAATGATATCATGATACTTACAGCTTAATTGTCATCTTTGGCTAATCTTTTGAAGGTTCAAAACTCACCAATGAGTATAAACCAAATCTAAGATTTAGGGGTATCATGTGTGTTTTATGGGGGAGCTCATTTGTTTGATGATTGTCCAAATAATCCTAAATCAACATTTTATATGTGTAATGTGAACCGAAAAAATAATCCATACTCGAACACATATAACCTAGGTTGGAGACAACAACCAAATTTCTCTTGAAGTAATAACAACAATGAAGGTAGTAATCAATTCAATCGTTAATCATTTTCACCATCTAGATTTCAACAATGATAACAATCCCAAGCTCAAGAGAAGAAGTCACCTACTGAGGACAATACAAATGCGTTAATGGGGATTATAAAAGACTTCATCCAATCAGTAAATACAAAAAAAATCACTTAAGAGGCTTTAATTTAGAACTTAAAGAACCAAATGGGGAAACTGGCCCAAGCTATAAGTCAAAGGCCTCAAGGTAACCTTCCAAGTGACACAATTATAAACCCAAGAATGAGAAGGTGGGGAGTATTGCAACATCATAGCCTCGAGGAGTGGTAAAACTCTAAAGGAGGAAGATGAGACTCAAAAGGATGAGGAAGAACATGAAATTAACAAGGATGTGGAGGAATTAGTGGATAAAGAAAGTAATAGAAAAGAAATAATTCAGTCAAAAAAGAGCAACCTCTATAAACCCACTATTCATTTCCCTCAAAGACTGCAAAAGCAAAAGTTAGATACCTAGCTTTCAAAATGTTTAGATGTCTTCAAGAAACTATACATAAATATATAATTTGTAGAGGCACTTGAACAAATGTCGTCTTATGCCAAATTTCTGGAGGATATCCTGTCTAAAAAAAGGAGGCTTGGAGATAATGAAACAATAACCTTGACTGAAGGTTGTAGTGCTATCCTTGCTTGAAGACTACTCCAAAAATTGAAAGATCTGAGTAGCTTGACATTCCTTGCAGAATTGGGAATATTCACTTTGAGAAAGCATTATATGACTTAAGTTCAAGCATTAACCTTATGTCATTATCGGTTTTCTATAGATTGGGGGTTGGTAAAACCAAATCCACTTCAATAACATTATAAATGGCAGATAGATCAATTAAGCGACCCTAGGGTGTAGTAGAAGATGTGCTAGTAAAAGTAAACAAGTTCATATTTTCGACAAATTTCATTGCATTAGACATGAAAAAGGACCGTAACATTCCTATCATACTTGGTCGTCCATGCTTAACAACTAGAAAAGCATTCATTGATGTACAAAAGGGTGAGATTATAATGAGAGTGCAAGATGAACAAGTAATGTTTAAGTGTTTCCAGCATCTAAACCCCTTGAAGTTGATAATGTTAATAAATGCTTTAGGATAGATGGCAACTTAAAATAATCTATTGAGTTTTTCACACTTAAGACTGTTACACATGATGTTGTGAACAATGAAGTAAATCACCAAGATATAACTTAATCTATTTTAATTTTGAAAGTATGAAATCTATGATTGATATTGTTGATTGTGTGAACTATTTGGAAGCTACATAGCTCATGTGTATACCTAATGTTGTTGTTGAGAATTTTGAGATAGAATCTAAGCTCAAACCATCAATTGAAATACCACCATGGCTAAACCTCACACTTTTATCCTACCATCCTTAATCAAGTAGTCAAGGTGAAGAGTTCAATAGAGAGGTTAAAAAGATGTTGGAAATACATAAATTGGATAAGCTACAGTGGAGTGCATATAAGAATGCCAAAAAGTACAAAAAGAAAACAAAATATGGCATAAGAGAAATTAGCACCATGTTTTTAAATCAAAACAAAAAGTATTATTGAACAAATCAAGACTCAAACTATTTTTGGACAAACTCAAAATTAAATGGACACAAAGAGATGTACCTTAGGACTTGATATGATTGTTTAGTCAAGGATGTTAAACATGACGCTAGTTAGGAGGCAACCCAACGTTATTTGACTTATATTTTTATCATTTTTGTTTTATAGGTGAATTAATGTGAAGAATAATGGCGCAACAAGATTGAGCATTTCAATAACAAATGTGGTGTGCCAAGACTAGGAGGCTTTTCTTTCCTTTTACTTTTCCATATTTATATGTGTACATTAGGGATAATGTACAATTTAAGTTTAAAAAAGGAAACTTCATTCTCTACTTTAGTATTTAGTATGCATTTTAAATTTTTAGGGAATTTTTTATTTTTAGGATATTTTTAATCATAATTTGGATAGAAATTGATAAATATATGGAGACTAATCGCATACATGCTTGATATGAAACATATGAACTCAATGATAAAAATTGGTTGTCATGACTAGGATAAAGAATGTAACATGCTTGTTAAGATACTTAAATTAATCATGTGATGTGCTAGTTAGTTTTGACTTGATTGATTCAAATTTTTATGCACAAGTTCATGATTGATTTTGGTGTTCTTATTGAGAGAAAATTTGTGGTGAGTTATACGATTTGATGCGATCTACCAGGTTTTAAAATTTATTTGATCATCCCTTTAGGCAAAATCCTGAATAATATTTAGAAAAAAAGAGATGATTTAGGCCTTATTTGGATCGATCAAACCTTTCAAGCTAACCAATGTTAATAAACGTAGTCATCTATTTGAGCCTAACAAAGAACCTTTCATATATTTAAGCCACATTGT
Source organism: Hippophae rhamnoides (assembly GCA_033030585.1). NCBI lineage: Eukaryota > Viridiplantae > Streptophyta > Magnoliopsida > Rosales > Elaeagnaceae > Hippophae > Hippophae rhamnoides. The sequence continues at coordinate 41,309,378 of CM065429.1, read as the reverse complement.
ATACCTAACCAATAACCATAACCTTTACCCTTGCACCTTTAGCTTGTATGAAAAGAAAAAAAATGCAATCATGGGTTATGGTATAGAGTAAGGTGAAATGTAATGCACCCTATAAAAGAGAAGAAAAATAAAAACTCACAACACAATTATTCCTCTAAAGAAAAAAGAAAATAAAATTGAAAATAAGTTTAAGAGTGTTGTGAAGTTACAAAAAAAAAGGATATGGAATAAAGAATATGAAAAAAATGATAAAAAGTGTGCTCTAAAATATCAAGTTAAAACTCAATTGCAATTAAAAAGTGCATGATGAACCAAAAGAAAGCTAAGGTGTGAAAAGAGCCTAAATGGCTTCATTTATCAACCCCACTAAGTCTTATATTACAAGCATCTAAAGTCCTTATTGATCTTTAATTAAGTACATGTTTATATTAGTAGAGAGAGATGTAAAAAATAGATTTATGAGACTTGTTTTAAGGTTGAATTGATTAGCATGCTCATATAGATTGATTTTATAAGTGCATTAGATGATATCATGTGCAATACATACACATAAATCAATTCTTCAGAATCCTTGCATATCTTTGTATTGATGGAACATTGATTGATGAATATGCAAACCTCCTTTTTATAGAATGACTTTTGAGGAGGATAATTTTTGCTATATATATATAGACTTGGCTTTACTTTAGGACAAATAAATAGTTAAGTGTGAGGATGTGAAGACTATTAAAATAGAGTCATCGGTGCACTCTTTTTTTACTAAATATTTTCTCATTTTATTCAATAAGTGGTATTTTGGGGTTAAAAATATCAAAATATAAATTTTATAGTAAAAATGGATAAAAATATAATTTTTGAAATTTTTTTAGAATTTTTTGGATTTTTATGAATTTTTTAATGCAAGATCAATTAGATCAATTAGAAGACGACACGTGGATGCCACGTAAGTAATAGAATTGAAAGAGTAAGCCACATGGATGTCACATAATCGAAGAAGGCGAATCACACAAAGTTGGTGTACAAAGTGACGCTGCCTTGTCATGTGCTAGCATGGCATTCATTTCAAGTTCGTCGTATGGTCAATGCACTCGCCATGCATCATCGCCTAATTTTTCCATTCTTTCCACCCTTGCACCACGCTATCGATAAATGTGAATCATGTTACACCACGTGTCGATGACTCCTCCTACATTGATCAAGACAATTCCTTCCGCTATGCGTCAAGCTTTGATTTACCCAGTGAATCCTACCTTGCCACATGTCGTGTTCCTATTGGCTGGCTTTGTTAATTTTTCCTTTTCGTCTCAACCCTTGATTTGAAGTTGATATGACAGTTCAGATTTCACCTAAGCTTAATTTAACTCCCTAAATGCCTCATAAATCCTAAGGAGCCAAAATTAACATAATTTTTATCAGTTTTTTGAGACAAAAAAAAGAGAAAAACGTAGAAAAATTCAAAAAGAGATATAATTTTAGTGGAGATTAAAGAGGATATTGGTGTTATAATTTACGATATTGGTTGTATTTCTTTTTTTCCTCATTTCTTCATCAATTTTTATGTCTTTCTTTATGAAGAATTATGAGCTTTATGAACAAAATTATGTCTAGTTAATTTATTAATCTATGAGTCTTATGAACCCAATTTTCACCATGTGATGATCTAATATTTTACTTTAATTATGATTTTACTTTAATTATACTATTTAATATGATATTTATGCTATTAATTATATGACCAACAATTGATCTATAGAGACAATTAAATAGATTTAAGAGAATTATTTATCTTGATTAAATAACATGCATAGTTTCTAAGTAAAGATGTATAATTTTTATGTATATGACCCATAATTGATTAACATAATGAGTAGTTGATGAGTGCTCAAAAAGCACTAAAATTACCATGATTTTATGCACATTAATTGATTAAAAAAATATATATTTATATGTTTTATCATATATTTATATAAATTTGTCTTTTTCGGAATCACGGGTATTTTTATTGTTTTTTAGGTATTTTGGCTCAAAAAGCACTAAAATTACCATGATTTTATGTACATTAATTGATTAAAAATATATATATTTATATGTTTTATCATATATTTATATAAATTTGTCTTTTTCAGAATCACGGGTATTTTTATTGTTTTTAAGGTATTTTGGCTTAAAAACGCAATTTAAAGACTCAAAGATGAATACTTGAAGCAATACATCACAAATATATTAATAAATAAGTGGGAAAAGGTCAGCAAAACATGGAAAAATTGGACAAAATGGGTCGAAAAGGTCAAAAATGTCAAAAAGGCAAATCGGCATTCGCCCGGCCGCGCAATTATGACCGGCGAAGTAAATGAGCGGTACGCGCGCGCTCCAGATCAATCGTTTCACGCATATGCGCCTGGCAATGACCGCGCGCGTAGGTGCCAATGATACTCCGCGCGCCCAACGCCTTTTTCGCCCCATTTTCACGTGCGGCCTCCCCAGTGCGTCGTGCGACGTCATTAATGATTCCTACATTTCCATACGCGTTTTTATATTTTTAACATTTTTTTTACTTCATGTAGGTAAAAAAATGTTAAAAAATGTTAAAAATGTAATGGTATCTTGAGGTCATTAATGGCCTTGACAAAGATGGCGCTATGAAGGCCGCACGTGAAAAATGGGACTAAAAGGCATTGGGAACGCGGAGGGGTCTTGGCACTGCACCAGCCAAGGCCCTACGCGTGTGAACGGTGTGTATTGCCGGCCTTACAATGGGTGCACTTGTCTGTAGCAGCGGCGCGATTTCCATCTTTTTGACATTTTTTGACCTTTTCGACCCATTTTGTCCAATTTTTCCATGTTTGTTGACCTTTTTCCCTTATTTATTAATATATTTGTGATGTATTGCTTCAAGTATTCCTCTTTGAAGTCTTTAAATGCGTGTTTAAGCCAAAATACCGAAAACAATAAAAATACCGTGATTCGAAAAGACAAATTTATATAAATATATGATAAAACATATAAATATATATATATTTAATCAATTAATGCATAAAATCATGGTAATTTAGTGCTTTGAGCTACATCACAACCCTGACTGCCTTCTTGCTAGTCCCTTAGCAAGAGAAGCGATAAAAACTAAAAATTAAACTATCCTAAATCACTTCCGGTGGATTGACAGTTGCGGTTGCATTTAAATGCAGCAAGCCTTTAAACCCACAGGTTGCCACTAGTGGAATGAGTTTGAGTCTCGTGAGGGTTTTCGATAATGATACCCACAAACATTGAACTAAATGTAAAAACAATAAAAACAAACAACTTAAAAATTAAATTTACAACAAAATCATAAATTAACAACATCTCACAAAAATGTCTCATACTTTTTAATCTCCTTTAAGATCATAATTAAAATCTCAAGCATAAGTTATTTTAATCTCTTTAAACAATCATGATTTATTATAATAATTAGTCGAAAAATCATTTTCATATTTCATGTCAAAAATGTATCAATTTAATTTCACCCCAATTTCGGTGTCATGAATAAGAATTGGTCGACTCTATTCCTCACAAGTCAATACTCTCAAAACACTGAATCTTATGGGTTCAAACACTCATACTAATTTATATGCGAAAGAGTTGATGTATAGAAATGAACTAATATGTTCGCATATGTATAAAGAATAAAGACTCAAAGTGTTAGTTTAACATTGATCTCATGAAAGGAATCAAATGTATAAATTATATAGATATCATATATAAAAATTATTTTCAAGCATAAATCAAACCCATTAAGAAAGAATTTCAAGATATATGCCTTTTACAAATGAAGAGAGTGCAATGACTTTTTAGGGAATTATTTCCTATATCTTTCTTTTGTAATTAACTTTTACTCACAACTTTGTAGGCAATGTGGGTTATAGTATGTAGATTATACTATATATTCTTTATCTCTCTATTTTTTTCTGAAGATATTTCTCAATATATGTATTTTAGAGAGTCAACCCATTATCTGTATTTTTTTTTGGATTTTGGTGAGTGGTTAATTTTGTGGCTTTTAATTTGATCTTGGTTTAGGTAACCCCACGTATATGTCTTTTTGTAGAGTCATGCATGAGCGAGATATAAGCATATACTATCAATTTCTACTCGAATCATTTAATCTAAGCAATAATAATAAAAAATATATGATACTCTATTAAGATGAGAAAAAAAATTCATACATTCATACGCTAATACCTATAGAGATCATCTAAAAATTTGAAGAAATAAGAAATGTGTTTGGAGTAGAAAAAATATATATTTCACTCTGAATAAAGGAAATTAGGCTCAAATTATATCTAACAAAGGTAGTCTCCACTAAAAAAAATTCATAAACACCGATTTTGGGTTTAATATAATTTCTACATCTTATCAAGAAATACTAGTTATGACAAAAACTAACTAATTATCAAAAAATAATTACAAAATATTTCATGATATGTTTTCAAAAATTAATCTAACAGTACAAAAGACTTAACTATTTACTTAAATTTGATTTAAAGAAATGATAATTTTTGTGAGAATTTTTTTTTCAAAAATTACTAAATCACACAAAATAGAAATAAAACCAAACACACAAAAAATGAAAAAGTATATTTTTTTATTTTTTTTATTTTTAAATTGTTAAAACCTTTTCTTTTAATTAAGCATGGTAACTTTTCACCACCCCCAACCTAGAACTTATATTGTCCTCAATGTAACAACTGTAAATTAAAGATAAAGATAAAAGAGAAGAAAGATTACCTATTTCCTGAGAATGTGCAAGTAGTAATGGAAAATGCAGGTGCATCCATCGTATTCATCATTAAAGTGTATACAGACAAATCGCTGTGAACTTCTAACATCTCAACAAATATTTTTAGTTTTAACAATTTAAAAATTATTCACATGTAATTAAAATGAAATAATTAAGTAAATAAAAGAAATAAAAGAAAATTACCTAAAATGATGGGTTGCCTCCCATCCAACGCTTAGTTTAACGTCTTAGCAAGACGTAACTTGGGGATTGCATTTTAAGTAAACTCAATGTCCCTCATCATTGAGTCAATCAAACCTTCGGGTAAGACAATGTTGTCTACCTATACTTTTTCGTACCATGCACTATTGATTTTGATTTCTTTACGTACTTAAAACTAGAGGCATACTTTGAGTTTTAGATAACCCACATCTAGGTACAAATCAAATAATTAAGGCATAAAAACACAATTGTACCTAGATTAAACAAAGCAACTAACTCCTTAGATTATAATTAAAACTTTAAAATTTTGGAGGTAGTTTCAGAATTTATGTTTTTTGTTTTGTTTTTTTAAGAAAAAAAATAACATAATCGATAATCAAGAGTGCTCAGGAAAGAATGGTAGTGCAAAGGCTCCTTAAAAACCATCCTCCATAGACGGAACAACGTTCTCGAAGAAAGACTAATGCACAAACGAGAACTAGTCTCCTAGACAAAACTCCCTTAGATCTTTACTTTTCATGTTATTAAGTTAAGTTAAATAAAAATTTAAGTTAATTAAGTTTAAAGAAAAGGTTAATTAAGTTAAGTGAATTATAAAAATCTAAGTTAATTAAGTTAGTAAAAAAAAAGTTAATTAAGTTAAGTGAATTAAAAAAAAATCTAAGTTAATTAAGTTAAGTGAAGTAAAAAATCTAAGTTAATTAAGTTAAGTGAAGTAAAAAAAAAGTTAATTAAGTTAATGAAAATTTAAGTAAAAACCTAAGTTAATGTTAAAAACAATCTAAGTTAATTAAGTTAATAAAAAAACTAAGTTAAGTAAGTTAAATAAAAATCAAAAAGAAGAAAAAATAGCTAAAGAAAGAAAAATAAAAAATAATAAAATAAAATAAAATTGAAAAAGGTAAAAGAAAATAAAATAATTTAAAAAAAAAGAAAAGAAAAATTAAAATTATGATAAAAAAAATTAAACTTAAAAAATTAAAATTTTGGTTTTTTTTATTTTTTTATTATTTTTATTTTATTTTATTTTATTTATTTTTTTATTTATTTTTATTTATTTTATACTCTATTTTTATTTATTTTATACTTTATTTTTATTTATTTTATATTTTATTTTTATTTTTTTATACTTTATTTTTATTTTTTGTATACTTTATTTTTATTTTTTTATTTATTTATTTTTTTACTATTCATGATCGGTAATTTTATTTTACTATTCACGCTATATTATTTATTTATTTTTTTTATCTTTTTTTTATTTTGTTTTTACAATTTATGAACGGTAAAAACTTTTTACTTCAAATTTCAAATTTCTAAATTATTGTACTATTCACGCTACAATTTATTTTTTATTTATTTTTTATTATTTCTAATGAAATTTGAAATTTGATTAAATGTTTTATTTTTTTTATTTTTTACAAAAACAAAAAAAATCACAATTATTTACAGCACAAAAATATTTTTAAAATTTTGATAAATAAATTAAAAACGCTATTCCTTTTCGTAAACCAAAAACTTGATGAAGCGAGTCGGGATTGTCAAAAACTTTGATGCCATCCACATGACGGAGTCATCCCGGCAATGGCGCCAAAAACTTGATTAACGAAACCTAAGGCATCGTCGATCCTGTAATACTTTGGTTTTATATTTATAAAACTACCATGAAATTCACGAATCATTTTGTAGAAAATGATAAGTATACTCCCAAGGTCGATCTAAGGAAGGAATGTATGTAGTTTTTAATTTATTATTCAAACTTTTAAAAACGAAATTAAATCCTAAACATCCTGTCACGATATTTTGGGTTTTGTGTTTTTAATCTACTTACATAAAAATAAACATAGATTTAATAAATATTTATGTAAATTTTATCTTTTATAAATAGTGGAGTATTTATGGATATAATAACTAAGTTAATTATGCTTGTTCATATTATTTAGGTTATTAAAGATATGAATTGATATTTATTGATTCTCCATTTTTTGTATGAATACCACCTTTGGTGGGGTTAGATATTCTTTGTTAACTAAACAAATCAATTAACACCTATGTGTGGGGTTGATAACTAATTTGGTTAATTAAATTAATTCCTTTTTCTAAGAGATTGAAAATGAACCATTTAAATGACACCTTTGGTGGGGTTAGACAGTTTAAACTTTATTCAAGGTGTCCAAATTAAACCTACAGAATTTAGTTATCCAAGTACTAACTTTCAAGTTTTAAAACTACTACTGAAAACATTGTTGTCAATACATTTTCAGGATAATAATTCTTATAAAAACTTTTGAAATAGAGCTTTACTCTAACTAGGGTGATTGTACCAACAAATAAAAGAGCACTACTCTAAATCAGGCCAGGATAATTAAACCTTAAAATCTAATTTTGATTTAAGTTTGTAATGAAAAATAATATATTTCTTCTAACATTCTTAATATAAAATCTTGAATAAAAATAAAATCAATTCATTTTAGAGATTTTTACCTATTTAATATTTATGCAAGCATAACAACGTTATTATTATATCATGTTTACAAGCTTGACTAGCAGTTAAATTTAATCGCAGACAAATTAAATATAACATGTAAGAATAAAGCATAAAAAATAGCGCAAAAGAAAAATAAAATCCTTACAAGATTTCCGATGCTATTCCCGTTGCTAGAAAACACTCCAATCGGAATTTGACTCCCGTTTATTGAATCAAAAAGCTAATAAATTACAAAAAACAAAACAAGTTCTTCCGAAAAAGGGAAGAACACTAAAAGTAAGAGAAACTAGCTAAACCATAAGAAAACTAAAAAAAAAAACTAAAAACTAAGAAATTGAGAGAAAGAAAGAAGAGAGAAGTGTGTTTTGAAGTGAAGGGAAGGGGGTATTTATAGGTAAGGATGGAGAGAAAAACTACGTAAAAAATGTTAAAAAAATGTAAAAACAGCGTAATGGAAATGTTGAGAATATTAATAGCGCGATCGGCGCGGGTAAGCGGGCACGTGAAAAATGGGCGAAAAAGAGCGTTGGGCACGCTGGAGAAATTTCTTACAAGGCATTGTATGTGTACTGGCTTCAGTAATGGCGATGGCTGCGGGATAGCCAACGTGAGCACAACGACGCTGTGTTATGTATGAACTAAGTATTGAAACCGCTGAGCCTTGGGTAGGCCGTGGGGCGATTTCAGTCTTTTGACATTTTTGACCTTTTCGACCCATTTTGTCCAATTTTCCATGTTTGTTGACCTTTTCCCTTATTTATTAATATATTTGTGATGTATTGCTTCAAGTATTCCTCTTTGAGTCTTTAAATTGCGTTTTTAAGCCAAAAATACGAAAAACAATAAAAATACCCGTGATTCCGAAAAAGACAAATTTATATAAATATATGATAAAACATATAAATATATATATTTTTAATTAATTAATGTGCATAAAATCATGGTAATTTTAGTGCTTTTTGAGCACTCATCAGTAGTATACAATTTAATTAACATAAGAGTGTAATTAGGTTAATTACTATATGATATGTAATTTATTTTAAAGAGGAATACATACTAGGTTAGATTCATTTGATTACGTAATTGGTTGATAATTATATTGAGAGAATTTTAGTGATTCATAATGTTAGAAAATTATGAGATTAAGCATTCTTAGATATTTTCTCATAAATCTTCTTAGCTACCAAATATGATTTAATTAATTATTGTTATTTATTTTTAGTTCTTTTAATTTTGCTTCTTTAAAATATAAAAAACAAAAAAAAAATTGATTTATATTTTTTTTCAATTAATTTCTAATAAAAATAATCTATGTGGGGACGTATTTTCTTATCATTATATTACTTGTTATAATACGTATACTTGTGTATTCATTGAACACAATTCGTGTCCGATCACACACACATATAATCCCCTTATGCCTTATATCAAAGATTAATCATTTAGTTCATTTTGTTTAATTAAGCATTCATACTCCATCGAGTCCACTGCAATGGTATGATAGAACCAAATAACTCAATCTAAGTTAATCACATCTTGAGAATTCATGTGAATCTAAAATACTGTCACTAAATTTTCATCATTATCAAATATCAGACCTATCATTCGTTTGAATTTGTGGGCTACTTATATGAGTTTACTTTCACCTTATATATGTTAATATGATGCAAATTAGACTTTGATTCTAACACCACTTGTTATCCGTTAGAAATAATTATTTTTCCCGACTATATACTAAATTTACTCTTCGTATTTTTCAACTTGAGATTTGTTCATATACCTAACACTACTTCCGTGTCAAATAGTCATTTGATATATTTTATTGAAATTCATGAATGCATAATGCACATTAGCAACATGCTTTGAAACTAAATTGATAGAAGGATTAATAACTGAACATGTATTGTAATTTTTCAAAAAAAATGAAATTTAGACTCTTAATTTATTATTTAAGTAGTTTTAATCTATTAACTTTCGAAAAGTCCGATATGAGTACAAAATATTATTATTTTTATTTAATAGATTAGTAGGTAAATAAATATTTTCGGTGTTATTATTATCTCTCCCCCGCTCTCTGTTTCCAGAGTTTCATCTCTTTGGTAACACAAAAGGGAAAGCCTGCTTCACGTAGCTTTTTAATCCGAGTCAGCATTGCAAATCCTGAAAAGGCTTCGGCTACGACTCGTTTCCAAATAATTTCCATTTCAGACATCAAATGCCGTGGACTACGAATCTGTAAGTCTCCGATTCCCTCAGCCATTTGATTGAAGTGCAGTTCCGGACGGCAAACCTATTGCTTAAAGAACCCTAATTTTGGTTTTGTTTCTCTTGCTTGGTATTTTTTGACATCATATTATTGAAACATTGATAACGTATTGGGTTTTTGTTCTCTTTCTGAAGGATTTTGGGATTTTAAAGCAGTTAGGGTTCTTCGAGCATTGAGAAACTTACGTATTGAAATTCTTGTTCCGGCAGAAAATAAGGGCTAGGGTTTTCATTTGAAGCATTGCTTGTGGAGGTGATTTGGGATTTTTTTTCATTGCTAGGGTTTGTTTGGTTCCGTTCCAGACGGGCAAGATAAGTGCGGCTTAGGTGGATAATGTGTATACTTTGTGTAATTCAGAAGTGGTCTCGCCGGGTTGCTACAATGCTTCCTTGGCTAGTCATTCCTCTTATAGGACTATGGGCTTTCTCTCAGTTTCTACCGCCAGCTTTCCGATTTGAGATTACATCCCCAAGGTTGGCTTGTGTTTTTGTTCTCTTGATTACCCTTTTTTGGTATGAGATTTTGATGCCTCAGCTATCAGCTTGGAGGGTGAGGAGGAATGCACTTCTTAGGGAGAGAAAGAGGTTTGAAGCCATTGAACTCCAGAAGCTTCGGAAAACAGCCACACGCCGGTGTCGGAACTGTTTGACTCCATACAGAGATCAGAATCCCGGTGGAGGTAGGTTTATGTGTTCTTATTGTGGGCATATCTCGAAAAGACCAGTTTTGGACTTGCCTGTGCCACCTGGTATTGGAATTTCAAATTCTGGAGTTATTAAGGATTTAGTTGGAAAGAGTGGAAAGATATTGAATGGTAAGGTTTGGGTTGATAATGGATGGATGTGTGGTCATGATTGGTTGGAGAATGGAAACTGCACTGGTTGCACTGGTGATTCTACTCCTGGGAAGTCTGCTTATTGGAAAAAGAATGGAAGTGATCTTTTTGGAGATGAAAATTGTTTGGCAGAGCAGTCTTATTCGAGTATTGTTATTTTTTCCTGCAAAATTCTGACTTATTTTCTCTTGAGCATTAGATGGCTTTGGAGAAAGATTTTTAGAGTTAGTTCATCAAGGGAAGATGCTTCCTCTGACACAGATCACAAAGGGATGTTGGCTAAAAGAGGAGAGAATGGAGGGAACTTTCATAAAAGTAGAGGAGAAAAAGCTCGTAGAAAAGCTGAAGAGAAGAGACAAGCTAGGTTAGAGAAGGAGCTCCTGGAGGAGGAAGAGAGAAAGCAAAGGGAGGAAGTTGCTAGGTTGGTGGAGGAACGTAGGAGACTAAGGGATGAGAAAATGGAGGCAGAAAAAGATTGTGGGAAATCATCACCGACCATGAGGGAGAAAGACAGAAAGAAGGAAGCTGAGAGGAAGCGACAGGAAAGAAGGAAAGACAAAGTTAAGGGTTCTAGCAAAAGCAGCTCAGATGTGGAAGAGCTGGAAAAGAAAACAGGCAAAGAAAGTGAAAGAAAGCGGGAATTTGACAAGAAGAGTGATATTCATCCGAAATCAGTGACAGATAATGTTAAGTGCCAAACTACAGAAACAAGACATGGGATTAAGAATACATCTGCAAATAACTTTATCCGTGAAAATGCTGGAGCTAGTTATCTGGATCGGATGAGGGGTACTTTTTTGTCTTCATCAAAAGCATTTAGTGGAGGTAGTTTCTTTGGGAAGGGTACTAACACTGCAGCTAGCATGACAAAAGAAAGCAAACCTAACAATTCAGACCATGCTCACATTGCTGGCTACAGGAGAGATTCATGTCCATTTGACCGTGTAGCTGTGAAACCTGTAAATGGAGAGGATAAAAATATAAAACGTCCTGTAAGTTGTCTTTCTGCTGTGCTGGTTTTTAATACTCTTTCTGATTAACTGTTTGACATTTTCTTTGATGACCACCTGATAAAAAGGCCTATGAACATTGTTCTTTTGTTGAAACTCTGTAACCCTATCACCTTATCATTCTCATCTGTATTTGTCTGTTATCCAGCAAGTAGTTTATGGGCGACACTTAACTTTTTGACAGGAGGCATGAACTTAGTTTATTCGTTTGACCATTGGGATATGAGCTATATTACTATGGATCTCTACTGCCAGCTAAATTTTTTTTTTTTACCTTTTCTTTTACTGGTATACTTATTCACTTGTGTCTCTTTATTAGGCTGGTCTATTGTCCATTTGTGACCCTTTGCTGGTGGTATTTTATGGTCAATCTATAGATAAGAATTATTTAGAAAGAGAAAAACCTATGATATAGCTTATTCATGTGAGCATATAAATATTCTTGATGCGATTCATTACAGCACAGTGTTAATTGTTTTTTGTTTCCCTGCAGGTTCATTGTGAGCCACAATCATCAACAGCACCTAAAAAATCGTGGCAGCAACTATTTACTCGATCAGCTTCTGTTCCTCCATCCATTTCTAATGTCATAAGTAGACCGACTTCAAAGTTTCAAGTAGAACCTCAAAGTCCAAAGTTTTCTGGTCAAGCACCATCAATCCAATCATTTGATAATCCAATCAACTTTGGACTTCCGTCACCATTTACTATTTCTTCTTACTTTAATGGATCCCCAAGCAGTAGTCTAGGGTTTTCACCAGCAATTGAACCCATATATCCTCGGGTTAAGGAAGGTTCTAATGAACTTGTACAAGAAGAGCCTGAGCTTTTCGAAGATCCTTGTTATATTCCTGATCCTGTATCCTTGCTTGGCCCCGTTTCAGAATCACTTGATAATTTTCAGCTGGACTTGGGGCCTGGCTTTGAGACAGGGATGGGACTAAAAAGGACTCGTACATTAAAGAATGTATCCGCTTCTTTAGAAGTCAACAAGCCCTCTCCTATTGAGTCTCCCATGTCAAGAGAAAAGCACAATAATTTTGGTCGGTTCTCAACTACACCCAAAACTCAAGATATGCATACCTCACCTGTGGAAAGTGCAAATGAAATGGGAACCTGGCAAATGTGGCATACTTGTCCTCTTGGTCATGATGGTCTCGGTTTAGTAGGTGGTCCAGCAAGCTGGCATTTACCGCCAGAGTTGAACAGATCAAACAAAGATGATTTTGTGCAACCTTCATCTCACAAAACAATGGCCTCACTTTTTACAAAAGAGGAGAAAGCCCTCTCCAGTACTCAATGTCCAAAGAATATTTTTGTTGGCAATGCCCAGAATGGTGGGGTGTTTAGCCCTGTTACTGCTTCAAGTGATCCTGATCCATGGTTACAGAAAGCTTTTTTCCCGCCTCTGTCAGCTGGTGAAAACCATTTTGTCCCCAAGGTTCAAGAGGAAACAAATAAGAATGAAATGTTATATAGGAGTCCAAACAGGTCTTCAGTCAACCTTCCATTTGGAAATGGTTGGTCAAAGTAAGTGTATCAATCTTGGTTCTGTTTAATATTTACTATTTGATTCAGGATATTGCTTCTCTATTGTTGTTATGTAGCAAATGGATTGCTTTGAATGTCTCATGGTGTATTTACTATGTTAATTGGTTAGATGTAAAATTTCAAATGCATGTGATAACAGAAATATTTATAAGGTTCCCTACAACTTAATCTGTTAGAATGGTATAAATGAAATGTTAGCCCATCTTTAGAGTTGACCAACACATTCTAATATAACATTTGAGTCGAACTTTTGATTTTGAAGGCGCTACTTTGGCCATTTTGCAATCTTTATGTTTTTCTTAAGAAAAAGGTTCTTGGTGTATCTTCAACAAGATGTTTCTACCCAGGAGGTCAAGCATTGACATTAATTGATTTCTATAGTAGATTCTTACTGGACACTTTGTGGTTGAGCCAATGTTTGCCATGAGGCAATCCCTAAACACACCCCAAGGAGTGAAGAGTAAGATTTATCTGTGAATGACATATCTGAGAAGTTATAATTATAAATAATCAAATAGTTAACCTGATGTATCGACTACAAGGATACTTCAGTTTACTATGGAAAATGTTTCAAATGAAGGAGCATGATGTGAACTCAATGTTTTGTTTCTGTAAGCTGTGATGATGGTTGCTAGATGCTATTTTAACTTGTCTTATAGAACAGAACCATTTTTAAAATTTTTTTTGGTAAGTATTGTCAGTTGTGTTCATTGATGACAAGACTAGAATGGCAGCATGATTTTTTGAAGGTTGCATCCACTGAGAACTGCTAATAGGCAGCTGTTTGTTATCTAATGAGAAACAATAACTAAAATAAATGTTAGCATAAAAGTGATATTTAATAATGTTATTCTCTAGATCAGTGCAGAGCTGAATCCATTATTTTTTTTATTGTTTTTGTAGTATTTATTTATCTGTGCTGCCCACTTTAGACCGATTCCTGAGTATTCTCACTCATTTATAAATTGATGCTGAATACGAAAGCTGCAAAAATACTATTTTTGTTTAACTCCATTGTCTTTAGAAACCATATATATTGTTTCATGATGCCAGCTTCCAATGTTTATTTTGTCATTTTTCTGCTGCAACTCTGATGAATTTCTTTCTTGTTGGATTCTTTTGTTTTTGCATATACCCCTTTATGGGAAATAAGTAATGTTTGTCTGATTCCTGTTCTGCATTTCTTGCTTTGCAGAAGTGAGTGGGCTGTGCAAGACACAGGGGAAGATGCTAGAAAGTTGGATACAGGAAGGCCCCATGTTGGAGGTCTATTTCCAACCCCTGATGTACAGTCGCTTTGGTCATTTGAGTAAAAACAGAGAGATTATGAGGGACTTAAATACAACTCTTGATCTCTAGGGGCAAATTAGCGCCTCTTTTGGGGGAGAGTTTAGACTACTTGGATGCATTGTATCTTCCTGTTCTTCTTTATAAGGAAGATTGATGTTTACTTACTGGCATGGACAGGATTACACGTAGGAATGCATGCATGTCTCTCACTCAGGTAACAGCTAGGTGTCAATACTCGTGTGTTTTCATTAGTTTGTCTAATTTCTTCTGGGTGAGAGGCTGTCCCTTTTGTTAGAATTTTTTTTCCGGCAGAGCTATACCTACAATCTATAGTTGCATTGACATCTATTGATAAAATACTAACATGAGCGAGCACAGAATAAAAAAACTAGCCATTCTCTTCAATCTTCTTTGTATTTTTCCGGCCGAAAGATACAATTATTATGTTTCTCAATTTAGATCATAAAACATATTTTCAAACAGATTCATTTTAATGTGATTTTTATTATTTAGTACATATAAATGGGGTTGGTGTCTTATTGATATCCATATTACTATTTTGGTACTTATTATTACTTTGTTTTTAAGTGGTATCTTAAAAGTAACCATATTTTTAAAAGGATATCCATTTAATCAAAATGATTTTCATGTACAGAATGACAAGTAATTTAGTCATTTTAATTTTTTTATTAATTTCCTTCCTCTTTCTTCCCTTGTTTTTTATCTTTTCATTCTCTTTTTCTCTTTTTCCACTAAACTCTAAACCTTACACTTTAAACACTAAATCCTAAATACTAAACATAATATTAAACTCTAAACATTAAACCTAAAACCTAATAAGAGAATGAGAATGAGAAAAAAATAAAAATAAAAAGAGAAAAAGAGGATAAAAAAATAAAATTATTTAAAGACTAAAATACCTTTTAATTTTTTGTACACATTTTTTTTATTAAATATATAACTTTTGGATAACTTATGTACATTACTCAAAAACTTCAATAATAATAAATTCCAAAAGATTAATATGGATCCCGATAAGATATCACTACGATCCAAAAGGATGTTCACATTGTAATTACAGTATATTCATCTTTTATAATTAATTATGTAATTAAATTCTCCGCGTATTATCAATTTGTGGCATTTTTATTTATAATGCAACTCGAGGAGCCATAAAGCCAACAAAAATATTGCACCCAACAACCATAGCTCGCATTGGAATTTGAAGGACAAAAGTGCTTTTAGTATTTTCACAATCTTCCCTGTTCACACAAAAGTGACCTTTCAAAATTCACAAATATCAGTGCCCAACCTTATAAGACCAAATTTGTAGTCAATTTGTCATACCTTAAGAATTACTTTCGTTGGATGTAACAATAGTAAACAGCTGCAAAGCTAAACTTTGAAGAGATTGAGAAGGCAAATTTTGGGAAGATAGAAAGCAATATCTACTAACCTTTCCTTCATTTTCTAGCATCATGCAATATATACAAGTCAAGACATGCTGTTAAGTTTGAAAGTTAAGGCTCCCTTAAGAATGAACTAGAAGCAAGAAACAGTACATTTTTAAAAAAAGGTTAAACTATTAGTCTTAAATTTTAACTTTGATTTAGATAGGTTATTAAACTTTACATGTAAATACATAAACTTTTAAATTATATGATTCGTTTTTTCAGTTTTAAAATCTTTAGTCATAGATCCCTAAATGGGGACATGAGATGGGATCAAAACAACTCATTTGACATCTCTATACTAAGGTTTAAAAAAATGCAGAATTTCGAAAAATCCTGCTCTAAGAGGAGTGGCCATTAAGCAAGGATTTATTTCTTCTCTTCCGTACGAAGAAATAGCAAAGCCCTCCCAAAACAAGCAAAATAATGAAACCATCAGCAACTCCCACCAAGACCAAAACCCATCTTTTGAGATTGGTCTTCCCATAGTCACTATGAAGTCCCATTGAAACCTTAACCATAAAAATCACTCCACTTCCTCTTTGAACCTGTTTTAGGCCCAATATCATTCTATACAGAAAGCATTCATGCTGGTCCTTAAAGCCTTTTTGCGATGAATATAATAATATTAATGCAGCAGAACAATTGCAATCATGTAAACATAGCTTAAGACATTCTTGTTTGCTGAATACTTTTACCTTTTCAGGTTTATCTCTCAATACACTTGTAACATCCTCAATTTCAAGCATTTCAACAACCTTACTAGGTTTGTTACTTCCGCAAAACCCACCTGAATTAATGCCTCCATTGCAATCGGAAGAACCCACCTTTGTTAATTGCCTAACGCAAGAACAAGCATTTGAGAAGGTACAGATGCCAAAGGGTTTACAAGCCAAAGGAAGATCACATGTGGTGTTGAGTGCTTGAAAAGATGACTCAAATTTTGCTTTGGTGGCTGAGTAAGAATAGAACCCCAAGTTTCCAGTCTTATTCCCAAGTGCCAAAAATCTTAGAGGTTGAGGTGTTTGTGATAGAATTTGTGCAATTTTCTTGTTTTTATCATCAAATAACTCTAATCCCTTGGAACCCAATTTGATAAAAGTGATGTTTCTGTTATTGGTGGGCTTAAAGTCCCAATATGAATAGGAACCAGAATAATAAGAATGCAAATAGAGAGCAATTTTGTTGTGTTCAATTTCCAATGAGTAGTATAGGAAAAAGGTAGAGACGTTGCTTAATATTGGAAAAGCAGTGAGGCGGGTTGCAACATTAAGTCTTTGGCCCCAGAGCATAACATCTCCTGGGAAATTGAAACTCTGCCACTTTATGTTATCGAGGCCATCAACTAGTACTAGATTGCCTGTCATGAGTATCTGCAACCTCTGCTTCATCATCAAAGTTACAAATAAAAGAGTAGTCTTTTTCTAATTTATACAACTACTTGTATATATAATAAAACCCCAAACAGAAAAGAAGGAAAAAAAACAGTTAATATTATAACTACTTTACCTGCACACCTTGTCCATAAGTCCCAGTTCTCCAACCCACTTTGTGATCTGTAGGAGTAGGACCACCCTTCAATCTCAAATCTCCATCTTCATTCAGCTCAAGCACGCACTTTTCTGAAGTGTAAAAATGTGAGTAATGGCCAGAGTTCCATACTTTTACGTCCCCGAGAAATACTTGCAAAGAACATGAGTACTTTTCATTGATGGCTTCAATACTCAGAGCAACTTTAAAGTTGGGAGCTATTTGACCATTCTCCATTAGAAAAGCTCTGCCTACAAAACCTGGACTATATTCGGCAGGAACCTCAAGACTGAGTTGATAGCCAATAGGAACATCTGATTTGCAAAAACCATAACCGAAAATTATGAAAAAACAGAGCGGCATGAGAGAAGAATAACCTCTGATTTGCATTGAAATTTCTGCCATGATTTTTTTTTTGGTCAAGTCTGCCAAGAATTGTTGAGAGTCATAAAAGTTAATGGAAAGTTGGCCATGAGTGACTTTGCAAAAACTAGACCCACTCACTCCCAATAAAGCTAAAGTGAATAGCTCTCATTTTGCTACATTAATTGCCATACAAATGTACTCCTTAATGGAGTGCGGTTAGTGATGGGCATTAATATTTTCAGTGTTGGGCAATGCAATAATTTTGTTCTTTTCGCACTTTGTTAAATGCATTCATTAGAGTAACAGCGGGGACAACCTATCTATAAGACAGAATAATGAATAATAATTTTCCTTGGTATGCTTTTCGTTTTTAGGGTTTTCTTTTTCTTTGATTAAAATATCAAATATCTCATAGACTCCAAGCCACACTTATAGGCAGGAAATCACCTTTAGTCCTTTACCACTTAAATATTTGCAAAATTTATGGTGGTGATGTGGAGTTTATAATATATTTAAGGTCTTATTTAATTAAAACATATGCATTCAGTTAATTTATACGATTGTGATGTGAATGGGTGCGATTAGGTGGGTAAAGCATCCTAGTCATTTTTGGTGTGACAATTTAGATAACATGTGGATAAAATATCCATTTTTATGTAATAACAGACTATATGTTCAACTACCTTGTCCACATACTTATCATATATTCCCGACATATGAAATAGTCAAATTGAGTATGACCGTGTTCAGTTCATCATATTTTGTTATCTGTCTATACTGAACAAGAGGATTCATTTTCTCATGGGATCACTAAAATTATAAGTATAGATATATCTATTAATTGTGTTTAAAGTCTATTAGATAATGGGTTGCACAAACTTAAAAAGATTAATTCAATAAAGATATTTATTTTTCTTATAAACTTCTTTGTTATATTATCTTTTATCAATATAGAACATTATCTTTAACAAACATATGAATTATTGCATGCAAGTAGTAAAAAAAAAATATTCTTAAAATTATAGAAAAATAATATCTATCACAAATTTTGATCATCACAAATGAATTGTTGAGATTTCATTGGCCAAAATAAAACCTACATGTATCCCTACTAAGTCAATGGTCAATCTTGTCACATAATTTCATTTATGGTGTTAGGAATCTTGTGATACGTAACATTATCCAAAATTATAACAATAAGAACACTATCACAAATATATCATAATTATAATTAACGTAACTATTTTTAATTTGATATAGTTTTGTAGACTAGACTATATTAATCAATAAAATTATACTACATCATTTAAAATTTTTGTCATATATGAGATATATATACTTTTCCTAGCATTCAAACAACAATGTTTTCTAGCTATATGTATTAGTGCAATAGATGACTTTATCCCGTTGATTAAAAAATGGGGATATATCATCGATAATATGCAATATTAGTAAGATTTGATATGAATATGAATATGATTATGTAATATTGTTTTAACTAAATTATTATAATAAGATCGAATATCGTGGATATGCATGAGATATTATCCATGATATAAATATATCAATTTTTACAGTGTCATTTTTGCCAAAAACAATTGACGATATTATTGATTTTTTATAAAAAAAATGTGGTTTAAATTTTCTACTTTTTAATGAAATATTATAGGTGAATAAAATTATTCTAAATACGTTTTTTAGATCATACAATATTTTGGTATAATTTGAACATATAACTTGAAATGGGGATGAGTGAGTCTTACTACCAAACATATTAGGACTTACCCCAACTCAACTCTCGAGCATGTGGCGTGTCTTGAGAAACATAAAACATAGAATTTATGAATTTTTTCTAGTTAAACTTGAAGATTTCATTTAAAAAAATGTGCAAAGTCTTCCATAAGTGTTGAACTATTCTATCTGCAATAGCATGGCAATTTTCCACAAACCAACAAACTTCATTAACTTTACACATCTAGAAAGCGACCCATGATCAAAAACATTACTACATAATGTAAGACACATACTATACATCAAAAATGTAGAGCTTCATAGCCTTGATCACTAGTACAAACACATAAGCTAGAATGTACTATATAGAGGGAAAGGATAATTAACAACCTAAATTGTACAACAAAAGATAACCCTAAGCCTTTGAACTCATATGATGTGGCTTCAAAAGTTATTACATAAGAGAGAAAAATAAATATAAAGAGTGAGCTTGAAAGTTCATTAAGTGGGTAAGTTTAATAAAATAACTATACTTTATACTTATGCAAACTGCATATGAAATACTTATGAATGATCATGAATTCACAACATATTGATATAGCATAATCTGCATATGATAAAATAATATACTATTTTATGAGAAATCTTGAAATAACATTATGATGAAAATAATTTGTATGGTCATTAAAATAGAATAACATGCTATGATTAGTAAACAAATAAAAAGTATAACCATGAGAAATGCAATTTGATTTTTACTATGCCAAAAGCACTTGGGGGTCTGATCGCACACAGAGGAGACATTTAGCACTAATGCTAACTCTAAACTACTCGTGTGGGGAACTTACTTGATATAGCCATTAAAATGACTCAATTGACTATGTTGATACATATGTCATGTGTGCACTCACTTAACTAAATTCACACATATCATACTAAACTTGTAACATCATTTTGAGGTGAACTAGTATCATATTGTGTTGGTAATCATCAATCTGAATTGAATTGGACCAAATATATTGATCATGATGTCTTACCAAATCAAATTGAATATTCTAAATGCTGAGTAAAGCAAAAAATCTTTGAATACTAAAGGAAAAGTACTCTGATATTTCTAAAATATTTACTAAACTTGCAAGCTTGTATATAAATTAATATAAGTTATAAAATTGTAATAATCTCAAGTTGAAATTGCTTGCAAATTATCTTTCTTTTAACTAGTTAGTTCTAATAATGAAAATAACATATATTCTCATGTTACTAGCATAATGAAATTGCCATGTAATATGTTCTTTAAAATTCTAGTTAAATCATGAATACACTTTTGAAATATATACAACTTGTACTAATTGAATTTACTTGAATATATATGAAATTTAAAATAATATTTTCAAAGATTTACAAAAGAACTAGATATCTACTTACTATACAGAGGAGCTGACTGGGCAAGTCACTTGGATGTCATGCCAGTAGAGACTACCAATTGTAGATCGCTACGTGTGAGAAGTGATGTAATACCTCACCACGTGTTAGCATAGCATTCATCCTGACTTCATCCTGCTTGGTTAATGTGCTCATCATGTGTCTTGATCTTATCCGTTCAGTCATTTCACTCGTGTGCCACTTCCATGAATCACGTTGCACCAACTGGCATTGGTTCATAAATCGATGACCTAGACCGGTCTCTCTTGCCACACATCACGCTCTAATTTACCCTAAAATTATGTGTGCCATATGTCTGATTCTGATTGATTGGTACTATTAATTCTGTTTGTTTTTATCTCAGTTTTTGATCTGAAGTTGATTTGATAGTCCAGATTTCACTTAAGCTATATTTAATCCCTAATGACCTCATTAACCCTAATGAGCCATTATTAGCATATTTTTGATCAATTTTTGGAGCTAAGAAGAGAAAAATACAAAAAAAATCAAAAGAAGATTGGTATTACAATTCAAGAGATTGATTGTATTTCTTCTTCTACTCCTTTCTTTATTAGTTTTTACGTCTTTCTTTATGAAAAATATGACTTTTATAAATAAAAATATTTCTACTAATATTTTACCCCAATTATGAATTCAATTTAATTATATTATTTAATATAATTTTTATGCTATTAATTATTTGGCCAACAATTAATCTATAGAGGCAATTAAATAGATTTGAGAGAATTATTTAATTGTTTGTCTTGGTTAAATAACATGCATAGTTTCTAGGCATAGATGTATGATTCATATGTATGTGATCCATACTTGATGAACTTTATGAGTAGTATGTAATTTAATTGGCATGATAGTGTGATTAAATTAATTACTATATGGTGTATAATTTACTTAAGAGATGAATACATGCTAAGTTAGATTCAATTGATCATGTAATTAATTGATTATTATATTGTGAGGATTTTAGTAATTCATAGGTTTAAAAAATTAGGGGATTAAGTATTTTTAAAATGTTTTCTCATATATCTTCTTGGTTACCAAATCTAATTTAATTAACTATTTCTATTTACTTTTAGTTATTAATTTTGCTTCCTTCAAATCTAAAACAAAAAACAAAAAAAAAACCGATTTTTATTTTTTTAGTTTTAAAATTAGTTTCCAATAAAATAATCTCTTCGGGAAAGATATTTTTTTATTATTTTCTTATTTGTTGTTATACGTATACTTGCATATTTATTGCACACACTTTGTGTGTGACGATAATATATATATCGTAACAAGTAATATAATGATAATAAAATATTGTTTTTACGGTGATTATGTTAGTAAAAACTAATTTTTAAAACTAAAAAAAATAAAAAACAATATTTTTGTGTTCTTTATATTTTAAAAAAGCAAAATTAAAAGAAATAAAAGCAAATAACAATGGACTATTTGGTTTCATCACTCTATACTTAAGGAGTTATTGTGTTATTTTATTCACGAGACACTATACATACAAGGGAGAAATTGAATCCAATCCTTGTATGTACATCCCAAAGAAGAGGTTTACTTTTGTGAACTCAAGACCTTTTCTTAGAATAGGCATCACGCCTTTTATACCTACATCCCAATTGAGTGAACCATTTGACCTCCTCACTCCGTACTTAAGGGTTATCACATTATTTTATTAATTGAAAATAAATTGTATGCAATGAATACGAAAGTATACATATCGTAACAAGTAATATAATGATAAGAAAATATCTTTCTCATAGAAATTATATTATTACTAATTTTTAAAACTAATAAAATAAAAATCAATTTTTTTTTTGTATTTTTTTATATTTTAAGAAAGCAAAATTAAAATAAATAAAAGAAAATAGCATCAATAATTAATTAACTCATGATTGGTAGCTAAGAAGATATATGAAAAAATATCTAAGAATACTTAATTCTCAAATTTTATAAACGTGTAAATCACTAAAATCCCCTCAATATAATTATCAATCAATTACATGACCAATTGAATCTAACTTAGCATATATTTTCTCTCTTAAGTAAACTACACATCATATAGTAATCAACATAATCACCATATCATGTCAATTAAATTGTATACTACTTATTAAGCTCATCAATTATGAATCATATATATAAGAATCATACATCTCTATCTAAAAGTTATGCATACTATTTAATCAAGATAAATAATTGAATAATTCTCTCAAATCTATTTAATTGTCTCCGTAGATCAATTGTTGGCTAAACAAATAATATCATAAAAATTAGATAAAATAATATAATTAAATTGAAATCATAATTGGGATAAAATATTTTATAATCACATGTAGAAAATTAGGTTCATAAGACTTCTAGATTAATAAATTAGCTAAACATAATTTTGTTCATAAAGCTCATATTTTTTATAAAGAAATACATAAAAATTGATAAATAGAGGAGGAGAAGAATAAATACAATCAATCTCTTCAATTGTATCTGATGAGTGCTCAAAAAGCACTAAAATTACCATAATTTTATACACATTAATTGATTAAAAATATATATATATATATGTTTTATCATATATTTATATAAATTTGTCTTTTCGGAATCACGGGTATTTTTATTGTTTTTCAGGTATTTTCGCTTAAAAACGTCACTTAAAGACTCAAGAAGGAATACTGGAAGCAATACATCACAAATATATTAATAAATAAATGGGAAAATGTCAACAAATATGAAAAAATTGGACAAAATGGGTCGAAAATGTCAAAAATGTCAAAAAGGAGAAAATCGCGCCGGAGCGCCCGCGCGTAGCGCTACCAGCGCGACGGCCTTTGTCCGCGCGTAGATGCGCGTGCCTTCCTCCAGTTCCGCGCGCCGTAGCGCTGTCCTATTCACGCTTCGCTTGTGCGCGCCATACCCTCGCACGTGCGGCCCCAATGACGTCATACTGACGTCATCAATGACCTCACTATTTGCCCTTCGCGTTTTCACCTTTTTTTATCATTTTTTCACCCACTTTTTTCTCTCCATCCTCACCTATAACTACCCCCTTCTCTTCACTTCATACCACACCTCAAAACACACTTATCTCTTCTTTCTTTCTCTCCATTTCTTAGTTTTTAGTTTTTTTTACTTTTTCTTATGTTTTAGCTAGTTTCTCTTAGTTTTAGAGTTCTTCCTTTGTTGGGAAGAACTAGTTATGTTTTTGTAATTTATTAGCTTTTTGATTCAATAAATGGGAGTGCAAATTCTGTTTTGAGGTTTCCTAACGGGAATGGCATCAATCTTGTAAGGATTTTATTTTCTTTGCAATTATTTTTTATGCTTTATTCTTACATGTTATATTTAATTTGTCTGTGATTAAATTTAACTGTGCTGGCTGTTTGTAAACATCATATAATAATAACGTTGTTATGCTTGCGAAATATTAAATAGGTAAAAATCTCTAAAATGAATTGATTTTTTTTATTCAAGATTTTATATTAAGAATGTTAGAGAGAAATATATTATTTTTCATTACAAACTTAAATCTGAAAATTAGATTTTAAGATTTAGTTATCGATTCGATTTAGAGTAGTGCTCTTTTATTTGTTGGTACAATCGCCCGGTAGTTAGAGTGAAGCTCTATTTCAAAAGTTTTTATAAGAATTATTATCTGAAAATGTATTGACAACATGTTTTCAGTAGTGGTTTTAAAACTTGAAAGTTAGTACTCGGATAACTAAATTCTTAGGTTTAATTTGGACACCTTGAATAAAGTTTAAAGTCTAACCCCCACCAAAGGTGGCATTTAAATGGTTCATTTTCAATCTCTTAGAAAAAGGAATTAATTTAATTAACCAAATTAGTTATCAACCCCACCCATAGGTGTTAATTGATTTGTTTAGTTAACAAAGAATATCTAACCCCACCAAAGGTGTTTTCATACAAAAAAGGGAGAATCAATAAATATCAATTCATATCTTTAATAACCTAAATAATATGAGCAAGCATAATTAACTTAGTTATTATATCCATAAATACTCCACTATTATAAATGATAAAATTTGCATAAATATTTATTGAATCTATGTTTATTTTTATGTTATTAGATTAAAAACACAAAAACCCCAAAATATCGTGACAGGGTGTTTAGGATTTAATTTCGTTTTTAAAAGTTTGAATAATAAATTAAAAACCACATACATTCCTTCCTTAGATCGACCTTGGGAGTATACTTATCATTTTCTACGAAATGATTCGTGCACTTGCAAGAGTTTTATAAATATAAAACCAAAGTATTGGCAGGATCGGCGATGCCTATTTTCGTTCATCAGTATCACCAATCTTATGTTGAATCTCTACCAAAATTGTATCTCCTTTTGAATTTTTCTGTAATTTTTATCTTCTTGGCTATCAAAAATGATTAAAAAATTGATAAATTTTGGTTCCTTAAGATTTATAAGGTATCAAAGGGTTAAATTAGGTTCAAGTAGAATCCGGACAATCATATCAACTTTAGATAAAGGATTGAGATTTAAAAAGAAAAATTAATAACATTGGCAAAGAAAGTGGTGACACGTGCCGTGGGAGATTCATTGAGAAAATCAACATGTAATGCGTGGTGTGGGTGGACTATTCGTGGTCAATACGTGTTGAATCAATACCATATAGCACTTTGTGATTCATGGTTACTGATGAGCGAAAACCGGCATCGCCAATTCTCGCAAATACTTTGGTTTTAATATTTGTAAAACTCTCGCAAGTGCACGAATCATTTCGTAGAAAATGATAAGTATACTCCCAAGATCGATCTAAGGAAGGAATGTATGTGGTTCTTAATTTATTATTCAAACTTTTAAAAACGAAATTAAATCCTAAACATCCTGTCACGATATTTTGGTTTTTGTGTTCCTAATCTAATAACATTAAAATAAACATATATACAGATTAGTTAAATAAAAAAAATAAACATAGATACAAATTCAATAAATATTTATCTACAAATAAATATAATTACAGATTCAATAAATATTCATGCAAATTTTATCATTTAAATTAGTGGAGTATTTATGGATATAATAACTAAGTTAATTATGCTTGCTCATATTATCTAGGCTATTAAAGATATAAATTGATATTTTATTGATTCTCTCTTTTTTATATGAATACCACCTTTGGTGGGGTTAGATACTCTTTGTTAACTAAACAAATCAATTAACACCTATGGGTGGGGTTGATAACTAATTTGGTTAATTAAATTAATTCCTTTTTCTAAGAGATTGAAAATGAACCATTTAAATGCCACCTTTGGTGGGGTTAGACAATTTAAACTTTATCCAAGGTGTCCAAATTAAACCCAAGAATTTAGTTATCCGAGTACTAACTTTCAAGTTTTAAAACCACTATTGAAAACATGTTGTCAATACATTTCCACATAATAATTCTTATAAAAACTTTTGAAATAGAGCTTCACTCTAAACTGGGCGATTGTACCAACAAATAAAAGAGCACTACTCTAAATTAGACCGGATAACTAAACCTTAAAGTCTAACTTTCGATTTAAGTTTGTAATGAAAAATAATATATTTCTCTCTAACATCCTTAATATAAAATCTTGAATAAAAATAAGCTCAATTCATTTTAGAAATTTTCGGCTATTTAATATTTCGCAAGCATAACAACGTTATTATTATATCATGATTATAAATGACTAGCACGATTAAATTTAATCACAGACAAATTAAATATAACATGTAAGAATAAAGCACAAAAATAACTGTAAAGAAAATAAAATCCTTACAGTACTTCGACGCTATTCCCGTTGCTAGAAAACCTCCAAGCGGAATTTGCACTTCCATTTATTGAATCAAAAATCTAAATTATTACAAAAACATTACAAGTTCCTCTCAAAAAGAGAAGAACTCTAAACCTAAGACAATTGAACTAAAAACTAAGAGAAAAACTAAGAAAAGCTTAGAAACTAAGAAAGAAACTAAGAAAAACTTAAAAACTAAGAAATGAGAGAAAGAAAGAAGAGAGAAGTGAGGTTTTTGAGGTGTGTTTTGAAGTGAATGGAAGGGGGGTATTTATAGGTGAGGATGGAGAGAAAAAATGATTAAAAAAATGTTAAAAAAATATTAAAAAAATAAAAAACGTGTTTTGGACCTCTTGAGGTCATCAATGACGTCAATGACGTCATAAGCGGTACGTGAAAAATGGGTCAAAAACGCGTTGAAGGCGTATTTGAGACATTCTTGGCTATTGCCATGTGAACGATGGCAGCTGTATGTGCGCGTCATGATATCATCGGCCTTGTATGTGACTCAAGCCTTGTATGTATGTATGGCGCTTGTAGCAAGCAGTAGCTGAAATGGGAAATTTCTTCTGTGTAGCGTTTTCCGATCTTTTGACATTTTTGACCTTTTCGACCCATTTTGTCCAATTTTTCCATGTTTGTTGACCTTTTTCCACTTATTTATCAATTTATTTGTGATGTATTGCTTCAAGTATTCTTCTTTGAGTCTTTACATTGCGTTTTTAGGCCAAAATTCCTGAAAAACAATAAAAATACCCGTGATTCCGAAAAAGACAAATTTATATAAATATATGATAAAACATATAAATATATATATATTTTTAATCAATTAAAATGCATAAAATCATGGTTATTTTAGTGCTTTTTGAGCACTCATCAGTTACAGATTGAATGGCACCCTGGTAGGAAGAATGGACAAATCAAGAGATGATGCGTGGCACACCCGTTGCCTGTGCAATGAAACTAGGAACGAATGTCATAATGACACGTGGCACACCCTTTTGAGGTTCATCATTTTATTTGAACTTTCAAATATGGTTTGCTAAGATCAGGGTGTTGTCTTATCTCAGTAAAGTGTTGAATATCTTAGAATTTCCTTTTGGAATGCCTCGATCGTACTAGATTTGAATAATCAATTTTTTTTAATCATTTCATAAAAATTTGAGTTGGTTCCTTATGGCCTTAGGTTGTAGGGAATAGATGGTGTGACTTCTTATTTATGGGCTTGTATAGTTAATAATGAAGGCCTAAATAAGCTCGTTGAAGCCAAGAAGTTCCTCAAATAGGTAGATCAATGAAACCAATTCTTTACGTTGTATTGAAGTATTAAAGCCAATGTCACGCAAAGAAATAGAGACCTAAATCAATGGATCTACATACACCACAAACATGTTCACTTTTGAAGGAAATATAGGGCGTACTATTTGCCTTCTCAAATACTTTAGCAATTTTCTCCGAGGGAAACAATGACAAATATAATGCAATGGCATAACCTTTCTCCACCGTAAAATGGATCATTTTTTTATAATAATTTGAGCCACTTGGGGAAACAAAGGTAGTCAATTCAGTGAATGTCAAGTCACTATAACATATTGCTCAATCATCGGCTAGTACTTTTGGTGAAGCTCTTTAGCCATTAGATCGTATATGTTATGCATATTTTTGGTAGTATACTTGGTTGTCCCCCAAGTTGTCATGTTGATGCCTTTTTAGAAAAAAAAGGCATATGATAATCAAACTCATTCAATGATTCTTTAAATTTCTATAAAAAAAACTTGAGGAATTCAATAAAAATGTCACAAACGATCATAATACTTTGGCTTTATCATTTTCTTGCATGATCTGTTATAGAGATAGCTACTTGGCTTCTCAAAACAAAAAGTTGTGTTTGGATGAACTAGTTTTAAGAATGCTTTATTTATGCCACTACGCAGCTTGGTGGACCATATTGCATCTCTCTAAACACCAATTTTCTTAGCTTAGTATAAAAAATCATGTAAGGTTGTAATTTCTTCTCCAGCTCACTAATGAGGTATATATAGCACCTACTAGAAAGGTGTCGAGGTTACATCGACAATCGCTCTTTTTGAGCTACCAGAGTGCATGAAAAATAGCTCTATACATAATCAAGTCGATGTCCTCAGGTCGTCGATATCCTCAGATTGTCATGTAGGAGCTGTTTGAGATCTTATATGCAAATGTGACCCAGGTCATTAGGATGCTTTATTCAACAATTGGTAGATCACCAGTATTAACCAGTTTTTACTTAGGCCAGATCTTGATTATCATAACTGGGGCGTCACCTTCATCATATGAGCGAGGTTTATCAGATCACTAGGATCAAGTACTTGATACCTGGTCTCTTCGACGTATTTGTAAACTTGAGAGATAAATCGCAATGTAAATTATCGCTACTCGAACGATCTCATAATACTTGAGTTTTATCATTTTCTTACATGATCTGTTATAGAGATGGCTACTTGGCTTCTCACAACAAAAGTTGTGTTTGGACAAACAAGGTTTGAGAATGCTTTGTTGATGTCGTTGCACAACTTGGTAGACCATATGACATCTCTCTAAGCATCAATCCGCTTATCTCTAGTATAAAAAATCATGTAAGGTTGTGATTTTTTTTTTCAGCTTACAACGCACTCCAAATAGTGTTTTGTCCAAGCCACACCACATCTTGACCTAATTCACGCTAAACTCCGATCATTTTCAACACTAGTTCATTACCTCTTATTTGAGTCCATTTTATGGGTACTTTTAATTCTTCTTGATTTCCTTTACATAAAATTATTGGCACAGTCAAACCCACTTGTTGAGCTATAACTAATCATTATTGTCAAGCCTAAACTCAGCATTTTGCTTCTCTCTTTTAAATCTTAATTGCAACTTATTTGTTTGTTAAAAATGTACTCTTTACGTGCATTTGGGCTTTTTCTTCGATCTTTCCTTTAGACGGCACTACTTGTTTATGGTTTTTTGTAGGATAAGTTGTTACAATAGTTTTTGAGATGGGCTTAATAAGGTCTGGGCCAAGAGATCACAACTGATCACTAATATACTCATTGGTATAAGGGTGGTCATACCAAGCGGCGAAGAAATCAGTCCGCAAATCACCAGGCCGCTCATTCAGCCGCCTACTCACCTTGTTCGCGATTGAACCAGCTCTCAGCTCACTCGGTCTGCACCAGCAACAAGTCTTGGCTTGTGGTGGCACCATAACGCCACAAACCATTCTTTTCCGATCCCCCCATGGCACATATCCTTCCTGGTTCAGCGCACGACACAGTATCCCTTTCATACATCTTTTCCTCTTCAACTCAATTGCAGGTTCCTTCTCAGCAGGCTGGTGCCATTGTTTCTTCGAATTCAAGACTGAGGAATTTGAGAGATGACTTAAGAGAATGGTTTTGGGTTTGTGAATGCAAATCAGCTTCGCTCTCGATTTTGAACCGGTAACTTTTTTGCCGGTATCCGATACTGGAATTATCAAATCTGCAGACCCTTCAGCTATTGCACCCAAATATTCCTCAACTTTCTCAGTTTCCAACTCCACTGTTTCCCTTCCATTTTCAAAATTTCTTGCGATGTTCTGGTCATGAATGAACGATAACGGTCTAACATCGTCATTTGTTGAAAAGTTATTGAAAAACATAGATTTGAAAAAGATATATGTGATAATTTATAGATTTTTTCTTCCAAAAATGACGGATATTTTTTATGATAGTTTAGTTATTTTTAATTTAAATATAAATAAATTTATTGATACATGAATAACAAAATTTTATGTTAGAAATTCGAACAATAATGCATTTAAGTCTTACATAAAGAACCAATTAGTTTGTAAAATCTATAAAATAAAATTCAAGAAAAACTAACTTCTAATTGACCTCTTTTTATTCGAATCAAAGACTTTTTACACCTAACTTGCATATAAATATAATTTGTATTTAGTTTTTAATTAGCTTTTATATTTTTACATTAGAGTTAGAGTTTTCGATCGTAGAATTTAGATTAATCGTTTCACTATCATGTATAGATATAAAGAAAAAATCCTCAATTGTAAAAATAATTTAAAGATTTGAAAAAAATAATAATAGTTCAAAGATTTATAACTATTTTTTATCAAAAATGTATAATTTTATTATTATATTTGTTTATTTTTCTTTTTAATATGATTTATTTTATTGAAAATTTTAATATATATATTTTTACCAATTAATCAATTTTGATCTCGATCAAAGAAGAATTGATTAATTAATTATTATTGAAAACTAAACAGTTTCATCTTAAAAAAATAAATAAGTAAATCTAACTTATATTTAAATAACTTAATATGTTATATCCATGAATAATTACTTTAATTTACTCCTTTTTATTTATCTTCTTTAATTTATTACTTAAATTTACTTCTTTTTATTTATTTATTTTCTTTAGATATAATTAATTTATAATTTTACGATTTTGTTATGCTAACAAATAATTTGTTAAAATGTTTAAGACTATTTTTCATAACTAAATGATAAAATAGTTTAATTTTTCAAAACCATCGTAGTTCTCTGAGAGACGATCATAAGAGTATACTTATCGCTTATTATAAGTTATTCGTGCACTTGTTAGCTTTTTATAAATACAAAATTTGACTATTAAGTCTTTGTGTATCATTTGTAGCTGCGATATTGTTGTAAAAGAAGAAGTCTACCTCGACGCTAGTGTACTTACGTTTAACGATGTTTTTGAGCATCATGGCTAGACTGATGTTGAACTAAGAAATGATAGATGATTACTTGGTGATATCCTTACAAAATTTCTAGTTAATCACGAAGTTTTTCAACTCATAAGTATTGGTTGGGAGGAGTTTGGAGCCATTAAGCTATATGTCGACAATACGATGGTTCTCCTTGCCTCTGTAATTCCTGTCGAGCTCGAGGACGATGCTAGACTAAGGAGAACGATAATTGAATGGTAGAGGTATATATAGATACATAGTAGGGAAAATATCACCATTATAATGGTAAGCACTCCATTTGAAGTGTTAGAATTGAACAATATATGATAAAATTGCAAATAATTATCAGGTTGCTACGACCATGTTGTTTCTACTTAGGTAGCTGAAGTGGGATATCTAAATACCAGGTCTTAGTCATTAGGTCATAGGCCTCACGTCATTAATAAGTGCTCAAAATCACTTAATATATCATAATTTTATGTATGATGAGTGGTTATATACATTTGTATTTCCTTATTTTGTTATCATTTTTTACAAATCTATCTTTTCGAAATTACAGGTATATTTTTTTATTTTTCAAATATTTCTTATATTTAAAATGATTCAACTTAAAGAATTATACTTAAAATATTTCATTACAACTTAGAAGATTAAAAATAAAAAATATATAAAGCATTACATATGTTTTAAAATTGGATTTCTTAGCATTTCTTAGTTTTTATTTTATTAGTTTAAAGTTCTTCTCTCAATTGAGAGTTTACCCAATTTAGTTTATATAATAGTTTTTAGTATTAGTTCAATAAAGAATACAACAATTATATTTGGAGGTTTTTCAAAACATAAGCAATTCTAAAGAATTATGTTAAGTTATATTTAAATGTATTCTTTTCATATTATCTCTAATTATATATGTTTAATTTATTGATAATTTATTAAACTATATATATCTGACTATAATTAATACGGAATATTAGTAATATTGATACACTTATGAAATATTAAAGTAGATCTTTAAGATAATTTTTTTATTCACCGTATTAGAAAATTATATAAACTTATCTCTTAGTATACAACAATTAAATAATAATAAATTTACATTATAATTTATTATTTTTTGAATTTTTAATTACTTGAACTATATCACATAAAACTAACTCTAGATTAATTTTTTCCGTACCTTTTTTCTTTTTCTCTCCTCTCATCTGTTTGTTTTTTTCTCTCTTTCTTTTTTCATATAAGTGATTTTCCTTTTTCCTCTTTCTCACTGTTAGTCTTATTTTCCTTTTCCAGTGAAACAAAGGAAGAAAAGAAGCCCAAACGGAACAAAAAATATTTAAAGAACTGAACAGTTTAAAAAAAATGTAACAGTTAAATATTTTTTTCATTCAATTTTCCAACAATCCCCTACGTGAATAACAATTGACATATATTTTAAATCAAATTTTGACAAAAAAATAGAGTTAAACGGATCGAAACCTACATAAGATAGATAAGTGTTACACTTTGAACCTTCTCCTATGAAAATATATTTACCTTACTGACTAACAAGTAGAAGCGATGTTCTTGAACTGTTTTGTCGTATATATAAGTGATGATATACTTCACACAAGAATCTTTCTTGACACAATTTAATTATCATTATTATGTTTGTTTTGACCATGAGCATACATCTGGTTCTATGAGAGTCTCTAAAGAGGTAATCCTTGTACGATTTTCTTTCGAAATGGCCTCACTTCTTCTTCACATAGATGATCTCTTATCTTTAAAGTAAATATGCAAAGAGTAACTCATACTCTACTCGATATTCTCTTCATAAGAATCATTAAAAGCTTTAACTTACCTTATATCTTATAAGTATCACTATTTTCATCATAGGAATGGACTTGAGGGTAAACCCCTCACACTGATCTTATTAAGTCGTTACAATTAGGATGTTCCTTTGAACATAGATCTTGAGATCTTCAGTCAAATAGGTTGGGTTTCCTTTACAAATCTTTATTCATTCATGAGCTTTAGTTTCATTCCCTTCAATGACTTATCAACTAATTCTTGATTTAACTCTTTAGTTAAGGAATTTGTTATGTTATACTTTGACTTCACATAGTCAATAGAGATAACCTCAATTGAGAGTAGTTGTTTAATTATATTATGTCTACGATGTATATGTCAAGACTTACCATTATACATATTGCTATGTGTCCTGTCAATAGCATATTGGCTATAACAATGGATGCATATTGCAGGTACAAGCTTCAACCACTTAGGAATATCCTTTAAAAACTTGCGTAGCCATTTGGCTTCTTTGCCAGATTTATCCAAAGTGATGAACTCAGATTCCATCATAGATCTAGCAATGCTCGTTTGTTTAAAGGACTTTCATGAAACAACTGCACCACCTAGTACGAATACATATCCACTGATAGACTTTGAGTATTTTATGTCAGATATCCAATTTGTATTACTGCACCTTTTTAATTCAATTAGAAATCTTTTGTAATGCAGTCCATAGCTACATGTATATCTTAATTATCTAAGTAATCTTGTAATACCTTTCCAGTAATCAGATCCTAAACTATTAGTATATATACTTAGTTTTCTTATAGTGTAAGTTATGTCTTGGTCTCGTACAACTTATCTAGTGCATAAGACTTTCTATCACTCTAGAATATTCTAGTTGAGACATGATGAGTGCTCAAAAAACACTAAAATTACCATGATTTTATGCTCATTAATTGATTAAAAATATATATATTTATATGTTTTATCATATATTTATATAAATTTGTCTTTTTCGAAATCACGGGTATTTTTATTGTTTTTCAGGTATTTTCGCATAAAAACGTAACTTAAAGACTCAAAGAGGAATACTGGAAGCAATACATCACAATTATATTACTAAATAAATGGGGAAAGGTCAACAAATATGGAAAAAAATGGGTCGAAAAGATCAAAAATGTCAAAAAGGAGAAAATCGCGCCGGAGTGACCCGTCCAAGACGCTGGCTCAGGCCGTCTTGAAAGGCGCGGTATGCTGTTCATCCGCGCAGAACTGCGCGCGGATACTGTTCATCCGCGCACAACTACGCGCGCCCAGCTGCCCTCCGCGCGCGCCGATGCCATTTCGCCCCATTTTTCACGTGCACCCGTCCCCATGACGTCATAATGACGTCATCAATGACCTCACCATGTCCATTATGCGTTTTTACATTTTTTTACTCATTTTTTCTCTCCATCATCACCTATAAATACCCCCTTCCCTTCACTTCAAAAACACACCTCAAAACCACACTTCTCTCTTCTTTCTTTCTCTCTATTTCTTAGTTTTTAGTTTTTTTAGTTTTTCTTATGTTTTAGCTAGTTTCTCTTAGTTTTAGAGTTCTTCCCTTTTTGGGAAGAACTAGTTATGTTTTTTTGTAATTTATTAGCTTTTTGATTCAATAAATGGGAGTACAAATTCCGTTTGGAGGTTTTCTTGCAACGGGAATGGCATCAATCTTGTAAGGATTTTATTTTAAATGCGCTTATTTTTTATGCTTTATTCTTACATGTTATATTTAATTTGTCTATGATTAAATTTAAGCGTGCTATTGCTTGTAAACATGATATAATAATAACGTTGTTATGCTTTCAAAATATTAAATAGGTAAAAATCTCTAAAATAAATTGCTTTTTTTATTCAAGATTTTATATTAAGAATGTTAGAGAGAAATATATTATTTTTCATTACAAACTTAAATCTGAAAATTAGATTTTAAGGTATAGTTATCCGGTCTGATTTAGAGTAGTGCTATTTTATTTTTGGTATAATCGCCTGGTAGTTAGAATGAAGCTCTATTTCAAAAGTTTTTATAAGAATTATTATCTGAAAATGTATTGACAACATGTTTTCAGTAGTGGTTTTAAAACTTGAAAGTTAGTACTCGGATAACTAAATTCTTAGGTTTAATTTGGACACCTTGAATAAAGTTTAAACTGTCTAACCCCACCAAAGGTGGCATTTAAATGGTTCATTTTCAATCTCTTAGAAAAAGGAATTAATTTAATTAACCAAATTAGTTATCAACCCCACCCATAGGTGTTAATTGATTTGTTTAGTTAACAAAGAATATCTAACCCCACCAAAGGTGTTTTCATACAAAAAAGGGAGAATCAATAAATATCAATTCATATCTTTAATAACCTAAATAATACGAGCAAGCATAATTAACTTAGTTATTATATCCATAAATACTCCACTATTTATAAAAGATAAAATTTGCATGAATGTTTATTGAATCTATGTTTATTTTTATGTAAGTAGATTAAAAACACAAAACCCAAAATATCGTGACAGGATGTTTAGGATTTAATTTCGTTTTTAAAAGTTTGAATAATAAATTAAAAACCACATACATTCCTTCCTTAGATCGACCTTGGGAGTATACTTATCATTTTCTACGAAATGATTCGTGCACTTGCGAGAGTTTTATAAATATAAAACCAAAGTATTGGCAGGATCGACGATGCCGGTTTTCGTTCATCAAGTTTTTGGTGCCGTTGCCGGGGATGGCTCCGTTGCGGGGATGGCATCAAAGTTTTTGGCAATCCCGATTCTGCTCATCAAGACACATTCTCACTTTTATTCTTAGGTGTAGATTTACATCTACTAGTGTTCTCACAATTCAAGAATAATCATTGTTGAATTTCTCAAGTATGTTGTCAACATAATGACATTAACTTAGAATGAGACCGTTTCATATCATTGATATCTTAATTCCCATAATTACATTAGCATAACCTATGTCTTTCATATCAAACCTTGAATTCAACATAGCATTAGTAGATTTGATTATTTGATCATTATTATCCACAATTAGTACATCATCAACATAAAGACAAAATATAACATAACCATCTTCTTTGTCCTTGACATATACACATTTATCACATTTATTGATTTTAAGGCCATTTGTCCTCATGACATTATCAAATTTTCATGCCTTTTTGTTGTGCTTCTTTCAAGCCATATAAAGACTTCACCAATTTATAGACATTTTCTTCTTGCCGTAGGTATGAAAAACCCTTGGGTTGATCTATGTAAATTTATTCATCTAACTCTCTATTTAGAAATGTTGTATTTGCTTCCATTTGATGTATTTCAAGATTTTGTAGAGCGACGATAGCAATTGTCATCCTTATGGATGTTATTCTTGCCACAGGAGAATAAGTATCAAAGTAATTGAGGTTATACCGTTGTTTGTATCCCTTAACTACAAGGCTAGCCTTGTACTTTTCAATTGATCTATCTTATTTCTGTTTTCATGTGAAAATCCACTTGAACCATAGTATTTACTACTTAGAGGTAAATGAACTAGTTCCCAAGTGTGATTTTATAGAATGGACTCAATTACATTATTAATGGCTTCTTTATATTGAGGACTTTCAGAAGAATTCATAGTTTCTTTATAGGTTTGAGGTTCACTTTCTAGCAAGTAGGTAAAAAAATCTAGACCATAAGACGTTTCTGTCTTAGTCCTCTTGCTACATTTGGGTTCAACCTTAACCTTTTATTCAAGTTCTTTGTTTTGACTATCTTCATTCATAGTTTCATACATATTTAAAGAAAGATGCATTCCTTAATTCCATTATAGTGTTCTTATATATATCTGTGACCTTTGACTTATGCACCAGACAAAATAAACACTACTATTATATGCATATCTAATGAAGATGCAATTTATCATTTTGCTTCTATCTTCACCTTCTTAGGTATAGGTACAACTACTTTAGTAAGACATCCCCACACTCGTAAGTATTTATAAGAAGGTATCCTTCCTTTAAATAATTTATATGGTGTCTTATGTGTCTTTTCTGGGATACCTTATAACAATACATTTTTAATTTTATTTATTTATAAAAAGTGTTGAATAAATTTAAATTTTTATTAAATATAAAAGTAATATATTTACACGTAGAAATGAATTTAAAACATATATTTTAAATTAAAATATTAAATAACATATTTTTCTTTAATGAAATAAATTACTATTACGACTCTCCATCCGTGTTCAGCTGCATTTGCGTGATGTCTATCAAATAAATAAATCATTTTACGTCATCATATAATTAGTAATTAATTTAAAACAAGATAAGGAATTTATCATAAAATAATTCAATCCACGTATATAGAGCTAGAAAAGATAAAGCAAGCTGGCTAGATACTGCCGAATAACGGAATAGCAATGACAATGCTTATTTTGATTTTTATACACTTAAATTAATTGGGCATCATCAATTATGATTTATATATATATATATATATATATATGCTCGTTAAGTGTTTTAAATCGAATATACAGTATCAATATATTTAATAAATAAATAATATCTAAACAATTCTTTAATAAAATTAATTTTTATCGTATCATATCATTTCGAATCAAATTATCGTGTCATTAATAAAAAATTAATAAAATATCTTATTTTAATTAAATTTATTAAGTTCAAATCATTTATTTAAAAGATGAAATAATATTAAAATATTAATTTAATAAATTTATTATTATATTATATTTAATTTATTTAATAAATAAATTTTATTATATCTTATTAAATTGTTTGATATTTATATAGATATCTATCATGTTATCATATTATCTCAAAAATTATTACCCTATGATGTTAGCTAGCACTACATGATATTTAGAAAGGCATCCGTTCACAACATAATATGTTTTTTTTAGGCTTATTGAAAAGGTGAATATCCCTGGCGGATATGCAGAGCAGCCATCACGTCACGTAAATTTTTTTTTATTGATAAAAAAAATATTATAATTAATATTTATAAAATATAATTATATCCCATTTAATATTTAAATTTTATATTTTTATCACTCAAAAAATTATTATAAATTTAATATTTTTAATATATTTAAACTCAAATTAAATATATTAAATAATGGATGACAAATAAATATTACTATTTTTTTATAATACCACTCCTCGGTTCAAATCAAGATCTTATACAAATTTGTACATGAAACTAATTTATAATCAAATTTTCACTTACACTAATTTGTGTTACTCCTTTAAAGTTAACTTGTGTTCGAAGATTACTATGTCTCTTCGTCTTTATCATCAAATGGATCTCTATTCAGCACCAACCAATTGATGTTGTTTAATTACTATATTAACTAAATACATACTTGCTTGCGAAAAGAAACCACCACAGCTAGCCTTATATATTGGAATCCTATATGCAGAACACACACGTAATGCATGGTGTGTGTGTGATCTGTTAACTTGGATGTCGATGGCCACATTCTCACATTATATCATTGCTTCAAATTGGTTTTAATTTACGCTAGCTTTTCTCTAATTTAATTTTAATAGGTTATCTATCTAAATATACGATCATAATCTATTAATTGCATCCTAATTATTTAAATAAGGATTAGTCTTTTTGGTACGACAATTTAGATTTATTTTGTTCTTTGTCCTGTAAATTAATTTGTCCTGTAAACTAAGATTGTTTAGCGGATTGAAATTATTGATTTTATATTCATATGATTTGATTTGATTATCTGTTCGAATTGAAACATTATAATCTACGATCGATTCGATCACCTTTTACATCCGATCAATCTGATCCGTAAATTATTCGGATGATTTCCAATCAATCCAACTAATAAACTTAATTAACTTTATTTTTTTATTTTTAAATAATTTTTTAAATTTTCACATAAATCATAACATAAAATTATTTAACTTAAAAAAATATTAAAAAATCAAATAAATATATATAATTAATTTCGATCGTATCGGATGTAATCAGATGCTTCTACTTTATTTATTTATTTAATAGTAATTATAAATATATATATATATATAACAATTTAGAGTTGAATATTTATTCTCAATTCCAACGATAAATTTGTAAATATAATATTTATAAAATTATACACAAATTACATATATAAAATATAATTATGTTTACTTTAATTTTAAATTTTAACTTTTAATATTTAATATCTAAAAAAATTTAAGTATATTTTTTCTAAAATTAATTACATATAATATATTTTTTTAATTAAAAAAAACATAAATCTGTCACTTTGTAATAGCTCATATATGAATACCATAATCTACTCAATCTAATTCATAAAAAAAAATACTACTATGTGAATTTATATTCATATAATATGTAAAAATTATTTTAAATAATAAATTATATTTTAAAATTTTAAAATAATTATAATACATATAATATAAATAAATGAGACGTGAATGAAAATTTTAGTGGAATTAACATTTCTCGTTGCTCATTAGCTTATATAGTTTTTCCCGTAAAGAAAGTGGATCTATTTGGCTCACTATCACTAGCTAGCTAGCTAGCGAGTACGTAGTGGGAGTGGTTCCCACTCCTGAACAGATATATATGTATATATAAAATAATAATGTGTTTGTTGTAGGTCTCATATATTCCTAATTCTGGACCATATTCATTTCTTCTAAATTATTACTTACTAATTGTTTTTAAGTAATTATTTGTTGGATATACTTTGGTGACCACGTGGCAAAATAAAGTGTTTTTTCTCGGGAATCTAACAAGAGGAATAAGTGATTTAATATAGTAAGTATTTTAATTAATCCGATATTATTTATTGTTTTAAAATATATTTTTTATAAATTAGATTTTTTTTTAAATATTTTTTATATAATAACTTAAAATTTTATTAATTTAAAATACTATATCATTATATGCAGTAAAAATAATGAATAATTAAAATGTTTAATTTTAAAAAGTATCTATGTATTAAATAAATTAAAATAATTCTAAATTAATTTTTTATTTCTATTCCTATAAAAAATTTAATGATTTGTTATTTTTATTTATTTCATTTTTAAATATAAATAAATGTATATGGATCCCAAGCTTTAGAGCAATAGAGATCGGGTAAAGAGGAGGAGAGTTGAGTGACTTTGAATAGTACCACTACTGAGTTTAAATCTAGATCCTATATAAAATTTGTACCTTACACTAATTTATAATCAATTTTTTGCTCACAATAATTTGTGTTACTCCCTTAAAGTTAACTTGTGTCCGAGGACTACTATGTCACCTCATCTTTATCATCAAATGGATCTCTATTCAGCACTAAAATTAGATAAATCTATATTAAATATAAAGTTTAAATCATGATTTATAAATTTTTAAACAAAATTAATCACATATTTTAAAATAATAACTATAATTGCTTTTAGTAATTGTATAATTTTTTTTAAATATTTTTATCAATTAAATAATAAATTATTAATATTTAAAATATAATTTTAGATAAAATTATCAATTATTTTTAAATATGATTATTATTAT